>JANAVB010028818.1:11724661-12122161 GCA_029216955.1 Iris pallida | reverse complement strand
TTCGGAGTGCAAGATGACCAAGAATTTTGGCACTGAGAGTATGGTCGAGTGTCTTGACTAGTGTTCTAGCCATGATAGAGGAGGCCGAGTCATAGATGTGCATAACTAAGTAAATCGGGCCAAATCGTGACATAACCTAGGAATAAATTAATTAATTATTATTAAGGTTATTGACTTTTAGGAGACCCGGTTGTTCCAAATTAGCCCGAACTCAACCCAAGTCCTGGTGGTCATGTAGTGCGACCAACGTCGTCCATGTAGATATATAGATGTGTATATATTTTGGTAGTCCATTTTTCTAGTATCGGGAATAATTTCTATAAATTATATATTGAATATAATATATTTATTATTGCTATTTAAATTTGCATTTTCTTAGAAATAGGATAACCTTCTCTTAGAATGATAATTTGGGATTTTTGGGATTTACTTAGGCTATACATATATATTTGTGTATGTATATATATATTCATAATAGGTAGACATGGTGCTTTATACATATTTTCCCTCGATCTTGAATATTAGAGAAATATAAATTTAAGTTTATATTTCTTTTGCCCTCGGCCATTTTCCTCTAATCATGATCAATTGTACAACTTTATCTTAGGTCTTTTCTAAACATCGTCGTATCATAGGTTCGTAGCACTTATATTCATTTCCTTGGACCTAAGAAATTATTTTAAAATAACTTCACTCAATTGACTATTAATATCGAGTTAAGTTTTTGAATTCAAAAGTTTCCTCTCAATCGTTGAATACTGAATATCCGTGAAATAAGGATTATAAGATTTTACTTATTTTGACTTTGATCATTATCCCTCCTAATCAATTATTTTTCTTTTCAAGAAGCTGACCTATATTTGAAGAACAGGTACTTACACTTTTCTATCTTTATCAACTTGTATGATATTTTAAACTTCTTTGATATTCTTGGAGATATAGTTGAAATAATTTTGATGACTTGCGATGATAAGACAGCAGCGCACTGTCGTCACTTATTTGAATTATCGAGACTGTGGGTTCATTGCAGCCAGCAGCGCACTGGCGTGGCATGACCCCTAAGTTGAAATAATTTCAAGTAAGCGTGGGTGATCGAATATTATTAAAATTATGTCTTGGTCGTCTTATATCATCCTTGAGTTGTTATGTCAAGGTTAGATAGAGTTGATAGGGTATTCGTTACCGTAACATAGCTTGAGTTATGGAACCAAGGGTTTAATGCAGCTAGTTGTACACTGGCGAGGCATAAATTCTCGGTAAAATGACTTCAATTATGTTTATGAGTTTCGAATACCATAGAGACTACGTCTTATTGGCATATAACTATTAAGTTTTTAAATTGATTTGTGCTTATTCCTAGTCACAATCTTCTCAATAAACCGGTAATTCTTCATTCCCTTCTTATCATTCTATTTTTCAGATTGTCATCTTTTAATGTAATTTCGACTAGATTCCTAAACTTATATAGATTTTGATTCTAAACTCATACCTAAATAATTATAGATCAATATTCTAAGCATTTTGGAGTTGATCATCCTTGAATAATTTCGAGCATGACTAGACCCCTTTTATTATATTTCGATCGAGTCAATTCGTATACTTTCCTAGGTTTGGTTCTATGATCATGCCTACACAATCGTTCGTGTTAGAGCGATTTTGATTGGATCATCCTTTAAATACTTTTGATCACGACCAAACTATTCGATTCTATTTCGATCGTGCCAATTCACCTGTCATCCTAGAATTCAATTCCATGATCGTGCCTAAATAATTTTGTTCAACTAGTTCTTCGTACCAAGATGATTTCAATTTTGATCGATCTTACACCATTTTTATCGAGACTAAATCATAGCTAAGGTTATACTTTCATTCCAACTACGGTCATGATCACTATTTTGATCATGATCATGCTCGTGCCGACTTCCTATTTTCACCCTGCTTTGATGACTTGCACAATTAGCCTTGATCGTGACTGCCACTTAAATGCGACTAAAATCCTGTTTAGATTTCATCGAGAACCTTGGTCATTCCTTAAAAGGCGGGTAATGACTCAACCATGCTGACCATAGATTGGTCGTGCCCAACCGTTTCAATCTTGACCATTCTTAAAAAATATTTGGTTGTCAACCAGACCATTGGACCGAATATTGATCGTGCCAAATCACACTCTCCTTCTGTCTATTGTCTTTATCATTTTTTACATGTGACTAATTAGATCATGAATTATATCACTCCCTTGATTATACACTTCTTCGTTTTATTCATATCAATTAAAATTTTGGTTTCTGGTTATTCTTCATAATCGTGCCTAATCGTGTTCTTGAAATTTTGGATACGAAATATTCTAAGGTGGGTAGAATTGTAAACCCACACCCCTACCTTCAAAAGTTTTATTTTGTTTTATTTTAATAAATTTGGTTTAAAAAAATAGATTTTATTCGTAACCACTATCGAATGTATTTTGGTAGCAACAAAATTTTGGTCTAACTATTTTTGATTTAGAATTTCTAAAATATTATTTAAATTATTTGTTGATATTAATTATCAATTAAATCCATTTTGTTATATTATAATTAGTTTGATTCAGTCTTGGACTAACCAAGGTATGTACTGTTTAGATAATATACACAATATTTTTCAAGTCATTTGATAAACATATTATTCATTTAAATTATTATTGTATCATGTTTAGATTCGATCAAATGCTTTTTATATTTTAATAAAATCTTAAATTGTTTTTAATCCATTATGGATTGAATCTGATTTGTTAAATCCAATAATTTCAGTCTTAGAAAGATTTGATCATCCTACTCCTTAAATTCGAGGACGAGTCATTCTGAGGTGGGTAGGTCGTAAGCCCACTTCCTATTTTCTTACATTTTCCATTTAGTTTATTTTAGTTTAATTATTTTTCCAAACCGGTAAATAATTTTTATTCTATTTCTATTTTCTATATTTTATAAAAAAGAAGTGAGGTGAGATTTGCAAAACTTTAGAAGAGATTTTATTTTGGAATTACTATTTTATCGAGAGTTATATTAAATTCAAATTAGTACTATACTATTTTAGAAGATATTGTATTTGTGAAAGATACACAGCTACAAATATCTGAATTATTATTAACAAATATTTTGACAATTGATCTCATTACGAGGATTATTTAAAGTAATAGGTATTATTTTAGACAATATTTTATGAATGATTTGGGGCACGATTGGGTCAAATCCCTAAATTTCCTTTTCCAGAGTTTCAGAAAATTGTATTCATTTTTTATTCACATATTTTATTTGTCGGGGCTGAAGGCAGATTTCGTCAATACTTTATTTATGATTATTTTCCTTAGGAAACTTGTTTCAAAATTAAAGTTGAGAGCATTTTAGGGCTTTAGAGTTTCAAATACTTCCTTTCTATTTTATTTTATTCGATCAATTTTTTTTGTCATAACTTTCTACTACCTCTCACCAATCTACCAAGTCTGAATACCCTGGTAGTCCTTAAATTTGAGGACGAATTTATTTTTAACGTGGATAGATTTGTAACTTCCCTTCCCAAAAATTTAGAAATATTTTATTATTATTTATTTTATTTAAATGGTGATTTTTAGATTTTATAAATAATTATTTAGTTAATTATTACGGTAGATAATTTTAGTCATGGTTAGGAATTAGAGTACAAGGTGACTAGAAGCTGTGGCACGGATAGTGCAGAGACGTGCTTTGACTAGTGTATCAGCCCTGGTAGGAAAGGTCGAGCCATAGTGATGTCCTAATTAGGAAAACCAGACTAAATTGTGACATGACCATTATAAATAGTTTAATTATTTATTAATTACATTATTGAGTTTTAGGGAACCTGGTTGTACCGAACTAGTCCAGATTGGACCCGAACTGAACCCAAGCCCATGTAGTCATGCAGTGCGACCAACGGTGTCCATGTAGATATATAGATGTGTATATATTATTGTAGCTTATTTTATAATGCAGGAAGTATTTTCTGTTAATTGGATATTAAATATAATATACACAATATTTTCTATTTTGATTCTACTTACTTTGAGAAAAATATAATATATAATTTTTTTAGTTACCATTGTGCAATATGGTATCAGACAATATATATATATATATATATATATATATATATATATATATATATATATATATATATATATATATATATATATATATATATTAATAAGATATTATTGGTTGCTAAAAATATTTAGTGTTTTAGAAGGCACACAGGCATAAATGTATTTAATTATATAGGCACATAAATATATTTAGAATTTATTAATGTATATACATATATACATGTTATGTATATATATGGGTGTATGCGTGTATGTATATATAAATATATATTATATGAGTGTATGTGTATATATATATATAAAATATACATTAATACATGTATATGTGTATGTATACTATATACATGTATATGTGTGTATGTATATATATATATATTATATGTGTGTATGTATATGTGTGTATGTATATGTATGTATATGTGTGTATGTATATATATATATATATATATATATATATATATATATATATATATATATATATATATATATATATATATGTATATATACATACATATATATATATATATATATATATATATATATATATATATATATATATATATATATATATATGTATGTATATACATACATATATATATATATATATATATATATATACATAAATATATATATATATTTTATGTATATATATAAATATATATATATATATATATTTTATGTATATGCTAATAATTAAGATAATAGAAAAAGAAACAACCCAAAACAAAAAACCCCGTAGCCAGGCTAGCTCAGCCTAGCCCAAGCAGTAGACAGCCCGGCCCAATCACTCAATACCCGAGCCCAGGCATACTCCAACCCACACAGCCGAGCGGAAATGCCCTCCCCCCCGACTCGTTTTCGATCACACAGTACTTATATACGGATCGAGAGAGTTGAGAAACTCGAAAACCTAGACCTCGATGCAGCGCCGCCGACAACCCTACCTCCGCGCACCGCCACGAGCTATCGGCGGCGGCCGGCCAAGCGCGGGGATCAGCGCGCGCGTGCGACAGACCCAAGAAACAACAACAGTAGCAGCCACCAGCGAAGCTACTTTCGCAATGTGATTTCGACCACGTCACTCAACCAAACTCCGTTCCATTTTTGTAAGTACGAACCCTACCTAACCCTCTTCAACGTCATTCAATTAGTTCTAATTAAACTTCATTAGATCGAAAGAAAAATCCTTTCGAAATCATGAAAAATCATGATTTATTGAAGTAGTTAGCAATTGATTGTAGTACCAGAATCCAGATTTTGAAGGCGAATTATGAGCTAGTTATCGAGGGTTTCAGAAATCTACCAGAACAGAATTATAAACAACCTATACATGATCAAAACTCTATTTTTAGTTTAATTTCTAAGTGTTTATTTTCTGTTTAAAATTATTTCGAAAATTAAGAAAAATCTATTTTCAAAATATCGAAAAAATTTGATACGACGTGCGTCCCGCCAATCCGGGCGGCATGGTCGCAAACCGAAAGCATCGAAAGGTGCGTATCGGTTTCGTGGACGTGTGGGCTTTGACGGAATTCAAATTGGTTGCGTATGCGCGACGAATATGATGCGTATCCGTCGAAATTCACCGTATCGGCCACTGTGCAAATTTTCTAATTACTTTGTGCACGTTCGTCAGATCGAGACGAAACTTACGCCAACAGGACCGTCTCATTTTTTTGGTCATATATGCTAAGTTTGGTCCAATTCTGAGACAGTTAATCGGATTGTCGTTTCGCGGGCCCCACGGTCCGATTCAACGGGTGATTTTGTGCACTGCCTACCGGAATCCAACTCTGGACATACAGTTGGGTTCGTATCAGAAAACCGAACAGACATTAGTTTGACGACTTTAGAGACCATAGACTTTAGCACACTTTTCGGTACAAAGCGGGTCCAACGACGGACACCGTTTTGACCCGAAATTACCGTTTTGTCCCTGTGTCCAGAATTGGACTTAAGGAGAGGCAATCCTAGATAATTTGACTATTCTAAAAATGTTGGTAATATTTATTTTAGCATCCGGAGACTTCTGCATGTGTTGACTGATTGTGGCTCATTGAGTGGTATAGTATTATCGGTTTCACCAGCACAGGACCTCAGGCGAGTACATCTCTGATAGTTTTTATATCTGATTATCTCTATGAATCATGTACGTAGTAGTATTTTACATTGATATTCCATTGGTTCTTGACACGATGTTACACAAGGTAGTAGTTGTGGATTCTTTACATGTTGTTCATGACCAATCTATTACCGTGTTCGTGACCTGTTTGGATCCATGAGTACTGGTCGGGCTGGGAAATACTCTAGACATGTAAACAAACTCTTTGGGTTAGTACTTGCCTAATAGCAGCCTCACACTTCACGTGCGGGTGCCGAATCTTATTCTTGCCTAATAGCAGTCGCACATTTTATGTGCGGGGTGCCGGATTTAGCCTTAGCCGTTTACATGTCGAAGTAGTATTTCAACTCACTAGATAGGTACAGTGTCTGGTTCTACAGTATGTATTGCTGGCTATAGGCCTCCTCTATTTTTAGTACTCACTTGCCTTGTTCCCCATGCTCATTTTCTGTCATAATTCTATACTTGTCTTTTCGTCGTGTATTTTATTATTATGTACAGATTTATGGATTTTGTCATTTGTTGAATCTGTTATGAGATTGTGCTCATCCCATTCCTGATTGGAAACCATCATTTTTCAGGTTTAGCCGCGACCACTCTTAGCATTGGGAAGACTTGGGTATGATGAGGTCAACCTAGAAATAGATAGCAGATGTATCATTTTCATTAATTGTGAGAACTTTGTATTTTCTTTAAATATAAATGTTGTAAAAAATTATTCGGGCAACTTGGTGGCCGATTTTGACCAACCAAATCCATGAAGTTGTCTCCACAAAACTATCCAAAATAAACATAATTATTCGGGCAACTTGGTGGCCGATTTTGACCAACCAAATGATAGAATTGATGGCTCAAATTTTAGGTGGAGGTAGATCTATATACCGAGATAGCAACGGAGGAAAGAGTTCGATGATCCAATGGTTGGATTGCTCGAAAAACGTAAGCAAAGTTGTTGTCTCAAAGTATAATCCTGACTTGGTGCTCCTTGTGCGCGTCGACGAAAACTCAACTTCGAAGTCGAAACTGACTTTCTGGAGTGCTACGGCAAGGGGGTAGACACGGTGATGTTGCGGCGGGCGGCGCATGGCCTGCGGCCGTTGGACGACGACTAGAGACAGGGCCACATGAGGTTGCGCATGGCCCACAACCGTAAAAGCAGTTGAGCATGCACGCGGGAAGCCATGCGACTGTGCGCGCTACCACTCCGACGGTTCGCCAGCAACGCGCTGGGCTGTGCGGGGGTACACGGTCGCGTGGGGGGTGGTCGTCGGCTTGACCCGCGGTAGTTGGCCACGGTTGGCCGTCGCCATCGCTAACGCCATTGCTGCTACTGTGTTCACGGTTGTTGCTGCTATTGTGCGCCTAGCGCGCGCAGCTGCAGCAGTCACGCCGGCGGTGCAGCCGTAGGGGTGCACCATGGCTAGGTTGGCGCAAGGGTGGCACATCAATGGCGAGGTGCACGGCACGGCAACTTGGAGCGAGCAACGCTCGATTGCAGTTGAGGTGGCTGCTGCCATCGGGTGGGTGATGAAGAAGAAGTTGTGAGAAGGAGGAGGAGAATAGAAGTTTGGAAAGGAAAAGAAGAGAAGAAGAAGCAATTGAAGAGTGTTGAAGAGTGTTATGGCGGCTATAATCCTCTTCCTAGGGTTTTACTAGGAAAGAAGGGAAGTAATGTATGTAAGGAAGAAGGAGCAACATGCTCCTATGCCCACAAAGCCACAGTGTACTCCTCCAATGGCAAAGAAACAACACATAAGAGAGGAATTATTTGATTAATTCGGGTCGGGTTGGTATAGTATCATACAAAATTCGTACTACTAGCTAGAGTTGTTGCCTATATTTCAAAAGTTGGGTTCAAGGCAAAGAAACCATTGGTGGTGAACTTGAGCTAGGTTGGTCCATTGCATGGGAAGGAGGCATAGGTAGGCTGCCTATTCCAAGCCTTCACCCTATCTCTTCCTGTGTAACATTTACTTATAAATTTGAATGGCTTGCTAATCCAAAACATGCTAAATATACAAGTACAATAAATTTTGGGAGGGGCCTTGCACAATTTAAATACCATATACACACAGATTGGTTTAAAATAATTAAAAGAGTTTATAATAAATAATTATATATATAAATACTTAGAAAATAGTTATTAGACTATAAGGTATGAAATAAATAGATATAAAATACATATACATGGGCGTCTATGGGCGCACTGCCCTTTTACAGGGGCTTGGTTTGGGTTGGGTGGTTTGGGTTAGATTGGGTTACGTGGTTTGGGTCAAATTGGCTAGTTTGGGCTTGGTGTGGTCAGAACTACAAATTTAGTCATTTATAATCATTGATAAATTAATAGTATGCGGGAGCTCAATTGGACGGCACATAAGTGGTACGTGTGTAGTAGGCTCAAAATAGGTCAGAACCATATATTGGGTCGATTAGATTGGATCGATGTCGAGTCCTGAAATTAAATTGGAAGTTAGGTCAGGTTTTACGGTAGATGGTCAAATGACCTAAATTGACCTAAATAGAGTGCAAGAGAACAAGTTTGAGTGGGACATAATATATCAAAATGAAGATAAATTTGTCTAGATCAAAACTCATGAAGGACGTTTTGAGAGATTGACATCTCTGGCGCTCCAAAAATTAAAGTCACGAAAAAGTATATTTAATGATCAAAACTAATTATAATAAAATATAATTCATTTAAAAACTAAAAGAGAAACCCTAAAATCTAGGGGGCTTCCAACCTACCCACCTTAGAGAATTTCGTCCTCAAAATTATACTATAAAAGGATAGAAGATTAATATCTAAGGAGTCAAGTACGACAAATCGTACATGGTTCATATGGGATGCTGATGCCACTAATATCTAGGGTGCATATCCTACTAAATTCTAAATGCACCTCAGCTTTATAAATGCAGCAACAAGGCCATGGTCATGATTCTATTAGCAAGGTTTTGGAAGGGAATACGGGAATTTAGGTATTATAGTATGTAATAATTCTAGGTACTATCATGGTACTATTGGTCAAATTCTACTAAATTGCTCGACGCATCATACAGCACCTGCCCAGCTACTCTGAACTAACTGCTCAGCAAATTCCTGCAGAGATCACCAGGTCCTCAGCGGGACGTAGCAAGATACACAAATATATGCCATAATATGAACTGAATAAAATGAACCTGAATCATAGCATGGTCCAATATCTAGTCATCAATCAGTAAACCATAACTCTGACCAATCCTGATCAATGGAAGGCATACCAGCCCATGATAAGACATTATCCCATGATACAGTTCGACATAGGTACACGAACTAACCATTCTATGTGAATGCATGTTGAAGACGACTTTAGAGCGTATGGGTAGGTGAATAAAAAATTTGCGTCGAAATACGGGCCGATGTCAGATCACAAGCCGATGTAAACATATATGCACTAGTATACCTTCCGACCGTACCTAGCGTGCAGCTAGTGGCCGCTGCCGGACATATCCCAAGTGTATGTATGGCCCATAACCGGGTCCCACTGAGGCTAAAATAAAATAACTATCTATCCCATACGCCTACTGATTGTCTTCCCCGCCCTAGGAAATGTATAAGTCGTATCCACGACTCAGACAATCCATAACTCAATGCTAGTCTCTAACCTAGACACCATCTAACTCTATATGTACCGATACACGAACCGCTCGCACCGATGATCAGTCGAATACATAAGCTCGTTCCAACACAATGAATCCTCACTCACAGTGCCATGTAATGTATCATGACAAGTCATAGAAGTTATTCGGGATAACTTCACAATTTTTGGGTACGTCTACTAACTCTAAGTCACATATGCACACACCCATTACATCGATGCCATCATCGATAAAACCCAAGTCATCCTTGGATACACATTACCAGTGTCACCAACTAAACCACACAAGAATAAATATGAATAATGTAAACAGAACAAGTATGGCAAGGTATCTTGCCTAGGGTGAAGCAGTAATCCGATAATGTCCTGTAAGAAAATTGTCAAGTCCAAGAAAGGTGGCAACATAGGAGTCTCCATGAACGTCGTCGGATGCTGAAAAAACATCACCAACGTTCCCGTAATAAGAAAAATAGCTAAGATGTACTAACTATGAGTCCAATTCTGGATACAAGGACAAAATGATAATTTCGGGTCAAGATATGGTCTGCCGTTAGACCCACTTGCACCAAAATTTGTATCAGGATCAAAGTCATCAAAATCTAGCAAACTATATGTCCATAAGTCCAGAATGACGATACGAACCCAATGGTATATCCAAAATTTGATTCCGATGAGCCGATTTCAAAATGACCCGTTGACTCGGACGCTAGAATTCGGTTTACACGAAAATGCATGTCGGAGCCAAAGTCTACTAAATCTAGCAAGGTTTATGTCAACGAGTCCAGAATGAATATACGAACCTAACGGTATATCCAGAATTGAATTCTGATGAGCCGATCACAAAATGACCTGTTGATTCGAACGTTTGAATTTGGTTTGCACAATAATTTGTGTCGGAGCCAAAGTCCACTAAATCTAACAAAGTATATGTCAACAAGTCCAGAAAGACTATACGAATCCAACGGTATATTTAGAATTGAATTTCGATGAGCCGATCTCAAAATGACCCGTTGATCCAGATGTTGGAATCCGATTTGCACTGAAATGCATGTTGGGGCCCACGTCCCCTAAATCTTGCAAATTATATATGAATTCGGGCCAAAACTATTCCACGAGTCTACAGGTGGTGTCAGAATTGGAATCCGGAGTCCCGGGTCCAAAATTAAAATTTTATAAGTTAAAAATTACGAATTCGGACGACCAATTTTGGCGTCAAATTCAACCAATAAAACAAGCTCACAATGGAAAGAAATCTTAATAACAAGAAGTTGGTTATACCAACTATGCACAGGGACTGATAGCGCATCAAACAGAGCTATGATGGAGGAGAAACAAATCCACGAAGTTGGCTACAAAAAACTGTCCAAAATAAACACAATTATTCGGGCAACTTAGTGGCCGGTTTTGACCTAGCAAATGATAAATTAACGGCTCAAATTTTAGGTAGAGGTAGAGCTATATACCGAGATTACAACGGAGGAAATTTGCGATGATTCAACGGTTGGATTTCTCTAAAAATGTATACAAAGTTGATGTCTCAAAGTATAATCCTAACTTGGCGCTCCTCGCGCGCGTCGACGGAAACTCGACTTCGAAGTTGAAACAGACTTCCTAGAGTGCTACGGCCAGGGGGCGGCCATAGTGGTGTTGCGACGGGCGGCGCACGGCCTGCTGTCGGTGTACGACGACCAGAGACAGGGCCACACGAGGGTGCACATGGCCCATATCCGCAAAAGCAGTTGAGCATGCGCGCGGGAAGCCATGAGACTATGCGTACTGCCGCTCCGATGGTTCGTCGGCAACGCGCTGGGCTTTACGGGGGTGCATGGTCGTATGGGGGGTGGTCGTCGGCTTGTGCCGTAGTGGTTGGCCGCGGTTGGCCACCGCCATCGCTAACGCCAATGCTGCTTCTGTGTTCGCGGTTGTTGTTGTTGTTGTGCACCTAGCGCATGCGCAGCAGCAGTCGTATCGGCGGTGGCGCCGCATGGGGGCACCGCGGCCAGGATGACACACGGGCGGCACATCAGCGACGAGGTACACGGTACGATAACTTGGAGCGGGTAACGCTCAGTTGCAGTCGAGGTGGCAGCTACCATCGGGTGGGTGATGGAGAAGAAGTTGTGAGAATGAGGAGGAGAAGAATAGGAGTTTGGGAAGGAGAAGAAGAAGAAGCAATAGAAGAGTGTTGGAGAGTGTTATGGCGGCTATAATCCTCTTCCTAGGGTTTTACTAGGAAAGAAGGGAAGTAATGTATGTAAGAAAGAAGGAGCAGCATGCTCTTGTGCCCACATGGCCACAGTGTACTCCTCCAATGGCAAAGAAACAACACATAAGAGAGGAATTATTTGAATGGTTTGGGTCCGGGTTGGTATAGTATCATGCAAAATGGGTACTACTAGCTAGAGTTGTTGCCTATATTTCAAAAGTTGGGTTCAAGGCAAAGAAATCATTAGTGGTGAACTTGAGCCAGGTTGGTCCATTGCATGGGAAGGAGGCATACGTAGGTTGCCTATTCCAAGCCTTCAACCTATCTCTTCATGTGTAACATTTACCTAGAAATTTTAATGGCTTGCTAATCCAAAACGTGCTAAATATACTAGAAAAATAAATTTTGGGAGGGGCCTTGCACAATTTAAATACCATATACAAATAGATTGGTTTAAAATAATTAAAAGAGTTTTATAATAAATAATTATATATATAAATACTTAGAAAATAGTTATTAGACTATAAGGTACAGAATAAATATATATAAAATACATACCTAAATGGGCGTCTCTGGGCGCACTACCTTTTTAGGGGATTGGTTTGGGTTAGATTGGGTTAGGTGGTTTGGGTCAAATTGTCTAGTTTGTGCTTGGTATGGTCAGAATTACAAATTTAGTCATTTATGATCATTGATGAAATAGTAGTATGCGGGAGCTCAATTGGATGGCATGCAAGTGGCACGTGCATAGTAGGCTCAAAATAGGTCAGAACCATATATTGGGTCGATTAGGTTTGATCGATGTCGAGCCCCAAAATTAAATTGGAAGTTAGATCAGATTTTACGGTAGATGGTCAAGTGACCTAAATTGACCCGAAAGTTGTTCAATGTAAATAGAGTGTAAGAAAATAAGTTTGAGTGGGACTTTATATATCAAAATAAAGATAAATTTGTCTTGATCAAAACTCATGAAGGGCGTTTCGAGAGATTGACATCTCTGGCGCTCCAAAAATTAAAGTCACAGAAAAGTGTATTTAATGATCAAAACTAATTATAATGAAATATAATTCATTTAAAAATTAAAAAGAAACCCTAAAATCCAGGGGGCTTACAAACGTCGCGCATTATCGTTGTAGAAGAACGTCTTAAATCATCGTTCTAGAAGAACATTTGTGAAACCCATAATTTGTATTTATTAATTAAATAATGTTCTGTTATTATTATTAGCGTTTTCTAAAATTATTATTATTAAATATTACTATTAATTATTTTTGGGTGAAAAAGGATTTTTGAAAATTATAACAACTTGGATTTTTGATTTCGAGCCCAGACCCAGGCCTGAGCCCATTTCCTTCTTTCTCAATTCTGTTTATTTTGGCTTAATCTTTATATTAAAAAAAATGTATTTTGGGCTGGTCCCGTAGGACCAGCACTCAACTCTCTCACTCACGTGTAACCGTTCTCCCCATTCCTATTTTCTCTCCCCACTACTCCTCACCACCACTCAACAGCAACTTCTTTCCCTTATTAAACTCATGCACACCCTTCCCTTTTTGCTCACTCACAAGTACAGAACTAAACACTCTCTTTTCATCTCCTTATAACTCCCAACCCATCAACTCCCCAACTCTCCATCTTCCTCTATTTACTCACCCCACTCCCCACGTTCATTTAAAACCACCTCTCCACCATCTCACAGGAGAGATAACTCTCAACTCTCTCTCTCTTGTTCATCTCACATCTCTCTCTGGAGAACACTCACAGAAACCCCTTTTCCTCAAACCTCTCCCCGCCGACAGCCTCGCGCCAAGCGCCGACCGCGGCGGAGCCAGCACCGAGCGCCCCCGTGCGGCCCTGCTCCAGCGCTGCCCTCCGGCGCCACTCCTCGCGTCCAGATCCGCGCGACCCCGACCCCGAGGCCTCTCCGGCCGACCGCCGAGGCCGTCCGCGCCCCCTTTCCGGCCAGATCCGCCCCGCCGACGCCCTTTCGGCGTTCCTCTCCGGCTGTCCGTGGCCGAGCCACCGATTCCCGGTCGGTGCTGCCCTCCGGCATCTCTCCCGCGCCACCAGCGCGCATCCCGAGCCCGCGGCCCACTCCGGCGAGCCGTCCGCCGGTCGCCCGACCCCGGTGGCTCACCCCCAGCGCGCATCCCGAGCCCGCGGCCCACTCCGGCGAGCCGTCCGCCGGTCGCCCGACCCCGGTGGCTCACCCCCAGCGCGCCCCGGCCTTCCCCTTCGCCGGCCCGTCTCCCGACGTCCGCAGCACCCTGCTCCGCGCCTCCCTGCACTTCCCGGCCGCGCCCCTTCTGTCCCCGAGGCCGCCGCCTCCTCCGACAGCGCGACCCCAGCGCTGTCCCCTCCTCCGCGCGCTGCCAACTCCGGCAGCACCCCGACCGCGCATGGCCGACCTCGTCGTCGCCCCTCTTCCGCGGTCCTCCTCGCTGTCCAGAGACTCTCGAGTCCATGACGGCGCGTCCCGAGTCCGAGGCCACCCTTCGGACTCCGTCATCGAGCCCTCGGTAAATTTCTTGATAATCAGAGTAGTTCGTCCCTCCCGTGTCGAGTCTATGATGATAATCGGTCCCCGGTTTCCCTTTGGGAAATCCGGTTAGCTGCGTTATATTTTCGATTAGCTACGTTAGCGTATTTTCCTGTGTTTTATCTGCTGGTTTGGTGTGAATTGGTTGGATTATGGGATTCCCGGACATTTCGGGAAGTTCGGTGGATTGAGAATTACTTTCTGTGGCTTGGGATTATTTTGGTGGATATATTCTGTGGATTATTTTGGGTTGGAAATATTTGCAGGTTTTCCGTGGCGCATTTCCCAGTTATGGGTTTGTCCCGAAATAGAGGAAGTGCTGCCCAAATTTTTACAAAAACTATATTTATGTTGATTTCAAAATTGACTTTCGAAAATGAATTTTAAACTGATTTTTCGGGCGACGACCGTACCGGTCTGTGGGCCCTGGCGAAATGCAAACGCACCGGTCCGACCGGACGTTGTGGTATTAGCCGAATTTTGAGGAATGGACTGAGTCTGAGACTCTTAGTTTTCATCTTTAATTATTTTAATTAATATTTAGGCTATTTACTATAGTTAGTTAATTACCGCACTTTATTTAATAATTTAAGTCATTTTCTCTTATTTGATGTAAAAGAAAATTGTACAGGGCATAAGCCCACCCTAGGACCATTAGCTGTGCCAATGTATTGTGTAGCATAGTTTTATTTTATTTTTCTGGTGGATGTGGAATTTGGGTGGTTTTTGATTAGTCACATAATCGTAAATTAGAGCGCGAATTACTAATTAATTACGAATTTAGTTAAAATGAATAGAATAATATCAAATAACTAGTTCACGATTTATCACTAAAAGAAACTGTATTTTTATAAATATATTACAAAAACTCAAAGTTTTCCCAAGTTAAATTGATTCTCGTGTTATTTTCAAATAATCCAATTAACCGGTTTAATCAAACGCACGTAGTTGCGACATAAACGTTAGCTGTAGATTAATACAACTTAAAACCTGATTAGGATATTACTACTAGAGATTGTAACTAGCACATCTAGATATGGGTTGAATATTGTTTCTAAGTCTGGAATCTCAAAATGTAGGATTTCGAGGAAGTGTTTGACCTAGTTCCCCGGTACAGACTCTCGATCCAGTCACAATAACAAAGGCAAGTGCAGTTATGTCTATTTGGTAATTTATCTAGTAATTGTTCTATTGCAATTTTAAACCACATTGCTACACGGAACTCTCTCCTAGAGTATTGATTGTGGAACTCTTTACTAGAGTTCGAATATTGACTCATTGATTGAATCTGATTGACTCGGGATATTGGGGGAGTAGTGTAGCGTCTATGACCAATACCCCTATATTGCATCATTGATTGTGCGAGCTGATTCCTCCTATACACGAGGATAGGCCGGACCGTATCATTAGGATATAATTGAATCATCCCAAGCCGGTCATAGTTCGTTACCTACTCAAATCACATTGTTTTCAATTGTAGAATTGTTGAAAAATATTGTTAAAGTATTTCAAATTGTTTAACATTGCAAATTTCAAATTATTATTTGAATTATTGGATATTCGTAATTGTACTTTGCTCCCTCCTGACTGGAGACCCAACATTTTAGGTATCACTGATGAGGCTTTGTTACGCGATCCCAAGACGAGGAATTCGAGATTGCTGAGCTGTTTGCCTAGAGTTTTCTTTTATTCATGATGTATGTAAAAAAAATGGTTTAAGTTGTATCTTTTATTTCATGTAAAAGTTTAATAAAGTTTTAAATTTCCGAATGTTGAGTTGTGACAAATATAGTGTTGTTGTATGGTTACCTGCTACTGAACAGCTTACTGCCGCCGTCTCAACAACGGTGCAGGCTGGGCATGATCCGATTCGACCCAAGCAATTGGGACCGGGTCGTGACATGTTTTTAGTGGTGGCCCATGCAGGTCTACGACAACTTAGGAAAGCATACCTAGAAACAATTAGAACACTAGAACATTGATTTGTCACAACATAGGACCGAAATATATTATAAATAAATATTTTTGTTTGATTATAGACTGGTAGGATACCTTGCTTATGTTTGCATCCTAAACCTTCCAGAGAATGACCATTGACAAGACCAATCCGGCTGGCAATGAGGTGTTATCTCCGGATCATACCCCATCTCCTCAACCAAGTCCAGGGTTTATTCCCTCGCGGCTGATTGACCTTCTCCATAGTGCATCCAGTGAAGTTTTCCCTACACTGGCGATTCCTACCTCATCTTAAACTAAATTGCACTTCCTTGGTGGAGTATTCATTTTTGATTGCTCCACCAGTACCAGCAAACATCATCTAAATGGTTACCCTATTTCAAGAAATCATGGAGTTCCAGAAAGCTCAAGATGAAGCCCAGCAGGAACAGATGAATATCACGAGAGAAGACATGAAGAACGTCATGATGTAGCCTTAGCTATCTCCAAACCAAGTTAGAGCAGAACTTTTGTCCTAGGAAGGATACCCCTGAATCTAGAAGATATTTGGGTCCCATCAAGTACCCTACTTTTCGGCAGTCTTGTCGTAAGAAGTTTTGGGCTTGTAACTACTGCAAGAGGCCTGGTCATCAGGCCGTTAGTTGCCGCAAGAGATTGGGACAATGTTTGACATGTGGATCTGCTAAACATCGGGTAAAGGACTACCCTTATCTTTCCATCAAACCAGAGCTCATATCTCAGCAACACCTGTTAGACCACAATCTAAGGACCCTCTTCCTATCCAGCAGACCCTGCCCCTTACAATAAGGCATGATTCAGACTCGAAGATCATAGAAGATGAAGGACCAGATCGATGAACTGAAGGCTCTAGGATTTATTCAGGGTGGAACTTCACCTTAGGGAACACCTATCTTGTTTATGCCCAAGAAGGATGGAACAACGGATGTGCATCGATTATCAGACATTAAAGAACAAGTACCCTCTGCCCGGATCGAGGATCTGTTTGATCTGTTTGTGTGGAGTTAGGGTGTTTTTGAAGTTTGACTTAAGATCTGACTACTATCAAATCAAAGTCAGGAAGGAGGACATTTCCAAGACGGCATTCAAACACCAAGTATGGGTAGTTTTCTTTGGTCATGACGTTGGACTGACAAATGCTCCTGCTGTGTTCATGAATATCATGAACAGAGTTTTTCATGAGTATTTGAATCAGATTATCTTCTCCATAGATAATATTCTGATATATTCGAAGACTGAAGAAGAGCATGAAGAACATCTGAGGAAAGTTCTGGAAACTTTGAAGAAAAAGAAGTTTTGTGGTAAGCTATCTGAACGTGGATTTTTGACAAGGTGAATTTTTGGCCATGTTGTCAAGAGAAGAAATTTCGATGGAAGATAGCTGCTGTTGAGGAGTGGTATACCCCAAGTTCAATTCGGAAGATTCTTGAACTTGGCCGGCTACTATCAGAAGTTCATGAAGGATTTCGCCAAGATTGACTGAGCCAATGACGAAGCTCACTTGGAAGAATGAAGAGTTCATCTGAACGAAAGTTTGTCAGGCGGCATTGAGGAGCTGAAGAAGAGACTTACCACTACACCAATCCTTGCGCTACCCGCAGGAACCGGTGGGTTCTCAATTTACAGTAATGCTTCTGGAAAAGGACTAGATTGCGTTCTTCAACAATATGGGAAAGTAATTGCTTACACATGTAGATAACTACAGACTCATGAGAAGAATCATCCCACGCCTAATTTGAATTTACTGTAATTATCTTTGAAGCTATGGAAGCATGATTTTTATGGAAAGGGAGTGAAATATATACGGACTACAAAAGTCTGAAATATGTCTTCACTCAGAAAGGGCTGAATGTTAGACTAAGAAGATGGCTGAAACAGATGAAGGATTTCGACATCAACCTGCAGTACCATTCAGGTAAGGCTAATGTGGTCGCTGATGCACTTGGTCGATACTGATGGCGGAGTTCTTAACCAAGGACTAGCACCTGCTAGAAGATATCGAGAAGTTTGGACTGGAGGTTATACTACCTGGAGATAGAAGGACGGAGCTGGATGCTGATTCAGTATTGATGAAGTTCGAGGCTGAGGGATAAAAATCAAGAGAACATAGTTTCAAAATGAGGCACTTTGCAAGCTTAGAGCTCAAGTGTTGGCAGGAACACCTGAGGGTTTCTAAATTAATCAGCATTGGAACTCTGAAGAATGGTACGAGACTTTGCGTATCGGCTGACAAACGGAGGAGTGAGTTGATGAAAGAAATGCACCAGTCGTAGTATTCCATATATTCAGGAGATAATAAGATGTATCGGAATATGCCTCCATTGATTGGTGTTATGGAATAAAGAAGGACAATTCCAGGTATGGGATTAGATACGAATTTGTCAATCTGAGGAATTTAGCAAGAGAACAACCAGTTTATTGCAGTCGCTGGACAATTCGGAGTGGAAGTAGAAGCATATAACAATGAACTTTGAGTAAGGATTGCCTTGTTCCTAAGGAGGGAAGGGCACCAATTGGATTTTAGTAAACCGACTGACTAAGTCAGCACACTTTATTCCTTTCAAAGTTGGTTTATCCACTAAGAAGTTGGCAGCATTGCACGAGAGGCACATCTACCGGATTCATGGAGTACCGCGGGACGAGCAAGCAGAGAGGTCAATCCAGACGCTTGAAGATGTATTGAGATTTTGTGTCTCGGAATTTGGTAGGTCTTGGGAAGACCAAATTGCATTTGGTGAAGTTTCTCCTACCAGAGGAACAATCAGTTTTGACGGAGCTGGAAATTGAGGCCATTTGGAGTTTAAGATGCGTAGGAAGTAGCATACTAGTTAGCTCTACCAGCTAATCTTGAGAGTGTGCAACGTCTTCTATGTCACAGCTCAGACGTTACATTTCGAATCCGAGTCACATTTTGGATAATTCAGAACTGAAGATTGGAATCAACCTTTTCAGTGCCAGAGAAACCAGTTGCAAGCCTAGTCAGAGATGAGAAGAAAATCAGATTTTGAGCCATCACTTAAACTCCATTTCCTCATCCTTTTGTCGTTCTAAACTTGACTGATGCTGCTAAGTTAGCCTAGTTTTGCAAGCTATTTCTTTAATCAAGCTTGATCATGACGATATTTTATTGGGTGCACCCACTAATATATTGTCTAATCAGGACCGGTGCATGATGGTCTGATCAACCTCGTGTACTTTGGTTCGCTTTTGTATTTTTTCTGCGTGGATGATATCATAAATAAAAAAACTTGTTCCTAAATCGTCTCATCCACGACTGCCTTGAAAATTCTTATTGTTGGACCTGAGTTACGGGCGTAGTACCCGTAGCTGTTTGATTCTCCTACCCTGCCTTTAAATTTCGAGGACGAAATTTTCTAAGGATGGAAGATTGTGAAACCCATAATTTGTATTTATTAATTAAATAATGTTCTGTTATTATTATTAGCGTTTTCTAAAATTATTATTATTAAATATTACTATTAATTATTTTTGGGTGAAAAAGGATTTTTGAAAATTATAACAACTTGGATTTTTGATTTCGAGCCCAGACCCAGGCCTGAGCCCATTTCCTTCTTTCTCAATTCTGTTTATTTTGGCTTAATCTTTATATTAAAAAAAAAAGTATTTTGGGCTGGTCCCGTAGGACCAGCACTCAACTCTCTCACTCACGTGTAACCGTTCTCCCCATTCCTATTTTCTCTCCCCACTACTCCTCACCACCACTCAACAGCAACTTCTTTCCCTTATTAAACTCATGCACACCCTTCCCTTTTTGCACACTCACAAGTACAGAACTAAACACTCTCTTTTCATCTCCTTATAACTCCCAACCCATCAACTCCCCAACTCTCCATCTTCCTCTATTTACTCACCCCACTCCCCACGTTCATTTAAAACCACCTCTCCACCATCTCACAGGAGAGATAACTCTCAACTCTCTCTCTTGTTCATCTCACATCTCTCTCTGGAGAACACTCACAGAAACCCCTTTTCCTCAAACCTCTCCCCGCCGACAGCCTCGCGCCAAGCGCCGACCGCGGCGGAGCCAGCACCGAGCGCCCCCGTGCGGCCCTGCTCCGGCGCTGCCCTCCGGCGCCACTCCTCGCGTCCAGATCCGTGCGACCCCGACCCCGAGGCCTCTCCGGCCGACCGCCGAGGCCGTCCGCGCCCCCTTTCCGGCCAGATCCGCCCCGCCGACGCCCTTTCGGCGTTCCTCTCCGGCTGTCCGTGGCCGAGCCACCGATTCCCGGCCGGAAAGGGGGCGCGGACGGGAATCATCCCCTCCGGCGTCTCTCCCGCGGCCCACTCCGGCGAGCCGTCCGCCGGTCGCCCGACCCCGGTGGCTCACCCCTAGCGCGCATCCCGAGCCCGCGGCCCACTCCGGCGAGCCGTCCGCCGGTCGCCCGACCCCGGTGGCTCACCCCCAGCGCGCCCCGGCCTTCCCCTTCGCCGGCCCGTCTCCCGACGTCCGCAGCACCCTGCTCCGCGCCTCCCTGCACTTCCCGGCCGTGCCCCTTCTGTCCCCGAGGCCGCCGCCTCCTCCGACAGCGCGACCCCAGCGCTGTCCCCTCCTCCGCGCGCTGCCAACTCCGGCAGCACCCCGACCGCGCATGGCCGACCTCGTCGTCGCCCCTCTTCCGCGGTCCTTCTCGCTGTCCAGAGCCTCTCGAGTCCATGACGGCGCGTCCCGAGTCCGAGGCCACCCTTCGGACTCCGTCATCGAGCCCTCGGTAAATTTCTTGATAATCAGAGTAGTTCGTCCCTCTCGTGTCGAGTCTATGATGATAATCGGTCCCCGGTTTCCCTTTGGGAAATCCGGTTAGCTGCGTTATATTTTCGATTAGCTACGTTAGCGTATTTTCCTGTGTTTTATCTGCTGGTTTGGTGTGAATTGGTTGGATTATGGGATTCCCGGACATTTCGGGAAGTTCGGTGGATTGAGAATTACTTTCTGTGGCTTGGGATTATTTTGGTGGATATATTCTGTGGATTATTTTGGGTTGGAAATATTTGCAGGTTTTCCGTGGCGCATTTCCCAGTTATGGGTTTGTCCCGAAATAGAGGAAGTGCTGCCCAAATTTTTACAAAAACTATATTTATGTTGATTTCAAAATTGGCTTTCGAAAATGAATTTTAAACTGATTTTTCGGGCGACGACCGTACCGGTCTGTGGGCCCTGGCGAAATGCAAACGCACCGGTCCGACCGAACGTTGTGGTATTAGCCGAATTTTGAGGAATGGACCGAGTCTGAGACTCTTAGTTTTCATCTTTAATTATTTTAATTAATATTTAGGCTATTTACTATAGTTAGTTAATTACCGCACTTTATTTAATAATTTAAGTCATTTTCTCTTATTTGATGTAAAAGAAAATTGTACAGGGCATAAGCCCACCCTAGGACCATTAGCTGTGCCAATGTATTGTGTAGCATAGTTTTATTTTATTTTTCTGGTGGATGTGGAATTTGGGTGGTTTTTGATTAGTCGCATAATCGTAAATTAGAGCGCGAATTACTAATTAATTACGAATTTAGTTAAAATGAATAGAATAATATCAAATAACTAGTTCACGATTTATCACTAAAAGAAACTGTATTTTTATAAATATATTACAAAAACTCAAAGTTTTCCCAAGTTAAATTGATTCTCGTGTTATTTTCAAATAATCCAATTAACCGGTTTAATCAAACGCACGTAGTTGCGACATAAACGTTAGCTGTAGATTAATACAACTTAAAACCTGATTAGGATATTACTACTAGAGATTGTAACTAGCACATCTAGATATGGGTTGAATATTGTTTCTAAGTCTGGAATCTCAAAATGTAGGATTTCGAGGAAGTGTTTGACCTAGTTCCCCGGTACAGACTCTCGATCCAGTCACAATAACAAAGGCAAGTGCAGTTATGTCTATTTAGTAATTTATCTAGTAATTGTTCTATTGCAATTTTAAACCACATTGCTACACGGAACTCTCTCCTAGAGTATTGATTGTGGAACTCTTTACTAGAGTTCGAATATTGACTCATTGATTGAATCTGATTGACTCGGGATATTGGGGGAGTAGTGT
This sequence comes from Iris pallida, assembly GCA_029216955.1. Classification (NCBI taxonomy): domain Eukaryota; kingdom Viridiplantae; phylum Streptophyta; class Magnoliopsida; order Asparagales; family Iridaceae; genus Iris; species Iris pallida. The sequence goes on along the minus strand of JANAVB010028818.1, from coordinate 12,099,522 downwards.
AGCGTCTATGACCAATACCCCTATATTGCATCATTGATTGTGCGAGCTGATTCCTCCTATACACGAGGATAGGCCGGACCGTATCATTAGGATATAATTGAATCATCCCAAGCCGGTCATAGTTCGTTACCTACTCAAATCACATTGTTTTCAATTGTAGAATTGTTGAAAAATATTGTTAAAGTATTTCAAATTGTTTAACATTGCAAATTTCAAATTATTATTTGAATTATTGGATATTCGTAATTGTACTTTGCTCCCTCCTGACTGGAGACCCAACATTTTAGGTATCACTGATGAGGCTTTGTTACGCGATCCCAAGACGAGGAATTCGAGATTGCTGAGCTGTTTGCCTAGAGTTTTCTTTTATTCATGATGTATGTAAAAAAAATGGTTTAAGTTGTATCTTTTATTTCATGTAAAAGTTTAATAAAGTTTTAAATTTCCGAATGTTGAGTTGTGACAAATATAGTGTTGTTGTATGGTTACCTGCTACTGAACAGCTTACTGCCGCCGTCTCAACAACGGTGCAGGCTGGGCATGATCCGATTCGACCCAAGCAATTGGGACCGGGTCGTGACAACATTCTAAAGCATCATTCCAGAAGAACATATCATGACAATACCTCTACATTATCTAATCTTGACTAATTAGGAGAAATTATTTCTTGTATTTTATTACAAATAAATTATTAGATGATTATTCGATTATGCTGTATAAATAGTTATACCAAATATGAATCTATTTTCTAATAGAAGTACCAAAAGAACCAAATAATACTAAAGGTTATAAAGATTCAAATCTCCAGAAGAAGAGGCTGAATAATATAACACGCCCTAATGCTCTTGAAGAAGCAGCTCCCGAAGAAGCATCTCCTGTAGAGAAAAAGTTCATGACGGTCTGGAAGATGTCATGAACCAAATATCAAATTTCTCAAAGTATATCGCCCCAGTAGAGGATATACCTCAGATTCCAGAAGAGACTGAGAAAGAGGCACCGGTACCGAAGAAATCTATGTTCAAGAAAAATTTAGAATCAAAAAAATTTGTGTCACTTCCCGTTCCCAGAATACGTATTTTTATACATGTACTACTTAAATGTATTTATTTGATATTTATCATGTATTGTTCTGTATTTTAATTCCTTTAATTAATGCTAATTAATTTTTCTGCATTTTACTTTCTGCTTTTATTCTCTGCTCTAGCTTTGTTTTAGGTTCGGCCTAGGTTGGTTTATTTTCGGGTTATATTGGTTCATCATGAACCGAACCCAACATCCTTTCATTTAAAGCCCCCAAACCCTTTCTCTTTCTTCATTACTCTCCTTCACCATTACTCTTCTTCGTCCTCATCACTCTCTCCACCTACCAAACCATAGGCAAGTACATCTTGCTTCACATGAGAACCCATATTTTTATGGTTCATTTACCTTCTTTTCGTGATCCTAAGAGAGTTTAGAACTTGGCATTTTTTATTTTAAAGTCTTATTCTTAGTAGATCTAGAATTTCTATTTTTCAGGATTTTTGTGGTTTTGATCTGTCAACTTCTTCATTTCCAAGTTTTGTTCTTTCCAGAGTTGTTGAGGTGGTGTTATACGCCATTCTGAACCATGGAAACCCCATTTTTGGCTTGGAACGAAGGTCCCATAGGAATTGGAGTTCGGGAGGAACTTTACGCTCACGTTATACGTGCAAGCGTAGTATCGAGTTTACGCTCACGTTTCACGTGCCCGCGTTACTAGATTTTTACGCTCACGTTATACGTGCTCGCGAAGCATCAGCTTTTTACGCCCACGATCACTCGTGTCAGCGTGAACATGTTTTTACGCAAGTTTACTTAACTTGGCGTATTCTTTTTTTACGCGTATTCATTCAGGCGTAAAACTTTACTTTTACGCACGTTACTTTTCGCGTGCAATGTTTTACGCGTGCAGTGTCTCAGGCGTAAACTCAAATCCTTTTACGCGTAACCCTGTTTTTACGCGTAACTCTTTTTACGCGTGCTCCTTGGCTCAGCGTAAAACGAGTTCTTACGCGCAACTGGTTCCGATACTTTTTTCGCATACTTCCTTTACGCGTATTCATCCATGTTTACACTTTGACCCTTACGCGTACGAGTTACGCGTAACGTTACTTTTTACGAGTATGTTCTTTGCGCGCGTATTTGCCATAGCGTAAAGCTTGGCGTAACTTGTTGGCCTTAGCGTAAAAACTTGGGCATCGACCAACCTTGGCGTAATCTAACCTTGGTGCTTCTACTGCTCTATAATTTATTCATTTAATGTTGGCATGATAGTTCTCCTATTATATCCTTACGCCTTTTTGCATGAACTCGATAATCTTGGCATATTAATATTTTAATACAAATGGTTGTGTAGAACGTGCCATGTGTCTTGATTGGTTTATGGATACCCAGTATGACTGGAATTAAACCCTGAGAGTTATAGACTCGACCCCACTAAATACTAGTTGACTTTCATGCCTTGTCACCATTGATAATGATTGTGACCTTGACTAATAATTGATCATGCGTTCCTAGTTGGAACTAAGAGACTGGCTAGTCGTCTTATTGAATTAAATGAATGAGACACGTTCATATGAACTATGAGCTATTGCAATCGGTTAGCCAATCCCGAATATTGGCATACAGGCATGTGCAGGCTTCAATTTATTTTTCTACAAAAGCAGCATGTGTACTTTATGGTCAAGGCATGATTATTCCGTGATTAGTTTTATTTGTTGTATTACGCTATATAAGACCTACAACCTAGCCGCACGGGTATCGTTGTAGAGTTGTGCATATCGTACCCCGTACAAAGGTACTCATTCTGGATGACCATGATCCACGGCATGGAATTTCACTTAACATAGAGGCTATTAAGTTAAATAAAATAATAATTGTATTGAGAGAATGGATTCCTGAGTTCTTACATGGCAGCCCTCTTTGGGACTATTAAGTGCCCGACAGGCCGGCTGGTTCCTACAGATACTGCAAATCTGCCACACGGACAGGGAGCGGTATCTGCTTATATTATTTATTATACATTGTATATTAACGACGAGCGTCCCGCCAGGACTCGTCTAAATACATGATTGGCGCAATTGATTGATTGGGTAAACTAGCCTTGTTTGCACATAGTAAGAACTGAGGAATCCTTATTGCATAAAATCAAGGCAACTTGGAACTTACAGTAGCAAGCCGTAGTAGTTGAATGGCCGTTTAAATTGATTTTTTTGTGTAATGTACCTACTCTATTAACTATTGAGATGATCAAAATGTTAGGGCATGACGAGTCAACTTCTGTCCTTGTTTGGTTGGGAGGTTGGTTCAAAGTGTCGTGATGTTATGTGAATCCCAGTAGCGAGCAGAGATCTATTTATTCTTAACTCTTATCACGGGTTTTAGTTCTCATGTCGTGCTTCCTTGTGGTACTTGCTATTAGAGGTCTAACCTCTCTGGTTTTGCATAGCCAGATTTAGAGCCGGTTCCCGAGGACTCAGCTTATTTCTACCTCCAAGATGGTCAACACTAGAGGGATGATCGCAGGAGGACTCGAGTGGATTTTTTACTTCCCCGCTCGTTTTGTTATCTACTTTATACTTTGCCGTTTGGCACCGACATGTTAGTCGGATTGTCCTGTACTTACTTTTGCATAATTGTAACTAAAGTCAGGCTGCAGCTGATAGACAATTGTGTATACCTTGCTATATCATCTGGTTGTGTTTTATAAAGCCAGATCTCAAGAACATTTTGACTGAGCGTTTGGGACGCCTTACTGCTTTATCTTACATGTTCTCTATTTCTGTTTCTTGTTTGGATGATTGAGACAATAGATGTAAAGTGACCATAGTGAGACCTTCATGTAGTATGCACCCCCTCGTCTTGTTAGACAGTATTGATCGTATTATACGGTATTTATCTACCCATAATACATAGCTGGCTGAGTCATTCCCCTACTCTCCAGTATTCTGGTTCTGGGGCGTGACAAGGTTTTAGTAGTGGCCCATACAGGTCTGATTTCAGACTTGTAGGGTGTTTTGATTTATAGGATGTCTCAATCACACATGTTCCCCCTTGATCTCATGATTCGTTGATTCTCAACTCCAGCTTGACATTTCGGTATCCCTTGACTTCATTGATCCTTCATGTTCGGTCGTTTAATTGTTCTCTTGTCCCTTTTCTTAGGGGCACTTCGTCCGCACCTGTCAGAGCTGGATAGCAACAGCATGGACAATATGGACAACATGACCAGGATGGCCAGCAGCAAGGGCCAGTACTACCTCAAGAGACTATCCAGGAATAAGTGATAGTGGAACCAGCAGTTGGATCGCAGTATCCGGAGGTTCCACCACCACCAACAGTTCCACCTACCCCTGTGGAAGTGGACACACCAGCCCTTCTGGAGATCATGAGAGGAATGATGGCTACTCAACAACACCAGATGTTAGCCCAGCAGCGCATGCACGCTCATTTGCAAGAGCAGAATGTGCTACTCAACCAAGGATTACAGACGGCTTTAGAAAAAGGGGCAAGGACAGATTCAGGAGCATCCACCAGATTTTGCAAGTACAACCCCCATCGTTTCGAGGGCACGAAAGATGCCATTTTAGCAGATGTATGGCTTAAAGACATCGAGGCTATTCTGGCAGCAGCTAAAGTACCGGCAGAAGAACGTGTGGACCAAGTGAAGTTGTTACTTCAGGATCTCGCACGTGATTGGTGGGAATCAGAGGAAGTAGGCATCAGACGTCCCGTTGCTTGGGATAATTTTACTACAAGATTCAAGACGAAGTACTATAGGATTGTGGCACAGTTTGAGCCACAACAGAAGTTTATCAACCTCAGGCAGGCTGGCAAGACTGTAGATGCTTATGCAGCGGAGTTCTGCAGATTGAGTAGGTTTGCCCCAGAGATGGTAGCAACAGAGAGCCAGAGGGCTATGAGGTTCCAGCAAGGGTTTCATGTTGAGCTCTTACAATTGATAGAGGGGCACAATTATCAGACTTTTGACGAAGTATTGACGGCAACCCGAAGGCATGAGATCACCATCCAGAGGATCACGGCAAGGACTGCAGTTCAGAAGAGATCCCACAGTCAGATTGAAGGAGGAGGGGGAGTAGCGTCCCGAACAACAGTACCATCCCCTGGCATTCGCATTCAAGATGTGGCAATACGAGGGCCAGCACCACCACCAAGGCAACAGCAACAGCAACAGAGGAAGAACCAGCAACCCCCAGCGGGCTGCACTTATTGTGGGAAGGTAGGGCACACTAGAGATGTGTGTCGGACATTGAACGGACAGTGTTTGATATGTAGAAATCCAGATCATCGGGTTACCACCTGTCCCATGAATTCGAGGTCAGGAGGACCAGTGCAGCAGTTTCCTGCTCTGCCAGCACCAGGGGCAGGACAGTATCGAGGACCAGCGGTAGCAGTGAAACCGTTGGCACAGTGCCCGTTAATGCCGCAGGCTCAGATGTTTCGGCAGCAGGGACCGCCGATGCAACAACACCAGCATAGACCACCCCAGCATCATCAAGGCAGGGGCCAGCAGCAGCACCAGGCTAGGCCGCAGCATGGGAACCAGCAAGGAGGTCGAGGGCAGGCATTCACTCTGTCCTTGGAAGAGGCATTAGCATCGGGAGATGTGTCAGGTAACATTCTCGTCGCCTCATATCCCGCAGTAGTATTGTTTGATTCGGGAGCATCACATTCATTTATATCTGCACAATTTGCGACACGGCTAGGAATGGAGTTCGAGGCATTGCCAGGGAGGTTGAATATACTCACTGGTAATGGGCTCGTAGGAGTTAGTAGAGTTATTCTAGCGTGTAGCATTGTAGTTTGCGGGCATTCCTTACCCGCCAGGTTGATAGAATTTCCTGTTGGAAATTTTGACGTTATCTTAGGCATGAACTGGCTGAAAGACAGTCATGTGACAATAGATTGTCGTAGAGGGAGTGTATCTTTTAATATTCCAGGCATGAAGAAGTTTATCTTAGTCAGATCAGAGGCAACTCAGCAAGGACAGGGAGTAGTAACGACAATGGAAGAAGTTCAAGTTCCGAAGATAGTTGAAGAATTTCTAGACGTATTTCCCGAAGAACTTCCCGGTCTACCAACGGTTAGAGATATTGAGTTCAGCATAGAATTGGTACCTTGAACTAAACCGATATCGGATCGAGTTTATAGAATGGCGGATTCAGAACAAGTCAATGTATATCAGCACATAGAGGAACTGAAGGAGAAGAAGTTTATCCAAGCTAGCATATCGCCATGGGCAGCACCAGTGGTACTTGTGGGGAAGAAGGATGAGTCATCCAGATTGTGCATCGATTACAGGAAGCTTAACGCGGCAACAGTAAAGAACAAGTACCCACTACCCAGAATCGACGACTTGTTTGATCAGTTGAGTAGAGCTAGAGTTTTCTCCAAGATCGATCTTCGTTCAGGGTATCATCAAGTAAGGGTTCGGAAGGAGGATATTTCCAAGACAGTATTCAGGTCAAAGTATGGGCATTATGAATTCTTGGTAATGCCGTTTGGTTTGACCAATGCTCCAGCAATATTTATGGATTTGATGAACCGCATCTTTATGCCATACTTAGATCAGTTTGTCGTGGTATTTCTCGACGACATTCTCGTATACTCTGCTAGCGAAGGAGAGCATGAAGACCACCTCAGGAAAGTGTTACAGGTTCTGAGAAAGAACCAGTTGTATGCCAAGCTCAGCAAGTGTGAGTTCTGGACGGATCATATTTTATTTTTGGGACACATCATATCAGGAGCTGGAGTAGCAGTGGATCCCAAGAAGGTAGAAGCAGTAGAGAGTTGGCCAGTACCCAAGACCGTAGCTGATGTACGAAGTTTCTTGGGATTGGCAGGATATTATAGGAGGTTTGTATCAGATTTTGTAAGACTTTCAGCACCCATGACCCGCTTGACACGGAAGGATGTGCCATTCGTCTAGTCGGTAGAATGCCAGACATCATTTGAGAATTTGAAGCAGAAGTTGATATCAGCGCCTATTCTTACATTTCCAGTTGGACCCGGAGGTTTCACTGTATATTGTGATGCGTCAGGTAAAGGACTTGGATGTGTCCTCATGCAACATGGAAAGGTGATAGCATATGCATCTAGGCAGCTTCGGGACCACGAAAAGAATTACCCAACTCATGACTTGGAGTTGGCGACAGTAGTATTTGCTTTGAAGCTATGGAGGCATTACTTATATAGTGATCGAGTGGACATGTACACAGACCACAAAAGTCTGAAGTACATCTTTACTCAGAAGGAGCTGAACATGAGGAAGAGAAGATGGTTAGAGTTGATCAAGGATTACGACGTGGAGCTTCAGTATCATCCAGGCAAGGCTAATGTAGTAGCAGATGCTCCTAGCAGAAGAGGCGGCGCATTTATGTTGACAACACAGAAGCATATCTTAGAAGACCTTCAGGAGATAGGCATCGAAGTTATACTTCCTAACGAAGTAGGAATTTTGGCAAGTCTACAAGTCCAATCTGACTTAGTAGATAGGATCAAGACAGCTCAGGCAAAGGATCCAAGGATTCAGAAGCTTAGGGCAGAGTGTGAGTCAGGGCTCAGGAAGGAGATGCAAATCCACGAAGACGGTACACTTAGGTTTAGATCACGTCTATGTGAACCTAGTGGAGATATTAAACAGGAAGTTATGACAGAAGCTCAAAGTTCCCAGCATTCTATACATCCTGGGGGGACCAAGATATACCAAGACATCAAGCAACACTTTTGGTGGATTGGAATGAAGAGGGAGATAGCTAGATTTGTTTCCCGTTGCTTGATATGTCAGCAAGTGAAGGCAGAACAGCAGAGGCCAGCTGGATTATTGCAACTGCTTCCTATTCCGAAATGGAAGTGGGAGCACATCACAATGGACTTTGTGACCGGTTTACCGAGGTCACCAAGTGGTAAAGATGTCATTTGGGTGATAGTGGACCGGCTCACAATGTCACGCCCCAGAACCAGAATACTGGAGAGCGGGGGCAGACATAGCCAGCTACGTATATTGAAATGGAAACCACCTCGATATACGGTCACGGCTGTCTAGATATGTGAGGGTTTTCTACAAGCCAACAGTCTCTTATGGTCATGAACAAGCCTAGTGTCTCAATCACCACAAGTAAGTAAAGTCGCAAGATGTATGATCATTAAATATACAATAATAAGGCGTCCCAAATATTACATATTCAGCTGATCATGAAGCTAGTCGTTACAAAATGTTAGGACTAGCAAGAGTTTAGTCATACATGATCAACCCTAGGATTTGTCAATCATGTTTACAGCCCGTAGGCAGACAGTAAGTAAAAGTGCTCCGAGCTAACAGGTGCTCGTCGGCTAAACGCCTCAAAAGAATAATTTTTACAATAGAGTGAGCGAAACAAAATAAAAAACCCACTCTTGGCCCAGATTCCGTCTAGTGTTCACCATTGGCCTGGAAGCTTGGTAGATCCTCGGGAGCTGCTCCGAAATCTGGCCACACAAAACCAGCTGGGTCAACCCCAGAAAGACCAAGTGCCACAAGGGGGCCACGAAATAAGAACAAAAGCCAGCAAATAGCACAAGAAAATCCAGTATTAAACTAAAATTTACGAAAACATGGCGGGGTGATATACGACGAGATAACCATGGAACTATTCCGATAGCCAGGTTACAACCCGTAAACCAAACAAGGACCGGGGTTGTAACCCTTCATCTGAACAGAGCTTGGTTTCCTACCATTTATCGGCAAGATAAGTAATGTAAGTAATCAAGACAGGAAGCAATCTTGCATGGGATCAAGACATGACTAGACTGGTTATACCTCATTCAATCAATCACGGCCAAGCAGATCCTACGGCTTACTACTTTAACTAACTAGGGTTATTACAGGCCTAATTACTAACAAGATACAGTGAGATTGTTCCATAGCCACAAGCCCTGCAGACCATCCAGGCTACCCAGGACGAAAGATTAGGGTTGAATTCAGGTGGGTACATCGTCCAGAAGACACATGTACCCTTAGGTGACTTAGAAGGTGCAACACTCGACGGTGTGCTGGAAATGTGCCCTACTCGACGGCAGGCTACAGATCCAAAGAGCGCCCAGGTAACGGGATTGCCTGTAGCTGTGTCATCTCTTCATGACTACTGAATTATTCTAGTTATTAACATTAATCCATTTTAGTAGGTACTCCTGACCGTGGTACTCAGGAGTCCCATCCTAGACATGATGCAAGACTGGACAAGTGGATTAACAAGCAAGCAAGTAGAACCATCCACGGTGTCAAGGCAGGTCAAGTTCGGTTATCAGGTCATGTCAAGTCAGGAGTGCGCCGCCATGGCCACTATCAAGTTATCAAGATAAATCATGTCAGGGTACTTGTCAGGAGTGCGCCACCACGGGCCACTATCATGTCAGGTTGGTCATGTCAGGAGTGCACCACTACGGGTCACTGTCGTGTTATACAAGTTCCTTGTCATACCAAGCCATGTACCATAGTCATTCCAAACATATTAAGCAAAATCAAGTTCATGACAAAAGGCGTAAAATATCTAATAAAATATTAATATATAGGGCTATAGAAAAGCCAAGCTAAAATAAATAAAACCAAAACTCCAAGAGCCAATGGATTAAGCAAAGGGATCAAGGGGCAGCATACGAAAAAGTCACGCACGCTGAGAGCAACGTAGGTGAAAAGTCATGCACGCTGAAGGGAGCAGTGTACGTGAAAGTCACCACGCTACAGGGAGCAGGGTACGTAAAAGTCACGCACGCTACAGGGAGCAGCTGCGTGAAAAGTTACGCACGCTCAAGGAGGACAGCATACGTGAAAGTCACGCAAGCTCAAGGGAGCAGCTGCGTGAAAAGTCACGCAAGCTCAAGAGAGCAGCTGCGTGAAAAGTCACGCAAGCTCAAGGGAGCAGCTGCGTGAAAAGTCACGCACGCTCAAGGGAGCAGTGTGTGAAAGTCACGCACGCTCAAGGGAGCAGTGTGTGAAAGTCACGCACGCTACAGGGAGCAGTGTGTGAAAGTCACGCACGCTCAAGGAGACACGATTCCAACAGGAAGCGTACTCAAGCCTGCGTACGCAGCGCTAAAGAGCGCACGTAGCTCAGTGTGCGTAGCTAAATAGCTCTGCACACTGCTCACTGTCTTCTCCAAACAGCAAGAACACATGGGTGAACCCAAAACTTCAAAACACCATAACTTGGTCATCCGAACTCCAAATCCGGATTTCCAAAGTTCTAACTGGAGTGAAACTGAATGCTCTTCCACATGGAAGCATCAAAACCCATGAAAATCCATCCCAAGTAGATCAAACCATACAAAATCCGAAAATAGCTAAACTTAGATCTAGAACAAAGGAAGCTCCAAATCACAAAATAGCAAGTTCTAATGTTGATCTCCATGTCCTAATCTAGCAAATGGACCAAGAAAATATGGTTCTCATGAAGTGGCAAGATGCACTTGCCTAAGGGAGTGGAGAGTGTGTAGAGGAAGGGGAAGAAGAAGAAGAAGAAAATTAATAGAGGAAGTTATGAGGAGAGAGAAGAGGTTGGTAGGTTTTAATGATGAGGAGTTGTGGTGGGGATGAGGGTGTAGCATAGGGCTAAGGTGATCCAATGTACATAAAACCGAACCAAACCGAACCATCCCAAATAAACCGAGCCAAGCCAAAAACCCAAATACGAGAAATACCGAAATTCCACAAGTCGAGAAAAATAAAAATACATGCCAAAATCTAGATACGAGTATAAATACGAAATACAGAAATACGGGAAATGAGGGTGACAACTCTACCCACCTTAAAAGAATTCCGTCCTCGAAATTTAATCAAGGAGCTAGAGATTGTCACGACAAGCTATACTAAGCACAGGCAAGCTACACTAAGCAGTCCAATCATACAATGCAAGCAAGGAAGGGAAAATGTAAGGCATAAGAAAGACATTATACCTCACGAGTCAAACAGGTAGGGATATCGCGATCGGATGTCGTCCTCACGCTTCCACGTTGACTCACCCAGAGAGTGATGACCCCAAGCAACACGAACTAATTTAATAGTCTTGTTCTTGAGTATCTTTTCCCTCCGGTCCAAAATAGACACGGGCCTCTTCTCATACGAAAGGTCGGTACCAACAACCAATTCCGAATGGTCTAGGATGTGGCTCGGGTCCGGAATATACCGTCGTAATTGGGACACATGGAATACATCATGCACCTCACTTAGCGACTGACGGAAGAACGAGATGATAGGATACATCTCCTACTCGCTCTAGAATATCGAACGGCCCTATATACCTAGGACTAAGCTTTTCCCGTACGCCGAAGCGAATGACGCCGCGGTTAGGCGAGATCCTAAGGAATACATGGTCGCCGACAGCAAATTCTAATGGACGCCGAATGAGCATCGGCCCAATGGCGCTGGCGGTCCTGGGCAACTCGGAGGTGATCTCTGACCTTCCTGACCACTTCAACCGTCTGGGAAAATCAACTCGGGTCCGAGCATCTGCCTCTCTCCGACATCGTCCCATGCTAGCGGGGATCTGCACTTCCTGCCATAGAGAGCCTCGAAGGGTGCCATCTGGATACTGGCCTGATAACTGTTGTTGTACGAGAATTCCACCAGGTGCAGATGATTCTCCCATGAACCACCGAAGTCAAGGGTACAGGATCTCAACATATCTTCAAGAGTCTGGATTGTGCGTTCTGATTGACCATCCGTCTGTGGGTGATAAGCTGAGCTGAACTGAAGACGAGTCCCCAAACTCTTCTGCAAGCTGCGCCAAAAGTGTGATGTGAATCTTAAATCCCTGTCTGAGGTGATGCTGACTGGCACACCGTGAAGCCTGACGATCTGCCTGAGATACATCTCTGCTAACTGCGCCGTCGACTGTCCAACTCTGAATGGAAGAAAGTGTGCCACCTTGGTAAGCCTGTCCACAATTACCCAAATAGCATCTCTGTCGACCGGAGATCTGGGCAATCCGGTAACGAAATCCATGGTTATATGTTCCCATTTCCATTCTGGGATCGGTAAGGATTGAAGAAGTCCAGCGGGCCTCTGATGTTCAGCTTTAACCTGTTGGCAAACCAAACACCGAGAGACAAACCGGGCTATCTCCCTCTTCATGCCATTCCACCAAAAATGCTGACGGATATCACGGTACATCTTCGTACCACCCGGATGAATAGAATATTGCGAACTGTGGGCTTCTGCCATGACTTCTTGTCTGATATCTCCACTGGGTACACAAAGACGAGTGTCCGTGCCGAAGTGTACCGTCTTCATGGATACATAACTCTGGCCTTCTTCCTGCTTCACACTCTGCTCTAAGTCGCTGGATCTTGGGATCTGTTGACTGTGCCACCCGGATCCTCTCAACTATGCTGGACTGAACCTGTAGAGTGGCCATCAATGCCACACTGGTTGGAAGAACCACTTCAATTCCCATCTTTTGAAGATCTGCCAATAATTCTGGTTGCGCCGTCAGAAATAAACTCCGGCTCTCCTGCTCAATGCATCTGCTACAACGTTGGCCTTCCCGGGATGATACTGCAAATCCACATCATAATCCACCAATAGCTCGAGCCACCTTCTCTGCCGCATATTAAGGTCCTTCTGGGTGAAAACATACTTCAAGCTCTTATGATCAGTAAAGATCTCCACTCTATCTCCGTACAAGTAGTGTCTCCACAACTTCAAAGCAAACACTACCGTCGCCAATTCCAAGTCGTGGGTCGGGTAATTCTTCTCATGATCACGAAGTTGACGTGATGCATAAGATATTACCTTCCCATGCTGCATCAAGACACACCCCAATCCTCTGTCTGAAGCGTCGCAATAAACTGTGAATCCTCCGGTCCCATCTGGAAGGGTGAGAATGGGAGCCGTTATCAAACCTCGCTTCAACTTCTCAAATGATTCCTGACACTCTGCTGTCCAAACAAACGGCATATCCTTGCAGGTCAACTGGGTCATCGGCACTGAAATCCTTGCGAAATCTGAAACGAACCGCCGGTAGTAGCCGGCCAATCCAAGGAAGCTGCGAACCTCTGCCACTGAGCTGGGTACCGGCCATGAATCGATAGCCACAATCTTCTGGAGATCCACTTCCACTCCTCCTCGGGCAATGATGTGACCCAAGTACGATATGCGATCGAGCCAGAACTCGCATTTACTGAACTTGGCGTACAACTGATGCTCCCTAAGAGTCTGGAGGACGACTCTGAGATGCTGCTCATGCTCTGCTTCACTCTTGCTGTAGACCAGGATGTCATCTAGGAACACGATCACAAATTGGTCCAAGTAAGACATGAAAATGCGATTTATGAGGTCCATGAATACGGCCGGCGCATTGGTCGCTCCAAAGGGCATAACAAGGAACTTCCAATGTCCATACCTCGAACTAAATGCTGTCTTCGGGACGTCCTGCTCTCTGACTCTGATCTGGTGGTATCCTGACCGCAAATCGATCTTCGAAAACACTGAAGCCCCTCTGAGCTGATCAAACAAGTCATCTATCCTCGGAAGAGGGTATCTGTTCTTGATTGTCACTGAATTCAAGGTACGATAATCAACACATAGCCTGGACGTACCATCCTTCTTTTTCACAAGAAGCATCGGGGCTCCCCAAGGCGATCCACTTGTACGGATGAATCCCTTGGTCCTCAGTTCTTCAATCATCTTGTACAAAATCTCCAATTCTGAAGGCCCCATCCTGTAGACTCGCTCTGACACTGGTGCTGTTCCGGGAATCGTCTATAGTGAACTCAATCTCCTGCTCTGGCGGCATCCCTGGAAGCTCCTCTGGAAAGACATCTGGAAACTCTTCAACTATCCGGGGTAACTGTACTGCTGCTACTGCCATCCGCAATGCTGGGGAAGATGGCTCCACTGCACCTCTGGAAAACGAAAACTCTGGCTCGCCGGGGATACTAAAGACAACTCTGCCAATATGGCAGTCTATCCTAGCATACTGGTTCCTCAACCAATCTATGCCTACGACTACATCATAGTCTGCCATAGGAAACTCTATGAATCTAGCGGGGAACTCCCTACCGCTAACTACGATCCGACACGAGAAAAACACTCGATCTACTCCCACAAGACCATTACCAGTAAGTATATTAAGCCTCTCTGATAATGACTCGGGCTCCAATCCTATCCGTGTCGCGAATCGTGCAGACATGAATGAATGCGATGCACCAGAATCAAATAATACAGACGCTGGAAAGGAGTTGACGAGAATAGTACCTGCCACTACCTCACCTGGTGCAACTTCTTCTTCCATAGCCATCATCATGTCCTGACCTCTAGCTGCGGGTCCCCTCTGCTGGAAACCTCTCAGTCTACTCTGGGTCTAAGCTTGGGCTTGTGCATACTGCTGGGGGTGCTGCTGCTGGAATGCCTGAGACTGAGGCGGCAAGGGCCTCGAAGACTGATACTGCTGCTGCTGAACTGGTGCTGGGGCCGGTCCTCTCACCGAAGAGTTAGAAGGGTTGGATGCTGATGAACCACCCCTATTCGGGCAAGCTCCAATTCTATGATCTGCTGCTCCACAAGCCAGGCACAATCCCTGCGCCCTGCGACAATCTGCCACTACATGTCCTGGCTTCCCGCAATGTGAACATCCCATTACGAAAGTCTGCTTCTGCTTCTGCTGCTGCGGGTACGTCGGGGTCGAATGCTGAACCGACGTTACTGAGGCCGCCCGCCTCGGAGTTCTAATGGTCAATCCCCTAGCTGCCGGGGCTGGAGCTGATGATTGGTGCATCTGACTGTGGGACCGCTTCCTGCTTCCGGTCCTACCCACGATCCTCTAGGAGGTGTACTCATGCCTCCTAGCTGCTCTCAAGACTGCATCGAACGTCTGGTGCTCAAACTGCTCAACCGCCAACAAGATCTCCAAATGCAGTCCCTACTGGAACCGCTGGGCCCTATCAAACTCGGTCGCCACCAAGGTGGGGGCAAACCTACTGAGCCTAGAAAACTCCGATGCATAACTGTCGACTGTTCTGCCTCCTTGCTTCAAGTTGGTAAATCTGGTCTGCAGGTCGTACCGAGCCACAGCATCGAAATACTTCATCTGGAATCTCTCTCTAAATACTGCCCAAGCAATGGGTGCCACTAATCCCATGGCTTGCGCTGCCCACCAACTGCGAGCCAAGTCCAACAACTGCAGGCGTACCACCGCCACCTTCTCATTCTCAGGTGTCCTAGCCGCTTCCAGAACCACCTCGGTATCCTGAAGCCATGCATCTACGGCAATCGCATCCTCGGTGCCGTCGAAGAAAGGAGGGTTCAATCGCTTGAAGCTGTTGGCCGCCTGGTTCCCTGGATGTCCGCCTCGGGTCAAAGCATCTTGAACTGTCTGGTGCAGGGCGTCGCTTCGACGATCCTGGGAAGCTATCAAGGTTCTGATGAGGCCTACTAAGGTACCATCATCTGGCTCTGCGGGCTGGACGGGCCGAACTGGTGACTCTCCTCCAGTGGGTATCACTCTGGAGGCGACTCCGGAATGCTGGGCTTGATCTCCAGGTTGCTGCTGATCCACGGGACGTGCTCCATCTCGATGATCGGTAGGACCAGGTACAGTGCCGCTGAAGAAGACGACACAGGGAACAATAAGGAAAGGACCAGGATAGATCAACGATATAAGCACAGGATCAGGACAAGAATCCAGGGATTCAGAGGATACGAACAGAGATCAAGGACGAGTATTGATTGAGACATCTATTCGGTAAACCCTCACATTTCTTGATTGATAAGACCTACATGGGCCACCACTTAAACCATGTCACGCCCCAGAACCAGAATACTGGAGAGCGGGGGCAGACATAGCCAGCTACGTATATTGAAATGAAAACCACCTCGATATACGGTCACGGCTGTCTAGATATGTGAGGGTTTTCTACAAGCCAACAGTCTCTTATGGTCATGAACAAGCCTAGTGTCTCAATCACCACAAGTAAGTAAAGTCGCAAGATGTATGATCATTAAATATACAATAATAAGGCGTCCCAAATATTACATATTCAGCTGATCATGAAGCTAGTCGTTACAAAATATTAGGACTAGCAAGAGTTTAGTCATACATGATAAACCCTAGGATTTGTCAATCATGTTTACAGCCCGTAGGCAGACAGTAAGTAAAAGTGCTCCGAGCTAATAGGTGCTCGTCGGCTAAACGCCTCAAAAGAATAATTTTTACAATAGAGTGAGCGAAACAAAATAGAAAACCCACTCTTGGCCCGGATTCCGTCTAGTGTTCACCATTGGGCTGGAAGCTTGGTAGATCCTCGGGAGCTGCTCCAAAATTTGGCCACACAAAACCAGCTGGATCAACCCCAGAAAGAGCAAGTGCCACAAGGGGGCCACGAAATAAGAACAAAAGCCAGCAAATAGCACAAGAAAATCCAGTATTAAACTAAAATTTACGAAAACATGGCGGGGTGATATACGACGAGATAACCATGGAACTATTCCGATAGCCAGGTTACAACCCGTAAACCAAACAAGGACCGGGGTTGTAACCCTTCATCTGAACAGAGCTTGGTTTCCCACCATTTATCGGCAAGATAAGTAATGTAAGTAATCAAGACAGGAAGCAATCTTGCATGGGATCAAGACATGACTAGACTGGTTATACCTCATTCAATCAATCACGGCCAAGCAGATCCTATGGCTTACTACTTTAACTAACTAGGGTTATCACAGGCCTAATTACTAACAAGATGCAGCGAGATTGTTCCACAGCCACAAGCCCTGCAGACCATCCAGGCTACCCAGGACGAAAGATTAGGGTTGAATTCAGGTGGGTACATCGTCCAGGAGACACATGTACCCTTAGGTGACTTAGAGGGTGCAACACTCGACGGTGCGCTAGAAATGTGCCCTACTCGACGGCAGGCTACAGATCCCAAGAGCGCCCAGGCAACGGGATTGCCTGTAGCTGTGTCATCTCTTCATGACTACTGAGTTATTCTAGTTATTAACCTTAATCCATTTTAGTAGGTACTCCTGACCGTGGTACTCAGGAGTCCCATCCTAGACATGATGCAAGACTGGACAAGTGGATTAACAAGCAAGCAAGTAGAACCACCCACGGTGTCAAGGCAGGTCAAGTTCGGTTATCAGGTCATGTCAAGTCAGGAGTGCGCCGCCATGGCCACTATCAAGTTATCAAGATAAATCATGTCAGGGTACTTGTCAGGAGTGCGCCACCACGGGCCACTATCATGTCAGGTTGGTCATGTCAGGAGTGCACCACTACGGGTCACTGTCGTGTTATGCAAGTTCCTTGTCATACCAAGCCATGTACCATAGTCATTCCAAACATATTAAGCAAAGGAATCAAGGGGCAGCATACGAAAAAGTCACGCACGCTGAGAGCAGCGTAGGTGAAAAGTCACGCACGCTGAAGGGAGCAGTGTACGTGAAAGTCACGCACGCTACAGGGAGCAGGGTACGTGAAAGTCACGCACGCTACAGGGAGCAGCTGCGTGAAAAGTCACGCACGCTCAAGGAGGACAGCATACGTGAAAGTTACGCAAGCTCAAGGGAGCAGCTGCATGAAAAGTCACGCAAGCTCAAGAGAGCAGCTGCGTGAAAAGTCACGCAAGCTCAAGGGAGCAGCTGCGTAAAAAGTCACGCACGCTCAAGGGAGCAGTGTATGAAAGTCACGCACGCTCAAGGGAGCAGTGTGTGAAAGTCACGCACGCTACAGGGAGCAGTGTGTGAAAGTCACGCACGCTCAAGGAGACACGCTTCCAACAGGAAGCATACTCAAGCCTGCGTACGCAGCGCTAAAGAGCGCACGTAGCTCAGTGTGCGTAGCTAAACAGCTCTGCACACTGCTCACTGTCTTCTCCAAACAGCAAGAACACATGGGTGAACCCAAAACTTCAAAACACCATAACTTGGTCATCCGAACTCCAAATCCGAATTTCTAAAGTTCTAACTGGAGTGAAACTGAATGCTCTTCCACATGGAAGCATCAAAACCCATGAAAATCCATCCCAAGTAGATCAAACCATACAAAATCCAAAAATAGCTAAACTTAGATCTAGAACAAAGGAAGCTCTAAATTATAAAATAGCAAGTTCTAATGTTGATCTCCATGTCCTAATCTAGCAAATGGACCAAGAAAATATGGTTCTCATGAAGTGGCAAGATGCACTTGCCTAAGGGAGTGGAGAGTGTGTAGAGGAAGGGGAAGAAGAAGAAGAAAAAAATTAATGGAGGAAGTTATGAGGAGAGAGAAGAGGTTGGTGGGTTTTAATGAGGAGGAGTTGTGGTGGGATGAGGGTGTAGCATAGGGCTAAGGTGATCCAATGTACATAAAACCGAACCAAACCAAACCATCCCAAATAAACCGAGCCAAGCCAAAAACCCAAATACGAGAAATATCGAAATTCCACAAGTCGAGAAAAATAAAAATACATGCCAAAATCTAGATACGAGTATAAATACGAAATACAGGAAATACGGAAAATAAGGGTGACAAACAAAGGTAGCACATTTTCTTCCTTTCAGAGTAGGGCAATCTACAGAAAAGTTGGCAGAGTTGTATATGCAACAGATAGTCAGGCAGCATGGAGTCCCTGTCAGTATTGTGTCAAACAGAGATACCCGTTTCACATCACATTTCTGGAAGAGCTTACATTGTAGTCTGGACACCAAGTTAAGATTTAGCACGGCTTACCATCCACAGACGGACGAGCTATCAGAAAGGACAATTCAGACTTTAGAAGATATGTTGTGAGCTTGCACCCTAGATTTTGGAGGATCTTGGGAGAGCCACCTGCACTTAGTCAAATTCTTATACAACAACAGTTATCAAGCCAGTATCCAGATGGCGCCATTTGAAGCACTATATGGTAAGAAGTGTAGGTCGCCACTAGCATGGGACGATATCAGGGAAAGGAAGATGCTAGGCCCAGAAATGATTGTTTAGACGGTTGAAGTGGTTAAGGGAGTTAGGAAGCGACTTAGAGTTGTGCAAGATCGGCATCGTCATTGGGCGGACCAGCATCGTAGGCCGCTAGAGTTTTCTGTTGGGGACCATGTGTTCTTGCGGATCTCACCTACCCGTGGGGTCATTAGATTTGGCGTTCGCGAGAAGTTGAGCCCGCGATACGTAGGACCATTCGTTATCCTTGATAGGGTAGGCGATATTGCTTATCGTTTGTCCCTTCCACCTTTGTTACGAGAGGTGCATGATGTATTTCATGTATTTCAGTTACGTAGGTATGTATCGGACCCAAGCCATATCCTCGATCATTCTGAGCTGGTTGTTGGTACCAACCTGTCTTATGAGGAGCAGCCGGTGTCTATTTTGGACCGAAGGGAGAAGATATTCAAGAATCGAACAATTAACCTTGTCCGGGTTGCTTGGGGTTATCACTCTTTAGGGAAGTCAACGTGGGAACAAGAGGATGATATCCGATCACGGTATCCGTACCTGTTTGACTCGCAAGGTATATCTCTTTCTATATACATTGATTGTCTTAACTCTGCATGCTTGTCGCCCCATGAGTAGAAATTACTTGATATCGTAGATTGTTAAATATAGACATTGTAAAATAATTGCTTGTTTAAATTGCTTGTACTTAGATTAGTTTAGCTTGGATGTTCCTATCCTGCTTGGATTTAAAATTTCGAGGACGAAATTTTTCTAAGGAGGGTAGAAATGTCACTTCCCGTTCCCAGAATACGTATTTTTATACATGTACTACTTAAATGTATTTATTTGATATTTATCATGTATTGTTCTGTATTTTAATTCTTTTAATTCACGCTATTAATTTTTTTGCATTTTACTTTCTGCTTTTATTCTCTGCTCTAGCTTTGTTTTAGGTTCGGCCTAGGTTGGTTTATTTTCGGGTTATATTGGTTCATCATGAACCGAACCCAACATCCTTTCATTTAAAGCCCCCAAACCCCTTCTCTCTCTTCATTACTCTCATTCACCATTACTCTTCTTCGTCCTCATCACACTCTCCACCTACCAAACCGTAGGCAAGTACATATTGCTTCACATGAGAACCCATATTTTTATGGTTCATTTACCTTCTTTTTATGATCCTAAGAGAGTTTAGAACTTGGCATTTTTCATTTTGAAGTCTTATTCTTAGTAGATCTAGAATTTCTATTTTTTTGGATTTTTATGGTTTTGATCTGTCAACTTCCTCATTTCCAAGTTTTGTTCGTTCCAGAGTTGTTTATGTGGTGTTATACGCCATTCTGAACCATGGAAACCCTATTTTTGGCTTGAAATGAAGGTCCCATAGGAATTGGAGTTCGGGAGGAACTTTACGCTCACATTATACGTGCAAGCATAGTATCGAGTTTACGCTCACATTTTACGTGCTCGCGTTACTGGTTTTTTATGCTCACGTTATACGTGCTCGCGTAGCATCAGCTTTTTACGTCCACGATCACTCGTGTCAGCGTGAACATGTTTTTACGCAAGTTTACTTAACTTGGCGTATTCTTTTTTTACGCGTATTCATTCAGGCGTAAAACTTTACTTTTATGTGCGTTACTTTTCGCGTGCAATGTTTTACGCACGCAGTGTCTCAGGCATAAACTCAAATCCTTTTACGCATAACCCTGTTTTTACGCGTAACTCTTTTTACGCGTGCTCCTTGGCTCAGCGTAAAACGAGTTCTTTCGCGCAACTGGTTCCGATACTTTTTATGCATACTTTCTTTACGCGTATTCATCCATGTATACACTTTGACCCTTACGCGTACGAGTTACGCGTAACGTTACTTTTTACGCGTACGTTCTTTGCGCGCGTATTTGCCATAGCGTAAAGCTTGGCGTAACTTGTTGGCCTTAGCGTAAAAACTTGGGCATAGACCAACCTTGGCGTAACCTAACCTTGGTGCTTCTATTGCTCTATAATTTATTCATTTAATGTTGGCATGATAATTCTCCTATTATATCCTTACGCCTTTTTGTATGAACTTGATAATCTTGGCATGTTAATATTTTAATACATATGGTTGTGTAGAACGTGCCCTGTGTCTTGATTGGTTTATGGATACCCAGTATGACTGGAATTAAACCCTGAGAGTTATAGACTCGACCCCACTAAATACTAGTTGACTTTTATGCCTTGTCACCATTGATAATGATTGTGACCTTGACTAATAATTGATCATGCGTTCCTAGTTGAAACTAAGAGACTGGCTAGTCGTCTTATTGAATTAGATGAATGAGACACGTTCATATGAACTATGAGCTATTGCAATCGGTTAGCCAATCCCGAATATTGGCATACAGGCATGTGCAGGCTTCAATTTATTTTTCTACAAAAGCAGCATGTGTACTTTATGGTCAAGGCATGATTATTCCGTGGTTAGTTTTATTTGTTGCATTACGCTATGTAAGACCTACAACCTAACCGCACGGGTATCGTTGTAGAGTTGTGCATATCGTACCCCGTATAAAGGTACTCATTCTGAATGACCATGATCTACGGCATGGGATTTCACTTAACATAGAGGCTATTAAGTTAAATAAAATAATGATTACATGGAGAAAATAGATTCCCGAGTTCTTACATGGCAGCCCTCTTTGGGACTATTAAGTGCCCGACAGGCCGGCTGGTTCCCACAAATACTGCAAATCTGCCACACGGGCAGGAAGTGGTATCTGCTTATATTATTTATTGTACATTGTATATTAACGACGGGCGTCCCGCTAGGACTCGTCTAAATACATGATTGGAGCAATTGATTGATTGGATAAACTAGCCTTGTTTGCGCATAGTAAGAACTGAGGAATCCTTATTGCATAAAACCTAGATAACTTGAAACTTACAGTAGCAAGCCGTAGTAGTTGAATGGTCGTTTAAATTGATTTGTTTGTGTATTGTACCTACTCTATTAACTACTGAGATGATCAAAATGTTAGGGCATGACGGGTCAACTTCTGTCCTTGTTAGGTTGGTTCAAAGTGTCGTGATGTTATGTGAATCCCAGTAGCGAGCAGAGATCTATTTATTCTTAACTCTTATCACGGGTTTTAGTTCTCATGTCGTGCTTCCTTGTGGTACTTGCTATTAGAGGTCTAACCTCTCTGGTTTTGTATAGCCAGATTTAGAGCCGGTTCCCGAGGACTCAGCTTATTTCTACCTCCAAGATGGTCAACACTAGAGGGATGATCGCAGGAGGACTCGAGTGGGTTACTTACTTCCCCGCTCGTTTTGTTATCTACTTTATACTTTGCCGTTTGGCACCGACATGTTAGTCAGATTGTCCTGTACTTACTTTTGCATAATTGTAACTAAAGTCAGGCTGCAGCTGATAGACAATTGTGTATACCTTGCTATATCATCTGGCTGTATTTTGTAAAGCCAGATCTCAAGAACATTTTTGACTGAGCGTTTGGGACGCCTTACTGCTTTATCTTACATGTTCTCTATTTTTATTTCTTGTTTGGATGATTGAGACAATAGATGTGTAAAGTGACCATAGTGAGACCTTCATGTAGTATGCACCCCCTCGTCTTGTTAGACAACATTGATCATATTATACGGTATTCATCTACCCGTAATACGTAGCTGGCTGAGTCATTCTTCCGCTCTCCAGTATTCTGGTTCTGGGGCATGACAATTTGCCATAGATGACATTATCGAATGAGAATAAAAGGGTAATAAAAATTAAAGGATAACACTAAAACCACGAATAATCTAATAAAAAGATGCGATATCTCTCGTAAGACGTGGAGTGTTCGGTCCTATAGTACAAAACCCAAAAAGAATAAACCGGTAGGTTTTAAATGGGTGTTTGCAACAAATAGAGATCCAAATGTATAATAGTAATGTTAGCTCAAGGATTCATGAAATGATCATGAATAGAATATGAATAAATATATTCTTCGACCATGATAGCCTAGACGATAAGATATATCCTCAAAGGTCGTGGATTTAAATTTTTCAGGTATATCCTTGAAGGATTTGATATTACCATGTTATCCCCGAATGATCTACAAATGAGCCATATATGGATTAAACCATCCAGAAAAATGTGATAGGCTCCTTAAGTTAATGGAGAAATCTATAAATGTATTCATCAAAATGATCACCTCTTGAAAAGAAGACCTCCTGAAGAAATTAAAGTACCATCTGAAGAGATAGAAAATATGAAAATATCTCATGAATTGATTTGAAATATCTCCGAAAGAGATAAGGAATCTTCTGAAGAGATTGAATCTCACGAAGAGATTGGAATCTGACATAGAAAATGGAATCTCCCGTAGAGATTGGAATCTCCAGTAGAGATCAAAAATCTTCCGTAGAGATCGAAAATCTCCTGAAGAGAGCAAAAATCTCCTGAAGAAAGGAGTCTCCAGAAGAGATAAAGATAAATATCCAAAAGAGATCTCATGTAATCTCATGAAAAGATGAATCTCTAGAAGAGATCTATTATAATATCATGTACAGATAATATCCTATAGAGATAAATCTCCTGTAGAGATTTAATATGAATGATATACCTATAATGGTCAGGTCAATATGATCTTTTACAACCAAAAAAATATGTTCTGGGTCTTGAAGTACCATATTTAAATAATATAAAAAAATTATTGTCATTTACTCAGCACAATATTTTAGAATAATATTATGCACATAAATTATTCTTGATGAATGTTTTGATCTAATGAGATTTGCAAATGAATGATATTTATCTGATACTCCATTAAGGGGATACCACAAACAAGATATGTTTTATAAATAATGTTACAAGTATTTTAGATAGAATAAATCAAATCACTGCGGCAATTTCATCAAAGCAAACAGAGAATGTGCTTGACTATATTTTCAACAGTTCAACATATCAGGGAGAGTTACGAGCTTTCAGGAATCACAAATAAATCCTGCAAACTCTTCATAAGGATATAAATATAAATGTATAGAAAAATAAAGTGTTCGGGTGAGATGTAATATTGTATTGAGGGTTAATTTTTTATTTTGAATTGATGTAAGAACAAGAATATAATATTTTGAGGGAGAGCATCCTCTAGATGCTAGCATCCTGAAGATACTATTGGAGACAACTTGAAATATGTCATTGTGCATTGTACTCTTTTCCTTCGTTGAGGTTTTTTCTACTAGATTTTTCCTTCGAAAGATTTTTAATGAAGCAGTGTAAATCGCACCCACTTGGATTCCTTAAGAATTATATTCCTGAAGAATATTATTACACTCTTTTCTTTTCTATGGATTTTTCCAAAGAGTTTTTACTTAGAAAATTTTTTATGAGGTAATAACTAAAGCGGACATCCAAGGGAGAGTGTTGTGATTTGAATAATCCGAATATGGATGCCCTTATCCATACACACAACAACGTCTATCTCATTTTCCGCTATATATGTTATCATGACAAAAGTACGTACATTCTTTCTGGCTACCAATTTCTTCTCTTTCTCTCTCATTTTACAACAAAAAGCAAAAATTAATTGATGTTCCCTTATAACGATTGCTTCTAGTCATTTAGAAGAATGTCCTTTCAATAAGAACCTTTGGATCATAAATAATGGTTAAACCATTACTTGTATGCATACAATTTTTTTTAGTTTGTACTGTACAATTACCATATATATATATATATATATATATATATATATATATATATATATATATATATATATATATATATATATATATATATATATATATATATATATATATATATATATATTAGCCTCCTTATTACACGGGATAAGTTTACGGGAAAGACCAATTCCTTACAAAGAAAAAAATCAAAAATATTCGGCCGAAATATACGTATGTTTCTCTTTTGAATTTCTTTCTCTTTAAAATTTAAATCCCTCCTTCTAAAAACAAACATAACTCTATCTTAAAAAATAAGGCTTATCTATCTATTTATTTTTAAACAAAGAGAGGTTAATTTATTTTTAAAAATATAGATATATAAATTATTTTATTTTTAAACTAGGGATAGATATTTTTTTAAAATAACCTATCTTTAGAAATAAATATACTATCACGCTCCAGTACCGAAATATGGAGGGTAACTAGGCCAGCTAATCCATATGAGGTAAGAAAACGTCATACGACGATCGTGGCTGTCATGAGACTAGGGGTGCTTGCTACAATCAGGTCTCCTATGGTCCCACAGAGCATTTATGTCTCAATCAATCAAAGCAAGAAACAACAAATAATGAACATATAAGATAAAGCAGTAAGGCGTCCCCGACGCTTCATCAAAATAATCATAGGAAACTGGCTTAATAAGTTAACTAGCCCAGAGAGTCATAGGTACACAATCGTAGTCAGCTGTAGTCTGATTTAATTACAATTATGCAAGGAGGTAAAATATCCAGAACAACCGGCTAAACAGGTGTCGGTAGCTAAATGCCAGAACATAAGTAATGATACTAGAGGGGTGGAGAAAAAATCCACTCGAGTCCCCCGATCGGCATGCTCCTAGTATGCACCATTGATGTCAGGGAGGAAGGTCGGATCCTCTGGCTCTGCTACGTGATCTGGCCAAACAAAACCAGCGGGGTCATCCCCAAATAGCAAGTACCACAAGAGAGCACAAAAGAGTGAGATAAAATCCAAGCATAATAATAAATAGTAATAATAATAAAAAGCTTTCGATCGTAACCTTGGTCTATAGCCTGTCGTAGCACGATAGCCCAACCCAACAACCAAACAAGGACATGGGTTGGACCACGCACCATGACAGTCCATGTCCCTCAGCTACTATCGGAAGGTACAAGGCACAGTCAAGTAGTTTTTCAAGCGGCCATTCATTCCTGCGGCTTTCTATATTTGGTGGGTTATCCCCGCAATACTGTTATAGGAATTCTCAGATCGTGTCATTCCAGCAGGACTAACCAATCCAAAATGTATATATTATATATGTAGCACCTTAATCATGCATGGGTCCCCCGTAAGGCTACCGCGCTAAAACATATAACACATAGCACATAGGAGTCGGATATGGTCATCCACCATAAGCGGATGAAACCATGTTCATGGAGGCCAACCCGGCACATCAGGATGGGGTGGCTAGTATGGCATGATCTTGAGATTTTTCCTGCCCAATGTATCTACCAGATTAGTTGCCAAGTTGACCCTAGGTTAATCTCGAGATTTACATGTCGTGGTCACAAGCTCGTCCTCCTAAATGTCGTACATAGTACAAGTATCCCAAGAAAGGATCCATACTGGCTCAAGGAGTCATACATAAGGATCCCTCCTTAGTGTAATACAATATGCTACACAAACTACATCATTACTACCGACATTCATTATGTAAGTGCTGGAGGCATTGGATGTACGAACATATATCGTGTAGGAACACTCCACACATGAGATAGCATATCGAGGCTCACATAAATTGTACCTCAGTACACACATAGGACCAACACACACATAGATAGTCAGGTCAGGAATGAAGGTCGAGCCACAAGATGGAAGAGAAACTAGAAGGCACTGCGCACTTAGGGTATGAAGCGCACACAAGTCATGAAGTGTCACAAAAGGTGCACGGACAAAAGGCACATGGCGTAAGGTGCAAGGCACGCAAAGTGCATGGCACAAGGTATGCACGAGGCATAAGGTATGCGTGAGGTACAAGGTGGACGAGGTGCAAAGTGCACAGGGTGCGCGAGGTGTGTGCGAGGTACAAGGTGCGTGAGGTATATGCGAGGTGCAAGGTGCGCGAGGTGTGCGGTGCACGAGGTGTCGTCCCTTCCAGCAAGCTTTTGGCCATGAAGTTTTAGAAACTTCCAATGTCCATAACTTGGGCTATAGGACTCGAAATTGGGCAAAATAAGGTCAAAACTGAATGAAATTGAATTCCCTACAACCTGGAACAAGTAGTTTTTGAAAATAAGCAAGTTTGATAGATCAAAACCTCAAAAATCTATAAAATTCTAGTTTTGGAAACTTAAACCTAATCAAAGAGAGCCATTAAAATCAAAAACACCAAGTACTAAACATGTAGAGAAGGAGGAGAGGAACATTTTTGACTAACAATATCAAAGAAAAGATCAAGAAAATAAAAATGCATAAATCTCCACTTTTGAGCAATCTGTACTTGCCTAATGGTGGTGGTTGTAGAAAATGAGTGAAAGGTTATGAGGAGAGAGAAAATGAAGAGAATATATATAGTATGGTTGGGTTGGCTTAAAAAAACCCTAATCTTAAGCATGCTCTTAACCGTTTTAACTAATGACATGATTTGTGGCTACATGCAACAACTAATAGAAAAATAAATTAAGATGGTGCACATGCACAAATTATCATATACCATATACAGGAATCAAGAAAGCAAATACGTATATCGGGAATGGGGAGTGACATCTTGTAGTGCCCCGCTCCGCGAAGGCACTAGATAAACAGAAAGATCATATTGCTGGCTCTGCAACAGAAGACGATTGATCTGGGTGAGTGGACGAAGTCTCATTTGCTAATTCGCTTGCGCCTTAAGAATCTGAGCTTTTGATTGAATACTTTTGTTAATAACAAGACAATAATCATTGAGTATGCTTATAAGAGAATCCACACGTTGCCATGCTAAGAACAAGAAAAGGAATATGTTGTATGCTAAAGAAGAATTGTTGCCTGCTAATAAGAAACGAACTGATGCATGTATGCCAAAGAAATGCTTGTTGCCTGATAAAAAGAAATGAATGTTTGCTATGTTAAATCAAACAAGATGCCTGCCATGTTAAATAAGTTAGAGATATTGTCTCAAAAATATAGAACTATTGCCATGCTTAATAAGAAAAGAAAAAAGATTGCTCACATGTCCTGAATTCGTATGCTTACAAAGAATGAATGTTATGCTTAACCTGAAAGAAGACAGAGTCATAGCTCTGTTGTTACAAAGAAAGAAGACAGAGTCATAGCTCTGTTGTTACAAAGATTGATATAGAGAAAGATGAATCATTGCCCCTCAAAGAGTTTGTCTGCTAGATGTTGTATTCATGCATTGGTCTCGGACAACTTGTATACAAGGTCACTAGATCTTTCGACGGTTTCCAGGGCATTGGAAGCTGATCGACCTAGGAGAGATTGTCTAGACATTACGAGGTGCAAGGGCCTCGGGTGTTGCATCAATGTCCTTAGCGACGAGCTGAACCCAAGAGTCACAGCGGCTAATCATGGGTTTCCCATGGACCATCATATAGATAAGTGTAGATTGGTGCAGAGCTGAACCGGAGAGTCACAGCTGCCAATCGGTCTGCATGTGTCTATCATATGTTTTGCTAAGAGCTAACGATACAGAGACGAACAGGGAATAATGTTGGTTTTATCATGTTTATGCTAATCCTTGTCTTGTGCAGGGATGGACCGTCGGCTATGGTAAGAATCACTGTAAAGTGATGTACATGTGTTGCTTAAGTTTGCTATATGAATTGCTTACAAGATTTATCTATGCCATGAAATGCTATGTTCCACTAAAGAAAAGATATTGTATCAAGCTTGTCATTGACCCTAACAGTTGCTCGAACAAAAGAAATGATTTGCTCATGAAACACGCTGCACACTGCACAAATGAATACTCATCGTGCTCGAATTGAATAGTCCCTTGTATGCTTGAGATGAAATAAAATGAAACAAATGTTGGCTTTTCAAAGTGATGTTTTCAAAAGAATGTAAACTGACTCTGTATGCATGGAATGAATCTAGGTAAAACTAGCAAGATCACATCACAAGAAATATTTTTCCCACTAAATAAACAGTGATCGTTTCAGACAAATGTAGCTCTTTGTTCACACAATTCACCAGTATGCTGATATACTGACCCACCATCAGTCTGCATGCAGGTGCACTATGCATCGAGAAGGATAGTTCGAAGTGATAGCCTGTGCCTCATCCTCGAGAGCCAGAAATCAGAAGAGATGCCCAGAGATGACATCTACTGCAAGAGTTGGTTTTGTATATAAAGGGATGTAATGTATGGGAACGGGATCATTGTAATCTGTAAAGTTCTGAGAGAATGTAACATTGTATCAGAGAGAATTGAGAGCTTGTAATCTGTTCAAATAAAATCAATAAAGTGAATTGTTTCTTGTTACCATTGTGTTCAATGCTTGTATTATAAAATATGTCCGCTACTGCTTCAATTATCTGCGATACGTTCTGCTGCGTATTGTCAACCTTGTCTATCTTGTCTTGCTTCAGGTCTTGGTCTTGTGCAAGCGCAACTTAGACTTGCACGGCATCACGTCTTAGCGAGGACGAACGGTCCCAAAGAGCCCAAAACGAGGATAAAAGGACTCTGCGGGATCGAGGTGTGATAGAATGGTATCAGAGCAACACGATCCTCTGGCAAATTGATTCGATTGAATTCAAAGAAGTTCTTTCCATCGAAAATGTCCTTGCCTGCTTGATATCGTCAATGAGATGAACGTTCCATACAATAAGTCCGTAAATGTTTTTATGATGCCGACATATGTTTTATCGATTTAATTGATTGAGATTGAGATGCTTTATTGAACAAGAGTCTTGATACGATCTGAATTATGATTTCATGGATTGATGATGGCGAAGGATGAGGACTATCGCTGCTAAGGATATCGTAAGTTTCTCATTAAGTTTCAAGGACGAAACTTCTTTTCGGTGGATAATTATGTAGTGCCCCGCTCCGCGAAGGTACTAGATAAACAGAAAGATCAGATTGCTGGCTCTGTAACAGAAGACGATTGATCTGGGTGAGTGGACGAAGTCTCATTTGCTGATTCGCTTGTGCCTTAAGAATCTGAGTTTTTGATTGAATGCTTTTGTTAATAACAAGACAGTAATCATTGAGCATGCTTATAAGAGAATCCACACGTTGCCATGCTAAGAACAAGAAAAGGAATATGTTGTATGCTAAAGAAGAATTGTTGCCTGCTAATATGAAACGAACTGATGCCTGTATGCCAAAGAAATGCTTGTTGCCTGATAAAAAAAATGAATGTTTGCTATGTTAAATCAAACAAGATGCCTGCCATGTTAAATAAGTTAGAGATATTGTCTCAAAAATAAAGAACTATTGCCATGCTTCATAAAAAAAGAAAAGAGATTGCTCACATGTCCTGAATTCGTATGCTTACAAAGAATGAATGTTATGCTTAACCTGAAAGAAGACAGAGTCATAGCTCTGTTGTTACAAAGAAAGAAGACAGAGTCATAGCTCTGTTGTTACAAAGATTGATATAGAGAAAGATGAATCATTGCCCCTCAAAGAGTTTGTCTGCTAGATGTTGTATTCATGCATTGGTCTCGGACAACTTGTATACAAGGTCACTAGATCTCTCGACGGTATCCAGGGCACTGGAAGCTGATCGGCCTAGAAGAGATTGTCTAGACATTACGAGGTGCAAGGGCCTCGGGTGTTGCATCAATATCCTTAGCGACGAGCTGAACCCAAGAGTCACAGCGGCTAATCATGGGTTTCCCATGGACCATCATATAGATAAGTGTGGATTGGTGCAGAGCTGAATCGGAGAGTCACAGCTGCCAATCGGTCTGCATGTGTCTATCATATGTTTTGCTAAGAGCTAACGATGCAGAGACGAACAGGGAATAATGTTGGTTTTATCATGTTTATGCTAATCCTTGTCTTGTGCAGGGATGGACCGTCGGCTATGGTAAGAATCACTGTAAAGTGATGTACATGTGTTGCTTAAGTTTGCTATATGAATTGCTTACAAGATTTATCTATGCCATGAAATGCTATGTTCCACTAAAGAAAAGATATAGTATCAAGCTTGTCATTTACCCTAATAGTTGCTCGAACAAAAGAAATGATATGCTCATGAAACACGCTGCGCACTGCACAAATGAATACTCATCGTGCTCGAATTGAATAGTCCCTTGTATGCTTGAGATGAAATAAAATGAAACAAATGTTGGCTTTTCAAAGAGATGTTTTCAAAAGAATGTAAACTGGCTCTGTATGCATGGAATGAATCTTGGTAAAACTAGCAAGATCACATCACAAGAAATATTTTTCCTACTAAATAAACAGTGATCGTTTCAGACAAATGTAGCTCTTTGTTCACACAATTCACCAGTATGCTGATATACTGACCCACCATCAGTCTGCATACAGGTGCACTATGCATCGAGAAGGATAGTCCGAAGCGATAGCCTGTGCCTCATCCTCAAGAGCCAGAAATCAGAAGAGATGCCCAGAGATGACATCTACTGCAAGAGTTGGTTTTGTATATAAAGGGATGTAATGTATGGGAACGGGATCATTGTAATCTGTAAAGTTCTGAGAGAATATAACATTGTATCAGAGAGAATCGGGAGCTTGTAATCTGTTCAAATGAAATCAATAAAGTGAATTGTTTCTTGTTACCATTGTGTTCAATGCTTGTATTATGAAATATGTCCGCTACTGCTTCAATTATCTGCGATACGTTCCGCTGCGTATTGTCAACCTTGTCTATCTTGTCTTGCTTCAGGTCTTGGCCTTGTGCAAGCGCAACTTAGGCTTGCACGGCATCACGCCTTAGCGAGGACGAACGGTCCCAAAGAGCCCGAAGCGAGGACGAAAGGACTCTGCAGGATCGGGGCGTGACACATCTCTACCCTCCTTAGAAAAATTTTGTCCTCGAAATTTCTGCCAAGACAAGATAGTGAAATCAGGGCAAACAAGTACACTAATTATAAGACCAACTACACATGCAATTATATCAAACCTATCAGGCATTAGAGAACAACCATCCACCCTAGTGGATGAAATTCAAGCATGGAAACGTGTTTTGAAGGCATAAGAATAAATATACCTTCTGAGTCGAACAAGTACGAATATCGAGATCTAATCTCGTTCTTGCACTCCCATGTCGACTCTCCTAGTGAGTGATGGCCTCAAACGACATGAACAAGACCAATGGTCCGGTTCTTGAGCACCTTCTCTCGCCGATCCAAAATGGATACGGGTTGCTCCTCGTAAGTCAGGTCGGTACCGACGACCAGCTCAGAATGATTGAGGATATGACTCGGATCTGGGACGCACCTACGCAACTGAGATACATGAAACACATCATGTACATCATGTAGAGAAGGCGAAAGGGCAAGACAATAAGCAACATCGCCTACCCGAACGAGAATATCAAATGGACCAACATATCTAGGACTAAGCTTTCCTTGGTTTCCAAATCAAATGACACCTCGAGTAGGCTAAATCCGTAGAAGCACTTGGTTACCAACACCAAACTGGCCTACGATCCTGATCTGCCCATTGTCGGTGTCTATTCTGCATAACTCGAAGACTCTCTCTGATCAACTTGACTGTTTCTACGGTCTGCGTGATCATCTCTGGTCCCAATAATTTTTGTTCTCCCACATCGTCCCATGCTAGAGGGAACCTGAATTTTCTTCCATATAATGCTTTAAACGGTGCCATCTGTATACTTGCCTGATAACAATTATTGTAAGAGATCTCTACTAAATGAAGATGATCTTCCCAAGTTTACCGAAGTCTAAGGTACATGCTCGTAACATATCTTCCAATGTCTGAATGGTTCTCTCTAACTGCTCGTCCTTCTGTGGATGATAGGTTGTACTGAACCTCAGCTTGGTACCCAAAATTTGATACAAACTTTGCCAAAAATAAGAGGTGAACCGGATATCTCGATCTGATACTATGCTGACTGGAACTCCATGATGCCTCACTATCTACTTCATATATATTTCTGCCAACTGCTTAGTAGACTGCCCAACTCTGAAAGGAAGAAAACGAGCAACCTTCGTGAGCCGATCCACAATTACCTAAATTGCGTTTCGACCAGCCGGAGATCTAGGTAAATCAGTCACAAAGTCCATTGTGATGCGCTTCCACTTCCACTCCGGAATGGAAAGCGGTTGTAGCAATCTTGTCGGCCTCTACAGCTCTGCCTTGACTTGCTAACAAACCAAGCACCTAGAAACAATTCTCGTTATCTCCCTCTTAATGCCATTCCACCAAAAGTGCTGCTTAATGTCCCGATACATCTTTGTGCCTCCAGGATGGATGGAATAAGGAGAACTATGAGCCTCTAACAAAACTTTCTATCGAAGGTCTCCACCTGGTACACAAAGACGGCTTCCGAACCTAAGCGCACCATCTTCATGGATTACTAACTCCTTCTTAAGCCCTGATTCACACTCTGATCGAAGCTTCTGGGTCCGCGGATCCTCCGCCTGGGCTGCTCTGATCCTCTCTACTAAAGTAGACTAAATCTGCAAACTGGCCATAACTCTTGTATCTTGTAGCAAGATCACTTCAATTTCCATTTTCTGAAGATCTTCCAAAATATGCCTCTGCGAGGTTAAAATGAATGCACCACCTCTCCTGCTTAAGGCATCTGCTACCACATTCGTCTTGCCTGGATGATACTATAGATTCATATCGAAGTCCTTCAGTAACTTCAACCATCTTCTCTGTCTCATATTTAAGTCCCTCTGGGTGAATGCATACTTCAAGCTCTTATGATAAGTGTAAATCCCCACTCGATCCCCATATAAGTAATGCCTCCATAACTTAAGTGGAAACACCACTGCTGCTAACTCCAAGTCGTGGGTTGGATAGTTCTTCTCATGATCCCGAAGCTGTCGAGATGCATATACTATTACCTTACCATATTGCATCAGTACACACCCAAGTCTCTTCCCGGATGCGTCATAATATACTGTCACGACCCACTCCCGAATAATCGGACACGAGTCCGACACGCCCATCCTTCGTCGTTAGACACGACGAAGTAAGCTGTACCAAGCTAGGGAAAACTAACCAGAAAAATATGAAAGTATAGAATCACAGCATCTAAAAACGTATCCCAGAATGATCACCATAATCCACAAATCCAGATATCATAATGTACCAGAATCAACATGAATGAAAAGTGCTATGAATTCTAAAGTCAATATCTCAAAGTAAAGCTAAGCAATCAGAACCTGAAGCCTCAAGCTAAACCTTATCCTGCTCAGCTAAATCCTGGGCTCTGGCCCATAGAGTAGAACAATGTCCTGCAAGCATACCTGCAACATATCCTATTCAGGAGCGGAGCAAAGTACAGTTCTAGGTAATGAACAAGACATCAGGATATGAAAGTACAAGAGAACATGGTATGTAAAGCACAAGAAAGAACATGGTGTATAAGTACATAAAAGAACATGGTATCTAAGTATATGAAAGAACATGGCATGTAAGAACATGAAAGAACATGGTATCTCAGAAATCATAGGAACTAAGTACATTATATATCTCCTGAACATGTGTGCACAATATTTGAAATATAACTAAGTATGTGACCGGTTAGGGGTAAGCACATGAAAGCACATGAATGGTACGGCTTAGGACCCGCCTGCACGATGCGGGGTCTAAGCTAAACACACCTGAGTTGTTTCTTGGGTTTGGTCACATAAATAGTATATTTCCCCACCCCAGGTACAAGTAATAAGAACAAGGAACATGAGCACCAGAAAGTACATGACGTTTTGCAATGTGTCAATCAAGAAAGCACAGGATATAATGAAATGCACAAGACCGTAGAGTGTACTTGCCTTGCTCCAAGAAGGTACGGGTAGGCAATAAAGTTGTATGTCCACCTGGTTTGGTACAATTTGGTTAGGATTCTGAATAATACTTACTAGCTATCTACTCTCTAATTATAACTATTTATAGAATACTTATAAAAGTATGTTAGCTATACTCAAACTTTACTAGTGATAAAACAATAGATACATATTAAATATTGCTCACTAGATATTCATACGTTGATAGGATAATCATAAATAGGTTACCCGCATATGTACTTTTACTTAATATGGGGCTTAAAATTATTTAATTACTGAAATTACCAAAACGAACATATTAGCAATACTAATATTTAAGGTCTGGCTTGTTCTTCCAATTCCAGCAATTTGTAAACATAAATTCTAGACAAAAGTCTTCAGCATGGATGTAAAGCCAGGACTGTAGAATTCTAATTTAATCATACTAATATACAAGCTCAACTAAAGTATAAACTCAGGACAAATTATACAAGACTCAACGTTATTCAATGAAATGAACACAGGTTGACCATTCTAATTCAACTTGGGGCTCCAGTTTATGTTCTACAAAGTCCAAACATTGCTTGGCGAGCAACAACCCACTACACTCAGCCGAACTGCCCAACAACATTCTTCCAAGCCAAAATAGGCCCAAAATTTCACACAACAATTAAACTTGTCAACTGAATCAACCCATATGTCCAACAGCACCTATTAACCCACATATTACTCAATCCCAACAATTCAAGCCAAAAGTCTACAAAAATAGAAACAGTCTAGCACAAGTAGAACCCCAAACGAATTATACATGCTCAACACAATTCAACTCTATCTAGCCCACAGACTTCACATAATTTAATTAAAACCCCCCTCAAGGATTACTTTATCCAAATCAAACTCTTCAACCCGCCATTGAAGGCTACTCAAAACACACACATGACCCAGAATTTAGACAACCACCTAAATCGAATAGAAAATTATTCAAACCCAAAATAAAATTAAACTATAGGCATTTATATGATCTGAATGATAATCATTCAAACAGAAAGAACCCACCCTTACACAATTTATAAAGGTAATGGAATATTAAACTTCAAAACCAGGTACAACATAATAGCAGATAAAGAGAATTATACCATAACAATTTTTTTGTGTAACTGCTCCATAGCAAAAATATACATACGAAACTACTTCGAAATATGAAATCAATCAGCCAGCCACTGCTACACTTCAATATCAGTCCCACCTCGACGATAATCATCCTGGACACGAACAGACACCTGGACTTGACCAAACACCCAGACACAACATGACTGGCACCGAAACTCGGACACGATCCAAGGCCAAGCAGACACGAACACACACCCAATCATGAACACAACGCAAGCACAACGTCATAACTAAAATTTCAACCCACAACCAACGTAAACCAAAATAAGAAGTTAGAATAGGATTTACCTGAAGGAAATCCTGATCCAGAATCGGGACTTGGTTAAAAAGACATTAACACAATCCTTCGTGTCCTTGCGATACGTGTCGAAGCCGACCTGAAGATCTGAATCGATCACTCACTCTCGGTGAGATTTTTATTGAGGAATTCAACACAAAGAAAATTGGAAGAATCAATAGAGTGAACAATCCACACGAAATATTCGAGACCAAACGGGAACGTAGATCGACTCACCAAGAATTTGCTCCTCGATCGGAGAGGACACGGATACGCGACGATTTGAGAGATCGTCGGAGAAGGAACTCGTAGAGGGGATGGCGAGTCCCAGCCGTTGCAGGAGTGAAATCGCCTCGCCATGGTCGTTCGCCGGAGGAACAGTCGGCCACCGCCATGGCCGGAGAGAAGAAGCCTCGTCGTTGTCGCCGTTAGTGAAGAAGAGGGCTCGCCGCTGAAATCACCGTCGCCATCGGAGTTGTCGTCGGAGGCGTCGGGTCGTCGCCGCTAGGAATTAGGGTTCGACCAAGAAAATTAGGAACGGGACAGAGAAGAATAAGTGGTTGTTCTCTCTCCTCATTTGATTTTAAAGAAAAATGGATGGACGTTTTTTAAAAACCCCCCTCCCACAACCAGGTCTTTCCCCCAGGTCCCTCCGCTCAACATTTTTGCAATAAACCCCTCCCCCTTTTCAATTATTATATTGACAATAAAAAAATAGTTATAACTTATAATAATTATTATTATTTAAATTAAGGTTAGGGGACCACAAAATTGGTTGTAACAACTTTTCAAATTTGAAAATTGCTCCCAATTTATTTCTCTCAAAAATATCAATCATCATATTATTAATAAAATAACTTTTTATTTGAAACCTAATTTAATCAATTGCTATTATTAAAATCAAAATTTTTATTTCCTCAAAAATCGGGAAGTGGAGTTACATATACTATAA
This sequence comes from Iris pallida, assembly GCA_029216955.1. Lineage (NCBI taxonomy): Eukaryota > Viridiplantae > Streptophyta > Magnoliopsida > Asparagales > Iridaceae > Iris > Iris pallida. Next base: position 12,062,579 of record JANAVB010028818.1, on the reverse strand, counting down.
ACCCTCCCAACCCTACTGGAAGCGTCAAGATCGGGGCTGAGATCAATCTCATCTTCAATTCTTCAAATGATGTCTGACACTCTGCTGACCAAACAAACTCTATATCCTTATGCGTCAAATGCGCCAAGGGTGCCGAAATCCTGGCGAAGTCTGCCACGAACCTCCTGTAGTAACCTGCCAATCCCAAGAAACTATGCACTTCTGCTACCGTCTTCAGAACTGGCCAATTCTCTACTGCCTCAACCTTCTTCGGATCTACTAACACTCCTGCTCCAGAAATAATGTGTCCCAGGAACGAAATACGATCCAACCAAAACTTGCACTTACCAAACTTCGTATAAAGTTGATCCTTCCTCAAGGTCTGCAAAACTGTCCGAAGATGTTTCTCATGCTCATCTTCATTGCTGGAATAGATGAGGATGTCGTCTATGAACACTACTACAAACTTATCCAAATATGGCATAAAGATGCGATTCATTAAATCTATGAATACTGCTAGGGCATTAGTTAGTCCAAATGACATTACCAAAAACTCATAATGTCCATATCGCAATCTAAATGATGTCTTGGGTATGTCTGCTTCCGGACCCTCATTTGATAATATCTAAATCGAAGATCAATCTTAGAGAAGACGCATGCCTTACTTAATTAGTCAAATAAGTCATCGATCCTTGGTAACGGATACTTGTTCTTCACGGTTTCTGCATTCAACTGTCGGTAATCAATGCACATTCGCGTCGATCCATCCTTCTTGGGTACTAAAATTATTGGTACTACCCAGGGCGATTCACTATCTCGAATAAACTGCTTTGCCTTCAATTCTTCTTCATGCTGGTACAACTTGTCCAACTCTAACTGCGATATCTTGTAAACTCTGTCGGCCTTAGGCTCCTTTATAGGATTCAACTCAATGCAAAACTCCACATCTCTCACCAGTGGTAAACCTGGAAGCTCATCTGGAAATATATCAAGAAACTCTCTGACCACTCTTGGATTCTGCTCCTGCTCTGCCAATGTCGCTGTAACTATGCCTTTGGGTCGATCCTCCAATGATCAAACAAAGACGAACTCTTTAATGCCAGGTACATTAAATACTATCCTACATCCTCGACAATCTATCGTCGCATGACTGTCTCTCAACCAGTGCATGCCTAGGACAACGTCAAAGTTATCCATAGGAAACTCAATTAAAGATGCGGGCAATAATCGCCCACACATTACGACCGGACACGCTAAGCACACTCTGCTAACTCCTAGGATCCCATTACTAGTGAGTATATTCATCCTCTCTAGCAATGCCTCGAACTCTAACCCAATATGTGTCACAAACCGTGCAGATATAAAAGAATGGGTAACCCCTGAATCAAATAATACTATTGCAGGAAAAGAGGTAACAGAACATTACCTGCAACTACGTCGCCTGAAGCCAGTGCTCCTCCAAGGATAAGGTGAAGGCCTGGCCCTGGCCTTGCTGAGCTCCATGTTGCTGTCTTCCTTGACCATGCTGTTGCTGCGGCCTCTGCTGGCCTCCCTGGTTCTGTGCCTAACGAAACATCTGAGCCTACGTCGGCAAACGCTGGGCTAGTGGCCTTACTGCTAATGCTGGTCCTTTGTTCGGTGCTGCCCCAGGAGCTAGCAATGCTGAAAACTGCTGAACTGGCCCTCCTGGCCTCTGTATTATAGGACAATTGGCAATCATGTGGTCTGGACTGCCACATCTCATCCATAACCCATTAGCTGAATGATACACATCCCTAGTGTGCCCTCCCTTACTGTAGTAAGTACATCCCAAGGGTACCCCCTGACGTTGCTGCAGGTTCCTTGGCTGCTAATGCCGAACTGGTTTTGTTATCTCTGATACTGCCGACCTCCGTGGTGCTCCTGACTCATGAATACGGATGCCGGGTGCTGGTGCCGATGTTCGCTACATTGCTCCTCCGCCTCTACTCTGGGAATGAGACCTCTTCTGGCCTCCAGTCCTTGCCGCCAACCTTTGTTGGGTAAGCTCATGCGTCCGTGTTGCTGTTAAAACGGCATCAAAAGTCTGATAGTCGTGCCCTTCCACTAGTTGTTAAATCTCTAGATAAAGCCTCTGCTGGAATATCATAGCCTTTTCCTGCTCTGTATCTACCATCGCGGTGCAAACCGACTCAACCTGCAGAACTCCACTCCATATCCATCCGCCGTCTTACCAGCCTGTTTGAGACTGATAAACCTATGCTGAAGCTCATACCGTGCAACTATGCCAAAATACTTGGCCTTGAATCTAGTACTGAAGCTATCCCAAGGAACAGGACATCCCATTTCAACCTCTTCTGATGCCCACCAGTCGCGAGCAAGATCATGAAGCAATAATCTGACTTGGTCAACCTTCTCCTCTGGTGGAACGTTTGCTGCTGTCAATATGGCCTCAATACCCTGAAGCCAAGCATCCGCCGTAATGACATCCTTCGTGCCGTCAAAGTACCTCGGGTTAAGTCGGCAAAACCTCCCTGAAGCTCCTGAATCATTCCTGACACTACTCTCAAGGGCTAGCTGTAACCTCTGATTCAGTAGCATATTCTACTCCTGCTGTTGGGTCTGTTGTTGCTGCTAGGCTGCCACCTGCCGCTGTTGAGTGGCCAAAGATCCCCGGATAACTTCCAAAGTGCTGCGACATCGGGTACTGCCGCTACTGTCGACACCGCTGGGGTACAGGAGTTGCTGAAACTTGTTGCTCCGCTAGCTCTGACATAACTTCCACCCGAATCTGACCAAGAGAAGGCATTCCTTCTTGAGGCTGCCCCGTCGAGTCCAGTTCCTCCATGTGGAACTCGCCAGCTACTGAGAAAGAAGCACCCCTATAGGGAAATGTACAATATATCAAATGATAGGACGAGGAAGATTCAAGGATGCAATTCAAGTTATCAATCAAGGTGAGAAAGGGAAGACGGAGCAAGAGATCAAGGGAAAAGTTTTGATTGAGACTCCTATAATAATAACACCCCACAAGTCTGAAAATCAGACCTGCATGGGCTACCACTAAAACCTAGTCACACTCTAGTACTGAAATACGGAGGGTGAGTAGGCCAGCTACTCCATATGAGGTAAGAAAATGTCATACGGCGATCGTGGCTGTCATGAGACTAGGGGGTGCTTGTTATAATCAAGTCTCCTATGGTCCCACAGAGCATCTATGTCTCAATCAATCAAATCAAAAAACAATAAATAATGAACATATAAGATAAAGCAGTAAGGCGTCCCCAATACTTCATCAAAATGATCATGGGGAACTAGCTTTATAAGTTAGCTAGCCCAGAGAGTCATAGGTAAATAATCGTAGTCGGCTGTAGTCTGATTTAATTACAATTATGCAAGGAGGCATAATATCCAGAACAACCGGCTAAACAGGTGTCGGTGGCTAAACGTCAGAACATAAGTAATGATACTAGAGGGGTGGAGAAGAAACCCATTCGAGTCCTCCGACCGCCATGCTCCTAGTATGCACTATTGATGTCAGGGAGGAAGGTCGGATCCTCTGGCTCTGCTACATGATCTGGCCAAACAAAACCAGCGGGGTCGGTCCCGAATAGCAAGTACCACAAGGGAGCACAAAAGAGTGAGATAAAATCCAAGCATAATAATAAATAGTAATAATAATAAAAATCTTTCGGTCGTAACCTTGGTCCATACCCTGTTGTAGCACGATAGCCTAACCCAACAACCAAACAAGGACATGGGTTGGACCACGTACCATGACAGTCCATGTCCCTCGGCTACTATCGGAAGGTACAAGGCATAGTCAAGTCATTTTTCAAGCGGCTATTCATTCCTGTGGTTTTCTATATTTGGCGAGGTTATCCCCGCAATGCTGTTATAGGAATCCTCAGATCGTGTTGTTTCAGCAGGAATAGCCAATCCAAAATGTATATATATAAACACGTAGCACCTTGATCATACACCGGTCTCCCGTAAGGCTACCGTACTAAAACATATAACACATAGCATATAGGAGTCAGATATGGTCATCCACCATAAGCGGATGAAACCATGTCCGTGGAGGCCAACCCGGCACGTCAGGATGGGGTGGCTAGTATGGCACGATCTCGAGATTCTTTCCGTCCAATGCATCTACCAGATTATTTGCCTAGTTAACCCTAGGTTAATCCCCAGATTCACATATCGTGGTCACATGCTCGTCCTTCTAAATTTCGTACATAGTACGAGTACCCCAAGAAAGGATCCATACTGGCTCAAGGTGTCATACATAAGGATCTCTTCTCAGTGTAATGCAACACGCTACACAAACCATGTCATTACTACCGACTATTCATTATGTAAGTGCTGGAGGCATTGGATGTACTGACATATATCGTGTAGGAACACTCCACACATGAGATAGCACATCAGGGCTCACATAAATTGTACCTCAGTACGCGCATATGACCAACACACACATAGATAGTCAGGTGGAAAATGAAGGTCGAGCCACAAGATGGAAGAGAAACCATGACCATGGAGGCCTAACCCACTTAGGGTATGAAGCGCACACAAGTCATGAAGTGGCACAAACGGTGCACGGACAAAAGGCACATGGCGCAAGGTGCAAGGCGCGCGAGGTGTAAGGCACAAGGTGTACATGAGGTGCAAGGTGCACAAGGTGTAACCACCACTTTTTTAAAATGAGGATAATTTTGAACTTTTATAAAATTTATTATTTAATAATATATTTAAATCATGTTATTGATTTATTGATAAATTTTAATTATTTTAATATCATTAAATTAGTGTTTTGTGATTTTGTTCTTTGGCTAGAGTAACCTTAGAGCTGCTTAGCCTATAGACTAACCATGACCATGGAGGCCTAACCCATGTGATTAGTTTAGCTAATTATCACTTTTTAGGCTAAGGGTATTTTGGTCATTTTGTGACTTTTGAATTATTTAGGATTTTGATTAATTGGTGAATTTTAGATTATTTTAATAATATTTAAATTGATGTATTATGATTTTGGTCATTTTTTATATTTTAATATTTTGGGAATTTTTATATTTTAATATTGATTTAATGGGATTTGTTTAGTCGGGTTTGAGTTTTGTTTCGTTCCGACTTGTGTTAGTGACCCGGGTAGCTTAGACTCTAGACGGGACCCCAAGATTAGTTAGTCATGTCCCACAAACCCCACTAATTAAGTTAGTGAGTTTAGAGTAATTCTACTTGCTTAGAATGGTTAAATTAGAGACTTAAACTTGACCTTTTTGACCACAAACCTTGTCATGACTTAAGTTGACCCAAAGGAGACTTGTAGGGGCATCTTGGACATTTCACATAGGCCCATTAGGGCATGTATGACCAGCCACCTATAGGGGGAGAGGTGTCCCTCTCTTTCATTTCACACTTGCCTCTTTTTTTCCTAAATTTGTTCTTCCCCAAACTTGAGAGCTTCTCTCTTGATTTTGATCTCCAAATCCTTCCATTCTTCTTCCAATCTTCCATCATTTCTTCTCATTCAACCAAGGGGAAGGTGCTAGCCAGGATTGGGAGCAAGTAGTAAGAAAGAGTGTCCATTTTGGAGGAGCTTTCGTGTCGAAACCGTGTCCTTTGAGTGTATTATTGGGATCCCACTTCCAATAGATATAACCATCTCTCTATTTTAATTTCCCTTGCATCTTAGTTAGATTTGAATCCATAGGATCCACCCCCATGCATGTACAACCATTAGATTTTAATTTGAGGCTCTTTGGAGTCCTTTTTAGGAAGTTTGAATAGGTTTTGTGTCCTACTTATGGAGTTTCCAATATAGGACACCCCATGTGTTTGTGTTTATGCAAATATGCCATTTTGTGGTTTAATTTCAGTTTTAGGATGGTTAGAGAGTGGATTGATCTTAGCTAGGATGATTAGAATAAGTTTTATTTAGATTGCTATGTTGGTATCCAAGTATCTTGGCCTACATGTATTTTTTTTTGTCCAAAACAACCCAAATTCGTTATAATTTTTATCCACGTTTTTAGTACCCAAAGCAACTTAGAAATGCCATAACTCCTAGCTCAAGACTCCGATTAATCTTCTATTTTTTTTTAAAAGAAGCGTATCGAAGTTAGCTTTCCAAATATATATTTTAATAAGCCAAATTCGTTCTAGAACTTTCTATAAAACTGTTTGAGTGTCAGTTGTCCGAAAGATGAACGCGTTTCGGTGTTTTCGTGATTCCGGGAGCTTTCGGACACGAAAATGCGATCCGTTTGAAGTTTTGAAAAGCTAACACGAAGAGCTACAATATATTTTAATCCTAGGATTTAGTGAAGGCCCAATTGGTACAGTATTAGTTTTAAGTAAAAGAGTGACTATACGACATAGGCATTTTGTGTAACCTATGAGCCTAGTATGGATATCATGTGAATGTAGGTATCATAGGTTGTTAAAAATATGTATGATATAGTACATATATGTATATATATATATATATATATTATTGTTATGTAATATATGTTAGTATAGTATTTGTGTGTGTGTTTGAATGAGATAAGGATGTGTGTGGTTAGTGGAGAGAAGTAAGATTGATAGAGGATATGTGCTAGTGTATTTGATGTTGTATAGATGGTAGTGTAGTGTGTGTGTTGTGAAGGTGAGAGAGTTGGGAGGATCATGCCATCCTATTTGACTTGAGGCTAGTGTGGTTTGTTGACTAAATTGTGTTTTGGTTGAGTGGTAGTGTATTTGTATATAGATGTGTGTGGGTGTGTTAAAAAAGAGGGGGTGGATATGGTATATGTGTTTGTGTGTGTTAGTATTAGAGTAGAGAGGAATTTAAATGTTGTATGTATAGATATGTTAGTATGTTAGTGGTTATGTTAGAATCTATGTAAAGGTTAGAGATATCTTAGAAGTTAGATAGTGATATCTTGTATAAGTTAGATAATTAGTTGTGTTAGTCTATGTTATTGTTAGTTAGAGATGAAATATGTTAGTTGGTTAAAGTTAGAGATGGATATATATATATATATATATATATATATATATATATATATATATATATATATATATATATATATATATATGTTATGGTTAGATATTAGTTAGTGGATGTTAGTTGTGTTAGGTTTCTAAGTTAGAATAGATGGTTAGAAGTTATATGTTAGAGTTGGTTAGTATCTTGTATTAGAGATATAAGTTAGGATATAGAATGATATCTTGAGATACCATAGTGGTATCTTAGGATATTTTGGGTATTTGCCTGTTACCTTAAGGTAATGTATTTACCCACAAGGTAAAGGGGACTTACCTACATGGTAGAGAGGGTTTACTTTATACTAAGGTATTAGATACTAAGGTATTGTCTATCTAATATTTTAGGATGGATGGTTAGAGGCTAGATATTTAAGGTATTAGTATTAGAGGTTAAGGTATTAGTTTCCAACCAAGGTAATGGTTTATCTTACCTTAAGGTAATGGGTTTACCTTATTACAAGGTAAGGTATTGGATTTACCTAGGTAACTAAGGTTAGATATCTAAGTTATTGGTTAGCTAGTAGCTTAGGATAGATATTAGATATCTAAAATTGGTATCTTGGTAGTTAAGGTATTTATACCTAGACTAAGGTATTGGATTTACAACTAAGGTATTGGTATTAGGATATCAATAGGGCTAAGGTATATGGTATCTTGGGATAAGATGTAGGTTGGTATCTTACTAGTATCTAGTATCTACGTTAGTTGTCTTAGGATGTAGATGAGTGGGTATCCTAAGATACAAATCAGTATCTTAGAGGGTAAAAGTAGGATTTTGGGGTAAAGTCTAAGATGGGGTTTTGATTGTTAAGATGGGGTTAGAAATAGGTTGTCTTGGTAGGTAATGGTTAGATAAGGGTAGTTTAGTCTAGTTTTGACCCCCGTCGACCAAGAGTTGACTTTTTGACCAAAGTCAACTACGAGTCAACACTTTACCTAGAATTGACCCAAAACCAAACCAGAGTTGACCAGTTGACTGAAAGTCAACTGTTAGTCAACATTTGCCTAGTTTGACCTAGGGTTGACCTAGATTGACCAGAGTTGACCAGTTGACCCAAAAGTCAACTGTAAGTCAACCTTTGACCCAGATTGACCTAGTTTGACTTGGATTGACTTCCTGTGACCTTGTTTGTTCTAGTTTGGCTCAGTATGATCTAGTATGACCTAGTTTGGCCCAGTATGACCTAGTTTGACTTAGACTTGCATATCATGATTTGATTAGCTTCCCTTTCATTATTAAACCCTATTTTGACTTATGATATCTCATCTTTAGATCTGTGATTACTCTGAGCATCTGTTCACCTTATCAGCTCAGGACCGCAGGCGAGTACATTCACTGATAGTTTTTATTGTCTTCATATCTGCTATATCCGATTTAGTTGTAGTGTCTTACTTGATTCCTGACACGATGGTTCACGAACTAGTATACGTCGGATCCTGTCATGAGATGTCGTTCCTGGATTACTTGGTATATTGGTACATTACTCGACTTGTTACCTGTACTTGTATAGACATGGACTTGGGAGTGGGCTGGCCTCCTGCTCTTGAGTCCCGTATCATGACGTGTCATGTCTGGATCTAATATACTATTCGGGGATGGAGAGTTATTAGTGGTTGTGTGATCAAATCCCTACTTGTTCTTCACACTTGTACTTGTTACTTGTTCATAGCTGTACCCTCGCCTCACGACGGGTAAAGCCTGACCCTACTTGTTCATAGCTTTCCATGGTGGCCGTCCTGATCCTGCTTCGTTGTACACTTGTTTATAGCCGGTCAGATGGAAAACCTGATCCTGATTCATAAGCCGACCACATAACACACTAATAATTCATGGCACATTTTATATTTATTTTATTACATCATATATCCTACTCAGTTCTACATTCAGTACTTTCTTCACCATGTTATGATATTCAGTTCTCACATGTTCTACATGATCTTATGCTAAACCTTGATTGGAGGCTAAGTTCTGTTCAGGAGAAAGGTTATAACCCTGGTCCTTGTTTGGTTTACGGATTGTAACTTGGCTTCTGAATAGCTCCCAAGCCATCCTATATTCTGTCTTGTATTTTATTATAATTATTTCTTATAGAATTTGTTAATTCATATGGAACTGCTGTTAGTGTTTATACTTGCTCATTTTCCTGACAGGATACCGTTGATATATTACAGATGATTCTGAGGCAAACTGCTCGACCTACTATGGGGTCGAGATAGATGGAGACTTAGTCCGGGACTGTGACCGGATAGTTGAGCAACTAGACTTTGTACTCCCGGACTAGTATAGCTTAGTTAGGTTTGCCTAGACTGTGATCCAGCAAATGCTTTCAGACTATAGTTTTTACATTATATTTTGAGTTTCTGTGATGTGTTTATATCTTTGAGCTTGTGTTGGATCTTGAACTTTTTTCCAGTTTTTCCTTCTATCAGATTACCATTTCGTGCTATTTATTCTAGTTTGTTCTTGTGATTGAGTTATGCCATATTATCCCTCCGTGCGGAGATGACATGTATCCTTATATTTTGTCTAGTTGTAGTATTTATAGACGACCTATACAACGTTCTACCGTCGATTCTGCGTCATAGGCTGGACGTAACCACGTACTCATGCCCCTACTTTGGGTGCGGGTCGTGACAGGAGGTGCGAGGTGCAAGGTGCGTGTACATAAGGTGCAAGGTGCACGAGGTGTACGCGAGGTGCAAGGTGCGCAAGGTGCATGGTGCGCGAGGTGCAAGTTGCGCGAGCTGCAAGGTGCACGAGGTGCAAGGTGGATTAGGTACGTGATGCGCGAGGTGCGAGGCATGCGAGCCAAAAGGTGTGCGCGAGGTGCAAGATGCACGAGGTGCGCCAGGTGTCATCCCTTCCAGAAAGCTTTTGGCCATGGAGTTTTAGAAACTTTCAATGTCCATAACTTGGGCTATAGGACTCGAAATTCGGCAAAATAAATTGAATTCTCTACAATCCGGAACAAGTAGTTTTCGAAAATAAGCAAGTTTGATAGATCAAAACCATAAAAATCTATAAAATCCTAGTTTTGGAAACTTAGATATACTCAAAAAGAGCCATTAGAATAAAAAAACACCAAGTACTAAATATGTAGAGAAGGAGGAGAGGAACATTTTTGACTAACAATATCCAAAAAAAGATCAAAAAAATAAAAAATGCAAAAATCTTCACTTTCGAGCAAGTTGTACTTGTCTAATGGTGGTGGTTGAGGAAAATGAATGAAAGGTTATGAGGAGAGAGAAAATGAAGAGAATATATATAGTAGGGTTGGGTTGGCTTAAGGAAACCCTAATCTTAAGCATGCTCTTAACCATTTTAACTAATGAAATGATTTGTGGCTACATGCAACAACTAATAGAAAAATAAATTAAAACGGTGCACATGCACAAATTACCATATACCATATACAGGAATCAAGAAAGCAAATACGTATATCGGAAATGGAGAGTGACATATACCTTTAAAAATTATATTTACATATTAATTTTAATGCTAATCTTAATATTAATGTTGATATTAATTTTAATTTTAACATTAATTTTAATTTTAATGGTAAAGTTAATCATAGTGTTAATGTTAATGTTAATGTTAATGTTAAATTTAATTTAAATTTAAATTAAAATTATAATTTTATTTTATTTTATTTTTATTTTAATATTAATTTTAATTTTATTATAAGATATTTAATGTTAATGTTAATGTTAAAATTAACATTAATGTCAACATTAAAATTGATATCAGCAATAATAATAACACCAAAAAAATTAACATTTGAAATAATATTAAAAATAAAATTAATATTTTTAAATATAATTGCTAAAGGTCTTTTTTTTTAAAATCCATCTCTATTTAAAAAAATATATAAAATTAACTTATCTATCTCTATTTTTAACATAGATAAATAAATTTCTCACTATTTAAAAAATGAATAGACTTATCTTTAATAGAGATACGTTTGTTTTTCAAAGGAGAGATTTTTTTTTAAGTGAAAGAGATTAGAAGAGAACCATACGTGTATTTTTTCATCCCGTAAGTTTGTCCCGTAAGTTATTCCTGTAGGAGAAGCTCTCTTTCTCTCTATATATATACTATCCGGACTGCTAGAAATTTAGGCAGTCCATCATCGTCTCATTCGCGACTGTGGACAAATTTTTGAAGTTCGTAACCGTAAAATAGGTTCAAAACTTCAAAACTATGTCTAAAATGAATAGTAAATGACATTTTAGTTACTAGAAGATGAAATTTAGGCATGAACATGGATTGAGAGAGATTTGGAAGAGAAAATGTTTAGAATTTTGGGAGGGAGAAGGGAAGAAGTAAAAACGCAAAAATAAAATAAAATTGACTTACCTACCAACATTTGGGCTAATCCTGAATAATTTTTTTAGTGACAAACTTGTAAATAAAAAAATGGACCAACCCTGAGTGAAAAATAAAGTGCCTTTATAATTGGCCTTTGTAAAAAATGACATTAATTAGTCAATTTCTTATAACCCTCCTACTCAACCAACTATATTTACAAAATAAGTTGTGGTATTGTTATAATAAGTTGGGTTTTTTGAGCAAATAATCATGTCAATAACTTGTATTTGAGTGGTAATCCCACTTTATTTATAATTTAGAAAATAACCCTATTTTGAATGGATGTTAACATTCTGTTAACAAAATATTTGTTAATATATGTATTAACTTTAACGGATGTTATCATTCCGTCCAAAAACAGGATTATTTTCTAAATTATAAAAAAAGTGGGATTACTACTCAAATACAAGTTATTGACAGGGTTATTTGTTCAAAAAACCCTAATAAGTTTGATTGATAATAACAGTATTGGATTGCTTATAAAAATTAACGATTATGACCATTTAAAATTATAGATAATTATACAGAACACTCGGATACTATTAATTTATGTTCTTATTTAGCAAAAATATTGGTTGAAGGAGGACGCTGAGAGGACTTGACTAATCAACAAAAAAAAGTCTGCCATATTTCAAAAAGTTGTAAAAAGCCACCAAACGTTTATCCAAAAATAAATATTTGATTTCATTTTGAATTTCATTTTATTAATTTATTTTGTTTAATTATTTATTAGTTATCACAAGGATAAAAAGATTCACTGCACAAACAAACAAACAAACAGTCAAGAAAGTCGAGAGTTTTGGGGAATTGATGTATTGAAGCAAAATACCAAAATGAAAAAGTCTTAACCGAAACAAGGTCATGTGTCAGCTCCCATTGACCGGAATGGAAGAAGCAACAAAATCAGACCCTCATGCTATCGTAGTTAAAGGCTCCGATCAATAGACGATTGACTGACACGTGACGTTGGTTCACGCTTTGGCCATTCCAGAGGCCACTGATAGCAAATATCTAAAGTGGTTGGCAGTTGGCAGGTGGCAGGCAGGCAGACGTCCCATAACTGGGGGACCCTCCCTTCCGAGTACAAAAGAACACTTCACATAATAACACAGAGCATCTTGATCACGTCCATCCATTCCTCACATCAACACGAATATTTACTATTGCCATCCAGCCGTTGCCGCCCATGGCCGGAAAAACCATGCGCGCCCTCCAGTACAACGGCTACGGAGGCGGTGCCGGCGGGCTCAAGGTGAGCCCCCCCCCCCCCCCCCCCCCCAAGTAAATTTTGTGTGTGTGTGTGTGTGTGTGTGTGTGTGTGTGTGTGTGTACAGTGGTTTTGCTAGCTGCTGCGCTTCTTTTCTCATCGCTATATAATCTTTCATTACTATTATTATCTTCAATAATGCTAAGTTTACTACCAAATCCTTAAAACTTTCTTACTATCCACATCTCCTGCTAACATGGTCCCACCTATAACCAATGAAAACCAGTCAGGTGGCCGATTATAAGTCCTCGGTTGTAAGGATGTTGTAATTGTAGCATTTCCTTATTATCTTAGTCCTCCAAAGGAGGATGTTCTCTAGCACGACGGTAAGACTCGTTGGACTTTAGATTTTGAGATAGCTCTAAAATTGGTACCATTAAAACTTAATGTTTTTTTTCCAAAGCAAAAAATAAAGAGAAATTTTGACTTACCCTCCACTTGATTACCATATTTCAGGGTATACCTCACAGTTTTGCAAAAAATGTACAGTACTTTCCACTTTGACGGAAAGAGGAAGAAGACGAGAGTTTTTTTTTTTTTTTTTTTACGGATTCCGTCCAAAGTGGAGGGTATTGTACATTTTTTCAAAAATGTGGAGTGCATCGTGAAATGGGATAAACAAAGTGGGGGACAAGTCAAAAAAACTAAAAAGTAAAACTAAAGTCCGAAATATCTAGATTCAAGAATAAAATTGTAACTTGTTCTGTTGTTCAATTACCTCCAAGAATCAGGAAGAGAAGGGAGATAATGACAGAAGGGTAGAGAAGATCGAGCACGATGAAGGAAAGAAATTTTTGATTGTGGCTGCGCAATACTTTTTTTTACTCCGATTGACCGATTTGTTTTTTGGTATTCTAATATATGACGTTTAGATATCATATAACAAACAACATCTTTTTACGTGCACTAAAAGGATTATAATAAATTTGTCGGGCTTTAGTAGAGAATTGGACTTACATCAAACATTATAAAAAAATTGGGTGCCTTTAAAATTTTAAGCTTGAACAGCGGTCCCATGGGTCTCATATCATGTTCGGATATGGTTGTTTGTATCCTCTGACATGGTACTCTCTTCCATATATGCAACAGCGGGAGTCATATAACACAAGACATCCTTTTTATTATTAATTTAGTCCTTGACATCACATTAGGAATTTGTATAGTTTTGTTTTTCAATTTGAATGGGAGGTTCGAGGTCACCTTGTGTTCACCTCTGAAAAAAGCGAGCCCATGATTTGAACAAGGGCGGTGCATGAATTTAATTTCTCCAAAATTAAGGGTGTGTTTGGTAGAAAAAAAAGGTGGAAGAAAAAAAATAGAGAGAAAAAGTGGAGGAAAATATTTATTTTTTTTTATTTGATATGGAAAAAAAAATAGAAAGGAAGAAAAATGGGAGGGATTATTTTCCCCTTCTAATTTAAGAAATTCAATTCTTCCAAGACCTCCTTTGGTTCACGGAAAGCAAATGAATTTCCTTCTATTTTCCATAGGAATGAAAAAGTATGATTCCTGTTGCATTTCTTTTCCGTTGTTTGGAAAAAAAAAAAAGAAACTATATAGGAAAGGAAAGCAAAATATAACAGTGTTCCAATAATATCCTTACCTTTAAAAATAAAAATAATATTATTAAAAATAACATTAATAGTAAAATAAGCAATGACACATGGTTACTTTTGTCATAACTTTTGTAATAAATGTTGGGAAAGGAGAAGCGAAAATCAATTTCATGGGTCTTGAGTGGAACCATATTCCCACCAATTTTTCCCCTTGTCAGGAAATTGATTCCCAAGTTTGTGGCTACCAAACAAAGGAAATGAACAACTTTTCTTTCTTGGTTCCTTAAATCCGCGAACCAAACGAGGCCCAAAAGTGGAAGAAAATGTAGAGGCTTGTATTAGTTAACAATTACACCCCCATATGAACGTATTATTTAAAAATTATTTATGAAATCAAATGGTAAATAAGTGTTTCTAGTTGAGGATAGAATTGGTAAATCTTATATATTTTTTAGTTTCTTACCTTTCACTTTTCTTCTATACCAAACAAAGGAAAGTGTATCTCTTCTATTTTTCATCCTGCTACCAAACACAAAAGAAGGAAATGATATTTTCTTTCCATATGGAAGAAAATTAAATCTTACTCATTTTCCTTACTTTCACTTTTCCATCGTTTCTAAAAAAAATTCTAAATTTATTCCAGTGGACATACCTAGTCAAAAAAAAAAAAAAATCACCAGGACTACTGATAGATATACCTAGTGTTTTTTTTTTTTTAATCATGGACTACAACCCCCTCTATCCTCTGCCAATGGATTTAACTTCTTGAAATATAAATTATATTGGGGAGGGACTGTGTAAGGAGAGCCTCGTGCCACTTGGACGCGTTAAAATGGATGGTTGGCAAAATATTAAGATAAGAAATGAACGAATCTATTCATGAAAAGTTTAGAATTGGCGACAATTGAGAATAGAAAAAATATCATCTCGGATGGATTTGACATAGAACAATAAAAACACCACTATGTTGACCAATATGCTATGAAGCCCATGTGTGAGAACTCCCTCATTCCATCAACCCGATGCATGTGAGATAATGTTTCAGTAGAACGAAATGTTAAAACTCAATATATAGACGATCACCAAAAACGAAGTGGAACGATCATAAAAAAAAAGGGAAGCGGTGAACCTGTAGAGAGTCGAATGATCGAGACAAACACATGTTTACCATAACGAGCATCCAAAGAGGCCCAAAATATGTTGGTGCTTTCTTTACATGGAGAGAGCTTGCTCTCAATATGCCTTGTAAAATTTTAGTCCCACATCGGAAATGCATCATGAGTTATCTCAACATATATACTTGGTTGTGTTGTTGAGAGATGCACATGGGGTGGTGACCCTAAGGAGGGAACCATGTGGATGATTTTACTAGTAGGTAAGAATAAGGCTCCAATGATTAAGCATTAATGCTTTTGTCATTCTCTTGGATTAATTCCATTTGGAGCTAAGTCGCGACTCGGACTCATGAGGCGTAATGTGACGTTTTGTTGGCGCACTTTGCACTTTGCACTTTGCACTTAGCACGTCAGCAGTCATGCGGTCTTATGCGGGGCTCATATGCGGCCTCATGCGGCTATGCGGCTCATGTGGTCCATGCGGCCATAAGGCTCATGCGGCCAGGCTGCTGTTGCTGCCGCATGGAGGGCTCCGCTCACTGTGCAGACTACAAGTCAGTTATGGAAAAACTGATTCAATACGATTAATTCAGATCCACTTTTTGTGGGATTTGAATTAAATTCGTTGCTATCTTTGTGGGATTTGAATTAATTTCGTTGCTATTTTTTTGGGATTTGATTCAATCTCTCCATAACTGAAGAGGCGGCTAGGGTTTTCACCCTCTCTCTATATATACTCTTTTCTGGCCTCCTTTTGATATACTACGAAATTCATAAGTCAGAGAGAGAGAGAGAGAGAGAGAGGGTGTTGCTGCCGCCATTGCAAGTCCATCCGAGGAGTCATAACAGAGGTGACTTCGAGCGTTCTACAAGTTCTTCAACTTGCTGGTTCCTGGAAGCAGTTTGTGTGGGGCGAATCTTGCTTTGAGCAACGGTGTTTTGACATCCCAGCAACTTTTCTTCATCTCATCTTTCTCTAGGTTATTGTAACTCGTTTTGTCCCAATTGCAACACGTTTGCAAGGAAGAACGAGAGATCTTCTCTTCTCTATTTCCCTCCTTCATATTGTAAACTGGCTATTTGGTTTTTTGTATCATCGTAGATCTCTGTTGTATCTGTTTTACCATCTTTGATCAAGCCCCGACAATAACAATATCAAAGCAAGATCCTTATAGATGGAAAATATTAATGTTTCGCTCGTCCAATCGGACTACTGCAAGTTGGAAAAGTTCGATGGAGAGCATTATCAAGTCTGGAAGATGAAGGTTTATCTAACTCTTCAACTCAAAGACGTTGATCATGTTCTGTTGGAAGAAGAACCTTCTGTTCCAGACACTGGATCTACTGCCGCAATCAATGCGGCTATCAAACTCCAGGCCAAATGGAGAAGAAAAAATAGCATCTGTAGGCTTCTTATCCTGAATGCTATGGAGGATTTCCTGGCAGAATTCTACTCGAAGAAGGAACTTGCCAGAGACATATGGGAGTCTGTGGAAAAACTGTATGAAAAAGACAGGAACAGGAGCAAGATGTTTGTGGTTGAAAAATATCACAAATTGCTCTTTGAGGACGAGAAGTCCATGTTGCCACAAGTGAAAGAATTTCTGAAGCTACGTCAGAAACTGGAAGACGAAGAGATGCCCCTTCCCGACAAGTTTGTCGTTGGAGGGATCGTCTCAAAACTTCCTGCTGGATGGAGTACCTTCTATGCAAGGATCCCCAGAAAGAAGCTAGACATTAGCTTGGGAGATCTACTTCAAGAGATCAATGTTGAGGACGAGATGCGTTCCCAACAGAAGGTGGACACTCTGTCCAAACAGTTGGCTAAAGCCAATTTAGTACAGACGAGAGATCCCAAGGGGAAGCAGGCGGCTTCTCATCCCAAGAAGAAGGACTTCACTAATCTAAAAGTGAAGGGTCCTTCATTCAAGCAACAGAAGACTAAGTCCTACGTGACTTGTTACAATTGTGGCAAGAAAGGCCACTACAAGAGTAAATGCAGATCCAAGCCTAACCAATCAGAGAAATGTGAGCCTAGTAAGGTTTCATTGGTTTCTAACATTGTTGCTATGATCGCACAGGTCACAACTGTGGGGGTTGACTCTGACTGGTGGATAGACAATGGTGCGACTTGTCATGTCTGTTCTGACAAGGAATGGTTCGTCACGTACCAGCCGATATCTTAGAAGGTTGTCATGGCGAACCAGGCCCAAGCTGAAGTTCTGGGGATCGGGACTGTGGAACTGAAACTCACTTCTAGGAACACTCTGACGCTTCAAGGTGTGAAGCATGTTCCGGCGATTGCCAAGAACCTGATCTTTGGGAGCCTGCTCTGCAACGCAGGCTTGAGGATGGACATCAATGCTGGTCAGATGGTGATGTCCAAGAAGGGAACATACTTCGAGAAGGCTTATCAAACCGAAGGAATGTTTAAAATTTAGCTTGTCAACCAGTTTGATGACATTAATGCAGTTGCATTTTCTGATTATTCTCTTGAGTTGTGGCATAATAGACTAGGACATGTTCATTGTAAAAGAATTAACAAAATGTCTAGTCTAGGACTTATTTCCAAATGTGGGGGTAAGGTGGAGAAGTGTGAAGTATGTGCTCAGACGAAGATCACAAGGAAATCCTTTCATCGGGTCAATCGAAGCACAGATCTTCCGGAGTTAGTACACTCCGATATCTGTGACTTCAAACATTTCTCCACGAAGGCCGGGATGAAGTATTTCATAACCTTTATCGACGATTTCTCAAAATACGCGTTCGTCTACTTGCTCAAGACTAAAGACGAAGCTTTCGAGAAGTTCAGAGAGTTCAGGGCCGAAGCTGAACGGCAGACTGGACAACTCAAGAGGTTGAGAAGTGATCGAGGTAGGGAGTACAGGTCTCATGACTTCGCATCGTTCTACAAAGAACATGGAATCATATGCGAGACTACTGCTCCGTATTCTCCTCAATCTAACGGAGTAGCGGAGAGGAAGAACAGAACGTTGACAGAAATGATGAACACAATGCTGCTAACCGCGGGTCTTCCTAAATGCTACTAGGGAGAAGCTGCATTGACGGCCACTTTTATTCTAAATAGAGTACCGTATGCAACTTCGGACGTAACTCATCATGAACTCTGGTTCAAAGTCAGACTAAACTTGAATGTCATTCGAGTGTGGGGGTGTCTGGCGTATGTGAAGCTCCCAGATCTGAAGATTCAGAAGCTGGGGACAAGGACTACGAAGGCGATCTTCTTGGGTTATACCGAGAAGAGTGATGTTAGGAGATTTCTTGATATTGAGTCAAATCATATCATCGAATCTCGCGATGCTGAATACTTTGAAGACAAGTTTGCAAAAGACAAAAACATTGTTCTTTCGGACATTCCGGAAAATGATGTAGGTGCAAATGAGACTGAAATCTCATATGGGCCAGTAGTCCAAGAAGAAGCTGTTGTTGATGAAACAACTCTTGTACCAGAACTCGCAGAGCCGTCAACTAAGCGAGCGAGGAGACCGAAAGACTTCGGAGATGACTTTGTCACCTATCATGTGGAAGCAGATCCGCTTACCTATGATGAGGCGATGAAGACCAGAGATGCTATCTTCTGGAAGGAGGCAGTGAATGACGAGTTTGACTCTATCACCTCCAATAACACATGGGTGTTGGTAGATCTACCTGCAGGAGAAAAGCCCATCGGATGTAAATGGATCTTCAAGAAGAAGATGAAGGCAGATGGAACTATTGACAAGTTCAAGGCCAGGCTGGTAGCCAAGGAATTTTCTCAGAAACGGAGGATAGACTACTTTGACACGTACGCTCCAGTAGCTCGGATGACCACCATCAGAATGTTAATCGCTCTAGCAGCTATTCATAAGTTGGTGATACATCAGATGGATGTAAAAACAGCATTCCTGAATGGGGAGCTGACCGAAGAGATTTACATGCAACAACTAGATGGATTTGTCGTCAAATATTTTGAAGACAAAGTCTGCAAGTTGGTGAAATCATTGTATGGTTTGAAGCAAGCTCCCAAGATGTGGCATGAGAAGTTTGACAAAGTTATTAGATCAAACAGCTACCGAGTCAGCGAGACGGACAAATGTGTTTACACAAAGTTCGCTGATGGAAGAGGAGTCATCGTTTGTCTGTACATGGACGACATGCTAATCCTAGGGACGGATATAGGCTGTGTCACAGAGACAAAGAAGTTCCTCTCAACCAAGTTCAGTATGAAGGACTTGGGGGATGCAGATGTCATCTTGGGCATAAAGATCATCCGAACAGACACTGGAGTAGCGCTGTCACAATCTTACTACATTGAGAAGATGCTCACACGCTATGGGTATAAGGATCTTCCAGGGATCGATACGCCATACAGGGGTGATCAGAAACTGAAGCCAAACTCGAGGGAAAGTGTCAGGCAGCTGGAGTATTCTAGCGTTATCGGAAGTTTGATGTACACAACCATTGCCACAAGGCCTGACATAGCTTTTGCCGTGGGAATGCTGAGTCGGTTCACAAGCAACCCAGGGATTGAGCACCGGAAAGCTATGAAGCGAGTGATGAGATATCTCAAGAAGACTCAGACATATGCACTGCACTACAACGGGTATCCGACAGTAGTGGAAGGCTTTAGAGATGCTAGCTGGTGTTCATAGGTGGAAAGCGAGAGATCCACATGTGGATATGTCTTTTCCTTGGGTGGAGCTGTTATATCGTGGAAGTCGAAGAAGCAGACTATACTCTCTCGTTCCTCGATGGAATCTGAATTCTATGCACTTAAAACTGCAGCAGATGAAGCAGAATGACTTCGGGAGCTCATGTATGATCTTCCAGTGGTTGGGGCTCAGATACCGGCGATGCCGATATACTGTGACAAGCAGACGACTGCGGCGGTGGCATCAAATGACCTCTTCAACGGAAAGAAGAGGATTGTGCGGTTGAAGCACAGGGCAGTACATGATCTTATCAAAAGAGGTGTAATTGCAGTGATTGATGTTCGGAGTCAGGAGAACCTGGCAGATCCGTTCACAAAGGGCCTCAAGCGCCAGTTGGTCGATGACACAGCTTGTAAAATGGGCTTGAAGGCATTCTGATAGTGTGTCTTTGTAATCCTACCATAAAGTTTTATGTTATTAGTTCAAAGAGAAATTTACTAGGCATCTAACTTTTGGTTCAAAGGAGGATCACTAACTGGAAAACTATCAGGTAACAGTGGGTACTTGTTCTCTGGAACATGGAAGGGATACGGACCCATAACCACTGTTGTCTACTATGTATTTTCTGCAAAAAAAACAGATCCTGTAGAAGGTTGGCTTAAACGCCTTAATGAGTTCTCAGGCAGAGTGAATGCCTGGTGTGCTTTACAGGAAGCATGGTAGAGCAGCACTACAATGAGTGAAACTCCATGCTACAGTGGGATGACTCCACCATGAGGTTCCCAGGTCTGGGGTAATGTCTCGGCTTTGCAAGCCAAGTCATAGCCGCGTAGCACCGCAAATAGGCAGGTAGCCTAATGCTGTATGACATAATTAAAGAGTTGTAAACAGCACTACAAAGGGGAGGATGGCCCCATGTTACAGTGGCACGACACCACGATGAGGTACCCAGATAGGGGTAAAGCCTCGACCTTGCAAGCCATGTCTTTGCGACGTAACACCGCAAGGAAGTCTTAGGCTTCATGCTGAGTAGATTGGCACTACAAAGAGGCTGAGACCTCATGCTACAGTAGTATGACACTACGATGAGGTTCCCAGGTAGGGGTAATGCCTCGACTTCAGGCCATGTCATAGCGGCGTAGCACAGCAAGGAAGCGCAAGGCTTCATGCCATGTCTCTTTAATAAAGAACTCACCTATAGTGTATGGAAAGAGATATCAGGCCGTCTCTTGAGGGTAAACTTGTAGACGCCCAAAATTGTACACTGAAACCAGGCTGGCACTGAGCCTTTAATGTGCAGCCAGAAGCACACGTAACTACACTTTGTGAGTGGAAAAAATTACAATTGTGGTGCAGAATTCAAGGCGTAGTCCATTCTTGTATCACATTGTTATTTAACCCATGCGGTAAGATTCAAGTCGTCAGCGACATCTATCCTAATGCAAAATGGACAGTTACTGTGGGGAACGCTCAACCCTGGACACATATATATGTTGTGATATGTGGGGGATTGTTGGTGCTTTCTTTACATGGAGAGAGCTTGCTCTCAACATGCCTTGTAAAATTTTAGTCCCACATCGGAAATGTACCATGAGTTATCTCAACATATATACTTGGTTGTATTGTTAAGAGATGCACATAGGGTGGTGACCCTAAGGAGGGAACCATGTGGGTGATTTTACTAGGAGGTAAGAATAAGGCTCCAAGGATTAAGCATTAATGCTTTTGTCATTCTCTTGGATTAATTCCATTTGGAGCTAAGCGACTCGGACTCGGACTCGGACTCGGGCTCATGGGCTCATGAGGCGTAATGTGGCATTTTGTTGGCGCACTTTGCACTTAGCACGTCAGCAGTCATGCGGCTCATATGCGGCCATGCGGTCTTATGCGGCATGCGACTCATATGCGGCCTCATGCGGCCATGCGACTATGCGGCCCATGCGGCTCATGCGGCCATGCGGCCCATGTGGCTCATGCGGCTCATGCGGTCCATGCGGCTCATGCGGCTCATGCGATCCATGCGGTCCATGCGGCTCATGTGGTCCATGCGGCCCATGCGGCCATGAGACTCATGCGGCCAGGCTGCTGCTGCTGCCGCATGGAGGGCTCCGCTGACTGTGCAGACCACAAGTCAGTTATGGAAAGACTGATTCAATGCGATTAATTCAGATCCACTTTTTGTGGGATTTGAATTAATTTTGTTGCTATCTTTGTGGGATTTGAATTAATCTCGTTGCTATCTTTTTGGGATTTGATTCAATCTTTCCATAACTGAAGAGGCGGCTAGGGTTTCCACCCTCTCTCTATATATACTCTCTTCTGGCCTCCTTTTGATATACTACGAAATTCATAAGTCAGAGAGAAAGAGAGAGAGGGTGCTGCTGCCGCCATTGCAAGTCCATCCGAGGAGTCAGAACAGAGGTGACTTCGAGCGTTCCACAAGTTCTTCAACTTGCTCGTTCCTGAAAGCAGTTCGTGTGGGGCGAATCTTGTTTTGAGCAACGGTGTTTTGATACCCCAGCAACTTTTCTTCATCTCATCTTTCTCTAGGTTATTGTAACTCGTTTTGTCCCAATTGCAACACGTTTGCAAGGAAGAACGAGAGATATTCTCTTCTCTATTTTCCTCCTTCATATTGTAATCTGGCTATTTGGTTTTTTGTATCATCGTAGATCTCTGTTGCATCTGTTTTACCATCTTTGATCAAGCCCCGACAATAACAAAATAAACTACATTGGCTCTGATCCAATTTGTTGGTATAGTGAACATTCAAAAATGACCAATCCGAGTTGAGACACAATATATGGGTGCCCCATATGACTTAAAAGAGAACCCCTTGAAATAAAGACATGCAATTTTCGGTGGAGAAAGCCATGCGAATCAACTAGAACAATCGACAAAATGTAAATAATACTTGGCACCAGAATTATAGGAAAAAGGTGCGGTACCAAACATCCGAATAGATCATCTCTAACGGATTATCAAAAGACAGTATCACTAGGAATTAAAAAGGCGTACGACTTTTCCCTAAATGACAAGAAATGCCCAAGTTAATAGCCATGAATATATCCTTCTTCTCTACATAAATCCTACTTAAAATGCAAAATAAATCCTAAAAAACTACGAAGACAATTAATGAAAAATAGAAATGATAAATGCATAATAAATCCTAATAATCTAGGAAACAAATCCACGTGATCGCTTGAGCGTCATCGTAAGTCCCCTCTACTTGAAGAGAACTCGACCTTGATTCTTTGTGCCGCCATTTGGATAAAGTGCCTTGTCATCTGCATGATGAGTGTAGAGGTCCGCGATGTTGAGTGAAGAGATACCTATTATTAAACCTGGTAAGTCTATATGATGTATGCATTGTCGTTAATCTTTCGCTACACTTTGAATGAACCAAATTTTCTCAGTTGAAGTTTGTTGTACTGCCCAACCTATATCTTCTCCTTCCGAAGGTACACCATGGCGACATCACCAACTTTGGAAACTATGCGCATGCGGTGCTTATCCGTCATTTTCTCGTACCTTGTGTTAGCCTTATACGGCCGCTCACGAACCTACTCGTGAACTCCAGGAATTTGGTTCACTAAATTCATCATTGTTTGTGCTCTTCACCGACCCCTTTGGCAAAGTATACAAATCCAGGACACGATGAGGTGATTTAGAGTATACAATGGTTAATGGGGACTTCCTTGTAGATGAATGAATTGCATTATTGAACGCAAATTCTGTTTGCGCCAAGACAGAGTCCTACTGCTTCGGCTTCTCTTCGTATATTCTTCTTACCAAGTTACTCAGCGTCCTATTAACCACTTTAGTTTGGTCGTTTGTCTGCAGGTGAGCATTGTTGTTGAACTCCAATATTGATCCAATCATGCTCCAAAGTCTCCGCAATAAAGTATTCAAGAATTTTGTATCTCAGTCAGACGTTATGCTCTCGGCACCCCATGAAGATGCACCACTTTGGGGAAAAAAAATTCCACGTGTCGCGTCCACTGTTCTCATGTAAGGTGTGAAATAGACCATATTTGATAGCCGATCCACTACCACGAATACCGAGCCAGAGTCCTGCTGAGCCCTCGACAATCCCAAGATGAAATTCATGGACAAGTCCTCCCAAATATTTTTGGGGATTGGTTGTGGGATGTATAGACGCATATTTTGTGCCTTTCTCTTAGTATTATGGCACACATAATATCGTTGCAAGATCTTTCCCACATCTCACCTCAATTGTTGTCAATGATATCTTGCAAATACGGTTGTCATGGTCTTGTCACGGCCTATGTTTGTCGTTGCCACTATGTAGCTCCCTAATCATCTTCTCCCTCAAGGATGTATGAGACATGTAAAGCCGATTTTCCTTCGTTACGCATCCATGTGGATGTTGAAGTCGTTGACGGTCTATTTCTGATGATGTTTCTCCCATATCTCCAAATTGTCGTCTTCCGCATAAAGTTCCTTAATTTACTCCAATCCGACCACCTCCTAGCCGAGCATAGCTAACAATGAAACCCTCTTATTAAGTGCGTCGACCACCCGGTTAGAAGTTCCAGATTTGTGCATGAGCTTTACAAACATATATGTAGAAATGTGTACTACCTCCCATGTGTATTGTTGATTATGCGCCTCTGGTTACTCAAATAACTTAAGGTACTCGTGATTAGAATAAAGCACATACTCCTTACCCACCAAATAGTACTTCAAATACTTGAGGGCTCACATTACTGCATAAAATTTCTTATCGTAGGTGGACCACTTCTATCAAGTGTCGCTAAGCTTCTTACTGAAGAATGCTACGAGCGTCTCCTCTTGAAAAAATATTGTACTTATGCAAATCCTGCTAGCGCCCACTCGACTTCTTCGAAGAGTTTGTCAAAATTGGAAAGTGCTAAGACTGGTGCCGTACAATGCTTCTCCTTGATCATCGCAAAGCTCGTTGAGACTTCCTCTCCCCCAGTTAAACATCTCATTCATCAAATACTCCTTAAAAGGTGCCATGATGGAGCTGAAATCCTTGATGTTGTTAGTTAAATATCGCCAACCCATGGCAGCTTCGCAACTTTGATATAATCTTTGTTGTCAGATATTTCCTGATTGCATGAGCCTTCTCCTTGTCAACGTGGATGCCACCTGTACCGACGGTGAAACCGGGGGAAATCAACTTTGATGTCACAGAGTGATACTTCCAAATTGACGTAAATTTGGTTTTGCTTCAACACCTCCAAAAACTTCCTAAAGTGCCCCAATTGTCCGTCGTGGTTCTTATTGTAGATGAGTATACTGTCAAAGTAGACCACTACGAACTCAATGATGAAGGGTTGTAGCACTAGATATATTATGTGCATAACAGTCCTTGGTGTGTTGGACAACCCAAAGGGCATGACTAACTACTTGGACAAGCCACTTTGTGTCTTAAAAGCGGTCTTCCACTCGTCTCCTGGATGAATGCATATTTGGTAGCCGTTTTGAAGATCTATCTTGGAGAAAATTTTGACCTCACTCAAGTGGCATAAAATGCCATCCCATTGTGGTATTGGAAACTTGTAGCCAACCGTGATTTTGTAAATTGATAACTCCTATGTACATCTGTCAGCTGCCATCTTCGGTGTCAATAGGGCAAGAACCTCGCACGAGCTCATGCTCTCATAATGTGCCTTTCTGCATCAAGTGCTCCACATTCTCCAAAAGAATTTGTTGTCTCGTGGATTCATGCGATAGTGTGGCAAACTTGTCCCGGAATGAGATCAATACAGCGATAGATGTCGCGCATGAGTGATAACTCTACAGGAAGTTCCTACGGAAGAAATATTGCAATACTCATAGAGGGCCGGTCGTACATCTATTGGGAGCGCTTCTCCCTCCGTCGATAGTTTGGTCTCTATGCTTCTTTTTTTGCCATTAAAATCTTTGGATTGCAATTTCAATTACAAACAGAACAATATTACAATGTAGGACTTAGATGTAGTCCTAGGAGTACACTTTTGTTTATCTGGGTCCCTGTGTCGATGGAGCGAGTGGTAATGCGTTGACTCCGTTGATGATCTGATGACGGTTCTCGGTTCTCTGAAGGTCTGAGTTGCTCTGGGTGCTGGAGCTTGCGGAGAGGAAGAAGACGTTGAGTGTCTGTATTTGTATCTCTCACTGTGTGTGTATGTAGGTCTCTGTCCGTCTGTGTGTGTGGAAGAAGGAAATGATCCCTCTATTTATAGCTTGTAGGCTGGCTCCTCATGCGCGCATATGTAGAATGTACCTGTACGTGGGGCGTCACGTGGTTGAAGCTGCGGGTGGCGCATGGATGATGCACCATCATTTGTGGGTTGAATCCTTCATACTGCTTTTGTGGGCTGGCACGTAGCAGGGGAGAGGATCTTTCAGTTGCTGAGATCTTGGGTGATTGGCACCCCTTCATATGCTGAATTGAGTCAAATGACACATGGCGCGTGTCCGTAGCTCAAAGATCTCGGATTTGGTGGAGGGTAATCTGATAGGATGCGCTTGGGATTGGGCGCATGAGAAGACTTTGGCTCGCAACCTTCAGGAGTTACGAACCAGTCTGGGCGCATGGATTTTGAGGCGCATGCGAAGCTTAAATAGCGACTTGACCTCTGTCTTTAGGGATCAAAGGAAGGTCTGAGGCGCATGGCTCTTGAAGCACATGCAGAGGTTTGGACGTATGGCTGCGGAGGCGCATACAAATGGTTGGGCGGCCACGTGGCTTGTAACCGTCGGAAGAGATTAATGATGACGCTGACGTCAGCGACGCTTCGTTTTTTGTAAAAGCTGTAGCTGTTCTGTCATCGAGGCATGGCTGCTATCGTGTCAGACTTCAGCATTTAATATTCTTTGACGGGTGATGGACTGTTGAGTGGGCGCATTGATCTGCGTTCCATTAGGCGCATGGGTCCATATTGATTAGGATGTATGGATCTGTGTTTTGTTGGGCGCATCCATACATGGCGCTTGGTACCGACGAGCGCGTCTGTACGATGCGCGGTGTCTGACCGACGCATTCATTTGCATGACGCGTCTTTATTGGTCCGACTGTTGCGTTCTTCGAGTGCTTTAAATAGCCGTTTTGACTTGGCCGAATTCGAAGCGCCAGGTTCATCACCATAAATGTAAATTTATTGCACGGGATTCGGAGAGCCTGCCACTTGGTGCATGGGTTTGATTTGCCCGGCCTATAAATAGCAGCAAGGAGAGAGTTTGCTTTTCGTTCTCTCACGTCTTCCCGAATGAACTTATTTGCTCGAGCACATTCTGTTGACATGATGCTCCCGAGGGTGAAGATGCGACGAATTGTCTTCATTCATACACTTAAAGGTGACTGTTACATCCAAAAGTCGGAATCGAGGGCTTCTGAGGCAGGCGGAAGGTGCCTGTTGCATCCAAAGATCGGAATGCTCGAGCCCTGTCTCCATTATGCTGAAAGAGCCGTAAATCGGAATTGTGGTGCTCCCATCTTCCTTAGATTTTGAAGAGCTCTTCCTCCTGCTAGAGTGGGGTGTTGCCCACTCTGGTTGTGTTGAAAGCTGCTCCTTTAGCCGCAGATCGGAATTGCTGTGCTCTCCTCTTCTTTGGGCTTTGGAGAGCTCTTCCTCTAGCTAGAGTGGGGTTGATCGCCCACCCTTGTTCTGCTCAATAAATGCTTCATTAGTCGAAGCACTTGATCGGGTCGAAGTAGAGCGCATATGCTGAGACTTCATGATGCGCATAACTGAGACGTTGAAATAGATACGCCTGACTGAGACGCTGAAATAGATACGCCTGACTGAGACGCTGAAATAGATACGCCTGACTGAGACACTGAAGTGATGCGCCTGACTGATGATGCGCCGGGCAGGAGGCGCATGGCAGTTTGCTACGCCTGGCTGTAGTCTTAGGATCTTTTCTTTTTGTAGAAATTCTCCTTTGTAAAACCTTTTTTAGACATGTAATAGACTTTTATATGAAATAAAAATCCTTTTGATGTCTATACTTTTGTTGTCTTGCTGTGCCCAGTACTTCGTTTGATGTTCCCTAGCGCACGTAATATTAGGCACATAGGAATTCTGGCATGTAGATGCGCCTAAAATTCAATGCTTCTACAAGACCCCTTTCAAAGTTTTAAAAACTTTTGGACAAGTTTTGAAATACTTTGAACAAGAAGCATGGACAGTAGAGTTGTTTAGGTATGACAATCCTATCAGAGGTAGTATGGACGTGATAGGTTTAGGTACTTCCACCGGGGCCATGATCATATGGATGAGATTCTGGAGGCGTCGGTGGCTGAGCTCGACCAACATCTTTCTGAACTTCAGAGCATCCGGCGAAATGACTTTTCTGCTCTGATAGAAGCAGAAAAGGAGAAATTGATAGCTGAAGTTGAGTCATCGTATCAGGCCACGGGGCTGTCTGGGACCGTGAGGTGGCCGAAGCTAAAGCTGCGATGGAGAGGCTATCTCAATCCATGCAGGAAAATGTGGAGTTGCGGGCTTCGTTGGAAGCTAGCATAGCGGAGGTCACTGCCAAGATCCGTCATCTTGAAGACCATCGAGCCCAACTCTTGTTAGATGCTGAGCGAGTCCATGCTGAACATGTAGCATTTAAGGAGGAGGCAGCAGCTTTTACCCGCCAGGTTCTTTCCCTGACCCACCAGCGGCAACAGCTAGACGAGAAGTATGAGACTGATATTGCCCCCGAAGCTGTAGAGGTGATACGTCAAGAAGCCGAACACGGGTCTTGACGACCGCAGAGACTCGGACGGAAGACTTGAGGCATCGGATTGAAGAGCTTTCTGCCAATCCCAGTGATGCTTAGGGATTGTAGTTTCTCTTTTTTTTGTTATTTTTGTAGTTTGCAACTTCTGTTGGGGGTATAATCCTTTACTTTTAAATAAAAATAAAGAATTTTGTGGTGTGTTCATTTTTTTGCTGTCATGAACTGATAATTTGTGTGGACCTATTATCTTTTGCGCACCTTGGTTTTTAGGTCCAGATAATAAGTTTGAGAGAACCGACATGTTTGCTCAGAGGTAATATGGACGTGGCAAATATGGGGTTCAAATGATGAAGTCTTCCTACTCAGAGGTGTTATGGACGTGGTAGGAGTGACTCTGGGGGGGGATACGCGGAACTACTCAGAGGTAATATGGACATGGAAGTTCTGCGATCGATGTACGGGAACGCAGGGGTTGTTTGTACGGGATGTTTACTCAGAGGTAATGTGGACGTGGTAAACATGATAGTTAGCAAAATCCTACGGAGTGTAAGATTTTGCTTTGCAGGGCGTAGAGGAGCAACTCAAAGGTAATGTGGACGTGGTTGTTCTTCTACTGAGGATAGAATGCCACGGAACAACTGGGTTCCGAAAGCATAGGATTTTATGAAGGGAAGATGTATGTGATCTCTGATGATCAGGTCCACTGACTCCCTTGTTGCGTAGAAATGGAAGTACATGTCTGAAAGATGTCAAGAGTAGTACTTTTTTAGAAACTTATCGTTGATGGGCATCATGAACAAGTCCCCGTTCGGTCGAGCGAGGCGGTAAGCACCGTTTGAGTATACCGTCTCTATGATGAAAGGTCCCTCCCACTTGGGCTCGAACTTTCCTGGTGTTTTGTGAGTCAACACCATCGGCCTCCTGACTGCCAGGACCAGGTCGCCTATTTGAAAAGTCCTCTGCTTGACCTTTTTGTTAAAAGCCTGTGATACGGGCTTGATAAAGTTTAATACGCTGCTGAGCAAGGAGACGCTTTTCGTCAAGTGCTTCCAATTCTCGCAGACGACGACGCTGGTTGTCTTCTTCTGTTAAGTGGTTTGTGAGCGCCACACGGAGTGAGGGTATCTGAATCTCGAGAGGCAGTACCGCTTCACTTCCGTAGACTAAGGAGAATGGGGTGTTGCCCGTTGGAGTTCGTACCGTTGTACGGTAGGCCCAAAGACATTCGTCGAGTTTTTCGTCCTAGTCGTGTTTGTTGGATGATACGACCTTTTTGAGTAGCTTGACGATAGTCTTATTAAAAGCCTCGGCCAATCCGTTTGCTGCCAAATTGTAGGCGGTTGATGCCACGTTCTGAATGCGGTTCTTGTCACAGAATCTGCTGAAAATATGGCTGATGAACTGAGGACCGTTATCGTGGATAATCCTTCGAGGTACCCCGAAACGGTAGATGACACGGTGCTTGATGAAGCTGATCACCCTGGAGCTCTTCACTTCCGTCAATGGAACTGCTTCTGCCCATTTGGAGAAGTAGTCGGTGATGGCTAGGATGAAGCGGTGTCCCCTCGATGATGGAGGGGTAATAGATCCTACAATGTCCATGCCCCAAGCTTCGAAGGGCCAGGAGTCGATCGTAGGATGTAGTGGTTCCGACGGTGTATGGATGAAGTCGGCGTGAAGCTGGCAAGCATGGCACTTTTTAGCATAGTCGACGGCGTCGGCTGCCATGGTTGGCCAGTAGTAACCCATACGTCGCAGTCGATCCTGCAACTTAGGGCTAGGTTGATGAGCCCCGCAAGTCCCATCATGAGCTTCCCGAAGGGCTTCGGCTGCTTCTTCGTTGGATAGACATCAAAGGAGAAGTCCATCGTAGCAACGTCGGTACAGCGTTTTAGTGGCTGTATCATAGTAAAATCGAAGGGCACGCCTTCTGACTGAGACGACTTCCTTCGGGTCTTCTGGGAGAATTCTATAGACAGCAAAGTCGATGAATGGGAACCTCCAGTCTCGGACATTAACACCGGCACTTGTCGTCATGGCATGGGCCATTTGTGTGCATAGGTTGTTTTTGGGACAGACCAAGTCTCGTCCAACTACCGTG
The DNA here is from genome assembly GCA_029216955.1 of Iris pallida. Taxonomy (NCBI): domain Eukaryota; kingdom Viridiplantae; phylum Streptophyta; class Magnoliopsida; order Asparagales; family Iridaceae; genus Iris; species Iris pallida. The sequence continues at coordinate 12,031,823 of JANAVB010028818.1, read as the reverse complement.
ATGTAGTATTGAGTCCCGAGGGGTGCTGCTAATGAAGCTGCGAGGCCGGCCAGAGCGTCAGCCTCCAGGTTTTGTAACCGAGGTACGTGTTCTATGAAGAACTTGGTGAAGGTTGAAATAATATTCAATGCAGCTTCATGGTGAGGAACCAGATCTTCATGGCGAACTTCGTACTGCCCTCGGATTTGTTTAACGACGAGTTTTGAGTCGCCGTAAGCTTCCAGATGATCTACCCCCAACTGTTGCGCCAGCTGGAATCCCATGATGAGAGCGTTGTACTCAGCAACATTGTTGGAGCATGGCTTCGAAAGGGAGTAAGCACGCTGGATGACCAGCTGATCGGGGGAGACTAAGACCACCCCCACTCCTGTGATGATTTGGCCTTTGGGCCTGCTCTTGAAGCGCCATCGAAAAACACCCGCCAGACGGAGTTTTTTTCGGTGACGTTTGATTCTTGGACCTTATCCGGGATATCTTCATAGAGCCTGGAGGACTCTAGGATGGGGTGCGTGGCTTAAAAGTCGGCTAGGGCTTGACCCTTGACAGCTTTTTGCGGAACAAACACCATGTTGTACGGCGTCAACATGATTGCCCGTGTAGCTAGTCGGGAGTTCAATGATCCCGGCTTCGTCATGAGAACCCTGAGTGGATTGACTCGGGCGATGACATGAATTGTCTGGCCCGAAACATATTGACAAGTCTTCTGGATGGCGGACACCAAAGCCAAACATTCCTTTTCAACGGGGTTGTACCGGTGTTCGGCCCCGATCAATGTCCTACTGAGGTAGTAGATAGCTTGCTCGTAGCCCGCATCGTTGTTCTGAGCCAACAAAGCGCCGAGGGAATGATCCATGGTACGAACGTAGAGGAGAAATTGTTTGCCTGCGACAGGTGCTACCAGGACTGGCGGGCTCGTTAGGTAATCTTTGATATCGTCGAAAGCTTTCTGGCATTCTTCTGTCCAGACGTAGGAGACTCCCTTCTTCATGAGCTGGGTGAGAGGTTGGCATTTTTCGAAAAGATTTGCTATAAACCTTCGGATGTATGCCAGACGCCCCTGCAGGCCTCGAAGTTCTCGGAGGTTCTTCGGAGGGTCCATGTCAAGGATGGCTTTGGTTTTCTCGGGATCGACATGAATGCCTTTCGTCGTGATAATAAAGCCCAAGAACTTTCCGCTAGAAACCCCAAGGAAGGATTTAGCAGGGTTCATCTTGAGTTGATGTGCTCGCATGAGATCGAAGACTGTCTTTAGGTCTTGTAGGTGATCACCTTTGAGACGGCTTTTAACTGCGATATCATCAACAGAGCATTCAACTGTCTTACGAAGATGTTGACGGAAGATGGTACTCATAGCTCGTTAGTATGTAGCACCAGCGTTCTTCAAGCCAAAGGGCATTACTGTGTAGCAGAACACCCCCTTCGGAGTCCTGAATGACGTGTGTTTTGCATCATCGGAGAACATTTTGATCTGGTTGTAGCCCGAATAACCATCCATGAAAGACATGCGTTCGAAGCCACATGTATTGTCGATCATCACGTATATGATTGGAAGTGGGAATTCGTCCTTCGGACAAGTAGTATTGAGATCCCTGAAGTCGATACAGACCCGTATCTTCCCATTCTTCTTGGTGACAGGGACGACATTGGCCACCCAATCCGAATGTTGCTCCTCACGGATGAACCCGCTGTCACGACCCGCACACTAGGGTTAGGGCACGAGAACGTAACAATGCCCAGCCTACGCCGCAGTGTCGGCGGTAGAACGCTGTCCTAGGTCTCAATGCATCTAATAGTATAAGACTAAACAGTTTATACTCCCCGAATGGGGGTGACATAGCAGATACAGTCTCAATCACATCTAAGGTAGAGCATGATAAGGATAGATAAAACATAAAATCCAAAAAGATACAGGAGATAGAAGTCTAAGTGTCTAAGATACAAAAACCCAGAAATACATCTCAAAACTCAAATACAGTAATCCACAAAATAAATACAACTCCAGACAACTGAGAATAGCTAACTAAACAACCTCTAATGGGTCTCCTCTAGGCTAGCAGGCAATTTCCAAGCTATCTGTAAAATTTGTCAACGTATCCTGTCAGGAAAATGAGCAAGTACAAACACCAACAGCAGTTCCATATGAATTGAAAAATACTATAAGAGACAGTAATAATGAGATACAAGACAAAGAATATAGGCGACTTGGGAACCATTTGAAAGCCGAGTTACAACCCTTAAACCAAACAAGGACCGGGGTTGTAACCCTTCTTTCAAACAGAACTTAGTCCCATAACTATGGTACAGTATGAAAGCAGGTAGAACATGTGAGTTCGACGACTTGGGAACCATTTGAAAGCCGAGTTACAACCCTTAAACCAAACAAGGACCGGGGTTGTAACCCTTCTTTCAAACAGAACTTAGTCTCGTAATCATGGTACAGTATAAAAGGCAGGTAGAGCATATGAGAAATAAATCATAGCATGGTGAAAGTACGGTGAGTAAAGGTGAACTGGAAATATAAGAAATAACAACAAATGTAAAAAGTGATTTGAACTATTAGGGCGATATGTGATCGGCTAGGGAAGCAAGAGAAGGTTATCCACTTGGCCAGGCAATCCGCGGTGACCTCAACGGAGAGACATGCCGTCCAACCTGGATAACTGGCACGGTGTATCTACTACACCCTACGTGAGGTGAGGGTGGCGCTAGCAAAATATAGTTACAGGGAGGCTTTGATCACATAACCCCTAATAATTCCCCCATCCCCAAGTAGTATCACGGATCCGGACATGGCACGTCATGACACAAGGTTCGAGAGCAGGGGGCCAGCCCACTCCCAAATCAATGTCTATACAAGTACAGGAACACAGAAATATCTCATACCCATATACCAAGAAAGTCCAGGAATAACATCTCATGACAGGATCCGACGTATACTAGTCCGTGAAACGTCGTGTCGGAAATCAAGTAAAACACTACGACTGAATCGGATATAGTAGATATCAAGACAATGAAAACTATTAGTGAATGTACTCGCCTGCGGTCCTGAGCTGATAAGTACAGAGGGTCCAACTGAAGCCACAGAGTCCTATTTAAAGCAACACAGGTTACAAGGTGTTCAAGTTGTAATAAAAGAGTCTCTACAAGCAATCTATATTATTCTAGGTTCTTCTAAGTCAAATTAACTCTAGGTCAACTCCGGTCAATAATCTAGTCAAACTAAGTCAAGCGTTGACTCACAGTTGACTTTGGGTCAACTGGTCAACTTGGTCAAACAGGGTCAGTCTAGTCTAATTATTGAAAATATAAAGTGTACTTCGTTATTCGTACGTCGAAACTTACGACACGCAAATCGAGATAAGAATATCAACGGTAAAGTTGATAATCTTATTATGGTGATCCACGTGTCCATCTTGTCAATTTCAGTGATGTGAGATCACTGGAATTGACTGAGTTCAGTTTCGTTGTACTAATCCCGAAATACGAGCATTATATGAATTAATTATTAATTAATTATAACAAGGCTAAACTTAGAGAAACTATCAACAAACATTGTCGGATGATGAAATAAACATCGCCAACGTGTCTAGAATGGTCAAATTAGCTAAGATAGCCTACCCATCGGTCCAATTTGGACACAAGGGCAAAAAGGTAATTTCGGGTCAAAACGGTGTCCGTGTCGGAGCCGTTTTGCACCGAAAAACGTGCAAGAGAACAAGTCTATAAAATAAAATAAATTATATGTCCACGCAACCAGAATGACGATACGAACCCAACGGTATCTCCAGAATTGGATTCCGTTGACACGATTTCATTTTGGTCCGTTGACCAGAACTTGGAATTTCGGTTTGCACGGAAATGTGTGCCGGAGCCAAAGTTCTCAAAACTCAGCAAACTACATGTCAACGAGTCCAGAATGGCGATACGAACTCAACGGTATATCCGGAATTGGATTCCGATGAGCCGATCTCAAAATGATCCGTTGACCCGGACATTGGTATCTGACTTGCACCGAAATGCAGTGTCCGATCCAATGTCCACCAAAACCTAGCAAATTATAGTCAACGAGTCCAGAATGACGATACGAACTCAACGGTATATCCGGAATTGGATTCCGATGAGCTGGCGTTCAAAAAGTCCCCGTTGACCCAGAATGTGGGACCCACTTTGCACCGAAATGCGTGCCCGGGCCCACGTTCTCCAAATCTAACAAATTTTATATGAAAACATGCCAGAACGACGCCACGAGTCTAATGGTGGTGTCAGAAATGAAATCTGGAGTCCCGTGTTCAAAAATGAAATTTTACAAGTTGGAAATTACGAATTCGGACGGCCAACTTTGACGTCGAATTCAACCAATCAAACAAGCTCACAATGAAACGAAACTGGAGGGGTAGTAAGAGGGTTATACCAGCTTCGCACCGGAACTGGTAGCACGCCAAACGAAGCTGCGGTGGAGGGGATACAAGCTGACGAAGTTGGCTCCGCGAAACTGTCCAAATTTAATACAATTTAAACGGTCAACTTGGTGGCCGGTTTTGATGTATCAAACGATAAAATTAACGGACGAAAATTGACAGGGATGAAGGTGGATATACCGAGAATGTGACGGAGCGAAGAAATCGCCGATCCAACGGTCGGATCTCCGGAAAAACGCGCACGAAGTTGCTGCGACGGAGCGCCAAAACGAACTTTATTTCGCGCGCGTCACGACGGGACGTCGTGCAAAACGCACGAATCGCCTCGACGGCGCGTCCCGGAGGACGGTGGCCGTCAGGGAGGGTTCGCCGGAGAGAGGGGGTGCACGGCCAGGGGCCACGACGGCCCACGCGGCGGCGCGACGGCGCATGACGGCGGCCCGCGCACGCGCGCGTGCGCACCTGTGCATGCATGCGGCTGCTGCCGTTGGCCGCTGTGCGGCGCGGGGAGGCCGGCCCGGCCACGGCGAGGGCCGCGCGCAGTCGAGCCTGGCCCGGTGAGGCCATGGGCGGCACGACGGACGGAGGGGATGGTGGTTGTATGATGGATGGATGGATGGGCGGATGGATAAGTGAAGGTGGTGGTGCGGTTGCTAAGGAGGAGGGAAGGAGGAGGAGAGTTGGTGGGGTGGACCATGGTGGTGGCCGACGGCCAAGGGAGGAGGATGGTGGTCGGGACAGCCATGGGCTGAGGTCGGGTGGTGAGGAGGAGATGGAGTGTTGTAATTGTTGCTGTTGAAGTGGTTGTTGTAGGAATAGGAATTATTAGGGAGAGAGAGTGAAGAGAGATAATAATTGAAGAGAGAGAAAGAGAGAGGGAAAGGAATTCCTAAAAACTAGGGCCGGCAAGTATTGGCTGTGAGGGGATTGTGGATGTTTAGGAAAAATGGATGGGTAGGATTTTGTTTGGGGAATCCAAAGGCTAAAATGGGATATTGGGAAAATGGGTAATCCCAATAGGAATTTAAATAAATGGGAATTTCTATTAAATATAGAAAATAGGTAAAATGAGTACTAATATTTTTGGGCAAGAAAAATATGAGGGCGTCATGATGGAGAGTAACATGGAGCTGGTCTGGACTTGGTGGAGCCGGATTGGGTCAGAATCAGACATTGAGCAAAAATCGAATTAAAAATTAGACGTTGATGATCATGGATAAATATGTGGTACATGGGGATTCCAATAAATGGGACACAAGTGGCGGACGGATAGTAGGCTCAAAATGGGCCATGTCCATAGTTGGGGCTGACAGGATTTGGTCGACAGGGGACCCACAAATCAAGTTGGAAGATGAATGTGACGCCGTGGAGTGAAATAAAATTGGGTCACGTGTCGGAAAAGTTGTGCGAATCAAATGGAGCACAAAATTACGTGTCTGAGTGGGACACGAAGGTCATGGGTGACGAGCGTCTCGAGTAGATCATCAATGAGGAGTTGGTTTCAAGAAAATAACTGGTCTTGCGCTCCAAAATTAAAAGTCACGGTAACGTGCTAAAAATGATCAAGGAAAAGAGTGGGAAAATTAATTAATGATCAAACGGTCTAATTCGACCAGAAGTTCAGTGAAACAAAAAGAGCACAAGGGAACAAGTTTGAGTGGGACACTATATACCGTCATGAAGGTAATCATGTCCACTCAAAAACTCGTGAAGAAGATTTCCAGAGTTGAACATCCCTGACACTCCAAATATCAAAGGCATGGAAAAGTACACTTAAGGATAAATAAACAGAAAAATTATTTATCGAAACCAGATTAAATCAGAAAAACTAAAATAAAAATAAAAAAAATCAACCCGAAATTCAGGGTGCTCACATCCTACCCACCTTATAAAAATTTCGTCCTCGAAATTAAAATGTCCATACTCCCTCTAGGTCAAACCCCCAAAATCAAAGTCCCAATTTAAAACAAATCATGTGATCAAAAGGACGACATACAGGGTCATGGCATACGGTGGTAGTGAAAGTCTCATATAGGTATACTAGTCATGCTAATACCAAAACGGTCATCGGGTATCAAAACACACAAGCAATCCAGGGTGCTAAACAAAAAGTTACAGAGACAACAAACCATCAAAACTGTAAGGCAGTCTACCATCCTATATGAAAACTGGTACTCATCAAAAATAAAATGAAGGTAACTACCAATTATCTGAAAAAAGGTACTATTCAAGGAAAAATCAAAATCACTAGTTAAGGAATAAAAGTCAATTGCATGGAAATCCAATCACAATATATACAGAGCGTTAGAGAGGGAAAAACTAGCATTATGTGTATAGGGACATGTTCATATGGTTAGATAGTAGGCGTGTGTGTACGTGAATACATATGAAATTGTATATGAGAAATTGGGTTCCAAAAATTCGTATTAAGGGTTAATATGCACACAGTCTCAAATTGACAAATTTAACATAACTTCACCAATTCTTCTAAAATTAAAACCCTGTAGATATCATACATGTGCAGTTATGTAGACAAAACTAATAACATGAAATTTATATTTAAATTACGAATTTAAACTGGAAAAGCACAAAATCAGAAATATTGAGGTTTGACAATTTAACCATCAACAACACATTAATGTGTATTTAGACAGGTGGGAAATCAAGTGTAGCATGCATACGTGTCAGGCAAAGTGTTTGTGTCCACTATATCTATATTCACATGACCCAATATAAAAACCAAATTCTATATCAAGAGCAACATTTAGAATTCTACTAAGATTGCAAAGTAGGCGATTGATGTAATCAAGGCAGTTTTATTATTATTATTTAATACAAGAATAATAGCAAGAAAGAAATAACGATGAAATCTGTTTTGCTTATCTATTTAAAGAAGAACCATTTGAAATCCAGAGCTAAATTATCAAATCCAAGATAAAATCTAGCAAATTATCGATTCATTGTATTAAGAAGAAACTCATAGCAATAAGTTACGCAAATGTTTATAAAAACAGGCAAACCTACTCTTAAATTAAATAATGAGAAGCAAACAAAACAATTTTTAATTAAATTTTTTTTAATTTTTTTTTGAAGGACAGAAACAAAAGTAGAGAAAACATGTTTCGAAAACATTTAAGGTACAATCTGATAATCATATGCGTCTGTCCAAAATCATGGTACACTAAATCCTCGTCATACTAGTAAGCAAGGCTACGATAATCACAGAGTCCTCGACTTAGGCACATACCTCTAAAATCATGGTATTTAACATTTTCGCGATGCCGCTAGCTTGGCTGCGAAAACCTTAAATTCCTACACCCGAGAGATATATCCAAGTCAAACTATATGTCCTCACCATGCTGGCTAATATGACTGCAGAAGACTAGCCTCCATAACTTAGATGACCTAGCCCATATGATTTCATCTTGACAAAATTAATTTAATCAACAATGAATACTCAAAAATCAATTCAAATTTATCAACGAACATCAAAATCCAAAAATGAACAAAAATCCATAAAATACAAACTCGGATGCAACAGCTATCATCAAAATTTAAAATTCAATAATCATCCTTCAAAATCAATAAATACAAACTCAGATTCAATAATAATCCATCAAAATCAAATTCAATGGCAGAAAGTAAAGATAAATCAATCAAGGAAAAAGAGTTTTCAAATCGAAGTTAAATAAGATTCTCAAGGGTCGTCCCGGGAATCTCTCAAGGGTCCTAACTGTGATTGAGTACCTTCAAAATATATCCTAGTCCTACTGCAGGCTGTAGTGGTACTCTAGTTCGAATACCACTACACTTTTAGCCTCGACCTGCATGGGCCACCACTAAAAACGTGTCACGACCCGCACCCTAGGGTTAGGGCACGAGAACGTAACAACGCCCAGCCTACGCCGCAGTGTCGGCGGTAGAACGCTGTCCTAGGTCTCAATGCATCTAATAGTATAAGATTAAACAGTTTATACTTCCCGAATGGGGGTGACATAGCAGATACAGTCTCAATCACATCTAAGGTAGAGCATGATAAGGATAGATAAAACATAAAATCCAAAAATATACAGGAGATAGAAGTCTAAGTGTCTAAGATACAAAAACCCAGAAATATATCTCAAAACTCAAATACAGTAATCCACAAAATAAATACAACTCCAGACAACTGAGAATAGCTAACTAAACAACCTCTAATGGGTCTCCTCTAGGCTAGCAGGCAATTTCCAAGCTATCTGTAAAATTTGTCAACGTATCCTGTCAGGAAAATGAGCAAGTACAAACACCAACAGCAGTTCCATATGAATTGAGAAATACTATAAGAGACAGTAATAATGAGATACAAGACAAAGAATATAGGCGACTTGGGAACCATTTGAAAGCCGAGTTACAACCCTTAAACCAAATAAGGACCGGGGTTGTAACCCTTCTTTCAAACAGAACTTAGTCCCATAACCATGGTACAGTATGAAAGCAGGTAGAACATGTGAGTTCGACGACTTGGGAACCATTTGAAAGCCGAGTTACAACCCTTAAACCAAACAAGGACCGGGGTTGTAACCCTTCTTTCAAACAGAACTTAGTCCCATAACCATGGTACAGTATGAAAGCAGGTAGAACATGTGAGTTCGACGACTTGGGAACCATTTGAAAGCCGAGTTACAACCCTTAAACCAAACAAGGACCGGGGTTGTAACCCTTCTTTCAAACAGAACTTAGTCTCGTAATCATGGTACAGTATAAAAGGTAGGTAGAGCATATGAGAAATAAATCATAGCATGGTGAAAGTACGGTGAGTAAAGGTGAACTGGAAATATAAGAAATAACAACAAATGTAAAAAGTGATTTGAACTATTAGGGCGATATGTGATCGGCTAGGGAAGCAAGAGAAGGTTATCCACTTGGCCCGGCAATCCGCGGTGACCTCAACGGAGAGACATGCCGTCCAACCTGGATAACTGGCACGGGATATCTGCTACACCCTACGTGAGGTGAGGGTGGCGCTAGCAAAATATAGTTACAGGGAGGCTTTGATCACATAACCCCTAATAATTCCCCCATCCCCAAGTAGTATCACGGATCCGGACATGGCACGTCATGACACAAGGTTCGAGAGCAGGGGGCCAGCCCACTCCCAAATCAATGTCTATACAAGTACAGGAACACAGAAATATCTCATACCCATATACCAAGAAAGTCCAGGAATAACATCTCATGACAGGATCCGACGTATACTAGTCCGTGAAACGTCGTGTCGGGAATCAAGTAAAACACTACGACTGAATCGGATATAGTAGATATCAAGACAATGAAAACTATCAGTGAATGTACTCGCTTGCGGTCCTGAGCTGATAAGTACAGAGGGTCCAACTGAAGCCACAGAGTCCTATTTAAAGCAACACAGGTTACAAGGTGTTCAAGTTGTAATAAAAGAGTCTCTACAAGCAATCTATATTATTCTAGGTTCTTCTAAGTCAAATTAACTCTAGGTCAACTCCGGTCAATAATCTAGTCAAACTAAGTCAAGCGTTGACTCACAGTTGACTTTGGGTCAACTGGTCAACTTGGTCAAACAGGGTCAGTCTAGTCTAATTATTGAAAATATAAAGTGTACTTCGTTATTCGTACGTCGAAACTTACGATACGCAAATCGAGATAAGAATATCAACGGTAAAGTTGATAATCTTATTATGGTGATCCACGTGTCCATCTTGTCAATTTCAGCGATGTGAGATCACTGGAATTGATTGAGCTCAGTTTCGTTGTACTAATCCCGAAATACGAGCATTATATGAATTAATTATTAATTAATTATAACAAGGCTAAACTTAGAGAAACTATCAACAAACATTGTCAGATGATGAAATAAACATCGCCAACGTGTCCAGAATGGTCAAATTAGCTAGGATAGCCTATCCATCGGTCCAATTTGGACACAAGGGCAAAAAGGTAATTTCGGGTCAAAATAGTGTCCGTGTCGGAGCCGTTTTGCACCGAAAAACGTGCAAGAGAACAAGTCTATAAAATATAACAAATTATATGTCCACGCAACCAAAATGACGATACGAACCCAACGGTATCTCCAGAATTGGATTCCGTTGACCCGATCTCATTTTGGTCCGTTGACTAGAATTGGAATTCCGGTTTGCACGGAAATGCGTGCCGGAGCCAAAGTTCTCAAAACTCAGCAAACTACATGTCAACGAGTCCAGAATGGCGATACGAACTCAACGGTATATCCGGAATTGGATTCCGATGAGCCGATCTCAAAATAATCCGTTGACCCGGATATTGGTATCCGACTTGCACCAAAATGCGTGTCCGATCCAACGTCCACCAAAACCTAGAAAATTATATGTCAACGAGTCCAGAATGATGATACGAACTCAACGGTATATCCGAAATTGGATTTCGATGCGCCGGCGTCAAAAAGTCCCGTTGACCCAGATTGTGGGACCCACTTTGCACCGAAATGCGTGCCCGGGCCCACGTTCTCCAAATCTAACAAATTTTATATGAAAACATGCCAGAACGACGCCACGAGTCTAATGGTGGTGTCAGAAATGAAATCTGGAGTCCCGTGTTCAAAAATGAAATTTTACAAGTTAGAAATTACGAATTCGGACGGCCAACTTTGGCGTCGAATTCAACCAATCAAACAAGCTCACAATGAAACGAAACTGGAGAGGTAGTAAGAGGGTTATACCAGCTTCGCACCGGAACTGGTAGCACGCCAAACGAAGCTGCGGTGGAGGGGATACAAGCTGACGAAGTTGGCCCCGCAAAACTGCCCAAATTTAATACAATTTAAACGGTCAACTTGGTGGCCGGTTTTGATGTATCAAACGATAAAATTAACGGACGAAAATTGACAGAAATGAAGGTGGATATACCGAAAATGTGACGGAGCGAAGAAATTGTCGATCCAACGGTCGGATCTCCGGAAAAACGTGCACGTAATTGCTGCGACGGAGCGCCAAAACGAACTTCATTTCGCACGCGTCACGACGGGACGTCGTGCAAAACGCACGAATCGCCTCGACGGCGCGTCCCGGAGGACGGTGACCGTCAGGGAGGGTTCGCCGGAGAGGGGGTGCACGGCCAGGGGCCACGGCGGCCCACGCGGCGGCGCGACGGCGCACGACGGCGGCCCGCGCGCGCACGTGCGCACCTGTGCATGCATGCGGCTGCTGCCGTTGGCCGCCCTGCGGCGCAGGGAGGCCGGCCCGGCCACGGCGAGGGCCGCGCGCAGTCGAGCCTGGCCCGGCGAGGCCATGGGCGGCACGACGTACGGAGGGGGTGGTGGTTGTATGATGGATGGATGGGCGGATGGATAAGTGAAGGTGGTGGTGCGGTTGCTAAGGAGGAGGGAAGGAGGAGGAGAGTTGGTGGGGTGGACCATGGTGGTGACCGACGACCAAGGGAGGAGGATGGTGGTCGGGACAGCCATGGGGTGAGGTCGGGTGGTGAGGAGGAGATGGAGTGTTGTAATTGTTGCTGTTGAAGTGGTTGTTGTAGGAATAGAAATTATTAGGGAGAGAGAGTGAAGAGAGATAATAATTGAAGAGAGAGAGAGAGGGAAAGGAATTCCTAAAAACTAGGGCCGGCAAGTATTGGCTGTGAGGGGATTGTGGATGTTTGGGAAAAATGGATGGGTAGGATTTTGTTTGGGGAATCCAAAGGCTAAAATGGGATATTGGGAAAATGGGTGATCCCAATAGGAATTTAAATAAATGGGAATTTCTATTAAATATAGAAAATTGGTAAAATGAGTACTAATATTTTTGGGCAAGAAAAATATGAGGGCGTCACGATGGAGAGTAACATGGAGCTGGTCTGGACTTGGTGGAGCCGGATTGGGTCAGAATCAGACATTGAGCAAAAATCGAATTAAAAATTAGACGTTGATGATCATGGATAAATAAGTGGTACATAGGGATTCCAATAAATGGGACACAAGTGGCAGACAGATAGTAGGCTCAAAGTGGGCCATGTCCATAGTTGGGGCTGACAGGATTTGGTCGACAGGGGACCCACAAATCAAGTTGGAAGATGAATGTGACGTCGTGGAGTGAAATAAAATTGGGTCACGTGTCGGAAAAGTTGTGCAAATCAAATGGAGCACAAAATGACGTGTCTGAGTGGGACACGAAGGTCATGGGTGACGAGCGTCTCGAGTAGATCATCAATGAGGAGTTGGTTTCAAGAAAATAACTGGTCTTGCGCTCCAAAATTAAAAGTCACGGTAACGTGCTAAAAATGATCAAGGAAAAGAGTGGAAAAATTAATTAATGATCAAACGGTCTAATTCGACCAGAAGTTCAGTGAAACAAAAAGAGCACAAGGGAACAAGTTTGAGTGGGACACTATATACCGTCATGAAGGTAATCATGTCCACTCAAAAACTCGTGAAGAAGATTTCCAGAGTTGAACATCCCTGTCACTCCAAATATCAAAGGCATGGAAAAGTACACTTAAGGATAAATAAACAGAAAAATTATTTATCGAAACCAGATTAAATCAGAAAAACTAAAATAAAAATAAAAAAAATCAACCCGAAATTCAGGGTGCTCGCACCCGCTGCTCAGGAGTTTGTCTACCTCCTGATCGATAGCGTTCATGATATCAGACGAAAATACCGTTGTTGCTTTACAGGCTTAGCATCAGGCAAGATGTTAAGTCTATGCATCGCGATCTGGGGATCAAGTCCCGGCATATCTTCGTAGCTCCAGGCGAAGACGTCGATATATTCTTTGGCCAATTGGACCAAAGACTCCCGATCTTCTCCCTTTAGACTCTTGCCGATGAAGATGGATTTGGAAGGAGATCCATCCCTAAGGTCAACTTGTTCGACCTCGTCTTCGGTAGGGGGTTCGCGTAATTCAAAACGAAACTCCCACTGTGCTCCTAGGCGTTGAGCCCAGGGTTCTTTCTCAAAGAATTCTGGCATTTGGTCATCGCCTTCATCCTCTTGGGTTTGTGTAGATGCCATGTTGACTGATAGCACCCTCTTGAGGACTGAGCCGATACTGGTATCGGAATCCCAAGTTGATGCTTTGGATGAATGAGAGTGTTCCATTTCTTCTGCTTCCGAACTCTCTGGAGTTGTCGGCGGCGTGACATAGCCTACCCTCCGTCGAGTACGATGATAGTAGTCCTGCGGCTTTGCTTTAGGCGTTGGGAGCCGGAGAAGAAGACGCCGACCTTTGTCGTAATTCAGGCCTTTGTTGCTTTTCAGGTCGTAACCCATCTTTTGAATGAGGTACTTCGCCTTGTCCGTGTACCGATAGACTTGTACGCTGTAGGTATCTGGTTCTGGCTCGAGTGGCGGTAGGTCTTGATGACGCTCGACTTTGCCGAAGATGATGGGTTCTTCATCCCGATTCTGCGGTGGGACTATAAAACAGACTCCTTGGGACGAGACTACTCGATTTACATGATTGACGGTCGTTATTTGTGTTTGTAACGACCGTAGAGCATTATCTAGACACTCTATTTTTGATAAAACACGAAACTTTGTCCCGCGGGATTATATTATCAAGAGAAGGTGCATCTATATCAGCAGAGATGTACTCTCCTAACTCTTCATCTGTGAGCACTGGAGCCGGTTCGGGAGAGTCCATCGCAGGTCTGACCTTGGGGTCCGAGAGGGCTGTGTGGGCCTTCTCTTGCAGCTTGGATGATTGCGGAGGCTTGCCTTTGAGACGCACCCTCAGGGGTGCCTCGACTGCGCCCTCGATGACAGGTGCCTTCCCATGTAGTTTTGCCACAAGGGGATCCGACGTCTGGGGAGGTTTTCCCTTGAGCCGTATCTTCAAGGGAGCTTCAGTAGGTGCTCTACCTAGAGAAGTCGGTGCTTTTCCAGGTAGCTTGATGGTCATGGGAGGCAGCATCTGAGGCGGTTTCCCTTTGAGTCGAATCTTCAAAGGAGCATCGGGAATCATCTCCGGCTCCATGTCCAGCTCAGCCGCTGTTTCTGCTTCATCATCAGCGTCGTTGGCTTCCCTTTCATCGAACGACTTATATAAGATAGTGTCGGTGAAGTAAGCTTCGACCCCCTTGAAAGGGTCATGTCCGCGAACTCTGTCCGGATGATGTCGTTGGTGGACACGTACTGCATACATTGGTGGAGTGTAGATGGCACCACCATGTACTCGTGTAGCCACGAGCGACCCAGCAGGAGGTTGTAGTTGACGTCGGCGTCTACGACATAGCAAGTCACCTCGGTTCGGAGGTTACCGATATGACACTTCAGCCGTATTTTGCCCAGTAGTTTACTTTTGCTAGCATTGAAGCCACTGATTGTAGTGTTGGAAGGCGCCAACCGGTACATCGGGATCCCCAGTATTTACAGCAGAGTCCTAGGGATGATGCTGAGGGAAGACCATGGATCAATCTGAATCCGCTTCACCTTGACGGAGCCTACATACCCTGTGTAGTACAGTGGTCTGCTGTGCCGGTTATGCTTGAGCAGCATTTCTTGTTGGGTGAAGGTTACGTTGGGGATGACCTCATCTGCACAATGGCAGTACGCACATATGGTCGGGAGATCCTCAGGCTGCTTGACATGACTGATGAAGAACTCAGCATCCTTCAAGGCTTCACAGAGAGTGTCACGGGTGTCTTTGGAAAGACGAAGGAGCTCGAACAGTGACAAACGGGCAGGAGTACCGGCAAGTTGTGCCAGTATGTCAAAGTTGTGGGGCTTGACTAGTCCCGAAGCATTTTCCCTTCGCAAAGGCTTGTCGAAACGGGCCTCTACATGCTTCTGTTTATTGGCTGCTGGAGGTTTGGATGGACCTCCTTCTTCGGCAGCAGGGGCAGTGCAGGGAGGCACCACCTCGACGGCAGCTTCGTCGGGTTGGTCGTTCAGCTTCGAACGGGTTTGTACAGGAAGAGCCTCTTCCGCGGAGGAAGGGACCATGCGGCAAGACTTGATCTTCTTGCCCTTAGCTTTGGAGGTAGAGCGTACCCCCGGTGGAGTAACATCGGAGACGAGATCGGGGTGAACCCATAGGATCTCTCCCCGAGATGTGGTGAGTGGGATGAGTCCACTCACGTTACCACGAGTAGGTGGTAGGTTGACCACCTCCATTGTCGCCTTTGGGATGGGGATGACGCCATCTTGTGCTGTGGTTGGCGGCAAGGTGCCGAATTGGAGCGACACCAGGTTAGCCGAGACTGTCTTCTCCTCATAGTCGACGGAGATAACATTCGCATTGATCATGCACTGGATGTAGTTCTTGAGGACGTAGCAGTCCTGAGTTGGGTGTGCGACAAACCGATGGTAGTGACAGTACCTCGGATTGTGCACTCTCCCAACCTCGTCGGGACGCTTTGGGTCCGACAATTTGATCTTGTCACCTTGCTTCAGCATCTCAAAGAGTTGTAAGGTGTCTTCGTCGTTGAAGGAATAGACCTCCTTTGGCCTTGGCGCAAGCGGAGGCTTCTGAGTAGGTGCTTGTGCACCTTTGGAGGCATTGACGGTCAGCGCCTGCTTCCCCTTCGTCTCACGTCCAGGGTTGTTGGCAGCAGGTCGTTTTCCCTTGTCTTCAAAAGCAGGAAAACTGACTCCCAGAAGGCGAGCATTGGATGCCTTCTTTTCTGCTGCTTCAGCCTCAATAATCAATGAGCTCCAATCGGGAGGAGGAGTGGAGTTGAACCAAAGCTTGATCGCAGGATGCATGTTCATGCTGCAGGAGGAGAGGAGTGCATGTTCTGGAATACCCGGGGGCAGTCTGAAGCAAGCTTGTCGGAAACGTTCGATGAATGCTCGAACTGTCTCCTTCTCCTTCTGACGCACCTCTATCAGGGACGCCATTGTCATGTCTTTTCCGCCGTCATAGAAACGATCGAGGAAGAGACGTGTCAAGTCGTCGAAGGAGGATATGGAGTTGTCGGGGAGACTGCAGTACCATTCGTAAGCCACTCCTTTCAGTGCCCCGACAAACAGGCTAGTGAGTAGCGCGTCTTCCTTCGGGAGATGTCCCGTTTGAGACTGGAAGTACGTCAGATAACGGCACGGAGAGTCCTTCCCGTCGTATGGCGTCAATGTTTGTGGTTTATATTTGGGAGGATAGACCACTTTGTTCCATTCGAGGGGGTATGGTTGCGGGATCCCCATCTTCTGGCGCTTCTCCTGTCTGTTCTTGGACTCGAAGCGTTCACGCAAGTCCCTGATCATCTCAACCACGTCTTCCGTGGAGCTGGGAGTCGGAGAAGGTGGTACAGCCTGGAGTTGAGCATTTGACGGTTCCGACGTTCGAGATGCTTCGCGGCGATCTGTATCCAAGGATATCCGTTGAAGGGGTACACTTGATTCTCCATTGGCCCCTGGGTCAGGCCCGGTAGAAGGTGCTCTGGCCAAAGCTAACCGTATCTCGAACACTGCTTGAGTCAGTGTCTGCATGGAGGCAGAGAGGGTTTTGAGTCCTCCCTCCAAGGTATACATGTGCTGAACGAGGTCTGCTGGCGGCGCATCTGACTCCGTATCACCAGCTCCCGTCATGTATATTATCATGACGTGACTGGAAGTGGAGGGATCGGTTGAAGCTTCGCTTTCAGTCTCGCTCTCTTGAAGAGGAAATTCCCCCGGAGCTTCGTCTTGGCTACCCCCAGCTATGTTCTGGAGGATGTCTTCGTCTTCGGGATGAAGATCCACAGGGGCTTGACTACCCCCAGCTATGTTCGGGAGGCTAGCCTTGTCTTCAGGATGAAGATCCACAGGGGCTTGACTACCCCCAGCTATGTCCTGGAGGATATCAAGGGCTTGACTACCCCCAGCTTCCTCTGAGATCTTCTTTCTCCCCCGAGTGCCCTCAAATACTCCTGAGGACGGGACAGTCATCTTGGTCTTCCTCGGCTGGCTCTTGGATGAGGACGAGGTCGAGGAGTTGCCAATCGCCTTTCGAATTTATGGGAAGTTGGAGACTACGTTGCAAGAAACAACTTTTAGTTCTGGCTCCTCTTCGGTTAACACCTTCTTCCCGAGGCGACGTTGGAGGGGTGTTGATGATTGCAGCCGCTGGAACACAGACTGCCTTGGTGGGACTACTGTCTTGCAACAATAGTTGACGGTAACTACAGTACAGGTGTGCCCTGTGAAGGGCGCATTGTGCTTGTCAGTCAACTCTCCTGATCGGCGTTTGTGAGTGATCACTTTACGCAAATCGTTGGAGGAGAGTGCCACTTTCACACCCCCATCAGGCGCATGGCAAGGCCAAGCGCCGGGGTGGTCAAGTGAATGCTGCACCCTCTGATCCGACGCAAAAGATGCGCCCAGATCAATAGTGGGGGAGCAACATTTAAAGTGACTTGAACCAGCCTCAGACGCACAACCAATGTAGGCGCGGGGGTTCAAGACTACTGAGTTTGCCTTGCACGACTTGGTTACGAACACAGTAGATGCGCCCAAGTGTGACAAGGACTTTAAAGGTCGGCTCGTTCGCGGCACAGAAGCACCCGAATCAACCTTGTATAGTTTACCATTGGCAGCGAGCATGATTGTGAGGGCATGCCTCTGGTTCACTGCTGGCATAGCACGTTCGAGGCACATGACCTGTGATGCCTTGGACTTCTTCGTACCAGCCTGCTGGGGCGCATAGTACTCAGAGTCCAAATTATCCTCGCCATGACAGCGAGTGAGTCTGTCAAAGACAGATGCCTTCTGTGGCGCATCAGAGTTAATACACAGGACGTTAGCTGCGCCCCTGCTCCGTTGACGCATCTTCCTCGTCTGAAAAGGAGATGGTTAGGGAATGTGGTCAGCCCTATGTTTCCCCGAGAGATGCGCTGCACCGGTGGGCGCACCTTGGCTGCTGAGGACGTCAGCATGAAGGGTAGATTGCATCGGCATATCCCCTTCAGTGGTGGTGCCAGAGGCCTCGACCTTGCGCACCCAGGCTTGGCGAGTCTTCTTCGGCTTCGGCAGCCGCTTCGAAGGACTTGCACTGCCTTCAGAGATGAACTCCTCATATGCCTGTTGATTGAGGCGTACGACCAGCGTCTTATGGGAGGAGCCAACCTTCACATCGTCAGATTGCGACACAGCTTTCTCGACGGAAGAGAAAGAGGTCCCCAGCAGAGACGCCAGCTTGTTTGCCATTAAAATCTTTGGATTGCAATTTCAATTGCAAACAGAATAGTGTTACAATGTAGGACTTAGATGTAGTCCTAGGAGTACACTTTTGTTTATCTGGGTCCCTGTGTCGATGGAGCGAGTGGTAATGCGTTGACTCCGTTGGCGATCTGATGACTGTTTTCGGTTCTCTGAAGGTCTGAGTTGCTCTAGGTGCTGGAGCTTACGGAGAGGAAGAAGAAATTGAGTGTCTGTATCTGCCTCTCTTACTGTGTGTGTATGTAGGTCTCTGTCCATCTGTGTGTGTGGAAGAAGGAAATGATCCCTCTATTTATAGCTTGCAGGTTGGCTGCTCATGCGCGCATATGTAGGATGCGCCTGTACGTGGGGACGCCACGTGGTTGAAGTTGCGGGAAGCGCATGGATGATGCACCATCATTTATGGGTTGAATCCTTCATGTTGTTTTTGTAGGCTGGCACGTAGCAGGGGAGAGGATCTTTCAGTTGCTGAGATCTTGGATGATTAGCACCCCTTCATAGACTGAATTGAGTCAAAGGACACGTGGCGCGTGTCCGTAGCTCAAAGATCTCGGATTTGGTGGAGGGTAATCTGATAGGATACGCCTGGAATTGGGCGCATGAGAAGACTTTGGCTCGCAACCTTCAGGAGTTACGAACCAGTCTGGGCGCATGGCTTTTGAGGCGCATGCGAAGCTTCAGTAGCGACTTGACCTCTGTCTTTAGGGATCAAAGGAAGGTCTGAGACGCAAGGCTCTTGAAGCGCATGCAGAGGTTTGGACGCATGGCTGCGGAGGCGCATGCGAATGGTTGGGCGGCCACGTGGCTTGTAACCGCCGGAAGAGATTAATGATGACGTTGACGTCAGCGGCGCTTCGTTTTCTGTAAAAGCTGTTGCTGCTCTGTCATCGAGGCATGGCTGCTGTCGTGTCAGACTTCAGCATTTAATGTTCTTTGACGGGTGATGGGCTGTTGAGTGGGCGCATTGATCTGCGTTCCATTAGGCGCATGGGTCCATGTTGATTAGGACGCATGGATCTGTGTTTTGTTGGGCGCATCCATACAGGGCGCTTGGTACCGACGGGCGCGTCTGTACGAGGCGCGGTTTCTGACCGGTGCATCCATTTGCATGACGCGTCTTTATTGGTCCGACTGTTGTGTTCCTCGAGTGCTTTAAATAGCCGTTTTGACTTGGCCGAATTCGAAGCGTCAGGTTCATCACCATAAATGTAAATTCATTGCACGGGATTCGGAGAGCCCGCCACTTGGCGCATGGGTTTGATTTGCCCGGCCTATAAATAGCGACAAGGAGAGAGTTTGCTTCTCGTTCTCTCACGTCTTCCCGAATGTACTTATTTGCTCGAGCACATTCTGTTGACACGATGCTCCCGAGGGTGAAGTTGCGACGAATTGTCTTCATTCATGCACTTGACTGTTACATCCAAAAGTCGGAATCGAGGGCTTCTGAGGCAGACGGAAGGTGCCTGTTGCATCCCAAGATCGGGATGCTCGAGCCCTGTCTCCGTTATGCTGGAAGAGCCGCAGATCAAAATTGTGGTGCTCCCATCTTCCTTGGGCATTGGAGAGTTCTTCCTCCTGCTAGAGTGGGGTGTTGTCCACTCTGGTTGTGTTGAAAGCTGCTCCTTTAGCCGCAGATCGGAATTGCGGTGCTCTCCTCTTTCTTGGGCTTTGGAGAGCTCTTCGTCCAGCTAGAGTGGGGTTGATCGCCCACCCTTGTTCTGCTCAATAAATGCTTCATTAGTCGAAGCACTTGATCGGGTCGAAGTAGAGCGCATATGCTGAGACTTTATGATGCACATAACTGAGACGCTGAATAGATACGCCTGACTGAGACGCTGAATAGATACGCCTGACTGAGACGCTGAAATAGATACGCCTGACTGAGATGCTGAAGTGATGCGCCTGACTGATGATGCGCCGGACAGGAGGCGCATGGCAGTTTGCTGCGCCTGGCTGTAGTCTTAGGATCTTTTCTTTTTGTAGAAATTCTCCTTTGTAAAGCCTTTTTTAGACATGTAATAGACTTTTATATGAAATAAAAATTCTTTTGATGTCTATACTTTTGCTGTCTTGCTGTGCCCAGTACTTCGCTTGATGTTCCCTGGCGCACGTAATGTTAGGCGCATAGGAATTCTGGCCTGTAAATGCGCCTGAAATTTCATGCTTCTATACCCTTCACCACCAAGAAATACACCTCACGGCCCCATTGATGTCCGTTTCTGTTTTCTTTGTTGAGACTGTCAATGTTTGAAAAAAATTCCCTAATGTAAAGATTCGATTTAGATACTTGTCTGCAAGGGCATGAGAGTGTATTTCGTCCCGTCGTCGCACCCATCGTACATGTTGTCGCACCTATCATGCTTCGCATCAACATTGAAATGCCACAATCTTCCTAGCAACTATGACAAATGTCGAGCCCGTCCATCCCGTTGTGGTATATTTGGTTTCTATAAGCTTCGATGGAGAAAGGACTCTACAATGCTCTGCACCTTTTGAACCTATCCGATAAAGTGTATGGGTATAAGTGCTTCTCTAACACCAACCCTTTATCTTTGACCAACTGTCAGCTGATAAAGTTTTCTTGGTTGTTGTTGTCGCCATGATTCCAAACCTTTTTGTCATTGATGGTAAACCATATTTTGGAATAACTTGTTCCTTTTCGAGATGCTATGTCTTGGTATTAGCATGATCTTGCATACTATGCAAGATGCGTCTCTTCTTCTGATTCGTCGTGGTCATAGTTGGTGTTGTCATTGTTTGCCTCTTCGTCAGATGCTTATTGTCTTGCATAAGCCTACTATTTTCTCCATGGACAATTACCCCGAGTGGTAACTTGGCTGCTCGCATTTGTAGTAGCATTTGCCAATTATAGATTTGGCATACATGTTGTCAAGCCGATATTCATCTCAATTGGTTACTTCAGCGTCGTCCTCTCCTTCTCCTCTTTGGATGCTTCTATGTTGACTTGGTCTTGGGCCGATCCACCGTCTCCGATCGCTACCTAGATTTGTTGCTTGACTATCATTTTTCCTTTGTAGTCGCATGGCCTTCAATGCTCGATTCTTGGCCTCTATCAGGCTATAGGTGCACTGAACTTTAACTCTCTCTCAAATCACTAGCTTGACCCCTACTATGTAACGATGTATTTGTCCTTTGGTTCCGCTCAGCGTGATGTAAAAACTCCATTGTATACTCGTTGATGTTTTGTTGTCCCTCTGCGCACCTCTAATGCTGATGGAAAATGTGTTGCTCTTAGTCGTCGGGTAGGAAACATGCCTTCAATTTCTTCAACATTTCTTCCCATGAGGTTACGCATCTTTCTTTCTCGTCTACGTTCGTCCTGCAACCTATCCTACGAAGATGATCCCTTGATTCAGTCGGCAAGTCACCAACTTCACCTTCTTTTCCGTCGGGATCTCCATGTAGTTAATGAAACGGTTATCCTCCGACAACCAGTCCATGAAGTCCTCGATGCCAAGACCTCCATAGGAGAGCGGAATGATGACCTTCAACTTGAAATCATTCCCTCCCCCATACAGGCCTCCCCGACGACCGCTACGTTGGTAAATGTAGTATTTGAACTGACATCCGTCACTCGGTCGCCATAAAAGTTGTTGCTCTCCTAGTTGTTATAGTGACTATATATGTCGATGTAGTTCCCACTATCGTAGTCCCGTTGTCAGTCTATCACCACTATAATCATCACGACGATTCCGTCTGACGAGATCATCATACTCCTTCTCGCTTGATCTAGACAAATTCACACAAACCCTCCGTTGACGATTCTCTCATGCCGGTGTGTGACCATCTTCCGAGTCTTATGGCGTTGTTCACCCATGATGTTGTTTCTGGATCTCAAACCGATGTCCTCGATGGTTCCTGGAAGCCTAAGCCCACTCAACTTGTTGGATGCGTAGGTTCATTTCCTACAGAGAGGCTTCGATGAGACAGACCACCGCAAAGAGACCTTAATCCTCCTTCCCTCGGTTAGGAATATGTTGGTCTTCGTTGTTGTTGTTGTTGCTGCCAGAGGCTCTGGTACCACCTGATAGAGACACATAAATAATGAACCATATCAAGGGTTAACACCTCAATTCTCACACAAGAGAATTATAACAAAAGAGAAACTCAGATAGTCAACTCAAAATTAATAGCCATGAACATATATTCTCTACATAATCACTACTTATAAGAGTTAACTTAGCTTAAGCTCCAAGAAAGAAATCCTAACAATCTAGGAAAAAAATGACAAAAAAGAAAGGATAAATGCAAAACAAATAATAAACTATGGAAGGAATCGGTAAAATAGAAAGGATAAATGCATAAGAAATCCTAACAAACGAGGAAACAAAGACATGGTCCGCTTCCACACGTCTTTTCAAGCGTGATAACGGTCGCGTCAATTGGCTTTAAAGTAAAGTCTTCAGCTGGACTTTGATGATGTTCAAGGCGTCGTTGATAGTTCAGCAGTAAGCTATGAACTTGAGAAGGATAGAGATCATCAAGCTTGGTGAAGATTGACATCACAAAGGGATCATAAGTAGAACTAAGGTGACCAAGAGTAAAATTTATAAGGTCTTGATCTGTACATGGTAACCGACAACAGCGAGAGCATCGACAAGACATTAGGTTTTCTTGATGTAGTCCTCCACTGACAATGAGCCCTACCTGAGATTGGTGAGCTTGTTCTTGAGATCATGTACACGACATTTCTAGAAGGAGGCGTACAGAGTTTATAAAATTGATCAAGCAAAAGTAAACCTGGTGCAACTTACAACTTGCAAGCACACTTCCGTTAGAGAGGAAGTATCCATCCAAGGACAAGTTGATCTTAATCCTGCTGTGCGAAGCCTTCGAGATTGGTTGGCATGCTAGTGGAGGCCGAAGCAGATTATGGGCACTGGAACGTGCCGTCGACGTAACCAAGAAGACGAAGGCCAAAGACGATTTCCAAAGCATTATTCATTCGGTTTAGTAGAGAATAATAATAATGGGATGATTTTTATTGAAGCAATGGAACTACATATATATAAGAGAGGCTAACCTTCACTCCTCTTACTCTATCCGATGTGGGACTAAAGTCCATTATACTAAATAATAAAAAATACCTCTAACATCCTCCCTCAAGCTGGAGCATATGGACCAGACATGTCCAGCTTGCTACATAAAACAGAAAATGGACCACGTGCAAGTGGTTTGGTAAAAATATCTCCTAATTGTTCATCTGACCGAACATAATGAGAGACAATCTCCTTTTTCAGCAACAGATCACGAACAAAATGACAATCCACCTCGATGTGTTTTGTGCATCCATAAAATACCGGATTACTCGCGATAAACATTCATGACTGATTATCACAATACATCTCCATCGAAATGGGAATCATAATCTCTATTTCCTGAAGAAGAGACTTGACCCACATCATCTCAGAAGTTGTATGAGTCATCGCACGGTACTCGGCCTCTACATTAGAACGAGCCATAACATTCCGCTTCTTACTATGCTACATGACAAGATTGTCACCCACGAACGTACAATAACCGGAAGTAGACCTTCTATCATTGTGACTGCCTGCCCAATCAGCATTACTAAACCCCATTACTGTAAGCGACTAAGAAGGTTTGTACAATAAATCTTTCCCAGGTGCACCTTTTAAGTAACGAATAATCTGAGAGATAGCTTCCCAATGTGGTTGCCAAAGAGCATGTATAAACTGACTAACTACTCCGATGGCATATGTGATGTCTGGTCGAGTAACAGTAAGATATATAAATTTTTCAACCAACCTTCTATAGTCAAATAACTCTCCCCGTCATCATCAAGCTTGTCATGATAATCCATAGGAGTCTGGCCGACACTCTGACATTCTACTCAGAGAGCGAGTCTAGAACATACTTGCGTTGTGACAGATACACACCACCCTTCTTAGAACGAGAAACCTCGATTCCAAGAAAATAACGAAGAAGACCCAAATCTTTGGTTTGAAATTGATGACTAAGGTAGGCTTTCAAGTCCTCAATCCCAGCATGATCACTCCCAGAGAGAATAATATCATCAACATAAACAATCAACACGATAATTCCTGCTGAGGAAGAATGGCAAAACATCGAATGATCAGATGTGGTGCTCCGAAGCCATATTGAATGAGAACTGAACTAAACTTGTCAAACCAAGCACGAGGTGATTGTTTCAGTCCATATAATGCTTTCTTCAATCGACATACGAGTTTGTCATTTCCTGCGACAACGTAACCCGGTGGTTGATCCATATAAACCTCATCTTGTAAGTCACCATGTAAGAAAGCATTCTTGATGTCCACCTGATACAAAGGCCATTGGCGATTAACCGCCACAGAAATAAGAATTAGGACTGAGTTCTGTCGAGCCACTGGAGAGAAAGTCTCTATATAACCTACACCATATGTCTAAGTATATTCTTTGGCAACCAACTGTGCTTTGAGGCGATCAACGAAACCACCAGGATGATACTTAACAATTAACAATGTATACACATCTACAACCTACTGTCTGCTTCCCATCAGGAAGTGATGTAAGCTCCCAAGTCTGATTTTAATGTAAAGTAGACATTTCATCATCCATTGTACTTTTCCAACCAGAAGAGGACATAGCCTGCTTGTAAGTTGTAGGGATGAAAGTAGAAGATAATGAAGCAGCAAATGGATGAATAGATGATGAAGTACGGTGTAATGAAATATAATTAGAAATGGAGTACTTAGACGATATAGTACGAGGTCATTTTCCTTTTTCTGAGAGCAATGGGAAGATCATTTGTATCTGTGGGAATGTAAGTAGGAACCTCAGGCACGGGAGCTGATTGATTGAGGGCTGAATTTGGCAGAATCGCTGGCCTATCCTTGGATCTCTGATAAACCTGTAAGGGAGGAATGGAGATCAAAATACAATTCTTTCGGACTTTGACCCAAGAAGGACCCCAAATATCAAAATGAACAAGATCAAAAGACTATAACTGACGACTCTTACTACGAGGAAGAAAAGAACTACGGTGATGCTTGCCCAATTGACAAGCCTCACACTCAAGACTAGAGACATGACCTAAACCAGGAATAATTTGACGCAGTTTAACTAACGACGGATGTCCCAAACGATAATGTCACTGCAGAGAAGAAATGGACACAAAAGTGAAAGCCTTTCCAGGTAGATCCAAGTAATACAAACCATCTTTTTCATGTCCCGAGCCAATCATCTCCTTCGTCCCGAGGTCCTAAAAAACACACGTATTGAAAGAAATTGTCATAGAACATTGAAAAGATTTGGTAACTGACTCACATATAACAAATTAAATGGAAATGTAGGCACATATAATGAATCTTTCAATGATAGTAATTGATTAGGTTGAATGACACATTTTCCATGCACAAGACGAGTAGACCCATCAGCCAAGATAATATTATTTTTCATGGGAAGACGATTATGAAAGAGAAGATATACCAGACATGTGGGAACTTGCTCCTGAGTCGATGACCCAAGAGGTAAATGGTGACTGGGTTGCGACAAGAGCATGATTACCGAGATTTGCCATAGTTGCAGTGGGTTGGGTGGTACTAGCAAGCTCATTCAACTTTTGAAGGGTCTGTTTCAATCGTGATGATGTATCAGATGTTGAAGTCTGATTGCAAATAGAAGTATCATATCTAGGAGTAGACATGGTGATATGGGTCTGTATATTTTTATTATGCACTTGATGTGCATATGATGGTTTGCCCCACTTGTCCCAACAGTAGTCTTCAACATGACCGACTTTTCCACAATAGTTACATTTTCGCGGTTGACCACAGCCACCATCACCACCGTTGCCATCTCCACCACCGTGACCACCAATACGACCATTTTCTCTACCATCACGACCTCCTCCTCGACCAAAAATACAACCACTATCCCTGCCTCCACGTCCATTACCACATCCACGACCACCAACATTAGAAACTAGGACAAAAGAGTTAGTATTTGGACTCACAGAACTCTGACCTAGAAAGGAACGATTGAGACGAGAGAAGATATCGGTAATTGTTCTCCAGCAAGGATATGAGCTTTGTAAGGGTCGAGAGCAGGATCGAAGCCAGTGAGGATAAGGGAAACATGAAACTCCTCCTTCTGTCGCTGAGCCTCCTTCAAATCAATAGTAACAGGATGATACTGTAGTAGTTCCTCCCACAAAGCCTTCTTTAAGACTAAATATTCATGCACAGGCTTTCCATTTTGTTTTGTTTGAAACAATAATTCATATAACTCAGATACAGGCAACATTTCACTTCTGCGAATATGATTCTTCAAGAGATGCCCAAATTTGTTTAGAGGATTCACACTACTGGACATTAGCTGCGATGTTTGTCTTCATACTATGCCACAACTATGACATAACATATGCATCCGCACTTATCCAATCTTCATAATCATCGAACGTTTCAGGTGAGGGTTCGTCCGTCAAAAATTTTAACTTCTTCTTTGCTCTTAACACCACTTGATAGACTAGGACCAGGCGCGGTAGTTTGCACCATTCAGTTTTACTGCGGTAATTAATTTTTCCAATTCATTTTTATGAATAATAGTAAAGGGAGAACCACCTCCGCTAACTCCACCACTAGAACTGTGAATCTCGCTAGAAGAGTCAGCCCCCACCATACCCGCGAATGCAACAAAAAGATCTCTCAACACCAGATCCTTATGTGGAGGTCAAGAAAAGACACAAAGACTCATGCAAGATAAGCACTGTGTCTGCACTTTGTTGTCGTTCCGAGAATAACTTGGAGAACCAGAGGTTCTTGCAAACAAACCCGTTGTTTTCCCTCTTTGGTTTGTGGTTCTCAAGTCACTTTTGTAGGACAAAGGTTCCTATAAATAAACTTGTTGTTTACCCTCTGAGAATCTTAAAACAAAAAAATAGAGGTTCCTGAAAACATGCCTGAACACAAGCCATAGTTTTCCTCCTGAGAATCCCAACATTTTTCTTTGAAACTAGATTAGGGTTTGAAAGGGGTGAGTGGCGGCTATGAGGAAACTAGGATTAGGATTTGACATGACAGGAGCGGGCGACCAGGTGGGGGTGGCCACTAGGCTAGGGTTTGTTTTTGTGGAGGGAAGAAAGGGAAAAAAAATTGTTCACTCTTATTGCTCTGAAACCAAGTAGAGAATAATAATAATGGGATGATTTTTATTGAAGCAATGGAACTACATATAAATATGAGAGGCTAACCTCCTCTCCTCTTGCTTTATCCGATGTGGGACTAAAGTCCATTATATTAAATAATAAAAAATACCTCTAACAGGTTTCTTTCATTCTTCCATGGGAAACGACATCCTTTACGGAAGACATAGGGGTCTCCAACCCTACATAACCTCCCACTATGAAAGATGGAGATTATCTAGGACCTTCCCTAGCGTGGACATATACCGTAGCTTGTGACCAAAAAGCCAATCTCTCATCGGAAGGAACTATGCTCGCCAAGAATGTAATTCAAGCCTCTAGTTTACCAAAAATCATGTTAAACACATTTTAGGATTGAAAAGTCGATGCAAGAGTATTAGTTTATAATCTAGATATTAATCCTTAGCTTACCTAGTCTTAATGAGATGTAGCTGGTCTTTTGCATATGTGTGTGGCAAGGAGATTTTTTCTCCTCCATTAATGTGCCCACCTTTAGAGTTTGCATGCCTATTTAAAGGTCTTTTTGTATGAACATTTAATCATCACAATAAGAATTTTCCTCTCCTCACTCTCTCTATCATCTACAACAGAGTTTGCACTCTGTTATTTCTGGAGCTTGCACTCTTCTCCAGGTTACAATAAAAAGCTTGTAACCAACATTTGGTATCAAAGCACTGGGTGTATGCCAAAGTACCTTCGGCTTGATAAGATGTCGATCGTCGAGCACTCGTCGGCGCCATCAACAAAGGAGGGGAGCATAACCTTGCACTATCTGATGCTGACGTCTTGCAGCTACTCTACATTGGCGATCAAGATGGAGGTCTTTATGGAGGCTCAAGGCGTTTGGGATGCCATTGAACACGCGGCTAGGGTGGTCGTAGAAAAGAAGAAAGACAATATGGCATTGGCGTACATTTTTCAAGCTGTCCCCGAGGAGATCCTACTCCAATTGGCCAAGCACAAAACGGCTGAGGAAGCTTGGAAAAGCCTAAAAGACAAGGTGCCTTGGCGATGATCGGGTGAAGAAGGCAAGGATTCAAACCTTTTAAGAGTGAGTTCGAGGCTCTGCGTATGAAGGAGAGATACTCCATCGACGAGTTTGCGAAAAAATTGACGATCCTTGCAAACATGATTCGTGGATTGGGAGACGAGATGGAGGACATTGTCATCGTCAAGAAGCTGCTTGTCTCCGTTCCAGACAAGTACCTGCAGGTCGTTGCTGTGATCGAGCAGTTTGCGGATGTGGAGACCATGCCGGTCGAGGAAGTGATCGAATGCCTCAAACTGTACGAAGAATGCATACACGGTCGAGGCGAGAGCAACAACGGACAACTCCTGCTTACTCACGCTGAGTGACAGGCGCTGTTGAAGAAAGGTGGCACCGATTCTTTGTCGAGAGGAAAGGGGCAATCTAGCGACGATCGGGGCCGTAGCAAGCCCCGTGGCCGTGGTTGCGGGTACGGTAGGGGTGGCCGTGGTGGCCAAATAGCGCAACACCAGGAGGGTGATGGGACTCGTGGCTCAGGCTCCAACCGCAATAAATCAAAAATCAAGTGCTTCAATTGTAAAAACTTTGGGCACTATGCATCGGAGTGTCGCAACAAACGTCGTGATGAGGAAGCGAACCTCGCACGAGCGCAAGACAAGGAGGCCGCATTGCTGCTGGAAGAGATTCAAGAGGAGATGCCTGACCTTGTCATGCTCAATGAAGAGAAGATTGTACGAGACTTGCGCAGAGCTGGAGAAGCCCAGGCCGACATCGACGTCTGGTACCTTGACAACGGCGCTAGCAACCACATGACGGGTCACCGAGGAA
The DNA here is from genome assembly GCA_029216955.1 of Iris pallida. Classification (NCBI taxonomy): domain Eukaryota; kingdom Viridiplantae; phylum Streptophyta; class Magnoliopsida; order Asparagales; family Iridaceae; genus Iris; species Iris pallida. The sequence goes on along the minus strand of JANAVB010028818.1, from coordinate 12,002,289 downwards.
AGTTCAAGGACCTTGATCAGAATATCACCGGCCATGTCAAGTTCGGCGATGACTCAACTGTATAGATTAAGGACAAGTGATCAATCCTACTCCAATGTAAGAACGGCGAACAATGACTTCTATCAAAGGTATACTTTATTCCAAGTTTAAGAAGTAATATATTGAGCCTTGGTCAATTAACGGAAGATGGAAGCAAGGTGGAGATTGTCGGCTCCTACTTGAGGGTGTTCGACAGGAACGACATTCTGCTGATGAAGGTGAGGAGATCACCTAACCGCCTGTACAAGACAGCTCTTGAAACTTGCAGGCCGATATGTCTAATGGCAAAAGTACAAGACCCAGCCTGGTTGTGGCATACAAGGCTCGGATATGTAAATTTCTTCGCACTCAAGATGATGGCAAAGAAGGGAATGCTCACCGGGCTATCGAAGATTTCTTACCCAAACTAGCTCTGTGAAGGGTGCCTCATCACCAAACAATCACGACTACCGTTCCCTCTGCAGACAAGCTTCAGAGCTGAAAAGACACTGCAACTTGTGCATGCTGACATTTGTGGCCCGATTACACCCGCTACAGTTGCAGAGAATGAATGTGACAACAAGACGAAGACACTAAGAACTGATTGAGGAGGTGAGTTCATGTCCAAGGAATCCACAAGCTTCTGTGAAGGCGAAGGCATACAATGACACCTCACCGCACCATACACGCCACAACAAAACGGCATAGTGGAGCACCGAAATCGCAGCGTGATGGCCACGACAAGGAGTTTCCTTAAGAGCATGCATGTTCCTGGAAGCATGTAGGGTGAGACGGTCAGACATGATGTGTACTTGCTCAATTGGCTGCCAACTAAAGCTCTTACTACGTTCACGCCATATGAAGCCTGGACTGGTAAGAAATCAAACCTGGAACACTTAAGGATCTTTGGATGAGTCGCACACATGAAGACTGCAGGTCCTCATCACAAGAAACTTGATGACCGAAGCATGCCATTGGTGTACCTTGGCATGGAAGAGGGCTGGAAAGCACACCACGTCTATAATCCTCAATGCAGCAAGATCCAGGTGAGCAGGGATGTCGTGTTCGAGGAAGAAATGAGATGGGACTGGAACAATGGTGACGGTGCCGAACCACAAGGTTGGGTAAAAATCTCAGTCAAAGATCCTGTCATCGAGACAGTGATCACTCCACAGAGAGCGGTGGACGAGGCTGTACACACGTCGGAGGGCACAGGAGACACGACAACACCTATGACGCACGGAGCGGCAATGGTGTCAAGGGAGCCTACTACACCTCATGCTGCGGCCTCAACTTCGAGTGGCTCACCCACACCGACGACAGACTCAAGTGAGCCAAGGAGATACCGTTCAATTGCTGACGTATATGCTAAAACTGAGGAGACCTCTCTTGATCCAGAGATGCTATTCTTGTCGGATGAAGAACCAACAAACTTTCAAGATGCTACACTTGAACATGAGTGGCGGGAAGCTATGAAGAAGGAGTTGGAAGCCATCGAGAAGAATGGGACTTGGGTGCTTACTGAGTTACCATCTGGGCACAAACTCATCGGTCTAAAATGGGTATACAAGGTGAAGAGAGACAGTGAAGGCAAGATCCTCAAGCATAAAGCTAGACTTGTGGCAAAGGGGTACGTCCAGTAGCATGGAGTTGATTTTGATAAAGTGTTTGCTCCAGTGGCCAGACTCGACACAGTTCGCTTGATTATCGCCTTCGTAGCCCAGCACGGATGGGAGGTTCACCACTTGGACGTTAAATCTGCGTTCCAGAATGGTAACCTCAAAGAGGAGGTATATGTAGCTCAACCTGAAGGCTTCATCGTCAAGAACCAGGAGCACAAGGTGTATAGACTGTCCAAGGCTCTCTATGGTTTACGTCAAGCACCAAGGGCCTGGAACATATGCCTGGACAGCTGCTTAAAGGAGCTGGGATTCATCAGATGCACTCAAGAGCATGCGGTGTACACGAGGAATAATAGAGAGGGTACACTCATTGCCGGAGTATATGTTGATGACTTAATCGTCACAGGCGCAAAAGCAACTGCAGCAAAAGCTTACAAGCAACAAATGATGCAAAAACTTGAGATGAGTGACCTTGGGTTACTCTCCTACTACCTTGGTATAGAGGTAGACCAACAGGGTGATCACATTACACTGAAGCAATCGGCATATGCGAAGAGAGTATTGCAGCAGTTTGGAATGGGAGATTACAATCCGACCAAGTATCCCATGGAAGCTAAACTGCAACTCAACAAGGACCTTGAAGGAACCCCAGTCGACCCGATGCAATATAGGCGCATCATTGGCTGTCTCAGGTACTTAACTCACACTCGCCCAGATATTTCTTACGCTGTTGGAATGGTGAGTAGGTACATGGAGAAGCCAACAACCACGCATTACCAGGCTGTGAAACAGATCCTCAGATATATAAAGGGAACACTTGAGTATGGACTCATGTATGAAAGAGGACATGGTGAAGATGAACTGCACGGATTCACCGACAACAACTTAGCCGGAGATGTCGACGACAGGAGGAGCACCAGTGGAATGGCATTCTACCTCAACAAGAACCTGATCACTTGGGCGTCTCAGAAGCAGAAAACTGTCGCGTTGTCCTCCTGTGAAGCTGAGTTCATGGCGGCAACGGGTGCAGTCTGTCAAGCTTTGTGGCTGAGGAATCTCCTTAGTGAAGTAAGTGGCCGCGAACCTAAGCCAGTTACGCTCTATGTCGATAACAAGTCTGCAATTGCGTTGATGAAGAATTCAGTGTTTCATGGACACAGTAAACACATTGATACTCGCTTTCACTTCATTTGCGAGTGTGTTGAAAGAGGGTAGATAAAGGTGGAGTTTGTATGCACTGGAAAGCAACGTGCCGACATCCTCACGAAGGCTCTCGCCAAAGTGAAGTTCGCGGAGATGCAGCACGTGCTTGGAGTTATCAAATTTGATCAAATCTAGATTAAGGAGGAGAATATTAGTTAATAATCTAGATATTAATCCTTAACTTACCTAGTCTTAAGGAGATGTAGCTAGTCTTTTGCATATGTGTGTGGCCAGAAGATTTCTTCTCCACCATTAACGTGCCCACCTTTAGCGTTTGCATGCCTATTTAAAGGCCTCTTTGTATGAACATTTAATCATCACAATAAGAATTTTCCTCACCTTACTCTCTCTATCATCTACAACAGAGTTTGCACTATGTCATTTCCGAAGCTTGCACTCTTCTCCAAGTTACAATAGGAAGCTTGTAACCAACAAAGAGAAGGGAGTGCAGGAGTGTAGTCGATATAGTTGTGGTAGGAGTGGAGGTGGAGGAAAAAGAAGAGGCCATGATGAAGACCTAAGTTTTAGGTTCTTGATACCATAAAAAATCATACATTATTTGTGATAGTATATTGTATGTAAACATATGATAACATCAATCTCTAAATATCTTCAACTAACCATGATCTATTTTATCTCTAACAATATCGGCATGGTCAAGTTTTTCATGATTATTCTTATCACAATAATTTTTCTCTTATATCATGATTATCCTTATCTCCAATATTACTTATTTCTCCATTCAAATGTAATCAATTTGGAATGACCTTTGATAATACTAGCAGTTACATGTACCTTCAGATGAAGCATAATTACGTAAACAAATGCCTCTTCAGTGAGGATTTCTTCGGGGAATTTCTCAGTTCTAGGGACACTTTGTGGCATTATAATGTTTGTCAAGACTTGCTTGGGTAATCATAAATTTCTAAAAGTCTGGTAAAACTATTTCCTCTTCCCGTGATTGTAAATTTTGCTGGAGGTTTAGTGTTCATTGAGTCTGTCTTAATATATCCCTAGAAAGATGATAGGGATAGTTCAGATGAGATTTATCAGTTGCTAAAAGGGAATTAAACTGCAGGAAATTCATGTTACAGGAGGCAGGTTTGATTGCCTCAAAACCATACTGAGCAAAGACGAAAGTTGGTAAATCCATACCAAATAGATGAAACATAAAAGATTTGGTAACTGAGTACAGCTCAGGAAGAAAATATAATTACAAGTGTCAAACAAAAGCAGATTGAGAAGAAAATATAATTCAAGGAAAGGATAATATTGCAGTAATAAGTGATGAACTTTTAGCACATTTCAAACTATTTTATGTAGAGGAAAATTCAGAATGTTTGTCTAGATGGTAATTTGCTTCCATTTATTTTACTTTCGTATTATATTTGTGATGTGAAACAATTAATATGTAGGTATAATTGATCTTATAATTGTGTAGAATGTATTGTAGACTGACTAAGTTGCAGAAGTACAATATTTCTAGGAGGAAATTCTTAAGAATCGAAATAAAGCGACGGGTTGAAACTTGAAAGCAGGCTAGTGTAAGTGTTGTGGTTTATATATATTTATATCGCTTGAAAAATATGCCCCAGTCTACCTACCTGCCAACTTGTCACTTAGGTTTTATTACAGGGCTCTCTCATGCTCATACCTACCTAGGCTAGGAATTTGACACCAACATAGAGCGTTAACGTCAGGTCGATGGCCGGTCATAAAACTTTGTAAAATCTTGTATGGAGCTTTCTTATAGCCGACCCCATTATGATGGGAGAAGTCTTTGATAACGATGATAATAAATATGCCCCAAACTCAACTGGATTTGGCGAGTCCGGATAACATATTGTACTGGTACTCTGTTCATGACTCAGTAAGATCAATTTGTTTCCAATTTTGGTTCAAATTAACAAAAAGTTGATTATCTTGCATACTGCAGCCACTTTGACTTCATTGTTACTTTTCTGTATTCCTATTTCTCAAGGGAAATAATTGCTCTCGAGTCTAGACCAGAGATTTGTTTTTTTTTTCTTTTTCTTTTTCTTTCTTTTCCTATATCAACTTCATATGCTGTAACTGACTCACTCATCTTTACATGGAATTTCTGTTTATTACAGCATGTTGAAGTTCCAGTTCCATCACCGAAGAAAGACGAGGTTCTCTTAAAGTTGGAAGCAGCAAGTATAAACCCAATTGATTGGAAAATTCAAATGGGCATGCTTCGACCGTTTCTGCCTCCCAAGTTCCCATTTATACCAGGTTTGCTTCTCTCATTTCCAAATGGACGAGACATCTGTTAATAAATTATACTAGTTGTGTTTCCACTAAAGTCATGGTAGAGTGTATATTGCTTAAGTTATTAGTAGAAAATTTACATAACTGCTCATTTATATTGAAATCCTATTCATGGTAACACAATTTTCTTTTTTCAATTGACGTACATCTTTACCTAGTTTATCATAGGTTGCTTCCCTTTTAGATTGCTGGATAACTTATCCTGTTTGTGTGACAAGATGCTGGACATGTAAGGAACTCTAGTCAATTTAAGAGCTATGCATTCGTTGTTTTTACTGAGCCATGCATCTAGAGATGTCATGTAAAGAGTGACTGCAAATAATTTAAGAATGAGGAACCTGAGACTTCAAATTTAAGTTACTGAACTGGAGCCAACTAAAAGTCTTACTGTTTATTGCACTACAACATATATGAGTTATGTATTTAGTCTCGAACATAAAATGACAAAATCATGGTAACACATGTTGACAATACCTGTTTGGCAAAACAGGTAAGGATGCAGCAGGAGAAGTTGTTGAGGTTGGCTCCGGAGTTAATAGCTTTAAAGCAGGCGACAAAGTAGTTTCCATGCTTGGAATGAGAGTAAGTTATCAAATATTCTATTAGACTTGTTTCCAGTTTATAGCAACATGAAGATGTATAGAAAGCTCAGATAGTGTCCATGTTTCAGCTATAATTCTGCATGTTTTGGCTATAATTGTGATGCTGATGCCGATTGATTATGAACTAAGAATCCCTACACAATTGTCTTGGTACTTATAAAGTTATTTATGAGAAATATGTGCATGTGTTATTTGTATATACTTAGCAATTTTAAGCAACCTGTCACGGACTTAGTGTTTTTGCCTACACTTCGACCCGTGCGGTGCACAAGCTTCTTATTCGAAGATCCGTGCCAGCCTTCCTCAAACGCTTAGCTAGATCGCTAAGACGATGTGGAGCAAAAGAGAGAGATTTGAATATTAAAAACTTCACTATACTAGATAGAGTTTACAACTTCTTGGGTGGTGAAGAACAAATGAGCCTCACACTTATTTATAATGCCTCAAATGGCTTACATGATCCTTCTGGAAACAGAATATTCCAGGGATTATTTTATGGCATAGATATTTCCTAAGGAAGACTCTAGAATATCTAGAAAGACATGGAGACTTCATGAATCTTCAAGAAGACTCCACCCCTTTCCACCATCTTCTAGCGAATTTTGGAAGCATCCCAGATAACTTTGGTCCGTGGAAGGTTATGCAAGTCCGTCTCGGTAAAACGCAAAATCTTGTGCGTGACACTCTCTCTCACCTGTTTCGACGACGCCCTCGTCGACGAGTACACCAAATCTCGGAACATCTACTCCCATAGGCATGATTACTGCGCGTCGTCCTTTCTTCGTACGTCTCATGTAGTGCTTTCCAGACTTGTCCATCTTCTCCTCAAGATCGGAAGCAAACTGGTTTGCTAAACCAACTTTCACCATTGTTTATGCCCTCTGTTGGAGTACAGTCTGGATTTGGTAAGAGCAAATTTTGGAGCCCAAATATGGTAAAAGATTTAATTTGATATAATTTACAAATCGACATTAAATATCTGATTTAATTTAGATTTACAAATTTGTATCAAATATTTAATTTGACCATATTTGGACATCCATAATTGGTGATGGGATATAATCTACACCGTTGGTTGTTGGTGGATGACCAGATCTGATGGTGGACTATTTTTAGGGTTTTCTAACCCTAAAATTAGGTTTCTCATCTTATTTATATGAGGTGAGGGTGGTGGGACAAAGGGAAGGCACAAAGTGGAAATTCAGGATGCTCGTCCACAAGAAAATCTAAGAGAAAGTCCGTACTTTGCACTTAGGACTTCGTCATCTAAGACAGAAGGAAGAAGAAGATCTAATCGAGGAGTCGTCAACTTCGGTTAGGGAGATTGCTACGGGTTGGTGAGTGATCTCAATTGTAATCTTCTGTTTTTCTTCTTGAGAGTGGTGAGGGAGTTGAACCTATTAGGGCAAAGGGTTCAACATGAGTTATGTCAATCTTGTAATTTCATCTGAGTTATTAAAGGTTGGGATTTGTCTAGGTGACGTACGTCACCACCATATACTTGCCTTCATCTTGTGCTTGGTGTCCGTTAGACGGGGGTTGGTTTTGATCAGGTAGGTTGGCAAACGCTTTTGCATGCGCCCAACAATTGGTATCAAAGCTTTGGAGGTTCTGGTAACCATGTCTACGGAGCAGATGAACACTCGTATGATCACCCTCACAGGAGGAAACTGGACGATTTGGAAGCCAATGATGGAGGATCTACTTGGTGCAAGAACTTGCATGGTCCGTTGGAGGGCGGCAACACAAAGCCAACGGACAAAGCTGCTGAAGACTGGAAATGACTGGATCGGAAGGCCCTTGGATTCATCCACCAATGGTTGGATGATTCGGTGTTTCACTACGTGTCCTTGGAGTGTTCGATAAAAGCATTATGGGAGAAGCTGCATTCGTTGTACGAAAGGAAGACGGCTGGCAACAAGGCATTTCTTATTCGCTAACTTATCAACTCGAAGTACACAGAGGGTGCCCCAGTGGCACAACATCTGAACGAGGTTCATGGTATTATCAATCAGCTGTCTGCGATGAAGATGGTGATTGATGATGAGCTTCAAGCCCTACTACTCTTGAGTTCTCTGCCGAAAGGCTGGGAGACGTTGGTGGTGTCGGTGAGCAACTCCATGCCTGATGGAGTTGTCACGATGGAGGCAGTCAAAAGTAGCTTGTTGAATAAGGAGGTCCGGCACAAGTAAGTCGAATCGTCGCAGGAGTCCGCTCTGGTGGCTTCATACAAGAAAGGAAGACCCAAGTCACAGGCGATGACATATGGGAGTTCTTGGGATCTTGCGATTTTGGACCACAAGGAGGGGCTGCTATTACTGTGGCGAAAGGGGTCATATCAAGAGGAACTGCATGAAGCTCAAAGCTGAGAAGGCAAAGGCAAAGACGATCAGTAGGATCTCATGACATTTGGAGATATCATATTCGCAACGACCGACGCAGAGGAATCTTGTGGCATATGTCATGATGGCGACTGGGTCATGGACACAGGAGCGTCGTATCACGCCACTCCATATAGGTAAATTTTTACGTCATACCGCGATGGCAGGTTTGGACGTGTGAAGATGGGCGACAAGGGGACGGCTGCAGTTGTAGGCATCAGTGATGTGCACTTGACGACAAAGTTTGGTGAGAAGCTCGTCCTCAGGGGTGTGCGACATGTACCGAGTTTGTGCTACAACTTGGTTTCGGTATGGAGGCTGGCAGATGATGGTTGTCGCAGTCTGTTTGGGGGCAAAAGATTGGATGCTTGCGAAGGGTTTCCAACAGCTGGCTCGGAGAGATTTGTGTTGTAGTATGTACAGGCTCAAGCCGTTGAGCTGTACATGCATACCACAAACACCGGATGGAGGCTCGAGTGGTGTTCGACAGGAGGTGGATTGTCGAGAACTTACTGAGGGGGAGCTTCTAGATGCTTTGAGGGATACGGAGGATTCGATTCATCGAGACAAAGCGACAGATGGTGATGAGTCAAAGATTGAAGGTCAGTCTATCGGTCCCATGACAGCTGGTCGGTCTCCAGATGAAGGTTGCTCTACGGATCCAGTTTTGGCGACAGGTGATTTGTCAAAGCTTCACGGAGCAATATCGATTTCAGCTGTTCAAAGCCAGAGAGGAAATCAAGGTTTACAACAAACTCAATCTGAGGCGGGAGCATCATCATTCATACAGTTCAGGGAGAGCTGTAGATCATCGACGACATACACAGTGCGTGATGTTCTGCTCGAGGACGCATGTGTATGGGGGAGCTTCAAGTTCGGACATGAAGGTGAGCAGGTTTAGGAGTCTGAATCTCGTGAGAACCGTACCGTCCGCTTGGTTGGACCAGCCAAGGATGAAGAAGCTCGTCGGAATGTTAACACTTTCCCATAGAAGACGGAAGTCGAGGACAGGCAACCGAGACTTATAGTGAAGCTGATCGTCAGAGACTGCGGTCTTGGTCGTGTCATTGATATCGGCAGGATCCCAATGGTACAGGAGGTGCTACGCATGGCAGCTAGATTCGACGTAACGGTCGAGGAGCTGGACACAAACGAAGATGCAAAGCAACTCGGGGGATCGGTGATCAGTGGTATGGGGGAGCAGAAACTCTATCGCGGGACGACAGACATGGAGTCCAGTTGAGAAGCTATGGGGCCAATATCCTATCATCAGACTTGACAGGAAGATTGTTGGACTCCAGTCTGGATTTAGTAAGTGCAAATTTTGGAGCCCAAATATGGTAAAAAATTTAATTTGATATGATTTGAAAATCGAAATTAAATGTCCGATTTAATTAAATTTACAAATTTGTATCAAATAATTAATTTGACCATATTTGGACGTCCATAATTGGTGATGAGATATAATCTACACCGTTGATTGTTGGTGGACGGCCAGATCTGATGGTGTAATACTTTTAGGGTTTTCTAACCCTAAAATTAGATTTCTCACCTTATTTATATGAGGTGAGGGTGGAGGCACAAAGTGGAGATTCGGGGTGCTCGTCTACAAGGAAATCTAAGAAAAAGTCCGTACTTTGCTCTTAGGACTTCGTCATCCCGTATAGAAGGAAGAAGATCTAATCGATGAGTCATCAACTTCGGTTAGGGAGATTGCTACGGGTTGGTGAGTGATCTTAATTGTAATCTTTTGTTTTTCTTCTTGAGAGTGGTGAGGGGGTTGAACCTATTAGGGCAAAGGGTTCAACGTGAGTTTTGTCAATTTTGTAATTTCATCTGAGTTATTAAAGGTTGGAATTTGTACAGGTGACGTACGTCACTGCCATATACTTGTCTTCATTTTATGAAAGTTCAACGAGTTCTAGGTCCTGATCATGATGGAAAGTGAAGTTATATGTTCTTTAGAAAAAAAGGAGTTTTAGTAGGACAAGGAGGCTACAGAAACAAATCTTAAATAAGAAACAATGACTCGAATTGCAACAAGGAAGTTTTTAGAAATTCTAGATATTAAGAGGAAATCTAATGAAAGCTCAAATGCTATAAATCAAATATTTATAATAGTAAAATATATTAGATAGATAATCTTAAAAGCCTCGAGCGCAGGGGAATCAATATCCTTGGCGTTGCGTGTCTGAACCACTCTGAAAAATAGAAAACCAGTTAGATTAGGCCTAAACTATAAGATAACAACAGCCTTAGTAAAACTATATCCATAACCATTTTCCACGGATCCTATGCTGTGATAAGTTTTTTTTTTTTTAGTTTCGCTGGTCCCCCAATAGCACTTTATAGCCTAAGTGCCATTAGGACAGACCTGCATGGGCCACCAAAAAATATGTCACGACCCGCTTCCGAATAATCGGTCACGAGTCGGACACGTCCAGCCTACGTCAATGGACACGACGAAGTAAGCTGTACAATTCTAAGAAAACTCCAAGATACAAGATATATAAAACAACACAGCTACTATACACATTCCCAGAATCACCACAATCCACAAGTTATTGGTACAATATCATCCGGAGACAAATCCTGTAACATGAATAAAATTATACAATCCTGAATCCTCAATATGATACATGATAAACTCTAAACAAATCTAGGAAAAAGTCTGACTATATCTCTGTAATCTAAGTCCATCCTGAAATAGAAACTCCACCATCTCCGGGCTCTGACCCAAGGTGGTACCATATCCTCAAGATACCTGCAACGTATCCTGTCAGTAAAAGAGCAAAGTACAACCCCGATAAGAAGCACTAAACAATGTCAACTGAAATGCATGAAAAGAATCGCAATATGAACTATGGTACAAGACAAGAATATGAAACTGTGGTACATGAATAACGATGAACTATAGTACCAGATCCTGAACAATGAACTATACTATCTGTGTAACATGCATTTGAAATAACTATCAGAGTATGTGACCGGCTGGATAAACAATGAACAAGAGCACATGAATAATGGTACGGCTTAGAGTCCCACGTGCACGATGTGAGACCTAAACTATTAGTCAATGCCTAGCTAAAATAGGATTGGTCACATATTTGTAGTATTTCCCTACCCCAATGTACAGGTAAAGAACACTGAATAATGCACTATGAACAATGAATGATGAACAATGAACGATGAACAATCGTGTGTACAACGTGTCAATAGGAGAACATGAAGCAAGATATAAATACAGAGTAAAGAGATCGAGTCGGTGTACTTGCCTTGCTTTGGAAAGTCGATACTAGGGAGAAAATCTGTATGTCCACCTAGCATTTGGTACAAGTTGATTAAACTCTAATAACAATCTTAGCTAATATTGCTTAACTAACTAATTACTAGGAAAAGTAACTAGCTATACTTGGTTAGCAAGGAACTTAATAAAATATTATTTAGATAATACTATTATTTGGATACATACTAGAATGTTTGCTACCAAAATATTATAGATAATGTTATAACAATTATATACTGGTTTTGTTTAACATACTTTAAACCATATTTTTGACAAAATTATTTATCAAATGATAACAATACAAGTCTTGATATTAAGAAATATTTTCGTAGCAAGTTATATAGGTCTTTGCAAAACAATCATCAACATATTGGTAATGATGGTAGTAAAAGTATTCACCTAATATAATCTACTCTAAATTGAAAAATCATTTTACTAATAATTATATATATACCCAATTATAGATTGGCCCAAACTCAGCCACCTTATACAAAACCCAAAAACTTTAACAAAGTTCATTATACCATACTTAACAGAGACGAAACCCAAAATCTAGAGAAATTATACATAAACTTGACAAAATGAATACACAAGGTTCAAAGTATTAGATACACATAAGCCCAGAAAAATCTACATGACCTAACTCTGCAAAGCTAATCAACATGTTAATACACTTAACATTCCCTCCAGCTATGCGTCAACATTACACAATTAAATTTAAATGACTACTTTTTACAGTCCCAGTAATCATACAGACCATTTGCAGATCCCAATTCCTGCATAGAGCCAAGTTATCCCTAACATCAAATAGTATCACTACTACAGCTAACTACAAATTCTTCTGTATACATACCAAAAAAACTCAACCAAGTCAATCATACCGAAAACCTAGGTCCTTTCACGCATTGACACACCCTCACTCTAACCATTCAAAATTTAGACTTAGCAAAGAACAATCACCAGGCTCAAAGAAAGATTTAGGGAGGATCAAACTGAATTCATACCTAGTCTTGAACCCCACCTTAAAATATAGAAAAAATAGAGTTATACACAACTCACCAATTGAGAACCATGCCAACTGCAGTTTGGAAAAGCATTTTAAATTTAATGGTTCCCTCCAAACAACCACACGCCCCAACCAATCCTGCGTTCAAAGACTGCACAACCCAATTCTAACACAAATCATCTCGACTCTACAATTTACCTCTAACTCTTCCTAATAAATCAAACATTAACTAGTCCATGCTAACATACGAATTGGCAACCCAAAACACGGAAGAACCCAGCGTTATACACACAATTTATTCGGACAAGAAGAATATACAATCAACTGCTGTCAAATTGAAATAAGACTCATGCCTTGCTAATCCCATCCCGGACACCAGTCCATACCGGACACGAACACAACCACTTCTGAACACGAACCATTCTACATCAACCAAGATCCAATCATGCCCATACTACACCCATTCAAAATCTATTGCAATAACTCAAACACAGCAGAAAAGATGTAGAAAAATACCTGAAGAGAAAAATCCTACAGCAATGAGAACACGCCCCACAGAGTCGGACACAGCTTCTCAGGTCCAGCTACCATTCGCGGTCCCAATGAATCATTTCAACGAATAGAACCCAAGCATACAAAAAGAACAAAGTCTCAAGGCTGGAAATCCAATTCTCCAAGAACTCAAGAAATCAAGAAAATTGAGAATTAACAGAGGGTTGGATCCAGCTTACCGGCTATATTAAGTTCTTCATCACGGATTTAACCGATCTGATCTAATTCCTACATCACGAAGGATCAGAACGACAGATGAGAGGAAGAGTTGATCATAAATATGATCAAGATCAGAGATCAAATTATGAATTACAAATCTAATTCCAATTGAGATGTCGAAAAACTTACAGAGATCAAAAGCGAACTCGCCAGAGGTGGAAAACCTCGTCATCACCGTTGTCGCTGATCGAGAGTGGCGATACGCTGCTGCAGGTGGCTCGCTGTCGAAGGAGTGACGGTGTGCCACCGTCTGGCGACTCGCCGAACCGTCGTTGCTGTGGAGGGAAACGACGGCGGTCGCGCTCTACTCGTCGTTGACGCCTGGTAGTCTCGGTTGCCGTCGCTGGCATCACCGCCGAGACTCGACGCACTGGTCGGAGCGGATGAAGTCGGCGGAAAGAGGTGAAGCTCAGTCGAGCGCCACAGATTAGGTGTTGCCAAGGGAGAACGACACTCAGTCGTCAGTGAGAGACCACCCCGCCGTCGTCGATGTGGACCGGAGCCTAGCCGTCGATCACCAGAGACGAAGACTGCTGCCGACGTGAACCACCATGGCCAATCCCTTAGGAATTAGGGTTAGGGTTTGCTTAAATTGGGGGAAAAGAGGAAAGAGAGGGAAGAATTTCCTCAGCTCTCGAATTTTAAGCAGAGGAAAAATGAAATGCAAAGAAAGAGTGAATTTGAGTTTAAATAGAGATTGAGGAAAAATTGGTAATTACCAAAAAGCACACCACAAATAATTTTATTGTAAATTGGACCCAAAATTTGTTAGGAAGTTATTGGGTTGTTGGAGAGAGAGGGAATGTTTGTTACAAGGTGGTTAGGAACCTTGGAGAGCACTCCAACTAATTGCTAGAATTTTCCCTTTTTAAAATCCTTCTAAAATAATTAACAAAATAACTCATTTATAAAATTATGAAATGCCTTATAATTAATCAGTGATAAAGTAAAAAATATTTATTTCTAACATAAAAATTACTGGAAAATACTAAATTAATAATTTCGGGAAAGCGGTGTTACAAATCTACCCCCCCCCCCCCCCCCCCCCCCCCCCAGCAAAATTTCGTCCTCGAAATTTCAAATGGCGCAATAAACACTTAAGATTGACCAAATACAAAAACTTGAAAATGCTTAAAATTAGCTAAACATAGGATCGCAAAATCACGATTTATAGTAATGCTCAAAATTAAAATACTTAGGCATGATAAATCCTAAACATGAAAAAAAAATGAAAATTTATGCATAGTAAAAAATAGCACCAAAATGACAGTCATAAATTTATGATCCAAATCCAATAAAATCGTTTGGCTTAACTAGCATGGCTATGACTAAAATTTTAAACACGACTAAAAAGATGATCAAAATTATTTAAGCTTGATGAGTGTTAGAATACGCTAACTACAAAAATGGTACAACTATGAATCAAGGAATCAAAACATGAGACCATCAACAAAATATATGCAATACACTTAAATCGAACCATGAAAAAAAAAAGATTGGACTAACAGATATTAAAGAAAGGTCCTGATAAATCAAGAGAAAAATGGGATCAACTGCAGAGATTTCGATAAAATTGTCAATGGCGATAAAAGATCAAGCGTGGTAGATAACACGGATATAATCTCAATTGTATCTGAAAAATATACATATTCGAAATCACTTTACCTAGAGTTCATGCCTCGCCATTGTAGTGTACATCTGACTGCAGTGAACCTTTGGCTCAATGAATCAAATAATAATAAATTATCGAATATTTCTATCAACTTTATCCATGTTATCAGAACAACTCAAGTGATCAAAAGTTATGATTTTAGGATATAGCCTCAATAATATTCGAGAACCTATGAATATTCGAAATTATTTCGACTTAGAGTTCATGCCTCGCCAGTGCGCAGCTGGCTGCAATGAACCCGCGGTCTCCATAATTCAGATAAATGACTGCAGTGCGCATCTGCCACGTCATAGTAGATCATCGAATACTCTCTCAACTTTATCCATAGAAATTCCAAAGGATTTTATGAAAGTTCAACGAGTTCTAGGTCCTGATCATGATGGAAAGTGAAGTTATCTATTCTTTAGAAAACAAGGAGTTTTAGTAGGACAAGGAGGCTACAAAACAAATCTTAAATAAGAAACAATGACTCGAATTGCAACAAGGAAGTTTTTAGAAATTCTAGATATTAAGAGGAAATCTAATGAAAGCTCAAATACTATAAATCAAATATTTTATAATAGTAAAATATATTAGATAGATAATCTTAAAAGCCTCGAGCGCAGGGGAATCAATATCCTTGGCGTTACGTGTCTGAACCACTCTGAAAAATAGAAAATCAGTTAGATTAGGCCTAAACTATAAGATAACAACAGCCTTAGTAAAACTATATCCATAACCATTTTCCACGGATCCTATGCTGTGATAAGTTTTTTTTTGCTTCGCTGGTCCCCCAATAGCACTTTATAGCCTAAGTGCCATTAGGACAGACCTGCATGGGCCACCAAAAAAACATGTCACGATCCACTCCCGAATAATCGGACACGAGTCGGACACGTCCAACCTTCGTCGATGGACACGACGAAGTAAGCTGTACAATTCTAAGGAAAACTCCAAGATACAAGATATATAAAACAACACAGCTACTATACACGTTCCCAGAATCACCACCATCCACAAGTTATTGGTACAATATCATCCAGAGACAAATCCGGTAACATGAATAAAATTATACAATCCTGAATCCTCAATATAATACATGATAAACTCTAAACAAATCTATGAAAAAGTCTGACTATATCTATTTAATCTAAGTCCATCCTGAAATAGAAACTCCACCATCTCCGGGCTCTGACCCAAGGTGGTACCATATCCTCAAGATACCTGCAACGTATCCTGTCAGGAAAAGAGCAAATTACAATCCCGACAAGAAGCACTAAACAATGTAAACTGAAATGCATGAAAAGAATCACAATATGAACTATGGTACGAGACAGGAATATGAAACTGTGGTACATGAATAACGATGAACTATAGTACCAGATCCTGAACAATGAACTATACTATCTGTGTAACATGCATTTGAAATAACTATCAGAGTATGTGACCGGCTGGGTAAACAATGAACAAGAGCACATGAATAATGGTACGGCTTAGAGTCCCACGTGCACGATGTGAGACCTAAGCTATTAGTCAATGCCTAGCTAAAATAGGGTTGGTCACATATCTGTTGTATTTTCCCACCCCAATGTACAGGTAAAGAACACTGAACAATGAACTATGAACAATGAACGATGAACGATGAACAATGAACAATGAACGATGAACAATCGTGTGTACAACGTGTCAATAGGAGAACATGAAGCAAGACAGAAATACAGAGTAAAGAGATCGAGTCGGTGTACTTGCCTTGCTCTGGAAAGCCGAGACTAGGGAGAAAATCTGTATGTCCACCTAGCATTTGGTACAAGTTGATTAAACTCTAATAACAATCTTAGCTAATATTGCTTAACTAACTAATTACTTTTCTAGCTATACTTTTCTGGTTAGCAAGGACCTTAATAAAATATTATTTAGATAATACTATTATTTGGAAACATACTAGAATGTTTGCTACCAAAATATTATAGATAATGTTATAACAATTATATACTGGTTTTGTTTAACATACTTTAAACCATATTTTTGACAAAATCATTTATCAAATAATAACAATACAAGTCTAGATATTAAGAAATATTTTCATAGCAAGTTATATAGGTCTTTGCAAAACAATCATCAACATATTGGTAATGATGGTAGTAAAAGTATTCACCTAATATAATCTACTCTAAATTGAAAAATCATTTTACTAATAATTATATATATACCCAATTATAGATTGGCCCAAACTCAGCCACCTTATACAAAACCCAAAAACTTTAACAAAGTTCATTATACCATACTTAACAGAGACGAAACCCAAAATCTAGAGAAATTATACATAAACTTGACAAAATGAATACACAAGGTTCAAAGTATTAGATACACATAAGCCCAGAAAAATCTACATGACCTAACTCTGCAAAGCTAATCAACATGTTAATACACTTAACATTCCCTCCAGCTATGCATCAACATTACACAATTAAATTTAAATGGCTACTTTTTACAGTCCCAGTAATCATACAGACCATTTGCAGATCCCAATTCCTGCATAGAGCCAAGTTTTCCCTAACATCAAATAGTATCACTACTACAACTAACTCACAAATTCTTCTGTATACATACCAAAAAAAACTCAACCAAGTCAATCATACCGAAAACCCAGGTCCTTTCAAGCATTGACACACCCTCACTCTAACCATTCAAAATTTAGACTTAGTAAAGAACAATCACCAGGCTCAAAGAAAGATTTAGGGAGGATCAAACTGAATTCATACCTAGTCTTGAACCCCACCTTAAAATATAGAAAAAAATAGAGTTATACACAACTCACCAATTGAGAACCATGCCAACTGCAGTTTGGAAAAGCATTTTAAATTTAATGGTTCCCTCCAAACAACCACACGCCCCAACCAATCCTGCGTTCAAAGACTGCACAACCCAATTCTAACACAAATCATCTCAACTCTACAATTTACCTCTAACTCTTCCTAATAAATCAAACATTAACTAGTCCATGCTAACATACGAATTGGCAACCCAAAACACGGAAGAACCCAGCATTATACACACAATTGATTCGGACAAGAAGAATATACAATCAACTGCTGTCAAATTGAAATTATAAGACTCCTGCCTTGCTAATCCCATCCCGGACACCAGTCCATACCGGACATGAACACAGCCACTTCTGAACACGAACCATTCTACATCAACCAAGATCCAATCATGCCCATACTACACCCATTCAAAATCTATTGCAATAACTCAAACACAGCAGGAAAGATGTAGAAAAATACCTGAAGAGAAAAATCCTACAGCAATGAGAACACGTCCCACAGAGTCGGACACAACTTCTCAGGTCCAGCTACTATTCGCGGTCCCAATGAATCATTTCAACGAACAGAACCCAAGCATACACAAAGAACAAAGTCTCCAGGCTGGAAATCCAATTCTCCAAGAACTCAAGAAATCAAGAAAATTGAGAATTAACAGAGGGTTGGATCCAGCTTACCGACTATATTAAGTTCTACATCACGGCCAGATTTAATCGATCCGATCTAATTCCTACATCACGAAGGATCAGAACGACAGATGAGAGAAGAGTCGATCATAAATATGATCAAGATTAGGGGTGCAACTCAGGCGGGTTGGGTCGGGTTTGAGGTCAACCCAAGTCCAACCCGATGAATCATAAGCCTAGCCCGAGTCCAAGCCCGACCCAACCTCGGGTTCAATATATGAAGCCCAAGACCAAGCCCGGAGGAGCGGATTGGGCTCGGGTTGGGTCGGGTCCATCGGATTAATCGGGCTCTAATATAAAATTTAAAATAATTTTCAACAAAAGTAATATTAAACACATAATCAAATAACAATCAAGTCTTGATCGTTACAAAATACAAATTGAAATGAGAATTCTTTATAAGGAGTTAAAGAGGTTGGGTGGAGAAATTTAGGATTTAAACTTTTTATTTAACAAGCATGAAAAAAATATATATAAATTATATGTATTTCGGGTTTCGGGTTCTTTGGGTAACCCGACGCATGAACCCAAGCCCAACCCGATTTTTGATCGGGTTCAAATATTTTAACCCGAGCCCGAACCCGAACCCAAGTATCTTCGACCATAACCCAACCCATTGGCGGGTTTACCCGATCGGGCTCGGGTTTAGCCCGCCCGAGTTGCACCCCTAATCAAGATCAGAGATCAAATTATGAATTACAAATCTAATTCCAATTGAGATGTCGAAAAACTTACAGAGATCAAAATCGAACTCGCCAGAGGTGGAAAACCTCGTCATCACCGTTGTCGCTGATCGAGAGTGGCGATACGCTGCTACAGGTGGCTCGTTGTCGAAGGAGTGACGGTGTGCCACCGTCTGGGGACTCGCCGAACCGTCGTTGCTGTGGAGGGAAACCGTACGCGGCCGGCGGTCGCGCTCTACTCGTCGTTGACGCCTGGTCGTCTCGGTTGCCGTCGCTGGCATCACCGTCGAGACTCGACGCACTGGTCGGAGCGGATGAAGTCGGCGGAAAGAGGTGAATCTTAGTCGAGCGCCACCGATTAGGTGTTACCGAGGGAGAACGACACTCAGTCGTCAGTGAGAGACCACTCCGCCGTCGTCGATGTGGACCGGAGCCTAGCCGTCGATCACCGGAGACGAAGACTGCTGCCGACGTGAACCACCATGGCCATTCCCTTAGGAATTAGGGTTAGGGTTTGCTTAAATTGGGGGAAAAGAGGAAAGAAAGGGAAGAATTTCCTCAGCTCTCGAATTTTAAGCAGAGGAAAAATGAAATGCAAAGAAAGAGTGAATTTGAGTTTAAATAGAGTTTGAGGAAAAATTGGTAATTACCAAAAAGCACACCACAAATAATTTTATTGCAAACTGTACCCAAAATTTGTTAGGAAGTTATTGGGTTGTTGGAGAGAGAGGGAATGTTTGTTACAAGGTTGTTAGGAACGTTGGAGAGCACTCCAACTAATTGCTAGAATTTTTTCTTTTTAAAATCCTTCTAAAATAATTAACAAAATAACTCATTTATAAAATTTTGAAATGCATTATAATTAATCAGTGATAAAGTGAAAAATATTTATTTTTAACATAAAAATTACTGGAAAATACTAAATTAATAATTTCGGGAAAGCAATGTTACATGATTCATCGAGACGCTCCTTTGGAACACCCTTAGTCTCACATATGCGCTCCCACTTCGCACTCCTCGTCCTCTACCTCATATGCGCTCCCACTTCGCACTCCTCGTCCTCTACCTCATCGCTTCGAACGACATTGACATGTATGCTCCTCATCGGACAATCCCGAGCAAACTAATTTTCTCGATATATGAAGCATGACACTACTCGCTCAGGTTGGGCCTTCTCGCGCTTCTTTTCCTCGGACGGACCCTCCTTAGGAGAGCTCTCCCACTCTCCCCCACCATTCTCCTTGGTGGACTTTAGTTTGGCCTTAGCATCATTGTCATCCCACATGAACTCGACGAGTCTCTCGTCTATTGCCACAACGGTGTTCAAGTCTTGCACCCTCTGTCACTGTAATTCATGAGCCGCCCACGGTTGAAGTCCATCGAGAAATAAGAATAAGCCATCCTCCTCACCCATGCTAGATATCGCAAGCATCAAGCGTGTGAAGTCAGCAATGTATTCCTTGATCGTCTAGTGCGCTTGAGTTGTCGCAAGTTCCGCCTCGCTGCACACTCAACATTCTCGGGATATAACTGAGACTTGATCTCCTTCTTGAGATCCTCCCAAGTCTCTATCGAGCACAAACCCTTCTCGACTTCCATGCACCTTCGACGCCACCATAACATAGAATCGTCGGTAAATTAGAGTAAAGCAATATCCACCTTATCGGCGTCATAGTTGATGCGCAACGTCTTGAAGTATTGCTCTACGTTTTATAAGAAGTTCTCAGCTTCTTTGGCATCTCGCTCACCACTGAAGGATTTCGGCTCGGGGATCTTTCGTCTCGGTGCCTCTCTACTCGAAGGTCTACCGTTCGCAACGGCCTTCTCCAAGATGACAACTTTGGTCTTGAGTTCTCTGCAACTCTCGGCCATGGTCTTTAGTTCCTTGTAGCATCGGACCTTTCTATGCAAGTTTTTAATCTCCGTACGATGTCCCTTGAGCTCCTCCTAAAGTGCAGATCGGATCTCTTGGAATTGCTCCCGAAAGATTGTCATGGACGAAATTATGTCACTCTCTAGCCCATTGTACAACTCTTCTAGCTTCGTGTTGCTTTGTTCCACGAATTTTATGCACATCTCCATGTTCCTCGAACCTGTCTCCAAGACCTCGAGGCGCTCTGCAAGATCGACAAGGCTACGTTTCGTCGTAGACTCGTCTTCTGTGAGTCTTAGCGTGCCCCTCCTTAAGCGACGCAGGTCTCTCCTGGACATTTTCGGATGTCAACATGTCACCAACCGACCTTTGCTCTGATACCACTTGCCATGGACTTAGTATTTTTGCCTATACTTCGACCCGTGTGACGCACAAGCTTCTTACTCGAAGACCCATGCCAGTCTTCCCAAACTTGTTTTGCTAGATCGTTAAGGCAAATAATGAGAACAATTTAGAGCAAAATAGAGATTGGAAGATTGAAAACTTTACTAGATAGAGTTTACAACTTCTTGGGTGGTAAGAAAAAATGAGCCTCCCAATTATTTATAATGCCTTAAAGGACTTACATGAACTTTCTGGAAACAAAATATTCCAGGGAAGACTCTAGAACATCTAGAAAGTCATGGAGACTTCATGAATTTTCAAGAAGACTCCACCATCTTCTAGAGAATTCCGGAAACATGTTACATAACGTTGGTCCGTGGAAGGTTATACAAGTCCGTCTCGATAGGACGCAAAATCTTGTGCATAGACAAACAAGTACCTAAAGCTCATCTTGTCATCCGCGTTATCGTGGGCTTGAACTGATGTTCCTTGCTCATAATGACCATTTCTGCTAGAACCCCTCTGATCCTTTTCTTCGCCTACTCAAGTAAGCTTCTATTAGTATGTTATATATATGAGCGCATCGCTTGGCGCAACGGTAGAGCTTGCTGAGAGTCATGGAATTGGGTATATCTTGACTTTCCCAAATCTTGTATAAGCTGAAGCATCGTGGTCGTGAACGACCTTTTCTATATGCATATTTGTCTCCATAACCAATAACTTAATATCCCCCCTGAAACATGCTCTACCTAACTTCATTTGTGTTGGTGTGCGCTTATTAATTTCTGATGAATCTCACTGTAATATATACTTGATTGACAGAATGGTGGGGGGCTTGCTGAATATGCAGTTGCATCTGCTGGCTCAACTGTCCCCCGCCCTCCCGAAGTATCACCTGCTGAAGGTGCAGGCCTAGCCACAGCTGGCCTCACTGCTCTTCAGGCACTAAAGAACGCCGGCTTCAAGTTCGAAGACGCTTCCAACGAATCATCGAACGTCCTGATCACCGCTGCCTCCGGCGGCGTGGGCCTGTACGCCGTGCAGCTCGCCAAGCTCGCTGGCCTCCACATAACAGCCACGTGCGGCGCCCGCAACGTGGAGCTCGTCAGGGGTCTGGGCGCCGACGAGGTGCTGGACTACAAGTCCCCGGAGGGCTCGGGCCTGAAGAGCCCCTCCGGAAGGAAGTACCACGCCGTCATCCACTGCGCGACCGGGATCGGCTGGTCTACCTTCGACAGTAACCTGACCTCGGACGGCAAGGTTATAGATATGACCCCGAGCCCGAAAGGGGTGCTGACTTACGTAATCCGAAAGGTGATGCTCAGTAGGAAGAAGCTCGAGATACTGTCATCGGAGCCGAAGGAGGAGGACCTGAAATTTCTGGTGGGCCTGGTGAAGGAAGGCAAGCTGAAGACAGTGGTGGACTCGAGGTATCCGCTGGAGAAGGCTGAGGAGGCTTGGGCTAGGAGCATGGATGGTCACGCTACTGGGAAGGTTATAGTGGAAATGTAAGATAAACTAGGAGGACATGGTGGTGTTGCTGCTGCTATGGTTTCTTCATGTCCTTTGTCAAAAAAATCTTAAAGATGTATCAATAATAATGAACTTTAGGGTTTTTGGTATATAAGCTTGTAATGTACTTCGATCTTTTACAATATGTATTGGAATTTAATCTATTACGTCGACCATATACTTGATCTTGTCTATGCAAGCACTATATTGAAACAAATTAGCAAAATTCATTTTGTTAATGGAATATATATATTAATTTTATTAATGAAAAAAAATATTGCGGGTCCGCCCCTGTAAAATATAAGGGAAAGAGAGAGCAAAGCCTCCAATATGGCCTCCCCTTTCTTTCTCATCGGCATCTTCTGCAATCTTGACGGTAAGTTATTTCTAAGGATGACCTTTGGGTTTTTTTTTTTTTTTTTTTTGGTTTCAACCAAATCGAAATAGGTTTCGACCATATATATATATATATATTTTTTTTTGTTTCAACCAAATTGAAATAGTTTAATAAAACGAAATTCTAAAAATCCAATATAGTAAATTCTACAATTCCTACAGCAATTATTTCCCTTAGGTGAAAAATACTGATTAATTCCAAAAAATTCAATAAATCCAATATGGTCCAAAATGTTTTCTAGACTAAAACCAAGTTTAATGTCAAAGGTAGGTCTTAGTTTCTCTAACGGTTCCCTACAAGATTATTAGTTCCTATTATTCACTAGTTTCCCTTGGTCCAAAAATACTTAATAAATGTTAAAATACTTCAAATTCAAACTACCTTAAGAATGTAACTTAAAATATTCAAGTATTATAGAAGCTACTTATTGTTATTAGATCCCTTATTTGTTACTTCTAGGATTAGGGATATCATCCCCTTCCATCCTCATAATTGCACAAAATAAGGTTTTTCGAAAATGTTAAAATATTTTTTTTACCCATTCTCTAACGAGGATTTCTATGTTGGGAAAGAAGCACGGAAACCTTTCCCAAAACTAGAGAGTACTTGCGAGAGAACCGAGCAATACAATGCACGAACCAAACACCAAACACAATCCACGCAGACACAGAATTTTTGACGTGGAAAATCCTTGCAGGAAAAATCACGGGACGATCGGAGTCCAACCCTTGAGAAACCTTCACTAATGAAATAAAGGAGTACACCCTCTATAAACTTCTCCCGATCCAATACGGATCCCCACAACACTTGGAAGCAAGAATAATTGATTACAAGGTTACGAAGAACAAAGACGACGAGTAGAGATTACCCGAACACGATCCTCCTTCGAAAACGGCCTTCAATCCTCCTTCTTCTCTCCCAAAGTTGCAATGGCACTCTTGTCTCTTTTCTTTCTATTTTTTTCAATGTTGTGTTGTGATTAGGGTTAGAAAAAACCATGTATAAACCCCCTAACCCGCAACAAAACCTGGACCGTAGGATACGATCCAACGGTATAAAAATACCCTGAAATCAGCCCCAGCCCGTCGATATAGAGTTCGGCCAGAACATTGTATTTTCGTGACAGAACAGTTCTGGAACCAAGGGACAGAGTTCGGCTAGAACTCTGCCTCCCCTATTCCAGAAAGTACTCTGGTAGCTCCCGAGTTTCTTCTTCGTCTCCGAATGGCCTCATCACCTCCCCGAGATTCTCTGACACACAGACGGCGCTCGTCGCACTCCGGGGTCTTCTACACATAGGTTGGGAATCCCACCCACTCCAACATTTCTCCCCATTCACAACTATGTGGAGGAGGTCTCCATCCCGACGATCTGCTTGCAGAACTTAAACTTTCCCCTTGGTAGAACTTGGTGAACATATCTGCTCCGTTATCATCTGTATGAACTTGCGTCCTTCTTCTCAACCACAACCCGTATCCAATGATACTGAGTCTCGATGTGCTTGGACCGGCTATGAAACGTCTGATTCTTCATAAGGTGAATAGCACTCTGACTGTCGCAAAGCAAAGTATGCTGCTCTTGCTTCAACCCTATTTTCTGCAACAGCTTTTTCATCCACAACAACTCCTCGTAAGTCTCCGTCGCCGCAATGTACTATACCTCTGTCGTTGACAAGGCAACACACTTCTGCAACCGCGACTGCCACGATACCGCTCCTCCAGCAAACATCATCACATAGCCCGAAGTCGATCGTCTCGTGTCTACATCTCCAGCCATATCAACGTCGGTATATCCAACCAGCATCGGCTCGTCACCACCAAAAGAAAGTCTCCAATCGGCAATGCCCTGAAGATATCGTAGAATCCACTTAACCGCACTCCAATGTACCCTTCCATGATTTAATAGATACCTGCTAAATGTACCAACTGCATGAGCGATGTCTGGCCTCGTACACACCATAGCATACATAAGGCTTCCTACAGCTGAGGCATATGAAACCCGCTTCATATCTTCTTTTTCGTCCTCGGTAGATGGAACTGCTCCTCAGTGAGCTTAAAGTGAGTCGCAAGGGGGCAACTCACTTTCTTCGACCCGTCCATCCCGAAACGCTGAAGTACCCGGTGAATGTACTTCTTTTGGGATAAGTGTAGCAGCTTAGACTCTCTCTCTCTCTCTCTTGGCTGATCTCAATCCCAAGAATAGTCTTTGCTGCATCCAAAATCTTCATAGAGAAGGCCGTGTCCAGTTGGCGCTTCAACTCCGCTATCCTAGTGGCATTCCGACCCACTAATAGCATGTCATCAATATAGAGCAATAAAATGATAAAATCATCCTCGGCAAAGTACCTCATAAATACACAATGGTCCGACGTCGTCCATGCATAACCATGCTCTCCCATAAACGACTCGAACTTCCTGTACCACTGCCTCGGAGCCTGCTTCAGACCATACAAGCTCTTCTTCAACCGACAGACCAAATGTGGCTTGCCCTTCTCACGACTTGCCCTTCTCACAACATCTCTCTGGATGTTCCATTTATAGCTCCTCCTCAAGATCACCATGGAGGAATGTCATCTTCATATCCATCTACTCGACCTCCAAGTCGAAATTGGCTGCCAATGCTAGCACCACCCGAATAGACGACTGCTTGATGACTGGCGAAAAGATCTCATCATAATCTACACCTTTCCGCTGACCGTAGCCTTTAACTACCAACCTCGCTTTGTATCGAGGGCGAGTAGCATCATCCGTCTGCTTCACTCTAAACACTCATCGATTCTTCAAAGCCTTCTTACCCTTTGGCAACCGCACCAGCCCGTAAGTAGAATTGGTGTGCAAGGAACCCATCTCCTCCTGCATAGCCTGCATCCACTCCTACCTGGGTTCGTCTTCCATAGCCTCTGTAAAACTTTCGGGCTCTCCCCCGTTAGTCAGTAGCACATACTCACCCGGTGAGTATCTCGTAGATGGTCGACGCTCTCTGTCACTGCTTCTCAATGGAGCCACTGGTGCTGGCTGTATACCAACAACCTCCTTCCCTTCAGGAACTGCCTCCCTGGCATGCTCATCCTCCTGCGGGACACCTTAACCACCATCAGCAGGCTGATGATCAAGGTTGGGAGCAACTCCATGTACTGGCTCCCCCATAACTAGATCCTCTGCGATGTCCTCTGAAAACTGCTCGAAGCAAAATAAATCTAATTCAGGCAATTCCTCAGCCTCAGAAGGCATCTCGAAATGCTGAGTGTTGGTCATGGTCCGATCCTCGACGAATACTATGTCCCTGCTTCTGTAGAGCTTTCTTCCCACTAGGTCGTAGAGTCTATAGCCAAACTCATCCCGACCGTACCAGACAAAGACATACCGCCTCGTCTTCGGTTCAAGTTTGGACCTCTCGTCCTTCGGTACATGCACGAAGGCCTTACAACCAAACACTCGCAGGTGATTGTATGGCGGCTTTTTATCGTACCATACTTTGTCAGGCACATCACCCTGTAAAGGAGCACTAGGAGATAAATTAATACCATAAGCAACTGTGAGAAGAGCCTCACCCCAATAACTGCCTGACAAATTTGCTTCTGACAGCAAATACTGCACCCTCTCCATTAGTGTCCTGTTCATGCACTCCGGTACACCATTGAGCTGAGGTGTCTTGGGCAGAGTCTTCTGGTGTCGTATCCTTTGATCTCTGCAATAAGAATCAAATGGACCAATGTATTCGTCGCCGTTGTCGGACCGAACACACAATAACTTCTTACCCGTCTCTCTTTCAACAGAGGCCTGAAACTCTTTGAAAGTGGGCAGCACCTGATCCTTGGTCTTTAAGGCATAGACCCAAACCTTCCTGGAACAGTCATCAATAAAAGTTACAAAGTAAGAAGCACCACCAATAGATTTACCTTCATAGGACCGCAGACATCCGAGTGAATCAATTCGAGCAACGTCGGCTTCCTTGATCTTGGATGACTTTAGAAAGATACCCTATTTTGCTTTCCAGCTAAGCAGTGCGTGCACTTCTCCAACTTTGTAGAATTGAGCCCTGGAATCACCTTCCTGTCCATCAAGTAGCTCATCCTCTTCTCGCTGATATGGCCAAGCCGCCTGTGCCACAACTCGGTAGACGCGTCAGAAACTGCGTTCACTTTCTGTGTCCCCTGTGCGCTCCCCTCCATATAGTAGAGACCGGACTTCTTTCTTCCTCTGACAATCACCATCGAACCTCTGAAAAGCTCCCATTGACCATTCCCGAAGAGACCGAAGAATCCCTTGTCATCTAACCTTCCAACCGACACCAGGTTAAAACGGATATCAGGGACATGACGAACATCTTTGACAACTAGAACTGCACCCGTCTTCGTCCTCAAATGCACATCTCCAATGGCAACCGCCTTCGACACATCTCCATTGCCCATCTTCAACACTCTACAGTCGCATGTCGTATAAGTGGCAAATAGTACCCTGTTATGAGATACTTGCGCTGAAGCCCCTAAGTCCACCGAATTGTCATCGCAGGCGAGGTTTGTAATAACCTCATCACCTACGATGATCACATCGCCTCCATGTATCGATGCCGCCGCTATAGCGTTCTCATCTTGCTTTCGTCCTTCTTATCTCTCTTCCAAGCGAAACAGTTCCGCTTGATGTGGCCCTTCTTGCCATAATGGTAACACTCCAAGTCCTTGTACCGACCTTTGGACTTCCCTCTGCTCTTGTCTCTGCCACCACCTGGATCCATGTTTTGTCCCTTCCGTGGCTCTCTGAAACTAGTGCCTCTGAGTGGTAGGATGTGGATGAAGTGCCCTGAGAACATCTCCGCATCTCTTCATTCAGCACCCCGCTCTAGGCAAACTTCAGACTGACCACGCCTTCTGGAGCAGAAGCGATCATAAATACTCGTACGGTCTTCCACTAGTCTGGCAATGTACACAGCAGCCATAGTCCCTGGATCTCGTCGTCGAACTTGACTTCCATCGAAGATAGCTGGTCAACCACGTCCTGAAAATCACTCAAGTGATCCGTAATAGACGCTCCATCTTTGTACCGCAGACCCATCATTGTCCGGATAAGGAACAACTTATTTACCCCGGTCTTTTTTGCGTACAAAGATTCTAGCTTATCCTATAACGTCTTCGCGTGCTCAATATTGGCAACGTGGTTGTACACGTTCTCGTCAATGAACTGCCTGATATATTCGCACACCTATATGTGCTCGAAATTCCAGTCCTCCTCATATTTATCAACTGGTCGCTCGGAAGCAAATACAGACAGATGCAGCTTCTTGACAAACAACAAATCTTTCATCTTGCTCCGTCAATAACGATAGTTGGTGCCATTCAGGTTCACCATGCGCACCGACATCGCGTTCATCTCTCCTCTCTTGTTTTTCTATCAACTTCTGACACCCTTATGAATTTCAGAACCTTATTCTGATACCACTTTGTTGGAAAAGAAGCACGAAAACATTTTCCCAAACTAGAGAGTACGCGCGAGAGAACCGAGTAATACAACGCACGAACCAAGCACCAAACACAATCCACGCAGACACAGAGAATTTTTGATATGGAAAACCCTTGTGGGAAAAACCACGAGACGACCGGAGTCCAACCCTTGAGAAGCCTTCACCAATGAAATAAAGGAGTACACCCTCTACAAACTTCTTCCGATCCAATACGGATCTCCACAACACTTGAAAGCAAGAACAATTGATTACAAGGCTACGAAGAACAAAGACGACGAGTAGAGATTACCCGAACACGATCCTCCTTCGAAAACGGCTTTCAATCCTCCTTCTTCTCTTCCAAAGTTGCAATGGCACTCTTGCCTCTTTTCTCTCTATTTTCTTCAATGGTGTGTTGTGATTAGGGTTAGGAAAAACCATGTATGAACCTCCTAATCTGCAGCTAAACCTGGACCGTAGGATACGATCCAACGGTATAAAAATATCCTGAAATCAGCCTCAGCCCGTCGACACAGAGTTCGGCCAGAACTATGTGTTTTCGTGACAGAATAGTTCTGGAACCAAGGGGGCAGAGTTCGGCCAGAACTCTGCTTCCCCTATTCCAAAAAGTACTCTGGTAGCTCTCGAGCTTCTTCTTCGTCTCCGAATGGCCTCGTCACCTCCCCGAGCTTCTCTGACACACAGACGGCGCTCGTCGCACTCCGGGGTCTTCTCCATATAGGTTGGGAACCCCACCCACTCCAATATTCTAGGGAATCAAATTATATCACAACTAGTGTCCAATGTCTCGCTCACTGCGATTATTATACCCGATTGACGATGACATCAAATCCTCCTAATTTTCTTCTTTGTTCTGTGTCTTCTTATCCTTGCACATTTTGCAGTCCATTTTGTAGTCCCTCTTCTCGCCACCGTGATGACAACCTTCTTTGTGATCCACAATTGCAAATCCCAAAAACTTCCAGTGCGACCAATAAGAGGTCGGGATCACTAGCGTTCTAACAATTAGAGAAGAAACATCTGCTGGGTCAAATCAAAAGGGCAATATCAAAATAAATGAAGGGTCATGATTATGCAAATAATTAAATCGTTTGAGGTTTTTTTTGTTGTAGTTTCATCATTACCATGTGGTGGAGATTGCCCTCCCGACACCTTTCGAGGATGAAGAGCACCCGAATGAAGCTTTGGGTCACCAACAAAGTTAAGCCAAATCCAAGTTCTGGTGTTAAAAAAGTTGGATTTTTTTTCTACTACTTTTGTGTTTTAGATTCATTTTTGGGTTTCTGATTAATGGGTTATTTTTGGTGAAGGTATTTCTTGAAGAAGTTCAAAAAGGTGAAGAAGGGTAATGACCAAGTTCTCACCATCAACCGGTCTTTTTTTTTTGCACTTTAGTCCCAGATGAGGTCCTCTTTCCAAGAGACCAACATGTAAAGCAGAAACACAGGAATTAGCCATGAATTGGAGAATAATTTCAAAGAGAAGAACAAGATCCGAGAAGAAAGAATTTCTAGGATTTTTTATTTAAGGCATTGAGAGTCCAGAAGAAGAAGACGAAGTCAGGAGTAGAAGAAAAAGTAGATATGGAAAGAAAATTACAATGCACAATCTCCTATCCTTCACTAAGGTATTTATAGCCATACATCAATAAAATGCCAGGTCACTAATTGTAACCAACTTGGATGAGCTGGAATAACAGAATGGCTGATGTGGCAATGATGACATGGAGATATTAACTACTGTAATATGCTGATGATGTAGAGGTTAGTAGCTCTGTCATGGTTGAGACCAATTTTGTTCTGCTTCAGTGTCCAGACTCTCCTTTTGATACTAGTTGCTATTAAACCTGTAATGAATGCTGCTAAGGATATTGAAAGAGTGACTGGCCTTAGCTATGCTACTGCCTCCTACACTCCATACTGAGCCACTGATCAGAATAGGTTTTTATCAATGCCCCTACCATATTTTGACCTTGTCTCAAGGTCAAAGGAAAAAAAAATCACCCACTGGTTTCACACTCTCTCTCTCTTGACTTTGCACACTGAATGGACCATGCCCTATTGAATTACTAAAGCCTAGATGGAAATGAGTACCGATACTTTTGTGACCGTGCACCTCTGATACACCATTTTGGGGTATGTTTCCATAGATAGAACCACCAAGAATTGAATTTTTTTGAGTGTATTGGAGTACTTCGTACTGAATCTCATTCTGCTACTTAAGATATGAGTGAGTTGTATGAGCTACACTGATTTGGGACTGCTACACTGAACTTGGGAGTAACTAGCAAACTCACTGGATACTGTACTGCTCACTACTGCTCATTGTCAAACTTTGATCCCAGGATCCCATATGGTTATCACCATCTTCTCTTTGATAGAAGGGCCAGTATGTGTTGCTGCTGCTGGTTGTTCATATTCAATTGCCCAGTTTATAAGAGACCAGATTGCTCCACCAGCTCAGCATTTTCCTTCTTTTCATACTAAAAACATTCTTCTTATTTGCAATGAACTGGGCAATGAATACCAATTGAGCTCAGAGCTAGTATAGTCTTTAACATAGCTCGGAACTAGCATAGTCTTGACCAATTGTTGACTTATAACAGCATCCAGTATTACTTGTACTTGTGCAAGAGGCATGAAATTATTATAACAATTTGTGTCCTCTTTTGCTGCAGTTTCAAAAGAGATTTGCAAGGTGTAAGTAAACTGTAAAAGGCTAGCTACAGTCATTGCTTTGTAAAGGACTATTTTTATTTTTTAATTGAGAAGTTGTCCTAGTTAATTAAATAAACCTTGGTTTTAATCTAAATTTTTTTTATTAATCATTAAGGGTAGCAAATAGCTATATTAAATATTATTTTGTACAAAAAAAGTTATCTAATTATTTTAGAAACTATTGTTATATAAATTTGGGATTTAAATCTAGATAGGTATTATGAATTATACATACATATATATATATTTTTTGTACAAAAAAAAGTTATTTAATATAGCAAATATCTATATTAAATATATTTAGTATAGCAAATAGCTATATTAAATATTATTTTGTACAAAAAAAGTTATTTAATTATTTTAGAAAATATTGTTATATAAATTTGGGATTTAAATCTAGATAGGTATTATGAATTATATATATATATATATATATATTATTTTTTTTGGGATTTAAATCTAGATAGGTATTATGAATTATATATATATATATATATATATATATATATATATATATATATATATATATATATATGGAAAATTCTACAATACATCCACCCTTTTGGGATGTATCGATACATCCCAAATCTGAACCGTTGGATGTTCATCCAACGGTTCAGATTAAATTCAGATTAAATAATGCAGGAGACATCTTTTAATGCTGTTTTTGACTTTTGACCTCTTGTTAACTTGCTATAGCAGGTCATTCTTCATTGCAATTTTTTAATGAAGGCGCTCAACGGTCCCTTAGACTATTGGTCCAACGTCGACTTGGTACAGTGGTGCCAGAGGACCCAGCAAACCGCTAAGATTAGTTTGACCGTAAAGAAGCTCGTGGCTCGCAGTGGGAGATATCTACTGTCCTTCTCCGCGTACAAGCTCGACGAAGCAACCTTCCCTTTTGCATGTTTAAGGCCTGTGCAAAATTTTATTTGGTCTTATTCTAATACTTTATTTTTTCTATTACAAAATTTTACGTATACTTTGTTAATTTCTATTGATGTTTTCCTCTTTTTATAATATAGTGGGAAATTTCTAAGGGTGCTGCTCATTCTGAAGTGCGACGTGAGTGATGAAACTTTCCTAAGACACTTGGAGTTTCTTCTGTGCTGGAAGAACTCGACATTAGCTACTGCCTCTATATCACGTCGACTGGAATATTTTCCGTCGAAAAGTATTGCCACCGTCTGGCCAAGCTGAGGAGGAACATGCCCCTTCCATATTTCATGGTCAGGAACAGATTCGTGCTGAACACGTCGAACGAGACGGAGGGAAAGGTCGTGGCTGATTCGATGCTGCGTCTCGAGCACCTAGAGATAGGATCAGGCATGTTCAATGGAGACACGCTGCAATCCATCATATGCAACTGCAAGGGTCTTCTCTTGCTCGACATACGTAGGTGCTTCAACGTGCACTTCGACGACGACCTCAGGAAAATTTATGATTTAATACAGACGTTTAAACGACCCTTTGATGATGTAATCCCAGGGGAACCTGGATACGAGATGTATAGTGATTTAGATCTCATCAATCAGTCCTGGGGTGAATGGTTCTTCTGACATTAGCATGCATGCATGCATTTCTTTTTATTTTTCACTAGTATATATACGTACTTTGTACGTATTTTAATTAGAATATTATAAAGTCAGTTGTCATCTTTTCGTCTTTTTCAGGTGACTATTTATATGTCAAGAGATTCGAAGTAAAATTTTTTTAAAATTTTTATTTTCTATTGAGAATAATAACCTTTAGAAAATGGTAATGACATAAAAATTTATTACCATTGGAACATAATGTTATATGGAAAAATGAAACTTGCATGCAAACTTTATTCCTTTGACTCTTAAACATAAATGACATGCAAGTTGACATAATAACATCATGTTTATAAATACTCAAGGGTATTTTAGGAATTCAAAAGTTTCACCACCAAGTTTTTTTATTATATAGTAGAATAGATATAAAAACGTATAATATGAATTTTATCCAATTATAGTTAAATACACTTCTAACTCATTTGGTTAAGATGCAAGGTGCAAGATATTTTTTGAGTTCGATTCTCCATTTTGACAAAATTTTACTTTTTTAACAATTTTTTACATGATTAATTTTTGTAAATAAAATGGACTGTGATATAATGACGGCTAAGATGGCTCACTTTTGAGCCGTTTTGAAACCTCATTATATAGTGGAAGATATGATATCAGTATCTTAACATTAATACAACATCTCAGTATAATCATATCCAAGAGATTTCGACATTTTCCAACACAGATTTTACCTTCTTCAAGATAAATTTTGGCGGTGCAAATTCCACTCATATTAGTGGTATCAGTGCCATTCACCATAATTAATGGTGATTGATAGACATTTATACAAGAAGAGTGGCCCGGGGGAGATACGACAAAATTGGTTTCTTTTTTACAATCCTTTAAAATCTATTTATACAGCCAAACTATTCATCTTCACCAGCCTTCAAAACCAATTTATATAGATTCAAAACAAAACTAAACAGCCAAACTATTTAAAATTCACAATCCTTCAGAACAGTCTCAAATGTACCATTCTTCGTCCTAAATGTACCATTTTCCGTCCTAAATGTACCATTCTCCGTGTTAGAAGAACGGAGAATGACCATTACCCGTCCCAAATTGTTCCATACTAAGTTAAAAGCATATAATAACACCCAAAAAATGTTAACAATAGAAAAATTCTACAGAACCCACACACCAGACTCGAACCTAGGCCTTCCATGTAAAAGCCAAACAGCACAACCAACTAAGCTTGGAATAAGAAGAGCTACTGGAGGTCATTGAATTCCCCAACTTCCAATAAGAAATAAGAAATTGAATATCCCCAACTTCCAATAAGAAATAAGAAGAGTCGGTTAGGAGCGTGTATATATACATAGGGGTCCCCATTCATTTGAGTAGGTTACACATTTAACATGGCTCCAAAAGATCATCTGGTTGGAAACCATGGCCAGAGTCTTCTTTCAGTCGTCGTCGAGCCTCTCCGCATGGAGCACCCTCTGTGCCGCCTCCGGCCCATAACTGGCTGGCAGAGGTTGCGGACTTCCTGAACTCCTGCGGGTTATCACTGGAGGTCATCGCTCGACCTCTTCATCCGGCGCCCAACTTTGACCTGTTGCCGATCACTCCGGAGGAACGGGATTCTCTGGAGAAGAGGGAAGGATTTCGCCGCCTGTGCCATAGGGCGGGTGTGCGCACCCTGTAGGACTTTGCGGATATCCTCCGCGAGGCTAGTGAGGGGTAGACCTCTTATTTTTCTGTTTTTTTAGTTTTTTACAGTTTTTTCCTCCTCTTGTATCCTTCGTCGGAGAATGTTCCGGCGACGAAGTTGGAATTTAATGCAATATAATATTTTGTTAACTCAATTTGGTTTCGGCTACAAGTGACTAACTATTTTATCTATTTTTCAATTAACAAATCTTGTTACGTCAAATCCATATATCAGCGACGATATTTCCATCAATGACTTGTTACGTCATAGAATTGATTATGCTGCCAGCGTCAATCTTGCCGTCAAATCCATCTTAAATATGATTACAAAGTAAACTAGAGGACAACTTTGAGTGTTTTAATTTTACTCTTTTCAAGTACATAGTCTTGTTACCAAGTCGTCAAACGTTAAAAATTTGGGATGGCAAAAATACGAGTATAGAATGGCTCAATGCAAAAAAATACATTCAAAAATTTAATCAAATATTCGAAAAATAGAAATATTGAGATTAGAAACTTTACATTCTTAAATATATTGTCAAATTTTGTTGATTAAACATGTTTCCACCACATTTTTTGTGCCAAAATTTTCAATAATTTATACGGAACACGTGGATATATACTAGTAATAATAGTAATAAATTTAATTTTGGAAAGTAGTTTTTTTAAATTAGGGTCTCAAAATCCCAAAGGTTTATGTAGTGATTTCACGTGGATATATACTAGTAATAATAGTAATAAATTTAATTTTGGAAAGTAGGTTTTAAAATTTAATAGTAATAAATTCGACCGTCTTATACTAGTAATAAATTTAATTTAAGACTCAAAACTATTCTAATTTTTTTTCACTTCCCAAGGTTATATAAGACGGTCGAATTTTCCCTCTTTTTCTCTCAAACACTCTTCCTTCTCCCAAACCCTCTTCTTATCAAAATGTCGCCGAAGAAACAACGACCGTCTCCGAAGGGGAAGAATCCATAAAGGGATACGATACAGGCCCGAAGGGCAGAACTTCCAAGGACGACAAAAGCCAAGATTACTGTCGATAGGGCAGAGGCCGAAAGGGCAGAGGCGGAAGCAGCGGCGGCGGCAGCGACGACGAAAGCGGAGGCGACAGCCAAGCCACCTGCAAAAAAGGCTAAAAAACTCATTGCTCGACAAAGACCGAAAAATCGATACAGAGTCGTCGGAAGACTCAACTTATGAAGATCGAAGGCGTACTCAAGCGAAGGCTAAGGTGACAATGGATACAGAGTCATCAACGTACTCTGAGGATTTTGAATCCTCATCTGAAGAGAAAAATGAAGAGGAAGAGCAATCATCAAATAAGTCCGAGGATGGAGAGGAGGTAAAAATTTTTAAAGACTAATTCTAAGAAGATTTACAATAAATATTTCAAAAAAAGGTTGTTATGCCTGAAAGATCAATTAATATTGTTGATGTTGAAGACGAAACTTTCCTGGATATATTGAAATTCTATCAATTGGAGAAACTGAGCAAATCCTGTCTTGAAAAAATCTCCCAAACAATAGTAAGAGAATTTTACTCAAATCTTTCGGCTGAAATTAAGGAAAAAGAAGAGGATCAACAATTGGTATTTCTGAGAGGGAAACTGATTAGGGTAAATGCTGCTATCATCAACGAATTTTATAGATTTGATCCAGTTCTTGAGTTTGATATGAAAGATGGTGATAATGTTTTCACGAGGGATGCAATTCATGAGATTACAGGTGTATCAGTGGGTGCCAAGACCCCTCGAAATGTATACAAAGATCAATTAAATTTTTTATATAAATTGTTGTATGCCTACGTATCTCAAACACTCAACCCTACTGGACATGAGTTTTCCATCCATCCCGAGAGAGTAAAATTTCTTTATTATATGGGGAAGGAAAAAAATGATGGATATAGGTTCCTACATGTTCAGTAGAATGATGCATCTCGTGGGAAAACCAACTGCAAGGACAGCTCTCCCTTTCGGAGGATTTATATGCTCGATGGCTAGTAAACATTCTGTCCCAAGCTTAGCAGGGGATGTTTATATTAAAAACAAAGGCCCCATGAGAAAATTAAACTTCACTCGAATGTTTGGAAAACGGGCAGCAGCTGCAAGAAAACCATCAACATCTGGAAAACCATCAACTTATGGAATCAAAAATACTAAGGACAGGGTTGATGATCTATACAATTTTGTTGCTGTAAACTTTGAGAATGTCTCCAAAGAGATGAAGACTATATCCAACAACCAGAAATTGATTCTGGATAAGATTAACCAGATAGAGGTTGAATTTGCTAACCAAGAATAAGATTTTCCTTCCCTCGTGAAGAAGGTAAATGGGGCTAGCCCAAACTCTTATGTAAAAATACACACTGTGCACATTGACACTTTAATGCTAGCCCTTACTTTGATACTTCTATTTATGTTTCTGGATGTCATTTCTACATATACAGTGAGTCCATACTGACTATAATTTTTCTTATTCCGTCCCTCAAGGTGTAGATGAAGAATATTTTGAGGAAGAAAAAGAAAAGAAAAGAAGAAGAAGATGGAGATGGCTATGAAGATTCATCTTTTGAGTTTTGAAGCTTTTATTTCAATTTGGAAGTAATATTTGAATTGTAATATGGTTCTGAATATTTGTTGGTCTTGGCGGTAAACTAAATTTTGTGTTTGAAATATTATAAAACTAAACTTTTCGCTTGTACTAAGTGCATAGTTCGTAATTTGTTTGGAAATGTAATATGGTCTTGAATTTAGAGTAGGTCTGATATTTATTTGGATTATTGTATTGTGAATTATGCAGGTTCTATGTTGAATTACTAACGTGGATTGGGCAGATTACTGTAACGTGGATTATGCAGTTTATTGGACTTGGAATGAAGTATACTTAATTTGATTATGATTTTTTGGTTGAAGCGTTTATTTGATTTGCAGTTGGCCTTCACAGATGATATTGATCTTTTGGTGTATTCCTTTGATTTGCAGATGCCCTTCATAGATTTTATGAGTCCTGGGTGCATTCCTAGGGTTTACAGATGGTCTCATTACGGATGCATTCCTGGGATCACTAAAATTTTATTTGATTGTAATGTGTTTTGCTTTCTGTAAAAAATCATTACATCGATGCCATCAGTATGAATTCGATGCCAGTTTAATGCATAATGTTATCCTGCATGTTCATCCCTTGTTATTGCTGAAGCAAAATTGTAATCCTGCTTGTTCATCCCTTGTTATTGCCATAAGTACATCGATGCCATCAGTATGAATTCGTTGCCAGTGTAATACATAATGTAATGTAAGAAAAATTCTCTTCGATAGGTTAATTATATTCAAACACTCGTAAAAAATTTTGTGCAGCCATACAGTGGAAGCCTGATAAAATGATATTCAGATTTTCTTGAACATGATTTAATATTAAATAAATATACTTTGGTAAATGATATTAAAATACTGTAAATATTTGGTGAAAAAAATATGAGATACTTGAACATTTCCAGTCCTAAATGTACCATACTTTGTTAAAAGCACAGAGAGTGTCCATTCTCTGTGTTAAAAGCACGGAGAAGGGTCATTCTCCGTGTTAAAAGAACGGAGAATGACCATTCTCCGTTTTAAAAGAACGG
Source organism: Iris pallida (assembly GCA_029216955.1). Lineage (NCBI taxonomy): Eukaryota > Viridiplantae > Streptophyta > Magnoliopsida > Asparagales > Iridaceae > Iris > Iris pallida. Next base: position 11,964,060 of record JANAVB010028818.1, on the reverse strand, counting down.
AGAATGGCCATTCTTTGTTTTAAAAGCAAGGAGAATGATCATTCTCCATGTTAAAAGATCAGAGAATGGCCATTCTCCGTGTTAAAAGCAAGGAGAATGTTCATTCTCCGTCAAAAAAAATATTCTCTTCGAAAATATTAACATTAGAAAAGTAAAAAAAATATTTCGTCCGATCAATACAGTTTTTTTTTAAAAAGATATGTGAGTAGATGATCCGCCCGACCTCAGAAGCAGGTTTTCTCAGTTCACCACCACCACCATGACATGTAGCTTTATTAACAAAATATTATATTGTTAGATGAAAAATAAAATTTCTGACAATGGCATGGACAGTAAAATTAGAGCGGCGCCGCTGGTACTTCTCTTTGTTCGAGGAGGTCTCGACGACGTCCGACGCGAACCGGACCGATTCTTCTCGGCGCCGCTGGTACTCCTCGTTGTTCTAGGAGGGCTTGACGATGTTCGACGCAAACCGGACCGATTCTTATTTCCTTTTTCATCGCCGTTTCTCTTTCCACCACCACCAACACCACCACCACCACGGCCTGTAACCAAAAAAAATTTACGAAATTTATACGTTGATGAACAAAATATTAAATTGGATGGACGAAAGAGAGAGTAAATATGAGTTAATTTATGGTGTTCATTGAAAAAATTAAAGTGAAGAATGACCTGTTAAAGCAAGTTACCAACAGATCAAAAGTCAAAATCAGCATTAAATGATGTTTCTACTCTATTATTCAATCCGAACCATTGGATCAACATCCAATGGTCCAGATTTGGGATGTATCGATACATCCTTTTTCCAGGGGATGTATTGTAGAACGACCATATATATATATATATATATATATATATATATATATATATATATATATATAAAATAAACCACTTGATGAACAATGCAAGCACTGTTCATTATGCTCACCAACTCGAGCTTTACAAGCTCAGCACAACAAACACATGTTATGTATATCGACCAAAACCCAAAAAACCCAAACCCGAATTCTCCTCAAATTTTAAACCATTCTCAGCCAAATCTTCTCCATCATACCTCCTATCCTATTCTCCTTCAGATTGAGCCAAATCTAGTTCAAATTGAATCTAAACCTATAGGAAATTGATTGGGAATAGGAATAGAAACAACCGAGTATATATTCTCCGAAATCTGATTTCTTCTCCCTACGATCACACGCCACCAACTTCCTTCACCCCTGACTCAAGCGAACACCCTGTGACCCTGCCTGACCAGCTGTACTGCCGTCAGACTACCAGAGCGCTGCTGCAAGCCACCGCACACCCCGGAGTCGACCGCGAACAGAGCACCCCTAGTTTAGCCGAACTTAGGTACCTATTTATGAGCAAGATTTCTCCATGTATACTCAATCATTTTTCGATTCGTTAAATCCTTCTAGTAGCCAACATAACCACCTTGAAGTAACAACAAATAGGTTTGGCTGTGATCGAACGGCCTGCCTATGAAATCAACACGAAGTCGAACAAAAACTATCCTGAAATAGGATATGAAACCAATCCATGTACCCCTGTTTGGGGACTATTTCCTATTAACCTAGTAGAACTACTGGAAAACTTTTTGAACAAAAATTTAGTTCATATATAGCACTGTAATACTCTTTTTGTAGATTTAGTTATTGTCCATCATGCAGAAATTTATTTGTTAGTAAATTATGAGGAAAAATTGCTTTCGAAAACAATAAATTTTAGAAAACTTCTCGATACGGCGTGCGCCCCGACAAACCGGGCGACGTGGTCACACACTGTACACATCGAAAGACGCATATGGATGTTACCGACGTGTAGGAACTGACAGAACTCGATTTCGTTGCGTGTGCGCGCCGAAATCAGTGCATATCCGTCAAGAAACCCCTATATCGACCTTTTGCAAACTAGGCCATAACTTTGTGCACGTTCGTCGTATCGAGACGAAACTTGTTCCAGCAAGACTAAATCGCTTTTCTGGTCCTGTGCGCCAAGTTTGGTCCAATTCTGAGAAGGTCGACCGGAATTCCTATTTGACAGGCCTGTGAACCGCTCCAACGGGCAAAATTTTGTACGGCCCGTCGCAATCCAACTTTGGACATACGTTCGGGTTAATCTCCTCAAATCGAACTCGTCGACATGTAGTTTGACGACTTTAGAGACCGTATATATTGGCACGTGTTTCGGTACAAAACAGGTCCAAGGGTGGACATCGTTTTGATCCGGAATTACGATTTTGCCCCTGTTCCAGAATTGGACTTTTAGACAGGCGTTTCCTAGATATATCTTTTACACCGGGAACGTTCTTGATATTGGTTTCAGCATCCGGAGCCGTTCGTGGATTTTGATATTTCTTGCTGACGTGATTGATTGCTTGGAGTTGCTATCCCCGTACTGCCAGGCAAGATACCTTGCCACCTTACTCTGTGATTTACTTTATCTTATTTTTTAGTTATTTATTTTCAACATTTTTACCTGTTGATAGTATTATATCATTGTGCGTCCAAGTCACACTTGGGTGCAAGCGACTGTATCAGTCGTTTTACTTGTTTTGTTCTATTTTCTTGCATTGACTTAGACTAGTGACCACCCATTGGTGATGAGGTATTGGTATATCTCATATGACCTTGACACATGCTTTATCACGTGTTGTGAGTCACATGTAGGACACGTACTCGCTTAGTCGGCCGGCTACCAATACGTATGAGACGTGCGACGGTTAGGAGTAACTACCAATAGAATTGCATGATAGTGGACTTGGCAGTTACTAGAGGTTCCTATGGGACATGGATGTGACCCTACTAGACATTGAGTGGGGAGGACAGTTCCTTAACGTATGGGCCACATATGCACTTTTCTATTCCTGATCCTACTGGCCTCTGACATTCGATGAATGTTATGCTTTGAGGTCCCTGGTATCCTGGTGGGACCATAACTGATGTAATCCCCCAAAAAATTTGGAGGATTTTTTTGTTATTATTTTAATACATAAATATTTCGTTTTTAATTGTTTGTAAAAAATAATATATTAGTAGTAATATGTAGTCTCTTCTAATTATTACTATAACCTTGCTAAGTTATTTCTGTAAAAATTTTATTATATTTTTATTATTACTATTACCTTATTATCATTATTAATATTATTGTAGTTGTTCCAAGTCGATTGTTGATTTAACAATAGGCAATAATTATTATAAATATGTGCAAAAATATATTAGTAAGGTTTTAGAAAATATTTTATATTTTTAGTATTTATTTAAAACTTTATTGGATTTTTATGAGTATTATGAGAATTATTAAGGGTTAGAAAAAGAAAAAGAAAAAGAAAAAGAAAAAGAAAAAAAACAAGAAAAATAAATGCACTTAACAGCACTGTTCATTGAACAGTGCTGTGTGCGCCCCCCAAACCGTGAAACCTGAAGGAGCCGACCCCCATACTCCTAAGACCCAGCAGACTACCCCCATACTACTAAGACCCAACCGGGCCAACCCCCATGTGCAGCTAAGACAGAACCCGACCCCCCCCATGCTGCTCTTAAATCAACCTTCCCTTTCCGCGAACAGATCCCCCAGCTCCTTTCCGCGAACCGCAAGAGATGGATTGAAACAAATCCTTATAATCTTTTGAACTCCTTGTTCCTATCATATCCCAATTCGATTTTCCACTGGATTGATTGAAACCATATTTCAAATCGAATTTAAATCCGATTTATTTCAACCCCACGCACGCGTTGGAGCGAAAACCCTATTTCCTCAAATCAACCTTACCGTGCTCGAGTCTCTCGATCCCGGAGTCAACTCCTGACTCCCGACGAACTACAACCCACTTGTGCGCCTCCCCGGGCGACTGCTACCAACGCAAGCCGCCGGAGTCGCCGCAACCGAAGCGACGAACGCTCGAAACAGGGGAGCTCTGTTTCAGACCCGAAGCCAAGGTACTCTCCTTCCCGATCCAGTTTCTCCTCCGATGTTGGACCGTTTTGCGATCCGTAAAATCTTACGGAGAGTCTAGATGACCCCCTATCAATCCCATCAACTGGATTAACTTGGTTTGCCTTGATTAATTCGTATAAATTCCTGAAAGTTCAGGAAAACCCACATAAATTAGCATACAAAACTGATCGTGAACCAAGCCTTGGAAGGCGAATTCATGTCGATTCCTTGACATCTTTGAACATATAGTTGAACAGGTTTAAAAACAACCTATACGAGATTAGAAACCTTTTTGCAGAACCATTTTTCGTATTTTGTGCAGAAAGTTATTCGAGTCTAAAAATCAAGAAAAACCTAGTTCGAAAACTAAAATTTTGGAAAAACCCAACCGATACGGCGTGCGCCCCGACAAATCGGGCGACGTGGTCGTGCACTATACGCATCAAAAGGCGCGTATGGATGTTACCAACGTGTGGGAACTGACGGGACTCGATTTCGTTGTGTGTGCGACGAAATCAGTACGTATCCGTCGAGATACCCCCGTATCGACGTTTTGCAAACTAGCCCATAACTTCGTGCACGTTCGTCGGATCGACGCGAAACTTGCGCCATCAGGACCGTATCATTTTTTTTGTCATGTATACCAAGTTTGGTCCAATTCTGAGAAGGTCAAACTGGAACGCCTTTTTAGCGGGCCCGTGACCCGCTCTAACGGGCAATTTTGTGCACGGTCCGCCGGAATCCAACTTTGGACATACCGTTGGGTTTGTCTTCTCAAACCGGATTCGTAGACATGTAGTTTGACGACTTTAGAGACTGTAGATTCTGGCACGCGTTTCGGTGCAAAACGGGTCCAACGGTGGACATCGTTTTGATCCGAAATTACGATTTTGCCCCTATTCCAGAATTTGACTTTTGGACAGGCATTTCCTAGGTATTTCTTTTATGCCAAATCTGTTCATGATATTTATTTCAGTATCTGAGGTCGTTCGTAGAAGTTGGCTTTCATTGCTTCCATATTTTGACAATTTGAGTCATCAGGCGTCGCCATTCTGCACACTACCCCCAGGCAAGATACCTTGCCACCAGTTGTTTACTTATTTAGCTCATAATTCATGCTTTGTTCATTATTTTCTTTATGCAAAATAAACTGTGATACATGGCATAACCTGTTAGAACTTACTGTTCATTTATATTACCTGATGTGTATTATTTTTCTTACATATTAAACCTAGATTTAAGGGACCACCTTTGTGTGTTACATTCATTGGCCTTGACACATTGTAAACATGAAGTTGTGTGTCACATGTAGAACACGGATATGCGTGACTGGCTGGCCACCGGTGCGTATAAGCCGTGCGATAGGAATAACCGCTAATAGAGATTGTATGCTAGCTTGACTTAGCGGCTATAGAGGTTCACTGTTGTGGATACAACATAGTAGGCATTGGGCGGGGAGGACAATTCCTTAGCGTATGGGCTTCAATGCACTTTCCCTTTTGTAACCCGTGAGCTCCGCCGGAGATGCGGGTCAGATTACCCATGATTACTGACGGCCACTGGCGATTCTGCAGAACGTCATGATCTTACTGATGGGGCCTCTGGTGCCCAAGGGAGGACTACGCCGATCATATTTAGCCAGGGCCCATGCGTAGGAAAGATTGTTCTTAACTACATTTCACTTAGAACGGTTAGGAACCTTTATCAGTTAGGTACGAGTACTTTTGGTTTGAGTACTTGTATCTGACCGTGGCTTGGAACAATAACTTGTCGCGGATTAGTTCGTCACATCTTGTCCTTGTTTGGTTGTAGGTGTGACTTACTACTTCGATGAGAAGGTATTGAACCTTGTTGGGATCCGGATACCATATTGGATTCATAGCGTGGAAAGATACGTCACTGTGAATTAGTTTACCATCTCCTGTCCTTGTTTGGTTGGGGGGATGGTAGGCTAGTTCAGTAGGTGTGTATTGGACCATGTTATGATCTGATTTTACTTATTCTTATTGAGCAGTATTTATTCAGTTTATGTGGCATGTTCTTTTTGTATCTTGTTACATCCCTCTGAGGACCTGGCGATCTCTCCAGGTATAGGTGTGCAGGACTTTCCGCAGGAGTATGGCTCCGGTATAGACTCATCTTTCACGCTCGAGCGAGTAGTACCTTCTGATCACAGCTGTCTCTATTGGGTCGAGGAGCCTATTTAGTCATCATTTCTTATTCTATTTATCTTAGATGCTGGACTCTATTTTCTTTCAGTTTATTCTAGTTCCGGTAGTAGATTTGTCTCCGCCCGGTCAACAGTTATATTTTGACATTTACTTTGATTCGTGAGTTACCATTTTTTTTATATTTATTGTGGATGAGATATAGCTTTTACTTGTGACTGTTTGTTATTATTATTCACAATACAGCTTATGTGTATATTCGAGATTTCCATATATTGGAGCATATCTCGTATATATGCAGCTGGCATGCTTCGTTCCTAGTCCTACGTAAATTGAGACTGGGGCGTTACATTTTTTTTGTGGTGGCCCATGCAGGTCAAGATTAATTGTTTGGTTACTTTACCGTACCAAGCAAGCCTGCGTATAGGATTAGAAATTTAGGATCTCATCCACATATATGACATTCTATCTCGCCTTCGTTTCGAACTCCCAAATGTCTATCTTGATTGCTTTTGCTTGAATTATTCTTCCGTAAATCCTTATCCCTCTTTCGTGCGTACTAGGTCATCATGTTCCCCATTTAATTATACTACTAGTTCAACTCTTATAAGTTGGGTAGGAAGCCTCACAACCTAACTTCATTGACTTTAACCAAGGCCTTAGACAAGAAGACAGTAGGACGACTGCATAGGCACGAATATCGGACACGACTTAGATTCTTAAGTAGCTTAATCTATTTATATTTTCTTTCATCATTATCTTGCGTATTTGTAATTGAACTACCCTGACTAATGTTGCAATTATAGCCTAGTTTTGCGAGCTTACTCTCTCATCGAGCTTGTTCAGGACATATGTTTTATTGTGGGCGCCCACTGATACATTGTCTTATCAGAACCTGTGTATTGTGGTCAGATCAACCATAGTGCATTTGGTTCGCCTTTCGTATGATTTTACGTGGATTGAGTTATGGTTAGCTTAACATATTCGCCCTCTAGGATCTTATCCACGTGTTATTGACATTTTGAATTCTTTATTACATTCTCTTTCTATTGCTTGACTCAAAACCTATCTAAATCTATTCTAACATTGCCCTTATCTTTGTGCCAGCAATATGACTCTACACAGCGGATACACCTCTACCCTAGCCATCACATCTGGTGATGTAACTTCCCAGGGAGAACAAGTTTTCCCAATGACCCCGGTGACTCCGTATCAGCTAGAGCCACAGCAGAATACCACGAACCCATCGACGGTACAGCAGGAAGCCCAAGTGCCCCCAGTCAGCCAGGTTGAGCAAGCTACTGTAGTACCACCAGGAGAGACTACACCATCCCCATTGCCTCAGCAGTTTTCACCACAGCTCGGACCCCAACTGCCTCCACTTCCAACTGGTGCGGACCCAACCACCCAATTCATGTATGCTATGCTACAATCTCAGTGGCAACAAATGGAAATGTTGAGGCAGAGTATGATGACCTACTTAGCTAGACCTCCACCACCAGCCCCGGTACCCGATCCAACTCCAGCTCCACAGCCATACCTGGGCTCCATTGCAGATTTCATCGACATGGGCCCTAAGAATTTTAAAGGTACTGAGGGTCCCTTAGAAGTTTCTATATGGCTTATCAGCACAGAGAAATACTTGAAGACATCCCAGTTGCCAGCACATGATTGGTTGACAGCAGTGGACTTACTCTTAGAAGACAATGCTCATCACTGGTGGAAGGCTGAAGAAAGGCGACTGGGCACTGGAATCACATCGAAGCAGTTCTACGACCTATTCTATGAGAGATTTTTCCCCTTCCACGTTCGAGACACTCTCTATGACCAGTTCCTTCATCTGAAGCAAGGGAATATATCGGTAGATGAGTACGATGCAGAGTTCAGCCGTTTGAGTAGATTTGGTGAGGCATTAATCCCAACAGAGCTGGAGAAGGTAAGGAGATTCCACCAGGGGCTCGCACCAGAACTTAAGACTTTTACTACTACACAGTCTCGAGTCTCGAGTCTCTCATGCAGCTGTCCTGTTGGAACCACGTACCCAGGAGCTTCTTCGCAAGGAACAGCAGGCACAGAGACGCCCCACACCGGTAGCTGCACCAGTTAGGGTGACTCAAGGTGAACCAACCAGGAGGCCTATAGGATAGTACCAGCAGAGGCCCACACCCTATCAAAAGCCCACCTGCAACTACTGTGGGAAGAAGGGTCACATCCGAGATGGATGTCGGATTCATCTCGACGTATGCTTGATGTGCGGATCGGAACAACACAAGATTATTGATTGTCCCGAGCCGCGGAGGCAAGGGCAAGCATTTACCATGGCTGTGATAGACCCCCATCCTGAGATTAGAAATCTGGCAGGTATTATTCTACTTATACCATTATTCTTTATTTAAGTCATAGCTTAGCATTTGAGCAATGCATTTATCAGCTTAGTCAGCATGCATGAGCACTACCTTCGACACCATTAGAAATATCATGACTATAGCAAGCTTATAAAGAGAACACTTGGCTTCTTCGTTAGAAATCTTGAATGGCGTGCCTTAAAAACCTGTGCCTCCGTCACAACACTCGTATGCTTTAAAAGTGAGGAAATCACCCAGTCTTTACGTATATCGTTCCGATACCTTACCATGGCTTCGACATTCGGAGCACAACACTAGCCATGCCTTCCAATGAATTCTACCCTCACTAACTAGACAAACCACCCTACACACATGACTCACCAGTTCCACACAAACACACAAATCTGGTGCTCCGTTTCAATTATACCTCGTGCGCGACTTATTAACCCTTAGGACAACCCTGGATGAAATTTTCATCCCACTTGTTTTTTTTTAACCATGCAAGACCAAACCAATCCCTCAAACAACTGGATGCCCAATATCCATTATAAGGCTAAGAATGCCCTATCTTGTAGAAAATGGTGGCAGTTCGAATTTTATTATGACTATATTCACCCTCCTTCTAGAGACCAAGTTACGAAATGACAACCTGCTCTCCCTTCGTATTCAGCCCACTATATATATTTTTTTTATTCAGATTTATTGTCATGTTTTTAGATGAGGTTTTTTTTAATTTCGAGGACGAAATTTTTTATAAGTTGGGTAGGATGTAATCCCCCAAAAATTTTGGAGGATTTTTTTGTTATTATTTTAATACATAAATATTTTGTTTTTAATTGTTTGTAAAAAATAATATATTAGTAGTAATATGTAGTCTCTCCTAATTATTACTATAACCTTGCTAAGTTATTTCTGTAAAAATTTTATTATATTTTTATTATTACTATTACCTTATTATCATTATATATATATATATATATATATATATATATATATATATATATATATATATATATTTTAATATATATATATATATATATATATATATATATATATATATATATATATATATATATATATATATAAGGTAATAGTGATAATAAATATATATATATATTTTATTATATATATATATATATATATTTTTTTAGTGATAATAAATATATATATATATATATATATATATATATTTATTATCACTATTACCTTATATATATATATATATATATATATATATATATATATATATATATATATATATATATATATATATATATATATATATATATATATATTTACACACACACACACACATTCATTTGAAAAAAGAAGTTTTGAACCAAAACTCAGTCCAATACAAGACCCAGGTATTAAACATGTAACCACAGTACTATACATCATGTGTATAATGTATTTGCATATTTAAACACGCTAAAATATTTAACAAAATCAGAAGAAAAAAAAAACCAATTTTACATACTCAGTATCTGGAATACACAGAAACCCGATACTAAAACCCAATCACACATCGAAAACCTAATTAAATACAAATCAAAGTGTGTCAACATGAAGTACATGTGATTGCGTGTCAGGGGGATGCATTCATGTCTATATTAGTGGACACGAAGTGTCCAATTTACAAAAACAGAGAGTATCAGAGATTACTCTGCACACGCACGCGCGGGCGTGTCCAAGCTCTCATGGACACGACATAGTGTGCCATTGGCCACGTGCTCGTGTCCACGTGTAGCTAATACGTAGGCCTACGTGGCCGACACTCAAGTGAGTGTCCACGTCGCGCCTACACGTCGCACGAGACGCTTGTCATAGTGGAAAACTCGTGTGTGTGTAGTGTGTGCAAACCCAGTGCGATCGAGATTGCTCTCGAACCACTCGATGGTTTGGCCTCAAACTTTGGGAGCACTCTGTCAGTCATTGCCCCTTCATGTCTCTAAAATTTTATGCTATATGGTGCTATGTCGTGTCCTACAAGACACTCGAGCAGCAGGGATCACAGTATCCCCTGTGCAGTGTCTCGTGCACAGTGTGCATGTCCAATTTGGACACAAAAAGTGAGCAAAAATCAACTCAGTCAAAATGAATTTAAATCCCCACATATAGGGCTACCAATATATGAAATTAGTTTCAAAAACGGTGAAAAAATGATTGGTTTAGGCATTTCAACAAACACCTATTTAAAAACACCGATACGTGTCCGATAAGCATACTAAATGGGCACGAGATCGTACCAAACTAACTCTACAGCTAGGGGACACCTAGATGGATGCAACTATGGAAAGAAATTAGGAATTCATTAGGGTTTGTAGTGTTTTACCTATTGAGAGTTCAAACTCAATGAAAAGGCTTCTAAGTGAGTTGTTCCCTCCACAAGCTATGGCCAAATGCTCTTCAAATCCTTGTTAGCTACCCACCAATGGCTTCTTCTACACTAGGAAGTGTGTTGTAATTGATTTGGTCCAATTTGGAGTTGAAATGAAGAATTGCTGAAGGTTTGGGGAAGAACTAATTAGGGTTTCTTTGTAGGTATTTAAAAAGAGGCAAGAACAATATAGGTTGATACTTATAGGAGGATTTCTAGGTTGTGGCTGGCCATCTATATAGGAATTAGGGTTTAGCAATAGCTAGATGTGTGGCTAAGGCTTCTCCACATAAATTCAAGTCCAATCAATGGTTCAATTTAATCCTAAGACTTTCTTTCTACAAATATCTTAAGGGAAATATCCTACTACAATAATATCTAGATATTTCTAATCTTGTCATGATGGAAGCTTCTAACCTAATATCTAGGATCATGACTAATATCTAGATTAAGTTAACTTCTAGGTTAGTCTCTAACAATTCAATTAGCACAATATTAATTAATCAAAATTCATTTTCATTAAAAGTCAAAAATGACCAAAATGCCTTTAAGCTAAAAAGTGATAATTAGTCATCCTAATCACATGGTTAGGTTCCCGTAGTCAAGGTTAGTCTCTAGGTCATGCAGTCTCTAGGGTTACACTAGCAAAACATTAAAATCACAAGTCATAGATTTAAATAGTTTTAAATTGATTAAAAATAACCAAAAATCATAACATGATTTAAATATAATTATTAAATCATTATGAAGACAAAAGTTTAAAATTATCCTCATTTTAGAAAAGTAAGTGTTACAAGTCTACCCCCTTAGAAGAATTTTGTCCTTGAAATTAAGAGTGGTCGTACTCCTTCTAGGTCAAACCCCCAACAATCAAGGTCGAAGCTTCTACCTAGCAGCACACAAGGTCAACAAGTAAAATATGGGTAGTAGACTTAAAATGGGTCATATTCCAAATTTATGTCGATAGGTTTGGGTCGAAAAGGTGTCCCCAATTCGAGTCGAAAATAAAAGCGACTCCGTAGGATAAATCAAGATGGGGTCTTGTGTCAGAAAAGTCGTGTGATAATGATGAAGCACAAGATGGCTTGTACGAGTAGGACACGAAGGTCATGGGTGTAGGGTGTCATGTATAGGTCATGCATGTGAAGTTGGTTTTGAGAAAATAACTAATCTTGTGCTCCTAAATTAAAAGTCATGGCAATGTGCATATGATAATCATAATTAAAGTGGGAATGGTCAAATGGCCTAAATTGGACCGAAAGCTGTGATGCAAAAGTAGTACAAGGGAACAAGTTTGAGTGAGACATAATATATCAACGTGAAGATAATCTTGTCTACTACAAACTTATGAAGGAAGTTTCCAAAGATTTACATCTCTGACGTTCCAGAAATCAAAGTCACAGAAAGAATATTCCTTTACCTAGAATACTCTCTCTAGGGTTCCCATCTAGCCATTCTAGTCATACTACAGCACAAAGCAATCACAAGGTATCAAAACATACAAGTAATGTGGGGTGTATCAATTATCTCAAAAGACATGCTAAGGTCTAGGCTGGAAATCTGGGTACTTCTGAGGCTCTAGGTGGAACTGGATACTGCTCCCTCAAGATCTCAGCCTGAACTCTCTGTGTCTCTAACACATACTGGAGAAGTTCGAGTATCTGAGCTCCATCAGGAAACCACCCTCCCGAGAATATGGTATAGGTACTACTATAGGAGGCAGAGGAAGACTCTCAGTCTCAGGCGAAGCTACAGCTACACTCAAGGACAGGCTCTGGTCATGGGTGCCCTACTGGAAAGGATAAGGAAAATAATAAATCATCAAGGCTGTAAGGCAGTCTATCATCCTATATAAAACTGGAAATCTTAAACAACAGGGGTTTAGCTACAAGGTTTACCATTCTAAAGCCAGAGCTATACTATCAACTCTAAGATAAGGCCTAACACAAATCATCAATTCATTATATTATGAAGGAATTATATCCAAATAAATTTCTGTAAGGGATTATACTAAACAACTAAAACTATTCATACTCCAAAGTTAATTGATGAAGAAACAAAACATTTTTTTTGAAGAGACTGAAATAAAAGGTAGAGATGATATATTTAAGAACCTTCTCGAGATGCAATCTGATAATCATATGCGTCTGTCCAAAATTATGATACTCAGAATCCTTGTCATACTAGTAAGCAGGGCTACGATAAACCATAGAGTCCATAACTAAGGTACATACCTCTAGAATAATGGTATTTAAAATTTTGCGTTGCCGCTAGCTTGGCTGCAAAAACCTTAAATTCCCACACCCGAGAAATACATCCATATTCAGACTATATGCCCTCACCATGCCAGCTAATATGACTATAGAAGACTCTAGATTCCATAACTGAGGCGACCTAGCCCATACGACTTATCTTGGTAGAAAATTAAATCAACATTGCATACTAAGAATAAAATTCATCAACTAACAAGGAAGGTAAACAGAAACTGTTGGAATCGAATTTCGAGATAGTTTATAATGAGGTTCTCAAGGGTCATTCCTGGAACATCTCAAGGAATTCTAACTGTAATTGAGTATCCTCTCATTCTAATACCTTACTTCCTATACTCTATCGCAGGTGTGCAGCAGCACAACCAATCGTCGTACTACCACGACTTCGCACAAATGCGAATCTCGACCTGCATGGGCCACCACTAAAAACGTGTCACGACCCGCACCCTGTGTAGGGGCATGAGAAGTTGGTACGCCCAGCCTACGTCACAGTGTCGGCGGTAGAATATTGTTCTAGGTCACTATCACAAATTAAATACAATATGATACTCTCCGAACGGAGGACAAATCACATAAGGTACAACTCAATCACAAATCTAGAGATGGAAATAACACGATATGATAGATATGAGATCTCAAAAGAGAATATACAAATAGAAGAAAAGTCTAAGTGTCTAAACGACACAACATCACAAACATCCAGAAATAATACAACTCTAAAGTCAATACAAATAACATAATGAAAATAAGATAAAGCCTAGCTAATCTAGTCTAAGCAGTAGGGATGACGTCCTCAGCTAGAGCTGGATCCTCCTGTGGGTCCAACTCATAGGTGTCATCTAGATGGGCTCCATAATAGGTTTGGCAAAAGTCTTCAGTATCATCTGTAATACTTTTAACAGGTCCAGTCAGGACATGAGCGAGCATAATACATCTCACGCAGTTCATATCATGGCAGAAAATATAAAACATGCAAAAGAGTAAGATACATGAACTGTAAAAAAATGTACATAAAAATAAGAGAGATAATTGTAAACTGGAAATATATACATGATAAGTAAGAACTGTAAGTGACTAGTGATTCAGATCACAAGACTTTATATAAACGGCACGCTATTGCACACGAGTAATCTACAGAGGTTGCACACGAGTAACTACAAGATTGATCACATAACCACTTCTACTCCCCCGTCTCCAATCAATTCACAAGGATCCAGTCAAGTTATGTTATTGCACACGAAGTATAGTTTGTACACGATCATCATGTGAGCACATGAGAGTACACGATTTCACACGATTTGTACACGAATAATATGAACACAAGGAGTACACGATGCCCATGATAAAGTATACGAACACGAAATACCTGATGTATTCGATGAGGGAATAACATCGCATGAGAGATCTATATAGTACTAATCTGTGATAATAAGTGTCAGCATCAAGTAAAATAATCTAGAACATGATTATAAGTCCTAGCAAGTATAAAATGATCAGAGCATGTACTCGCCCGCGATCTGAATGTCTGTGAGAATATACTGTCTGAAACGAGGTATCTGAGTCCTACTTAGAGTAACACAAGTCATGATGTGTACAAAGAGGTTATAAATGAAGTGTACAATATATCTACATGATTTCTAGGTCAATCTAGGTCAAAGTCAACTCTGGGTCAAACTAAGTCAACATCTAGTCAAACTAGGTCAACAACAAGGCTATCTTGGTCAACTAGTCAAACTTAGGCTATCAAGGGTCAAATTGGGTCACACTTAGGCTTTTGGTCATCTTGGTTTTAGTTAGCCTAGTCTAGGGGTTGGTCATTACCTTAGTTAACTAAGCCAACTTAAGGTCAAAAGTCAAATCTACAAGCCTATAGGTAAAATATACACTAGGCCTATAACACAACCTATAGATACAAATATATAAATACATACATACTTGCATTCATGTATCCACACATTACATACATGGATACATTACCTACTTACATACACTCATGCATATCATTATATCTCATGTATACATATCATGCATATACATTACCTACCTACATATGGATACTTGCATACATGTTTCATTACAATACCTTGCATTACCACATGCTTGCATTTCTTCCATTCATTCATGCATTGCATTATATATTTTACTCTTGTTTACTTGCATTCATTCAACATTACATGTATACATTCATATATCATGCATACTTGCATCTATACATTATATATTACACTCATACATATGAAGAGGGGAAAAAGGAAAAGAAGGGATTGAATGGACTGCATTAGCATACAATACATATTCTATTATGCATATATCATTCTCAGGTTTTATTTTACAACATTCAGTTTTCAGTTCACTGTATCAGAGTATCATTACAAACTCAATTGAATATCAGGTTTCATCTAACATTCAGTTATCAAAATATACTCATGCTTGCTTATCCAAGTTCACAGTTAACCTATATTCACATTAAAGCCACATACCAAAATTCTATATCTAATCTCAGGTTTTAGTTATTTTTCAAATTCTCAAGTTTTTATAACAAGGGAAGAACTCAGTTTTACATACATTCATACAACCTACATTTAGTTTTTTCTAAAAACAGTGGACTGTATATACATGCATGGGTACATTAATAAATTACTTATAAATTATAAAGGGAAAAAAAAGAATGTGAAAGGGGTGAGGGTTGTTCTCAGTTTATCATTCAAATAGATATCATACATGCATTTCACACATTTCAGTCTTGCATACATGAGTTATATATAGAGATACATATATATTGCATTCATTTCAATTACATACAAATATACATGTATACATTATATTACATACATATTACCTACAGTTCATAATCTATGTATATCATTATTCAAAAGAGGGAAGGAAGAGACTGTTGGAGTGAGACCAACTGTTCATTCTCAGTTTTATCTCAACATTCAAATCCAAGTTCTCATATCAGTAAGTAAAAAGTAACACACACACACACACACACACACACACACACACACACACACACACACACACACACACACACACACATATATATATATATATATATATATATATATATATATATATATATATATATATATATATATATATATATATATATATATACACATTAATAGCTAATGACACAGTATATATATATATATATATATATATATATATATATATATATATATATATATATATATATATTATATATATATATATATATATATATATATATATATATATATATATACATTCATTCATTCGAAAAAAAAAAAAAAAAAAAAAAATATATATATATATACATTCATTCGAAAAATGAAGTTTTGAACCAAAACTCAGTCCAATAGAAAACCCAGGTATTAAACATGTAATCACAGTACTATACAGCATGTATATAATGTATTTACATATTTAAACACACTAAAATATTATATATATATATATATATATATATATATATATATATATATATATATATATATACATTCATTCGAAAAATGAAGTTTTGAACCAAAACTCAGTCCAATAGAAAACCCAGGTATTAAACATGTAATCACAGTACTATACAACATGTATATAATGTATTTACATATTTAAACACACTAAAATATTTAGCAAAATCAGAAAAAACCAATTTTACATACCCAGTATCGGGAATATGCAGAAACCCGATCCTAAAACCCAATCACAAATCGAAAACCTAATTAAATGCAAATCAAAGTGTGTCAACATGAAGTACATGTGATTGCATGTTAGAGGGATGCATTTGTGTCCACACAAGTGGACATGAAGTGTCCAATTCACAAAAACAGAGAGTATCAGAGTTTACTCTGAACACGCGCGTGCGAGTGTGTCCAAGCTCTCGTAGACACGACACAATGTGCCATTGGCCACGTGCTCGTGTCCACGTGTAGCTGACACATAGGCCTACATGGCCGACACTCAACTGAGTGTCCACGTCGCGCCTACACGCCATACGAGATGCGTGTTAGAGTAGAAAACTTGCGTGTGTGTAGTGTGTGCAAACCCAGTACGATCGAGATTGCTCTCGAACCACTCGATGGTTTGGCCTCAAACTTAGGGAGCACACTATCAGTCAGTGCCCCTTCGTGCCTCTGAAATTTTAAGCCATATGGTGCTGTGTCGTGTCCTACAGGACAATCGAGCAGCAGGGGATCACAGTATCCCCTATGCAGTATCTCGTGCACGGTGTGCGTGTCCAATTTGGACACAAAAAGTGAGCAAAAATTAACTCAGTCAAAATAAATTTAAATCCCCATATATAGGGCTACCAATATATGAAATTAGTTTTAAAAATGGTCAACAAATGATTGGTTTAGGCATTTCATCAAAAGTCATAGATTTAAATAGTTTCAAATTAATTAAAAATCACCAAAAATCATAAAATGATTTAAATATCATTATTAAATGATTATAAATACAAAAGTTCAAAATTACTCTCATTTTAGAAAAGTGGGTGTTACACAAGACGAGGCCCTTGCAGCTAAGGGTGGCTAGCCCTGCTCAAGTCCTCGAATTATCACCGGCGGCGTGTTCTTGCCTGCCTACCTTGCTCCCCTCCTAGGCCGATACGATCCTATGGCCCTATATTTCTGAATCGAGGGTGCGTAACCTTGTCAACAAGTTATCCATGACCATTCACCTACGAGAACTCCTAGACTCAACGTAAATGCGTGGCCTAGCCGTCACAACTTAGCTTCCTTAGCTTTACTTCTTGTACTTGTCATACTTCTTTTGTAGAGCCCAAACCAGGGTTACCTCGGCGACTGACCTACAGTCCCGACATGTTTACAGCGTTTCCATACTCTTATTGACTTAACTAAATTGCGCTTACGCAAGGCAGTGTTTCCATACTCTTATTGACTGCGACTAACCTACAGTCACGACATGTTTACAGTGTTTCCATTGCCCAATTCATACTATATATATATATATACATATATATATATATTATATATAAACATCACACCCTCTCTCTTCTATTATTTGCCACACACCAGCTCACACCCCCCCCCTTTGGCCGACCTCTCTCTCTCCCCCCTCTCTCAAATATCTCTCTCTCTCTCTCTCTCACTCTTTCTATATATACAATATATATACACTCTCTCTCTCTCTCATTTAAACACACCCACAAACACATACAATCTCCATCTCTTCCTCCCTCTACAGCCGAACTCCCCACTCCTCCCTGGCCGAGCACTCCTCCTTCCTCCTCCTCCCTAGGCCGAGCACCCCCTCCCTCTTCTTCTTCTCCTCCATCATCCACATCTCCATCATCATCATCATCAAGACACCACCATCACCATTACCATGCATCCCACCACAACCACCTCCGCCACCACCACCCGCACGGCCACCACCACCCGCACGGCCACCACCACCCGCACGGCCACCACCTCCGGCCGCCGTGCTCGGCGAGCCCGCCCCGACGCGCCGCAGCAGCAGCTGCGAGCAGCAGCAAGCAGCAGTGCGCAGTTGCCGCGCCGCCCCCGCGCGCGCGCATGGGCGCGTGGCGCGCGCCCCCGCCGCCGCCACCGGCCACCGGCGACCCCCCCTGGCCGTGCGCGACCCCGGTGGCCTCCCCCTTGCCATCGGCCACTTCCCCGACGCGCCGCATAGGCTATTCGTGCATTTCGCACGAAATCCCGTCGACGCGCGCGATTTCAAGTTTCAGAAATTGTGTTTCGGGACAGCAACTTCGCGTGCATTTTTTGGGAGATCCGACCGTTGGATCGGCGATTTCTTTGCTCCATCGCAATCTCGGTATATCCATCTTCACTCCCCTCAATTTTCGTCCGTTAATTATGTCGTTTGATACCTCAAAACTGACCACCAAGTTGATGTTTTAAATTGAACTATTTTTGGACAGTTTCGTGGAGCCGACTTCGTCAGCTCGTAACTTCGCCGTCGCAGCTCCGTTTTGCGCGCTGTCAGTTCCGGTGCACAGCTGGTATAACCATCTTCCTGTCTCCTTTATATTTCGTTTCGTTTTAAGCACGTTCGGTTGGTCGAATTCGACGCCAAAGTTGGCCGTCCGAATTTTTTAAATTGCACTTGTTAAATTCCATTTTTGAACCCGGGACTCCGGATTCAATTTCTGACACCACCAGTAGACTCGTGGCGTCGTTCTGGCATGTTTTCATATAAAGTTTGCTTGATTTGGAGAACGTGGGCCCTGGCACGCATTTCGGTGCAAAGCGGGTCCCACTTTTCAGGTCAACGGGTCACTTTGAGATCGGCTCATCGGAATCCACTTCCGGATATACCGTTGAGTTCGTATCGTCATTCTGGACTCGTTGATATATAATTTGCTGAGTTTTGAAGACATTTGCTCCGGCACGCATTTCCGTGCAAACCGGATACCAAGTGTCGCGTCAACGTATCATTTTGAGATCGGCACATCGGAATTCCATTTTGGACATACCGTTGGGTTCGTATCGTCATTCTGGATTCGTGGACATATAATTTGCTAGGTTTTATAGACTTCTATCCCGACACGTTTTTCGGTGCAAAGTGTGTCCAACGACGGACATCATTTTGACCCAAAATTATCGTTTTGCCCCTGTGTCCAAATTAGACTTATGGGTAGGATATCCTAGCTGATTTGACCGTTCTGGACACGTTGGTGATATTTATTTTATCATCCGACAACATCTGTAGATTTTGATTATGTATTATCCTTAATTTATAATTAATTATTTTTCTAGATATTGTTACTTTCTGGTTTTGAATTTTTATATATATTTTAATTGCTGTAAAAATCTTGGAAAAATGATATTTAAATATTATGTTAATTTAGCTAATTTATTATAATTTTTCTAGCATTTAATAAGTACTTTTGGTATTTTATAAAAATGGGAAAACAGAACTCATTTTCAATATATTTATGTTTGCTGATTTTTAATAATTATTTATGAGGGTTTATAAATTCCAGAAAAAATTAGTATAAATTTCTATAATTAACAAGGATTATTTTGGTACTTTATTTTATATATAATTTAGCTTTTTGTCTATCTCTAAAATTATTGGACCATAGTGTACAGCTGATTTATTTATTAAATAATTACGACTTTTAATATTTTGTGTTGATTTGAGTTATAGGCGTATTGGACCTCACCCCGCACTAGTGTAAAGACCCTAGAGAGTTAGTTTGTGTATAGTGGCACTTCACATTAGACTTTTATGCTAGGTCCCCACTTGGCTAGTATCCAGTTAGGAGTCGTGTCACACCACTAGTATATTGTTGATCATAGCTTAGAACTGAGTTTGTATGTCATTATTGACAGGACACCGGACATCTATATCTTCATACTAGTATTCTTGCTTTGTTCGAGGCAA
This sequence comes from Iris pallida, assembly GCA_029216955.1. Lineage (NCBI taxonomy): Eukaryota > Viridiplantae > Streptophyta > Magnoliopsida > Asparagales > Iridaceae > Iris > Iris pallida. The sequence goes on along the minus strand of JANAVB010028818.1, from coordinate 11,943,608 downwards.
GTACATCTACACACTCATTTACTGTCTTTTAATGCTAGAACATGTATTAACCCTGTTAAAATACTGCTTTCTGAATAACTGCAAGTTAAATCTTCACATGTTACATTAAATTGGTCCCTACCATGCTTAGGACAGTTATCATATCTTCACATGTTCTTTACTGGTTCTCAGTACATGTTTTACTATGCTTTATACTACTCGGAGTATTCACATGTTTCATATTGTTCCCAGTACCGGCTGTGCTTATATTACTCCCAGTGTCTCTCACATGTTTTTACTGTTCTCGTATCTCTCACATGATAGAATATGGGTTATAGGGAAACTGATAGTAGTGTACGTGATCATGACCCCCCTATAGTAGCGAACGAGGTCGCATTTTATATGCATACTTTGCCGTAGGCCATTATCCCGCATTTCTGTACGGATGTACACCTATGCTTGTTGACTTGTACGTATGTACATTTTATTTACATTGTACCTCGGTACATTGTACATCTATTGACCGATCACGTACCTGCTACAGTTTTAAACATTATATATACATCTGTCTCTATGACATATGTATCCTTGCCATGATAGATTATAAGATATACCATGATTCCAGATATGCCATGTTCCCTGTGTTACTATGATATTGTGATCCCAGTTGTACCATGAGGCCATGTTTCTAGTATTTCCTGTTTTATAGACTTACCACACCATGTTTCTTGTTGTACATCTCTTTCATTATATGTTCAGTACTTTAGTTGTAGAGGTTGTACTTGCTCCCGTCCTGACAGGATAACGTTGTAGGTTTACTTTTCGAGAAGGAAACGCTGTGTGTTACATGTTATGGTACTGCATTGAGGACCTGGCCTTAGCTCCAGAAGAGGCCCCAGCGGGGAACCTTGCTTAGTTATCTTTCTTGTGTTTTGAGACTTAGACTTTGGTATGTTCTTATATTTGGATACTGGACTTTGTCTCCAGTTAGATACTTTGGTTATGTATTATTAAGTCTGTGCTTATGTTACCTTCGCTTATAGATGCTGTGTTGTGATGAACATTTAAATGTGATTTTAGAACTGTTAGTAGCTTAGATCATTTATTGTCTATTCTTAGAACAGCTTACTGCGCTTTAACCAAGCGTAGGCTGGACATGGCTCGGCCCGGCCCAACAATTTGGGTAACGGGTCGTGACACTACCTGCGCTGAAGGACCTCTGTCTACCAAGCTACATGGCCAGGATGGCTTGTCGTGCCAGTGACCTTCACGAACGTACTCTATTACGTTTTCTTATTATCAACATGACAGGGAAGAACATGGTAAGTTTACGCTACGACGGCGCACTCTGCCGGGGGTTAGAACTATCGTCATTATACGGTTGTGCCTTCAAATATAAGTTGAATTGAGTAGGATGGCTAGAAACTTCACTAAATATTTGCTTGCACGTCCACTTGAATTCTTCAACAAATGAGAGCACGGGATTTAAATTGCCACGCACCAGCACAAGTGTAAAGTGCTGACCCTCGCTCTCAACAGGTACTCGAAACCAGGATAGCGTGCCAAGGAACTGAAGGCGACGCTCCTTTCTTTTGAAGCCTTGTTAGCGCGAAGGCTAGCTCTGCAACATTTTGAAGACTCCAACCCAACTGCATCATGAGTCACAAACTCTCGCCGATCCCAGGTCTTAGAGAGTCGTTTTGATGTTTGTAAAAAGGGATATAAATATATGGAATGACTATCTCATCGATGTCGGTTGTAAGCCCGCGAGGCCTCTTTTGTAATTGAGTCTGTAACCTAACTTATTATCAACGAAAATACAAGTTTCTTTTGTAAATGAATGTGTTCAATTTCTCTGCGTACTCTTACATATGCTGTTGTTTCGGATAACCTTATGAACCGCCTTGTGCAAGCATAACTGAGGCTTGCACGGCATCACTCCCGGGGGACGACTATCGATTCTACCGAATCGGGGCGTGCCATAATGGTATTAGAGCACGGCTTTACGTCCTTGGCCTCCAGTGTCGAGTTTTTAGTCTCAAAATCGTTGGTCTCGTGTCGACGAGATATGTCGTTCCATACGAGTGAGCCTGTAACAAGTTTTGTGACTAATATATTTTGTCTTCAAAAATCCCAGAAGACATGTCGGTGAACGTGGCGGCGAACGAAAAAAGTGCTTCGAGCAGCTCGAGTAGCTCGAGACCCGGACCCTCAAATGATGCCATGGAGCGGATGTTGCGCATGCTGGAAGCGCAACAACGACAAGCTGAGGAGAGTCAACGCCAGAATGAGCAACATTGACGGCAGACGGAGGCACGTCAAACTCAGTTCGAGGCCCGATTCGAAGCACAATTCAAGTTGCAGCAGAAGTAGCTTGATACTCTCCAGCAGATCGTTCAGACGGTGGTGGCCAACAACAACTGTCACTACCACTTTTCTAGCTTGAGGGTATTTTGGTCATTTTTAAAATTTTAGAATTTAATTTGAATTATTATTATTATTTATAATTAATGTGATTTTTTAGTGATTTTAGAATAATTGATTTTGGAGTTTTAGTGACTTTGACTTATGTTGACCTTGTAGACTAATCTAGTGGCTAACCTAGGTCATGACCAAGTGATTAGGATTTGAAAACCTAGGTTGACTTTAGTTAGTGAGGTTTAGCTCATTGTAATTAATTTGGGAAAATAGGAGCTAGTTTGATTAAGGAATGGCTTGTGAAGTCACAAGTCATTTTATGACTAATAGGCTTAATGGCCCATAGCCCACACCCGTTGAACCAAGCCCTAACCCTAGGAATTCTGGCCGGCCGACTATGGTCAGCCCCCCCCCTATTTATATCCTCTTGAAATTAGGGTTGCCTCTTTAGGAAACATTGCCATTTGGAAGAGGTGAGTCCCCATCTTTGTAAATTCTTAGAAAATCCATTTCTACTCCAAATTCTTTCAAACAAATTGCAATAGGACCTAATATAGTATTCTTGTTGTTGTTGATGAGTATTTACAGGAAGAACACAATTTGAGGAAGTTTAGTGGCTTGTGGAGCTCTTCCCATTTGGGGATTTTGACCCATTGTTCACCTATAGGTATAATCCTCTCTATTGCATTTAAATTCTATTAAAAATCATTTCTAGGTTGTCCTAACCCTAACCTAACAGTAGGATAGGCTAACCCTAGATTTTGGACCCATTTCGTGTCCGTATCAGACACGTACCAGTGTGGTTAGGTTGGTGTTCGACGAAATGCCTCAAAGGGCATTTCGTTCGATTTTTGTGATTGTGTTTGAATGGAAAAATCCATTTTAGGCTCGCTTATGCTAATCTTGGACACTGAGCACGTTTTCGTGTCGGGTTGGGCCGACACGAGCGCGTGGACACGCGGTCGTGTACCCACGCGCGCGGGCAGATTTCTCTCCTGCTACTCGAGTGTGGTTTCTCTGTGCACAGAGGGTTTCAACCCTTGAAACTCGACATGTGAGTCGTGTCCACTACTGACACGAGATCCCTAGAGTTTCAGGAACTCTCGTGTCATGTCGGACACGGATTCATGCTTGCATATGTGTTACACTGTGCGGTGCAGTGTATTATTTAGTGTTCTGGTGTTTGAATAGTTTTTAATGCTTTTTAATTATGTTTAATTATTAGTTAAGATCCTAAACTTGATGATTTAATCTCTGTTATAATAGTTACATAATTTAACTTTGGGTTTCAATGAGGTGTATGGTTCGAACATGGTTTTTTTTGGGTTTTCTGATACGATCACTGATACTGTATTTCCAGTTTTCCCAAACCAGTTTAATTCTCTATTTGTTTACTGTTGTTCAACTGTATTTGATCCCCACATGTTACATTTCATATTAGCTAAGTTATTTCATTCAATTAAAGGCTTTTGGTTGTGAGATTTATGTTTAGACTTTTGAGTTCATTCTCGAAATTGTATGATAACCTGAGAATCTCTGTTTAAACCTGGAAATTGGTTTCCCTTGCATTACATGTGCTAACCTGAGTTGGGATGGTGTTTCCAGTTAACTAAACCTGAGAATGTGTATTTTAAAATTGGGATTTAGTTCCCAGTTTCAACATTAACCTGAGTTATGGTATTGCACTATTTCATTTGTAAACCTGAGAATCAAATTGCATTAACTGGTTTGAGTTCTTCTAACAACCTAAGAATAGTTTTTTTTAGCTATATTGTTTAGTTTGTGAATTGATTTCCTTTTCATTATTTCAATGGTTGTTCATCATTGAAACCTGAGATTGAGTTCCACTTCTAAGAATTTAATGTGTTCATTGTTTCTTCCTTAAGACTGAAATGAAAGCCTTAAACCTGAATGTACACTATACATTGATTCCTTCCTTTTTGTTCACTGAAATCTGAGTTTATGTTCTTTTACATAAAACTGAGAATGTAATTCACTAGGAACTGATTTGGGGTTAGTGTACCTGGGTGTTCCTGTAACTTAAATGATAATTCTAACAACCTGAGAATGATTTTAACCCATATTGTTTACTTGTTAAATGATTTCCCTTTTTTGTTCTTTAAACTGTGTTGAGGTTCAACATAAAACCTGGGATTTGGTTTGTGGTTCAGTTCTTTGAAAATCTGAAATTGATTGTTTAAAACCTGAGAATGGGATTGGGGTATTGTTTTGTATTTCAAACTGAAATTCCTTGTTTCCTATACCCTGTCTCCTATGCACACATCCACATTGCACATTACATAGCTCACTGTTTTCAGGATTGTTTTTCCCTTTTGTTTCCAGTTTTCACTTGAGCATTACACACACTCTTGTGATGTCTCACACACATGCCTAAGGCTTTGACACACACTCACACTTGTATATTCATGTGTTCTCTCTTTTCCTTCCCTATAGATATATGCTTTGTGTCATATATATATAAGTTCCTATATAATATATATTAGTGTTGTACTATACATATTAATTATATATAGGAATGTGTGATAATGTGTATATATACATGATACATTGTGATATGATTGTATATATATAAATATGGGTTATCATTTGACATGTCATGATATTGGTGTATGTAATGTATAGATAGCCAATATGTGTATTGATTAGCTATAGAGGATATCTTGGTAGATGTGTCTAGTAGGCTATAGGCTAGACATATGGCATGTAGAGATGTGATTGGTAGGCTTGACATAGTATTGCCTAGAATAGCCTAGTAAACCTAGAGTAGACTTGTTAGAACTTAGAATAACTTGCTAGACCTAGATTAGACTAGTTTGACCTAGATTAGACTTGGTTGACCTAGTTTGACTTCTAGGGTTGACTATAGTTGACCAAGAGTTGACTTTGGTCTAGATTGACCTAGATTCATGTAAAACACATTGTAGTGCATTATATTTCTATTCTAGACTTGTTGTGACTCGTACTGTTCTAAATAGGAGCCAGACACCACTCCTCGGACAGTACTTTCAACTCGGACTTTCAGATAGCAAGCGAGTACATTCTCTGATCTTTTCATACCTGTCTGGACTATATTCTTGCTCTAGATTACTCTACATGATGCTGACACGTATCTTCATGGATTAGTACTATATGGATCCCTTCCTGAGATGTTATCCCTCTACATGTGCATCGGGTATTTTATGTTTATGTACTTTATCATGTGCATCAGGTACTCCTTGTACTCGTACTAGTTCATGTTATTACATGTTCTCATGTGCTTTTATGTGCTTATCATGTGCCTCATGTACTACTCATTACATGAGTTCACGCATCTTAGCTGTATTCATGTGCTTATAACATAACTTGAACGGATCCTTGTGTATTGATTGGGACGGGGTGAGTAGAATTGGTTATGTGAACACTATCCCCAGTAGCTGTATTCATGTGCCTCCTTATTTGTATTCATGTGCCCCTAAGCCATTTACATAACCATATTGTACTCTAAATCACGTAGTCACTTACAGTCTTTACTATCATGTATTTATTTCCAGTTACAAAATATCTCCTGTTTTACCTGTACTTCCATTCAGTACTTCCTGTATTTTACTCTATTGCATGATATATTTTCCTAACCTGCTATGAACTGTTGAGAGATATGTGCTCGTTCCCATCCTGACTGGACCTGTTGAAATATTACAGAGGACGAGGCTGAGGCGTTCTGCCCTACTTACTACGGTGCCACACTAGATGAGTGCCTGGACTTGGACCAGCAGCAAGATCCATTAGCTGTAGACGACACTCCATTAGTTTAGGATTGTCTTACTATTTTGGATCACTGTATTAGACTTTGAGATATTTTGAGATGTATTATTCTAGACACTTAGAACTCTGGATTGTATCTCTGTGATTCTCTGTTCTGGATATTTTATCTTTCATTATCATTCCATCTTACCTGTTCTACCTTAGCTGTGATTGAGTTATATTTATGTTATGTCACCCCCATTCGGGGAGTATAACTGTTTTACCTTCAATTGTTAGATGTCGTGACCTAGGACAGCGTACTACCGCCGACACTGCGGCGTAGGCTGGACGTACCCACGTCTCGTGCCCTTACTCTAGGGTGCGGGTCGTGACAACAACAACTCCGCGACAACCCATACCGTAACCGAGCCTGCGGCCAGACAAAGTGAAGTCGATCCGGAGGCACCCGAGCCTACACCTGCAGCACCGAGAAGTTCCAACTTCGACATGTCGAAATTCACAAAGAGTTTTCGTACTTCCTTCAACGACACGGAAGATCCCTCCTTGGCGATCGACTGGTTAGAGGAACTGGAAGACAAGTTCGAGCTTCTGGGCGTCGAAGAGTCCAAGAAAGTCGCATGCGCTCAACTTCTACTCCGGTCGAACGTGCACGACTGGTGGGTCGTACAAAAGCGAGCGATCAGACGCGACGACGAGACATCGGCAATTTCTTGGGCCACCTTCCGTGAGGCGTTAGAGATCGAGTACCTCCCTGAAGCCGTTCGATAAGAGAAGGAAAATAAATTTATGCAGTTGAGGCAAGGGAATATGACGGTGCGGCAGTATGCAGCGGAGTTCAACAAGTTAGCCAAGTTTGCTGGAGAATTCCTGCCCTCCCTGACGAGTCGTGGTCGACGGTTCGAAGTGGGTCTATGACCATCCATCTACGCCCATGTGTCCGTTCCGCAATACAAAACGATGGAGGAGTCTCTCAACCACGCCCTCCGCCTTGAACGCCAATATCCTTCAGGTGCTGCCAGCGCTGTGCATACCTACAATCACAAACGCCCAAGCCACGCGGGAGGAAACAACATGACCAAGCGTCCGAACAACGGGCACCAGGGCGGACAACAGGTGCGGAACCAGGGACCTCACTGCACAAAATACAACCGGAACGGACATCTCGCCGTCGACTGTGAAGTTCAAAATGGCGGATGTTTCATTTGCGAAAAAAGGGATCACTTTCATGGAGATTGCCCGAAGCGTAAAAAAAATAACTTGGACGCGCCTCAGCATCCACAGCACCGTCCGGGGAATCAAGTTCCGGCGCCTCGAGCACCTCAACCCGCACCGCAAAATGGCCAAGACCGACGCCCCAATGCCCAGGGTCGCATCTACGCCATGACTCGAGATGAAGTGCATGCGTCAGATACGGTCGTAATAGGTATACTTAGTTTCAATAATGTGCCTGCTCGTGTATTATTTGATTCAGGTGCTTTACACAGTTTTATATCGACGGACTTTGCCGTCGAGCACAAATTTTCGATAATATTATTAGATCTCGACCTTAGCGTAAGCACACCTTCGGGCACACCAATACTCACTAATTTAGCCTGCGCCGACGGGATTATCTGTATCGGTAGTCAAAAGATCGGTCTTGACGTGATAGTCCTAGACATGAAGGACTTTGATATCATTCTGGGAATGGATTGGTTCGGGCCGTGCAACGCAACCATAGACTACGCCAGAAAGACGGTCACCTTACGTATACCAGGAGTGCCTGAATTCTGCTTTTCGTGTGGTGAAGCGTTATCGACCTGCATACTGATTTCGGCAATTTCTGCTCGGAGGATGCTGCATTCTGGGTACGAAGGATATTTGGCGTTCGTCCGAGACATGCGACAGGATGGTGCAAACGCGGGTCAGACCGACGTTGTGGCAGAATTCCCCGATGTGTTCCCGGACGAGCTACCCGACATGCCCCCCGACCGAGAAATCGAGTTCAGCATCGATATATTTCCCGATACTCGACCGATTTCCAAGGCCCCGTACAGAATGGCTCCCGCCGAGCTGAAGGAACTCAAGGTCCAGCTACAAGAGTTACTCGATAAAGGGTTTATTCGGCCTAGTGTGTCACCGTGGGGAGCGCCCGTATTGTTCGTGTAGAAGAAGGATGGGTCCATGCGTCTGTGCGTCGATTACCGAGAGCTGAACAAGGCCACCATCCGGAACAAGTACCCATTGCCCCGCATAGACGACTTATTCGATCAACTGCAAGGCGCCTCGGTATTTTCGAAGATTGATCTCCGCTCAGGCTATCATCAACTCAAGATCAAGTCAGACGACGTACAAAAGTTAACCTTTCGCACTCCGTACGGCCACTACGAGTTCTTGGTGATGCCATTCGGTCTGACGAACGCCCCTGTCGCCTTCATGGATCTGATGAATCGGGTATTTCGACCCTTCTTTGATAAATTTGTGGTAGTCTTTATTGACGATATTCTCGTCTACTCGAAGGACAGGGCACAGCATGCAGAACATCTACGGGCCGTGCTCCAGACACTTTGAGAAAATGAGTTGTTTACAAAGCAGAGTAAGCATGAATTTTGGCTAAGCAGCATATCCTTTCTTGGTCACATCATTTCGTCCGAGGGCATTGCAGTCGACCCGAAGAAAGTGGAAGCTGTTGCTGATTGGAAGCGGCCTGCGTCTGCTAGTAAGATTCGAAGCTTTCTTGGTTTGGCGAGATACTATCGACGCTTCGTGAAAGACTTCGCAAAGATTGCATCGCCACTGACTCGCCTCACTCAAAAGGGAGTCGTGTATGAGTGGTCGGATGACTGTGAAGCTTCATTCCAGGAGCTAAAATAGCGACTAATTTTGGCACCTATACTCGCACTTCCGGGTGGGCCAGAGGGTTTTCAGATATTCAGCGATGCTTCAGGCCAGGGCTTGGGATGTGTGCTCATGCAGTGAAACAAGGTGATATCCTTCGCCTCCAGACAGTTAAAGCCGCACGAGAAGAACTATCCTACCCACGACTTGGAGTTAGCGGCGATTGTGTTCGCGTTGAAATTGTGGCATCACTATCTATATGGTGTGGCGTGCGCGATCTATACCGACCACAAGAGCCTCAAGTATCTCTTCACTCAGAAGGAATTGAACTTGCGACAGAGGCGCTGGCTCGAACTGATCAAAGACTATGACTTGACGATCGACTACACTCCGGGCAAGGGAAATGTTGTGGCGGACGCTCTGATTTGAAATTATCTTGCCTCGCTATCCATCAACCGCAGACTACTACAAGATTTAGAAGAAATGGGCATCGATCTCCGGGTTTGATTCAGGGATATACGGTTGGCGCAGCTGCAGTTAGAGCCGAGTTTGCTGGAAAAGATCATGGCCGCTCAGAAGGATGATCCGTACCTAAAAAAAATGTGCGAGCGAATTTCGACAGGTAGTGCGACCGATTTTACGGAAGATAAGACCGGCGTGCTGAGAATGAATGGCCGACTATATGTTCCGGATGATTCAGAACTACGAAAGGAGATAATGTCGAAGGCGCATTATGCGAAATATACCTTGCATCTAGGCAGTACCAAGATGTATAAGGACCTCCGCACGACCTTCTGGTGGCATGGAATGAAGAGAGATGTGGCGCTCTTCGTGTCGCAATGCATGGCCTGTCAGCAGGTGAAAGCTGAGCATCAGCGACCGGGCGGGAAGATGCAGAACCTTGCCATTCCAGAGTGAAAATGGGATCATGTCATGATGGACTTTATTGTTGGCCTACCGAAGACACCACGGGGGAGCGACGCCATCTGGGTCACGTCGATCGACTAACCAAGTCAGCGCACTTTATTGCCATCAAAGTTACTTGGAGCATTGATCGCCTGGCGCAGATTTATCTTGACGAGATAGTACGGCTGCACGGAGTTTCAGTATCCATCGTCTCTGATCAGGATTCACGGTTCATGTCGCAGTTCTGGAGTAGCCTTCAGTCGGCGCTGGATACCAAGTTGCAGTTCAGCTCAGCTTATCATCCTCAGACCGACGGCCAAATGGAACGCATTAATCAGATTCTCGAAGACATGCTACGACTCTGCACAATTGACTTCAAATCAAGCTGGGACGTCCACCTACCGCTGGCAGAATTTGCATATAACAATAGCTATCAGTCCAGCATCCAAATGGCGTCGTATGAAGCTTTGTACGGCCGGAAGTGCAGATCGCCCATTTGCTGGGATGAAGTCGGGGAACGACAGATACTCGGCCCGGAGCTGGTAGAACAGACTGTGAAAAAGGTCAAACTAATTCGGGAAAGACTAAAGATTGCACAGAGTCGGTAAAAGAGCTACGCCGACACCCATCGAAGACCGCTTGAGTTCCAGGTGGGCGATCATGTGTTCCTGAAAGTGTCGTCCATGCGAGGAGTTACTCGGTTAGACGCGAAGGAAAAGCTGAGTCTGAGATTCGTTGGGCCGTTCGAAATACTCGAGCGGGTCGCCCCAGTGGCCTATAAAATTGCCCTACCGCCGGCGCTTAAAGGTGTGCACAATGTCTTCCACGTCTTCCAGCTGTGGAAGTACGTGCACGACCCTAGCCATATGGTAGATTTTGGCCAGCTGGAGCTAAAGTCCGACTTATCCTACGTTGAAGAGCCCGTTCGAATCTTAGAACGCAAGGATAAGCTACTGCAAAATCAGGCGATCCCTCTCACTCGCGTACTCTGGAGGAACCATACGGCAGAAGAGTCGACATGGGAACTCGAGTCAGAGATGAAGGAAAAGTTTTCTTCATTATTTTCATAGAGGTAGGTTCTGTTCTTAAGTTTCAAGGACGAAACTTTTTTTTAGTTGGTTATGGTGTAGTACCCCGTCCCTACATCGTGCCCCGTTGTTCGTCCACGGGGTGCGTGAGAAAGGAACACTGTCGCTATCGACTCGGTCGGGACCAATAGGTCGGGATCGATCGAATCGATCGAGCGGGAACAGTTGAATTAAGATCCATTCCCCGTTATGGAATGGCTTCTTTGGAACCAAGTCCAATATTCAGCGGGTTGCGCCTCAAGGATTGACTCTGCGGCTGAGTCGGAAGAGACCTCCCGTTGCTCTGCTTTCCATGCCGCTTGCATTGGTTTTGGCTTTATTTTCTGAATGCATTTTCGTGAATGTTTTCGATGGTTTTATGGCTTACGCTTCAAACTTCGCATTTGTATCGAATTTCCTTGAATAACACAGTGTTCTAATCGGTTGCTTGTGCAATTTCTGGTGATCGCGTAGGCAACGTCTAGCGCGGGCAACCAGTTTCTTGCCTCAAATAAATACTAAGGTGAGTGGCTGACCCTTCTTCCCTCGACCCTATTCTCTAATACATTATCAATACTAGACATGTGCTATGCTAGATGTAATGCAACGACATGAATGATATTCTGATGAACGGTCACACGACGTCCCACGAACATGAACTATACAGATGCTTGTCATACAATATTATCGTGCTTGAAATTATCAAATCATATAGAACCGTGCTAAGGAAGGATGAATCGATTAAATAAATGTCGCAACGATACTATAAGATGTGCCTTGAAATAACAAATTAACTTAGCACGGTCATGGACAACTTGTCGACAAGGGCGATTGTTTCTTCGGACGGTATCCCGAGGCCACGGGACCGTTCCGGCCTAGGAAGAAACACAGATAGCTATGCCGGATGCATGCCACGGTAGGCAGTAGCTTTCAACGGGGCTCGCTACCTGCGCTGAAGGACCTCTGTCTACCAAGCTATATGTCCAGGATGGCTTGTCGTGCCAGTGACCTTCACGAACGTACTCTATTACGTTTTTTTATTATCAACATGACAGGGAAGAACATGGTAAGTTTACGCTACGACGGCGCGCTCTGCCGGGGGTAAGAACTATCGTCATTATACGGTTGTGCCTTCAAATATAAGTTGAATTGAGTAGGATGGCTAGAAACTTCACTAAATATTTGCTTGCACACCCACTTGAATTCTTCAACAAATTAGAGCACGGGATTTAAATTGCCACGCACCAGCACATGTGTAAAGTGCTGACCCTCGCTCTCAACAGGTACTCGGAACCAGGATAGCGTGCCAAGGAACTGAAGGCGACGCTCCTTTCTTTTGAATCCTTGCTAGCTCGAAGGCTAGCTCTGCAACATTTTGAAGACTCCAACCCAACTGCAATATGAGTCACAAACTTTCGCCGATCCCAGGTCTTAGAGAGTCATTTTGATGTTTGTAAAAGGGATGTAAATGTATGGAATGACTATCTCATCGATGTCGGTTGTAAGCCCGCGAGGCCTCTTTCGTAATTGAGTCTGTAACCTAATTTATTAACAATGAAAATGCAAGTTTCCTTTCTAAATGAATGTGTTCAATTTCTCTGCGTACTCTTACATATGTTGTTGTTTCGGATAACCTTATGAACCGACTTGTGCAAGCGCAACTTAGGCTTGCACGGCATCACGCCCGGGGACGATTATCGATTATATCGAATCGGGGCATGACAACAACCGCAGAAAACAGGGGACAGTACTTGCTATGACTTTGCTAGTCCAACAAAACTCTTGTCTAACGTGTTCGTACAACGACTTGACAAGTAAGGGCTGCGTCAAGCCTTGCATCGAGGGAACGTGCTGTGCACGCATTCGACTTGAACAATCAAGTTCTTTGGGTGCCTAGACTTAATCCACAAGCCTTACAATATGACTTAAACTGTGAGACAAGCGAATGTTAATATTAATGCTATTTCAAATAATATTGTACATTTTAAATAAAAAAGAATAGAATTTTAACTTTAACTATTTTTAAGTTGTGAATTTAAACCTAAGTTTAAATGTTAAATCAAAAACTAATTAAATTTTATTATTAATATTAGTTTCAATAATATTATAAATTTTAAATTAACAGAAATGTCACTGTAGTAGAAACCTAACTAATGGCACGTTGCTCGGGCTCGGTTAGTGTTTGTCTAAACTCGTACGTGAGAACTAGTTATTAGTAATGAAAATCAAAAATTAAATTTTAACTTTAACTATTTTTAAGTTGCAAATTTAAAACTAGTTATTAGTAAAAGGAGCTTTTGAAATAAAAACTGGTCAAGCTCGATCCTTTCTATTTATCTCTCTCTCTCTCTTTCTCTCTCTCTCTCTCTCTCTCTCTCTCTCTCTCTCTCTCTCGGGTTCTATCTTGCAGATTGTGTTCACTAATACCATATCATTAGAAATAATTACATAATAGTAAATGTAGCATTAAATTCTGTTGCATGCTTTATCCTACACAATTCAATAATACATGTACACAGAAGACGAGAAGGTTGTGTTGTTGGAAGTTGTTTCTTTAAAAGTGTAGAATAGAATAATGGGATGATCTGTTTATTGATGAGAGACTACATATATATAGGAGAGGCTAGCCTCCTCTCCTATTACTCTAAGCAATGTGGGACTAAAGCCTAATTACTAATAACTCTAATATAACACTTATTTCTAATATAACTCTTAACACCCTCCCTCAAGCTGGAGCATAGATGTCAATCATGCCCAGCTTGTTACATAAAAATTGAACCTGGGGACCCAGGAGAGGCTTTGTGAAGATATTAGCTATCTGGTCGCCGGTCCGCACATGTTGAAACCTTATCACTCCTTTTGTATATTCATCACGAACAAAATGAATATCAATTTCAATATGCTTCGTCCTTTCATGAAATACTGGGTTGGTGGCAATGTGAATAGCAGATTGGTTATCACACCATAGGTCTGCCACTTGAGATCCTGCGTCTTCTCCCAGTTCTTGTAGGAGATGCTTCATATATAATATTTCTGACGTGCCATGAGCAATAGCTCGATATTCTGCTTCTGAGCTTGAGCGTGCTATCACACTTTGTTTCTTGCTTTTCCACGATACAAGATTTCCGCCAACAAATACGGAGTAGCCAGATGTAGACCGTCTATCTGCCAGACTTGCTCCCCAGTCAGCATCAGTAAAACACTCAATGCGAGAATGTCCGTTATTCTCCATTCGAATTCCTTTCCCTGGATTCTTTACTAGATAACACAGAATTCTGAGAACTGCCTGCCAGTGTGGAACTCTTGGAGAAGCCATGAATCTACTCGCGACGCTTACTGCAAAAGAAATATCCGGACGCGTCATGACTGCCAAGTAGTTGAGTTTACCAACCACTCGACGATACTGATCTGGATTGGTCATCAGGACCCCTTCGTCTGGAAGTAACTTCGCCCCTGGATCCATAGGTGAGTTTGCTCCCTTTGCTTGCATCATGCCTGCATCATTTAGTATATCCAGTACATATTTTTTTTGAGACATTACAATGTCCCGCTTTCCCCGTGTGACTTCAATACCCAAGAAATAGTTCAAGGATCCCATATCTTTGGTTTGAAATTGTTCTCCAAGAAACTTCTTGAGATTTGCAATACCCTGTCTGTCATCTCCCGTGATTACAATGTCATCAACGTAGACACCAAGCAGTATTCTTCCAGCAGATGTGTGTCGATAGAAGATTGAATGGTCCTTCTTCGACTGACACATTCCAAATTGAGTAACCACCTGTGTAAATCTACCAAACCATGCACGTGGTGATTGTTTCAGGCCATAGAGAGCCTTCCTGAGATGACACACCTTACCCTCCCTTGCAACGAACCCGGGAGGTTGCATCACGTAGACTTCTTCGTCAAGATCCCCGTGGAGGAAAGCATTTTTGATATCTAGCTGAAGTAAAGGCCAGTCATAGCGAACGGCCAACGCCATGAGAACACGAACGGACGTTATTTTGGCCACAGGAGAGAAGGTCTCAAAGTAATCCTCACCATATGTTTGAGAGAATCCTTTGGCCACCAGACGAGCCTTCAATCGATCAAGAGTGCCATCCGGTTTCACGTTAATCGTGAACACCCACTTACAACCGACAGCCTGTTTACCAGTAGGTAAATCGACTAAGTCCCAGGTATGATTCTCCTGGAGAGCCTTTATCTCCTCGTGCATAGCAGCACGCCAACCAGGATGTCGGAGACCCTCCTCAGCGTTCTTGGGGATCTGAATCCCATCAATAGTAGCTACCAGAGACTGAGTATGACAACTAAGACCTTTATAGTTGTCAACATACAAGGGATGATCTCGACATGCACGACGAGGACGTGCTGGAGGCAGAATCCCCGGAGCTGCGGGCGAAACTGGTGGAGGCAGCTCATTGGAGCCGGAGCTACTGGTGGAACCAGAGGAGGATAATTCTGTGGTGGACGTCGTTAATGGCTGACTTGGTGTATGTGGACCATCATCCTGGGTGACTGGCTCGGTAAGCGAGGGCACCTGTACTGGAGGCTGTTGTGTTTGAGGAGGAAACAGCAAAAAATCTTCTTCTGGATAAATTAGGGGTGCCGGACCTATGGATTGGGGAAACGGTGGAAAGTTTGATTCGACAAAGGTAACATCTCGAGTGAAAAAATATCGCTTTAAGACAGGAGAGAAAAACCGATACCCTTTCTGATCTTTAGGATACCCAAGAAAAATATATTGTATTGCCTTAGGATCTAATTTAGAAAGGGTTGGTCGGGTATCCCGAACATAGCATAAGCAACCAAAGATACGGGAAGGCAGAGGAAACGGTTCTTTTCCAGGAAAGAGCCGAGAAAAGGGAGTGCTACCATTGAGCACTGACGACGGCATGCGATTAATAAGAAAATAAGCCGTAAGAACCGCATCCGACCAAAATCTCTTGGGAGTACGTGCTTGAAACATAAGTGCACGTGTTGTTTCCAATAAATGACGATTCTTGCGTTCGGCGACACCATTTTGTTGGGGTGTATACGCACAAGAGGTTTGGTGGATAATGCCATTGCTGGCCAGATGTTTAGCAAGATCACGAGATAAATACTCACGGCCATTGTCACTTCGAAGGATTTTGATTGGGAGACCAAATTGTGTTGTTATCTCGGCATGAAAGTTGCACCAGATGTTAAATAATTCAGCGCGACTTTTCATCAAATAAAGAAACGTGACACGTGAGTAGTCATCGACAAACGTGACAAAGTACTTAAAACCCATGACAGATTCAGTCGGACAAGGTCCCCAGATATCAGAATGCACCAACTCAAAAGGAGCGGATGCAAGATTATTAGAACTTACCGGATAAGGAACCCGATGATGCTTAGCCAAACGACATGACTCACAATGAAAAGAAGAGGGAATAACTAAGGACGGGTACAATTTCTGGAGAACTTGGGACGACGGATGACCTAACCGACAATGTAACTCGACCGGATCCAGTTTCATGCCTGCACAAACAACCGGAGAAGTAGCGTCAAACAGGTACAAGCCTCCAGCCACATGCCCCTTACCAATAGTCTTCCCAGTTGTCAGGTCCTAAAAAACACAACCATCAGGAAAGAATGTTACTGAGCATAATCCATGCTATCAGAGCCATAATCCATCCACCCCTCTCTCCACAAAAAAAAAAAAAAATTTCAACCCCCCCGCGTGCTACAGTACCCGCCCCCCCCCACCCGCTGCTGCTGCCTCCCCCCCCTCTCCTCCACCCTGTCCAGCGCCCCCCCCTGCGCCCCCCCCCTCGCGCCCCCTGCTGCTGCTGCCCCCCCCACCAGCGCCCCCCCCGATCCTGTACCCCCCCACCCCCACTCGCTGCTGCTGCCCCACCCCTGTCCGCTGCTGCTGCTGCTGCCCCCCCGCACCAGCGCCCCCTGGCCCCGCCACTGCCCCCCCCTGTCCCAGCACCCCCCCTCTGTCCAAGCGCCCCCCCTTTTCCAGCACCCCCCCCGAGATCCGGCACCTGCTGCCCCCCCCCCCCCGTCGGCGCCCCCCCCCGCTCCTGCTTAGAGTAATAGGAGAGG
Source organism: Iris pallida (assembly GCA_029216955.1). Classification (NCBI taxonomy): domain Eukaryota; kingdom Viridiplantae; phylum Streptophyta; class Magnoliopsida; order Asparagales; family Iridaceae; genus Iris; species Iris pallida. The sequence goes on along the minus strand of JANAVB010028818.1, from coordinate 11,926,587 downwards.
AGGCTAGCCTCTCCTATATATATGTAATCTCTCATCAATAAACAGATCATCCCATTATTCTATTCAACATGGTATCAGAGCCATAATCCATCCACCCCTCTCTCCACAAAAAAAAAAATTTCAACCCCCCCCGCGTGCTACAGTACCCGCCCCCCCCCCCCACCCGCTGCTGCTGCCTCCCCCCCCCCTCTCCTCCACCCTGTCCAGCGCCCCCCCCCCCCAGCGCCCCCCCCTCGCGCCCCCTGCTGCTGCTGCCCCCCCCCACCAGCGCCCCCCCCGATCCTGCAACCCCCCTCCACCCCCACTCGCTGCTGCTGCCCCACCCCTGTCCGCTGCTGCTGCTGCTGCCCCCCCACCAGCGCCCCCTGCCCCCGCCACTGCCCCCCCTCTGTCCCAGCTCCCCCTTCTGTCCAAGCGCCCCCCCTTTTTCCAGCACCCCCCCCGAGATCCGGCACCTGCTGCCCCCTCCCCCCGTCGGCGCCCCCCCCCCCCCCCCGCTCCACTCTAAACCTAGCCCATCCAAACCCTAATCCTAGCCGCCATTATGTTACTTATTTCACATCCAAACCCTAACCCTAGCCGTCTTTCCTTTTGAAAAAAAAAGGAAGGGAACGGCGTATTTCGAAGACAGATTGTCGCCAAATGCTTTATTTGGGCACCTTCTGTTCCTAGATTACGCCGTCAGGAATTAACAAATGCTATATTTTGTTTATCCTACCCCGAGCATCACATCAGAATCTACACAGAGAATGATCGTGTTTTCTCCTGTGTCCTGACGTGTTTACTTTACATGCGCGCCCCGGCGGTGGCCACGTTTATAGCGCATTAGTAAAGTTGGTGTGATATTTGGGGTTGGAAGAACTCGCGACGATGACAGATCCGAAGACCGATGATGGTACCGGTGTCAGCAATATGATAAGTACTGGCACGACGGTCTCTTCGATTCGACTTGTCGACCGTCGATTGGACGGTACCGATGGTTACTCAACATGGCGTAAGAAGGTTGAAAAAACACTCCGTGGGATGCGGCTGTCTAAACATTTAACTGACAACCCTCCGGCAACGACTGATCCCACTTTTGAACAGTGGGAGACGGATGATAGTCGACTGTTTACACAGTTGATGAACTCCATGGAACCGTCCGTCGAGGACATGGTTCAAAACACGAACACAGTCAAGGAGCTATGGGAGGTCCTAGCAACGGCGTTTGATGGAAAGCGCGACTTGTCCCGCATATATGATTCGGTTGTTGGCGTTTTCCGAGCTAATCAGGGAGACAAGTCTCATAAGGACCACTTCCGATCCTTCAAGGCGATGGTGGATGAAATTGATCGTATTCTTCCTCTGACGTCAGATATCAATGAAGCTCGGACTCAACGCGAGCAGCTTCATGTTATGGCATATCTTGCATCTCTTCGTCCTGATGCGGACTCGGCTCGTTCCCAGATCATTGCTGGATCTGATGTTCCATCCTTGATGGAGGCCCACTTCCGTGTTCTAAGGGCCGCAAAGGTGGTTGAGACCACTCCGGGGGATGCTCCTGCCGATCGATCTGCTCTTAGTAGCGCTGCTCGTCCTGGCGTTCGTGGTGGACGTGGTGGACGACGAGGTGGTCGGACTTATGGACGTGATGGCGGACGAGGCAATGGTGGTCGTGATGGGGGACGACTACGGACCTGCTTTCACTGTGGCCAACAAGGACATTTTCAGTGGCAGTGTCCTAAAGCTCCTGTTGCCAATATTACTTCGGATGCTCCTGATAATAGCATTCGCTCGGTTCCATTGAGCGACGATTCGTACGCGGAATTTCTTGAGTTCCAGGCTCAACGTCGTGGTGAAGCATCAACATTTGGATACTCTGCAGCATGCATTGTCAATCCCAAGCAGTGGGTAATTGACTCGGGTGCATCCGCTCATATGACTGGTGACGCAGGTATGATACATAATTATGTACCTGTCCGTCATGCTTCTGGCATTACTGTTGCAAATGGCGGTTCCCTGACAGTCTGCGGCCGTGGAAGTGCCACTCTTTCTCAAGGATTATCACTCAACTCTGTTCTACTTACTCCTGGGAACCCATTCAGTTTACTTTCTATTAGTCAACTGACTCGTGAACTTCATTGCTCAGTAACATTCTTTCCTGATGGTTGTGTTTTTCAGGACCTGACAACTGGAAAGACTATTGGTAAGGGGCATGTGGCTGGAGGCTTGTACCTGTTTGACGCTACTTCTCCGGTTGTTTGTGCAGGCATGAAACTGGATCCGGTCGAGTTACATTGTCGGTTAGGTCATCCGTCGTCCCAAGTTCTCCAGAAATTGTACCCGTCCTTAGTTATTCCCTCTTTTTTTCATTGTGAGTCATGTTGTTTGGCTAAGCATCATCGGGTTCCTTATCCGGTAAGCTCTAATAATCTTGCATCCGCTCCTTTTGAGTTGGTGCATTCTGATATCTGGGGACCTTGTCCGACTGAATCTGTCATGGGTTTTAAGTACTTTGTCACGTTTGTCGATGACTACTCACGTGTCACGTTTCTTTATTTGATGAAAAGTCGCACTGAATTATTTAACATCTGGTGCAACTTTCATGCCGAGATAACAACACAATTTGGTCTTCCAATCAAAATCCTTCGAAGTGACAATGGTCGTGAGTATTTATCTCGTGATCTTGCTAAACATCTGGCCAGCAATGGCGTTATCCACCAAACCTCTTGTGCGTATACACCCCAACAAAATGGTGTCGCCGAACGCAAGAATCGTTATTTATTGGAAACAACACGTGCACTTATGTTTCAAGCACGTACTCCCAAGAGATTTTGGTCGGATGCGGTTCTTACGGCTTGTTTTCTTATTAATCGTATGCCGTCGTCAGTGCTCAATGGTAGCACTCCCTTTTCTCGGCTCTTTCCTGGAAAAGAACCATTTCCTCTGCCTCCCCGTATCTTTGGTTGCTTATGCTATGTTCGGGATACCCGACCAACCCTTTCTAAATTAGATCCTAAGGCAATACAATGTATTTTTCTTGGGTATCCTAAAGATCAGAAAGGGTATCGGTGTTTCTCTCCTGTCTTAAAGCGATATTTTTTCACTCGGGATGTTACCTTTGTCGAATCAAACTTTCCACCGTTTCCCCAATCCATAGGTCCGGCACCCCTAATTTATCCAGAAGAAGATTTTTTGCTGTTTCCTCCTCAAACACAACAGCCTCCAGTACAGGTGCCCTCGCTTACCGAGCCAGTCACCCAGGATGATGGTCCACATACACCAAGTCAGCCATTAACGACGTCCACCACAGAATCATCCTCCTCTGGTTCCACCAGTAGCTCCGGCTTCAATGAGCTGCCTCTACCAGTTCCGCCCGCAGCTCCACCAGTTCCGCCCGCAGCTCCGGGGGTTCTGCCTCCAGCACGTCCTCGTCGTGCATGTCGAGATCATCCCTTGTATGTTGACAACTATAAAGGTCTTATTAGTCATACTCAGTCTCTGGTAGCTACTATTGATGGGATTCAGATCCCCAAGAACGCTGAGGAGGGTCTCCGACATCCTGGTTGGCGTACTGCTATGCACGAGGAGATAAAGGCTCTCCAGGAGAATCATACCTGGGACTTAGTCGATTTACCTACTGGTAAACAGGCTGTCGGTTGTAAGTGGGTATTCACGATTAAGGTGAAACCGGATGGCACTCTTGATCGATTGAAGGCCCGTCTGGTGGCCAAAGGATTCTCTCAAACATATGGTGAGGATTACTTTGAGACCTTCTCTCCTGTGGCCAAAATAACGTCCGTTCGTGTTCTCATGGCATTGGCCGTTCGCTATGACTGGCCTTTACTTCAGCTAGATATCAAAAATGCTTTCCTCCACGGGGATCTTGACGAAGAAGTCTACGTGATGCAACCTCCCGGGTTCGTTGCAAGGGAGGGTAAGGTGTGTCATCTCAGGAAGGCTCTCTATGGCCTGAAACAATCACCACGTGCGTGGTTTGGTAGATTTACACAGGTGGTTACTCACTTTGGAATGTGTCAGTCGAAGAAGGACCATTCAATCTTCTATCGACACACATCTGCTAGAAGAATACTGCTTGGTGTCTACGTTGATGACATTGTAATCACGGAAGATGACAGACAGGGTATTGCAAATCTCAAGAAGTTTCTTGGAGAACAATTTCAAACCAAAGATATGGGATCCTTGAACTATTTCTTGGGTATTGAAGTCACACGGAAAAAGCGGGACATTGTAATGTCTCAAAGAAAATATGTACTGGATATACTAAATGATGCAGGCATGATGCAAGCAAAGGGAGCAAACTCACCTATGGATCCAGGGGCGAAGTTACTTCCAGACGAAGGGGTCCTGATGACCAATCCAGATCAGTATCGTCGAGTGGTTGGTAAACTCAACTACTTGGCAGTCATGACGCGTCCGGATATTTCTTTTGCAGTAAGCGTCGCGAGTAGATTCATGGCTTCTCCAAGAGTTCCACACTGGCAGGCAGTTCTCAGAATTCTGTGTTATCTAGTAAAGAATCCAGGGAAAGGAATTCGAATGGAGAATAACGGACATTCTCGCATTGAGTGTTTTACTGATGCTGACTGGGGAGCAAGTCTGGCAGATAGACGGTCTATATCTGGCTACTCCGTATTTGTTGGCGAAAATCTTGTATCGTGGAAAAGCAAGAAACAAAGTGTGATAGCACGCTCAAGCTCAGAAGCAGAATATCGAGCTATTGCTCATGGCACGTCAGAAATATTATATATGAAGCATCTCCTACAAGAACTGGGAGAAGACGCAGGATCTCAAGTGGCAGACCTATGGTGTGATAACCAATCTGCTATTCACATTGCCACCAATCCAGTATTTCATGAAAGGACGAAGCATATTGAAATTGATATTCATTTTGTTCGTGATGAATATACAAAAGGAGTGATAAGGTTTCAACATGTGCGCCGTTCGCTATGACTGGCCTTTACTTCAGCTAGATATCAAAAATACTTTCCTCCACGGGGATCTTGACGAAGAAGTCTACGTGATGCAACCTCCCGGGTTCGTTGCAAGGGAGGGTAAGGTGTGTCATCTCAGGAAGGCTCTATATAGCCTGAAACAATCACCACGTGCGTGGTTTGGTAGATTTACATTGTCGGTTAGGTCATCCGTCGTCCCAAGTTCTCCAGAAATTGTACCCATCCTTAGTTATTCCCTCTTCTTTTCATTGTGAGTCATGTCGTTTGGCTAAGCATCATCGGGTTCCTTATCCGGTAAGCTCTAATAATCTTGCATCCGCTCCTTTTGAGTTGGTGCATTCAGATATCTGGGGACCTTGTCCGACTGAATCTGTCATGGGTTTTAAGTACTTTGTCACGTTTGTCGATGACTACTCACGTGTTACGTTTCTTTATTTGATGAAAAGTCGCGCTGAATTATTTAACATCTGGTGCAACTTTCATGCCGAGATAACAACTCAATTTGGTCTCCCAATCAAAATCCTTCGAAGTGACAATGGCCGTGAGTATTTATCTCGTGATCTTGCTAAACATCTGGCCAGCAATGGCATTATCCACCAAACCTCTTGTGCGTATACACCCCAACAAAATGGTGTCGCCGAACGCAAGAATCGCCATTTATTGGAAACAACACGTGCACTTATGTTTCAAGCACGTACTCCCAAGAGATTTTGGTCGGATGCGGTTCTTACGGCTTATTTTCTTATTAATCGCATGCCGTCGTCAGTGCTCAATGGTAGCACTCCTATATTTTGTTTATCCTACCCCGAGCATCACATCAGGATCTATACAGAGAATGATCGTGTTTTCTCCTGTGTCCTGACGTGTTTACTTTACATGAGCGCACCGGCGGTGGCCACGTTTATAGCGCATTCGTAAAGTTGGTGTGATATTTGGGGTTGGAAGAACTCGCGACGATGACAGATCCGAAGACCGATGATGGTACCGGTGTCAGCAATATGATAAGTACTGGCACGACGGTCTCTTCGATTCGACTTGTCGACCGTCGATTGGACGGTCCCGATGGTTACTCAATATGGCGTAAGAAGGTTGAGAAAACACTCCGTGGGATGCGGCTGTCTAAACATTTAACTGACAACCCTCCGGCAACGACTGATCCCACTTTTGAACAGTGGGAGACGGATGATAGTCGACTGTTTACACAGTTGATGAACTCCATGGAACCGTCCGTCGAGGACATGGTTCAAAACACGAACACAGTCAAGGAGCTATAGGAGGTCCTAGCAACGGCGTTTGATGGAAAGCGCGACTTGTCCCGCATATATGATTCGGTTGTTGGCGTTTTCCGAGCTAATCAGGGAGACAAGTCTCATAAGGACCACTTCCGATCCTTCAAGGCGATGGTGGATGAAATTGATCGTATTCTTCCTCTGACGTCAGATATCAATGAAGCTCGGACTCAACGCGAGCAGCTTCATGTTATGGCATATCTTGCATCTCTTCGTCCTGATGCGGACTCGGCTCGTTCCCAGATCATTGCTGGATCTGATGTTCCATCCTTGATGGAGGCCCACTTCCGTGTTCTAAGGGCCGCAAAGGTGGTTGAGACCACTCCGGGGGATGCTCCTGCCGATCGATCTGCTCTTAGTAGCGCTGCTCGTCCTGGCGTTCGTGGTGGACGTGGTGGACGACAAGGTGGTCGGACTTATAGACGTGATGGCGGACGAGGCAATGGTGGTCATGATGGGGGACGACTACGGACCTGCTTTCACTGTGGCCAACAAGGACATTTTCAGTGGCAGTGTCCTAAAGCTCCTGTTGCCAATATTACTTCGGATGCTCCTGATAATAGCATTCGCTCGGTTCCATTGAGCGACGATTCGTACGCAGAATTTCTTGAGTTCCAGGCTCAACGTCGTGGTGAAGCATCAACATTTGGATACTCTGCAGCATGCATTGTCAATCCCAAGCAGTGGGTAATTGACTCGGGTGCATCCGCTCACATGACTGGTGACGCAGGTATGATACATAATTATGTACCTGTCCGTCGTGCTTCTGGCATTACTGTTGCAAATGGCGGTTCCCTGACAGTCCGCGGCCGTGGAAGTGCCACTCTTTCTCAAGGATTATCACTCAACTCTGTTCTACTTACTCCTGGGAACCCATTCAGTTTACTTTCTATTAGTCAACTGACTCGTGAACTTCATTGCTCTGATACCATGTAGAATAGAATAATGGGATGATCTGTTTATTGATGAGAGACTACATATATATAGGAGAGGCTAGCCTCCTCTCCTATTACTCTAAGCAATGTGGGACTAAAGCCCAATTACTAATAACTCTAATATAACACTTATTTCTAATATAACTCTTAACAAAAAGTAATGTTATATGTACCTCCAAAATGTCCCTCCTCCATATGGCGCTGACTTATTGACCCAAGAAAATAGGGGGGAGTTGAGGGAAGACATGAGCCAATAGAAGAGGGCAACGTGGCGGAGGTACATGGAGGAGGGATATTTTGGAGGTACATAAAGCATTTTTCTTCTTTAAAATTATGCATGCTTTTAGAATCACTCAAGCATATTCATGAGCCAATTGAAGAGGGCCATGTGGCGGAGGTACAAGGAGGAGGGAGTTTTTGGAGTTACATAAAGCATTTTTATGCATGCTTTTAGGATCACTCATACCGGTTTCTTTTTGTATTGTTTCTTGTCCTTCATTTCTTCTGTTGGTTTCTAACACACTCTATTTTTTTCAATGGCAACGTTACATGGAGAAACTGATCGTCGTGTGGAAGAATTAGTTGATGAAGAAAGCTTTGCTTCAAGAGCAGTGTCAGATGATTTGGATGATGAACAAAGTTTGGAAGCTGTTAACTTAGAAGACAATAAAGAACAAGAGGAAGAAAACAATGAAGGAATGCATTATAACGATGACAATGACATCAACACAAACAAGGTTATTTCGCATCACCCTTTCTAACGGGTTTAAGAAATGCATTATATTTTTACTTTGATTTCTCATACTTATTTTGTTTAATTCTATTCTTAGGGACGATGGTGAATCTCCATTGGATTTCGATGCAGCGACGATGAAAAAAAATTATAGTCTGCCAACATTAACAAAGACCCAAGGGATATCATTGTTGGCTTACAGTTCAACTCTATTGAAGAAGCAGAGACATTCTACCGGATATATTCCAAGGCAGTTGGTTTCAGTATTAGAAAGAACGAAGTAAAGAAAAACAAATCTGAGATGGTGATGGTCCGTAGTTGGTGTTGTTCGAATGTGGAATTCAGACAGAAGAAATACAATGAAGCTCCTAACATGGTTCATGAGCCAAGAAGTGAAAGCAGAAGTGGTTGTAAAGCAATTTTTCATATTGGGTACGCCAATTCTACAAATCTGTGGGTTGTCAAAAAATTTCCAAGTAAATCACAACCATAACCTGGCGAATGATTTTGAAACAATTTTTTTGAGATCCCATCGTAAGATATCACCCGCAGAATTGGAACAAGCTAAGCTTATGAATCAATCAGGGATGGGGACTGGAGATATATGGAATTTACTTGTCCACCAGAAAGGTGGCTGGAATAAGGTTGGATGGACGAAAAACGATTTAAACAACGCTTTAGCTAAAGATAGTAGAGCACTAGACGATGTTGATGCTACAACAACACTTACATTTCTTCAATCTAAGGAGAGTATTGACCCAGATTTCTTCTATGTGTACAAGGTAGACGAAGATTTCAGATTGACCCATCTCTTTTGGGCTGACGGTGCATGTCGATTCGATTATGAATTATTTGAAGATTCATTAGCATTTGATTCTACATATAAAACAAATATAAGTCAAATGCCATTGGTGGTTCTAGTAGGTACAAACAATCATGCAATGACTTGTGTGTTTGGGTTTGCGATGGTCCATAATGAGACTACAGAGACATATTCTTGGGTTTTACAAAAATTCTAAGAGTGTATGAATGGCAAATTACCAGTTACAGTTCTCACGGATGGTTGCAGATCCATGAATAAAGCAATTGAGGATTTAATGCCCAGTATAGTTCATCGAACGTGCTCATGGCATATCCTAAACAATTCAGCTAAACATGTACACCGAGATAGTTTTGCAAATGAATTGAGTATTCTGATTAAAAGGTATATCACACACTTGCTACTTTACTTTGAAGTATGTTGTTGTTACAATATTAAAACTTTAGTTACTGTCCATGTTTTCTAAACAGGTACTATTCAGTCGAAGAATTTAAAAACCGTTGGCAGCAGATGCTAAGGGATTATAATGTAGAGAACAATGAGTAGACCACTGCATTGTACAGAACGAGGGAGCGATGGGCGGACACATTCCTACGTAGAAATTATTTTGGTGGTTCTACTGTAACAAATAGATGTGAATCTATGAACGCATTTTTGAAAAGATTTTTGAATGAGAAGTTGCCACTATGGAAGGCCCTTCAAAATTGTGACCATGGTTTGGCGGCCTTACGTTACGGCTAGATAAGTAAGCATGTCACTGATAAACTCTCAACACTAGTTGTGCAGCAAACTAGCACAACCATAATAGAAGATAAATTTGCCATAATTTATACTAAAACGGTGTTTATAGAGGTAAAAAAGGAAATCACACGTTCTGATACATATATTATTCTCCACTATTACATCATAAGAGAGGCAGAAGTTTTTACTATCCAAAAGTATATGTCGCCAAACAGTATCAACCGGAAGGTTACATTTGATCGGGCCGACAACATCATAAACTGTGACTGCTTGTGTATGGAGACCAAGGAGATTCCTTGTAGGCATATTTTTTCCAGCAATGAAGAGATTGCAATTGGGAGATATTCCAAAGAACTTGATAAAAACTCGTTGGCTCAAGGATTGCAAAGAGAGTTATCTCTCCGGACCTGGCGCAGAAAAAAGATTCATCTACCCAGACAATATTGAGAGCAAAAGGTATGGCGGTATTAATGAACAAGTTAATCTATTTACGTATTATTGTAAAAAATCAAGCAAAATTTAAGAGAAGGGAACGAAGTTGATGTCGTTTGTGCTGACGGAGTTAGAAAAATTATGACCGATATTGGTGAAGAAGAAAAAATGGTAGCTGATGCAGTTCATGGAGTGCATGAATCTTTTAAAGAGCCAAATCCTGTAGCAACAAAAGAAAGGCCTTCTCAAGAAAAATCAAGCCTGCCTAAAGTAAGTCAGACTATCCCCAAGACTAGAATTTATAAAGTTTATAAAAAATTGGGTCATGATTTTTGTAATTGTAAAGTACGGAAGCAAGATAGAGATAAAGAGCAAATGGAATCAAATGAATCGTCGTTGACTTAATTATCAACTTTTTTTTACAATTCTCCGTCAATTTAACAAGGAAAACAATAATTCTCAGTCAGTTTTAACACAGAGGATGGTAATTCTCCGTCAATTTAACAAGAGAAATGGTCATTCTCCGTCCTTTTAGTACGGAGAATGGCAATTTTACGTGTTATTTAAACGAAGAATTGACATTCTTCGTAGTTTTAACACGGAGAATGTCCATTCTCCTACATTCTAACACGAAGAATGACAATTTCTCGTCAATTTAACAAGGATAATGGTAATTCTCCATAATTTTAACACGGAGAATAGTGCTGACAGGCGCACTAGCCAGTGCTCCATTGGGCGCATCAGTACACGAAGAATGGTGTTAACTTGGCAGAATTCGAATGGGCAGATTCATTGTTATTAATGGCATATAAATGGCAGTAGTTGAAAGAGTTTCTTCTCGTCTCACTTAGCTTTTCTTGTGAAGGGGCAGATGCATTGGTATTAATGCAAATTAATTGAATTGAATTCGAAGTGACTGGCACTTGGCTTATGAGTACGAGTTGTCCTTTCCTATAAATGGCAGTAGTGTAAGGAGAGTTTATTCTCGTCTTACTTAGCTTTTCTTGTGGAGATGGACTCGACCGATCCCCCGCCTTGGCAAGATGCTTTTCTGTGGGTTGTCGATCTTCTCGTTCGAAGAAGCTTTGGTGGTAAAGTCCTTCAGAAGACTGAGATGTGCTTAGTGGATTGTCCGTGTTCGCACACTTCATCGATTGTGTGCCATGATGTTGGTTACTAGAAGAGCCCCAGGGTTTGGGTTGATTGCCAACCCACACTCTGTCGAAGCGCCCGCACGTTGATTCGCTCTGACTATGCACGGTGTTCCGTCTACACACGTTGACGATGAAGTGATTTGCTCTGATAATGCACGGTGTTCCGTGTTCATGCACTTTATCAGAAGACTGACATATGCCGAGTGGACTGTCCGTGTTCGTGCACTTCATCGACTATGTGCCATAATGTTGGTTACTGGGATCGGGATCGCCGCGTCCTAGTTTTTGTTATGCTGGAAGAGCCACAGGCTGTCGAAGGTGCATGTTTCATCCACAGATCGAGGTCGAACGATGTAGAGATTTGCTCTAACGATGTTACGTCTATGCACGTTGATGATGAAGTGATTGCCCCAGTTTTTGTTATGCACGTTGTTACGCCTACGCACGTTGACGATAAAGTGATTTGCTCTGACGATGCACGTTGTTCCGCCTACGCACGTTGACGATAAAGTGATTGGCAACACACACTATGTCAAAGCTGTAGATTTTAGGCTTTTTTCTTTGTAGTAGGATTTTATGTAGTAGTTCAGACTTTTATATGTAAATAAAAGTCAAACTTTTCATGATTTTGACACGGAAAATGGTCATCCTTCATGGTTTTAACAATATAAATATAATTCAAAAATAATTTTATTATAAAAGACAGAGCCGACCAGACGTTACAAAAGACGCAGAAGAATAAACGACAAACAGATGATATAGAAAGAAGTTCCTTGCACAATTACATTATTGTTTTACAATGTCATTGCTAGGTTGGTAGTGTTACATATTCGCTTGAAAGCAACTTCTTAGCCCATCCCAACCTCATCATTGTAATCTTCTGGTGAGTGTCATCATCATTTTCTTTCGGTATTTCGAAGAGAGTAGTCATCAAGCTCTTCTTATAATACGCCATGTACAAGAGGCAGTTGGGTGCCTGTTGTTGTGGGCATCGTGGAGAATAATTCAGCATTGTGCTCTCATGCTCCATCTTCGCTGGGCATCTCTCCCTCATCATATCAACTTTTCTCCTAACGATAGGCTCTAAGGTCTTCTTCATTAATTCTGCATCCACCTTGCCCTTTTCGTACATGGTTTGCCTCAAGGAGTTGTAGTGTGTCCAGTCGTAGGAGATCAAGTTGAATGTGAGCAGCGTATAGTGTTTGATGGATACATTAAAGAATGGGATGAATAGCAACTCTTTGTCGTCCTCTAAACCCAAGACGAAGTCGTCTATATCTGTTTTGAAAGTGTCAAGGGCGTCGGCTTTTGCTTCTGGTTCAATGGCACGTTCAACGATGTTCAATTTCCCAAAAACAAAACACAATATCATAAGTAATTTTTTTATGTCATTTTTCATCGGTGTACACATAAATATGGATTTTTCTGTTTTGATTCTTACCAATATGTGGGACATCAAGAATGCAGACCATTTATGTTGCTGTAACCACACTCTCCCAGGTTTTACAAATTTTTGGTATTTTTTTGGTATTTTAAATTTTTTGAAATATTATTTAAGTTATTTGTTGGAATAGTAAATTTTTTGATTTATAACAGTTCTTTACAATTTTATGAAGGAGATTATTTTATTATTGAGGAGAAGGCTCTAACAATTATTGGAGAGCTCTCCAATATTCTAACAATTTGTAACAAACCTTGTAACTAATTCTCAACAACCTAACTAATTCTCTAACAGAATTTAGGTATAATCGTAAATACCTAGAAGAGGAGGGCTTTTCTGTAAAAATTCTTTTACTGGCTGATACTTATATAAGGGAAAGAGGAGAGAGAAAGCATATTTCTCTCATTCTCATTTATTTGGAAGCAGAGACTTTCAAAGCCCCAAATCCTCCCGAGCCCTAACCATAATTTCTGGTTCGCCGGCGAGTGGTGATGACCCCCTAGCCCGGCGACTGGCGACGGAGGGCTGCACTTATTCTCCTCCATGGCGACGACGGCGAGGCATCTCCTCCACGACGACGCGATATCCTCCCGGTCGACGACGACAGCAGGACATCCCCTTCGGCAGCGACTGCGGAGTGTCCACATGATGACGACGACGAACGGGACGTTTTCTCCAGTGCTGGTGACGAGCCGATCAGTACTCCGGCGGTCACCTCCACCATCAACAACGGCAAGTAGACTCTGACCTCGGCGGTTTTCTCTGAAGACTCCTCCTCCGATCGATCTGAACTTTTGGTGAGTCTCGATGTTACTCTGTTGAGCTCGAATTAGTCGATATGTTCTTCGACCGGTCGATTGATTGGTTTTCTTCTGTGATCGAGTGAATTATAGGAAGTATCGCTATCGAAATTTACTGGATGGATTGGGATTTAGTGCTGCAATCGGATCCACTTTAGCACTGGTAAGGATTTGATTCATTTTCCTTTGGGATATCAATTTCTGAATCGACAAACTCTAGGAATCGAATCTAGGAATTCTTCTTGATTCGTTTTAGTTTTAGGAGTTTTTGTGTGACTAACATTAGTAGGTCGTGAGTGATCTTCTTAAATCAGTTCTGATTGAGTGTTCGTTTTAATGTCAAGCAGGTCCTGTTTGTGTCTGATACACAAAGGGCAGTATCGGACACGTTGGCTTGACCAACTCTGCTTCTCAGGTAATTCTTTTAATCTTCCCTGTCGTTGAATTGTGGATTCATAGCTAGATTAAATGGGAGTATATTCTTGGGAAGCTAGATTCCAATATTGTGTCTCTGTTCGTGTCCGGTTGAAAGCGTGTCCAGGTGTGTGTGCGTGTCCGGGAACTGATTGTGTCCAGCATGTCATACTCACGTTGGAGTCATTTGGATCGGCTGGATTGGACTGGGAGTTAGCAAGAGCAGGGTTCTATTTAGTATCGGTTGATTGCATATTATTTTTATATAATTCGATATGGTTGTATATTTTCTATCAATTGGGTGGTATATTCTTTTGTCAAAAATTAGTTTTGTATATTTTGATAAGATTTTGTGTATAATTTGTGAAGTGATTTTATAATTGAGATAGTTTTGTATACACTTTGCTGTGAGTTTCTTGTTCCTGCATTTTCCTTCTTATTTCGAATTTCCAACTAGGGAGATGGGTTGGCCAGTGTAGAGTTGGGTTCTGCTGAGTTTTGTAGGGAATAAGTTGGGTTTTTATGGTTTGGATGGGCTTGGTTGTATGTATTTTTGGGTTGTACATATTGCTGGATTTTAGAGATTGGTTGGATGTGTGGCTGTTGGGGGGAACTTTTGAATTCAGAGTGTGGCCGTTCCCTTGAACTGGGGAAATGATGATGTGGTTCTGTCTTGCTAAAACTTTGGTTTTGTGTATGAATTATCAAACTTTCAGTTGTGTCTATATTGTCAGATTTTGGGTTTGGTGTGAACTTGCTGGCCTTGAGCTTTTGCTAGGTTAGGTTGGTATATATTTTCTAAGTTCTATTTGAATATTCTGTTGAATGACAATTAAGTCGAGAGATTGTGAACTTGTACAGGCTGGGTTAAACATTTAGGTTATGGCCAGAGTTTGGTTGCAAGGCTTTTTTATTTTGAATATTTGATAGAGCTTGGTTGGTGCTAACATTGTAGTATGGTTTTATCAACTGCATTAATAATTAGGTTATGATCTTAATTAAGTCCATTTTTCTAATTATATAGCGAAGCATTTTTTTCTACAACAAAATTAATTACATATATACAGAACACCAGTTAAGGCTTTAGTTGTTGATCCAATAAAAGATATTATTTTCTTATAAACCCCTATATAAAGGATTAGTTAATTGATTAGCTAATTATAGAGGATTAAATAGTGATATCTATAGATGGATAAGTTAGCTAGCCAATGGATATGTCTACTTAATAAATATTTTAAGCTAGACTGTATAATATATTTTATAGGTTTAAACTCTTTCATATTTTATTAAATAGTAATAAATTGGCTAGTTTAGATATAAGTGATTAGATTACTGGTAGAAATAGATAATTAGTTGATATTGTCTAAAACTTAACCAAAGAATACTCATTTCCAGGTGGACATAGAGGTTGTTACATTCCTACTTCCGATCACCCTGAGCAAGGCAAGTATACTCCTCGGACTTGTCCATTTCTTCATGTCTTGTATATTCATTCTTGTATCTTCTGGTTGACACGATATTTCATGAGATTGTCTGGTATCTGGTTCCTTGAGTTTACTTGTGTCTGGAAGGGAAAATACTACAGATGTGTGATCAAACCCGAGTTACTATTCATGTGAATAGCTTAGGCCCCGCATCGTGCACGCGGGACCGAAGCCGTACCATTTCATGTTCCCTGAATCTACCCAAGCCGATCACACACTCTGGATGTATTTCGATATATATTGCACACATCAGGTTCATTATGTATTTCATGTTCAGGATTCATTTCATGTTCCCTGTATTTACTTTTCAGTATTCATGTTCAGGTTTCATGTCATGTTCTCATTTTTCGTACTTTATATTTTTTCTGTATTTATTTTCATACCATGATGTTCATGTTCATTTCCTTGGATATACTTACCTCCGCTCCTGACTAGGATATGTTGCAAGTATACTAGCAGGACATTGTTCTACATTATGTCCCAGAGCCCGGGATCTTAGCTGAGCAAAATGGAGTCATGACTTAGCTTGAGGTTTCAGGTTTAGATTGTTTTAGTTATTCCTCTAGATATTGTATGTTCTTAGAATTCACAATGTATTTCTTTCTTGTTGTCTCTAGTACTTTTATGATATTATGATCGGTAGATTATGGTGATTGTTCTGGGAACGTCTTATAGATACTGTGATTGTACACATTCATGTTTATCTAGTTAGATTTTCCTAGCTTGGTACAGCTTACTTCATCGTGTCTAACGACGAAGGTTGGGCGTGTTCGAATCGTATCCGATTATTCGAGAGCGGGTCGTGACAGTTGCACGTCTTTTGAACTTGACTGGGCATACCTTCTTGTATAGCTTTGAATTTTTTTCAGCTTCCTTATTATTAGGTTGAGTATGCCAGCCTCCATGTCTTTATAGTTGAGTTTGTCTTGCATGTCTATTGCCAACAACTGGATTTCAACTTCATTTTCACCCTCTTTCGGCACACTCAAGTATACAATATCACTGCACATAAATTTAGTTTAGATTAAATTAATAGAGATTCTCAGGACATAATTGTGAAAAAAATCTAGAAAGAAAAAGAAGAAAAAAGGGTCATTCGCCGTCCAACAGACACGGAGAATGATAATTCGACATCCAACTGACATGAAAAATGATCATTCTCCGGACAACTGTCACGGAGAATGGTTGTTCTCCGTTATGAATTGGACGGAGATTGGTCGAGTTCAGAATACATACTTTGGACTCATCTTTATGGGGAATATGATGTCCATGTAAAGCTTCTTCATCTATTCATCCGCATCCATCCAAAGTACGAGTTTATCACATTCCCTTAGTATGACACCCTTCCTCTTTAGTTCAGCCATTTTGGCGTCTTGTCCGGATTTCAGAGCACGAAAATAGACCTTGAGAAATCATATTGAATATTTGACAATACATTCCGTACCTTGCTAAAAAATCGATCCTTATTTACCAACCACACATTGTCTAACCAAATCAAATTCTCTCTCGATACGTTCCTCAAAAAATCCGATTCGTGCCGATTCTTCCCCCAACTAACGAAGAGATCTTGGCGGAATTGCCATTCATCTTCCGCTTTTTATTAGCCTCTCTAACTATATTCTTCTCCAAGGGAGTAATATCTTAATCGGCTAATGCAGCTAATGGTTTTCTGGACCTTCCCCCCCAATCCTCCTCTTCTTTTAACTTCTTTTGGAGCAGCAAGTTCAGCAGCTGCTTGAGTCTCCTCATGCTGCAATGCTACAACAATGGCTTCGAGATCAGCAATTTTTGCATCCTTTTCAATGGCTTCAATATTCAACGATTCAACTTTATTTTGAAGCTCTCTTTTCTTATTAACGAGCCATTTATTTGTTTCTCTAAGTTGCTCGATTATTTACACTGAAATAAAACAAACAACAATGAAATGTATGATGTAAATCTAACACGGAGAATGACCATTCTTCGTGACCTTAACACGGAGAATGGCCGTTCTACTGCATTCTAACACGGAGAATGACCATTCTCCTGTATTCTAAAATGGGGATGGCCATTCTCCGTCTTATTAACACGGAGAACGGCCATTCTCCTTCCATTTAACACAGAGAATGGCCATTCTCTGTGATATTACCACGGAGATCTGTGGTATTGAAACGGAGAATGGCCATTCTCCGTTATTTTAACACGAAGAATGGCCATTCTCCTGTATTCTAACACGAAGAATTATAAATCCGAACTTCGAAAAAAAGAGAAAATTTTACCTTGTGTCTGTAGTTATTTAACCTTTTCGCTAAGCTTTCCATTCTCAGCAATAATATCAGATTTCTCTCTTCGCAAGGAGTCTAATTCCTGTGCCGACATCTCCATCGTGGTGTTTCTTTGAATTTGTTGGGCTCCTTGTTCCTCTAGCTCTTTAAGCTTCTTATGGAGATTCTCGTTCTCAGCAAGACTCTCATATTTTTCTCTTTGCAACTCCTCCAATTCATGTACCGACCCCTCCATCACAACGTTGACTGGACGTTGTTGGGCTTCTTGTGCCTCTAGCTCTCTAAACTTTTCATTGAGTTTGTCATTCTCAGTAAGAACCTGAGATTTCTCTCTTCTCAATTCCTCAAGTTCCTGCACCGACCCCTCCATCACGGTGTTCATTCCAAGTTGCTGGGTCTCTCTTGTTCAGCATCCCCATCCCTACCAGTTTGGTGGTGTCCCTCTCCCACAAATGCATCTTCTTCTCGTATTTCTACATCCTTTTCTAGGTGGCCTTCCTCTTTCCCGACAGTTATAACCAAATCTCTGAATATATGTTTCGATCTAAATTTAATATGTTATTCGCGTTTAAGGAAGACCGAAATTTCGTACCCAATCCATGTGTAAAATCTTGGATATTCACGTATTGGTGCGGACTTTCTTTCCACAAGCGTACTATGTTCCGCAAACCAATGGAAGAAGTATATTGCAACCTTCCATTTTGGAGTATGCATCGGAGTAATCCCCCCTTTAGTTTTACTTGTAGTCCTCTTGATGCTCTCCATGACATACTCCAAGATTAACCTTGGCCAACATATACTGTTGATAACTTTTACGCTGTCTACCAAGGCCAAGAATCTGTACGACAAATTTGAACCGCCATATTTTGTGAAGAATACTGTTTGGCACAAGTGGAAGATTATTAGCTTGGCCAAATCATCTGGATTAACAGCATTATCTCCGCCACGAAGCCATTATAACAATTAAAAGGACTTCTCTCTCACTTTCTTATTCGTGACTTTTGAGTGTTTGCCCTTAGAATTAGCCAACAATCTTGTGAAGTGATATCTACACAGGCTCAACGATGTTGGTGGTGTGGGCTGCTGTTGTTTTTCTATTATCAATCTTCTGTAATTAGGATTATCCTCACATTCATCCTTCAGCAGTAGACCGAAAATGGCTGCCATATCGCTCATACTCGACGCTATTTTTACAGTAGTGCTCAGTTGAAAGTATCTGATGCTAGATTTATCTTCCATATAAGTTTCTATCAAATTCTCAAGACCTTCTGAAACCTTGGCCAATTCTGGAGTGCAAACTTTTTTTTTGTAGAATACCTCGACAAAATTGTAGAAACCAGTATTCTTCAAAGAATCAATAACTGGCTCGGGCAAACGCCCGCCATCTTCTTTGACATCATCCATAAGAGTTTGCATCGTCTTGAAAGAAGAATGAAAAACTCTTGAATCTTTATTCCTGACAGTTTTTTCCTACAAAAAAGACAAAAAATTAGGTTTCTGTCAACTATTCTCCATCAATCTAACACGAAGAATGGCCATTCCCTATGACTTTAACACGGATAATGCTCATTCTCCGTGATATTTGCACGGAGAATGACCGTTCTCCTTCATTTTAATACGGAGATGGCCATTCTCCGTGATATTTGCACGGAGAATGACCATTCTCCTATATTTTAACACGGAGATGGCCATTCTCCGTGATTTTAACACGAAGAATGGCATTTCCCTTTCATTTTAACATGGGAATGGTCATTCTCCGTCAAGTCAACACGGAGAATGGAATTAATTCTTCAATTTAACAAAGAGAATGGTCATTCTCCATGATATTAACACGGAGAATGACCATTCTCCGTCAATATAACACGGAGAATAGCCATTCTCCTATATTTTAACATAGAGAATGACTGTACCCCTCCGTTGTATTAAGACGGAGAATGACTATTCCCTTCCATTGTCTTAACAGAATCATGAACACAACTTATAGTTATACCTTCTTTTGCCCTCCTTCTTGATTAGTAGCCTCTGGCTCATGTGCAACCTTCTTAAATCTATTCACAATAGCTCTCTCTCTCTCTCTTCTTGTATATCTACATCTTCTCCCTCTTCTCTAACTGGGATTCCATTTGATGCTGATGTTTGCGACATAGTGTGAAGATTGCGAATGGAGAGTCACTGATGAGTTTTTGAAACAGGGTTCGAAGATTTTGGAGGATAAAACCTAGATATGAAAAGGGGCAGCGTATGGAAGAAGAGGAAGAATATAAACTTTTTGGTTTTTTAGAGTAGGTTTCGTGAGTGTTTTGAAAAAACTTAGAAGGGCAATAAGGTCATGTCACACCCTTTTATATATTTTTAGCTAATTCTGGGCACGCGATAAAATATTATTTTGCGGTGGTTTTTTCATAAAACTTTTACGGTTTTTGGGCATTTTATAAATTTTCTCTTGTCAATAACTTGAGAATTTTTCTCGATACATGCTTAGGCATTAATCATTTTAGCACGAAGAGAGGATATACGCATAGGGTCAGAGGCACAGGTTAGGATATTTTAAGATTATGTGGCAGCAAGGTTATGAAATAAATGAACATTTTGATTTCATTTTCATCCCACATTTTAAGAATGTTATAACTCAACAAAACAAATGAACATAATACATTAGATAAAAGAAGAAGAAAAAATTCATCGTCTTCCATATTAAATCATTATAGTTTGGACTCCTTTCTGCTTAATTATATTGTTGCACAACTTGGATAGTTCTTCATTGTGCTCTGAAGTTGCAATCCATTCAGCAGCTTTGCGCCTTTCCATTTTCGAATCAAACTGCATATAATAAACATAACATCAAAAATATTGCTCTAAAAAGTGTAAGTTTTTTACGACGTATTTTTAGACATATTAAGAGAATGGGAGTCCAGACTACATCCGTCTTTCATGAATACAATTACAAAATCCCACAATCAAATGTATTGCCTTGCGGGGAACATAAGGACGACATTTATGGCAAAAGTAGAAAAGTTGAACCTAGCATCTCTCAACTTCAAAATCTCTTCTTCGAGAAAGAGATCCAAATTTGAAAGCTACAATTACCAGAATACAATATGTATTAGTATACCGCGGATCTTGTACGCAATTCATAAAAATTGATGAATATGAGCTTACTATTTCTTTTATGACTGATTTGTTTTGAATCGGCTCATCTGTAGATGCAAGTGTGTCCCAAATTTCAACAGTCATTGTTTTAACCATAACTCTTGTAAGAGTATAGTGGTCAGACAAAAGAATGTGTATGTATATCTGAATCAGAATTAATTAGGTAAAGCAAATTAGTAAATTTTAAAAAAAATTAGGATTAATATTTAAACGGAAATACATTAATACCTCGTTACAAATGCTTAAAGATCCCATATAATCCTGGAAATATTTGTACTTCTTCCATATTTCATGAAGTTGTTTGTCAGATGGAGGTAACCTTCCTCTCTACATACATATCAATTAATACATTATGAAGGACAAACAAACAAGAAAGTTGTTAATGCATAATCATTGAAGAATAAAATGCTCACTCACCGTTAACCTTATTGGTAAATACCATACATTAGCTTTATTGAAAGTTCTTTTTCGTTCCTCCACGGGGAGAAGAGCAGAGACAAGGGTTACAATCTGAGTATATCATTAAAAATATCAGCGATGGAATCGAAGTAAACATAGATGACATCTAAGAAGAAATGTACTATCTATACATACCCTATCTTTAATTCTCCTTTCTGGAGCTAAGGACTTCATCTCAGCCCGAGACACATAGATTTTGTTGCAAGATGATATTATTTCACTAAAAAAGAAACGAATAGATTAGGAAAAAAACTGTTGGAATTAAATAAAAACTCGAAGAAATACTCAAAGACTTACTTACTTGTCAGGTCTATCATTCGTAAAAATATAGTCGTAAAAACTCGAAGAAATACTAGTACACGGGCTAGGCTTTGAGGTTGAAGTTCTTGTTAAACTTTTCAAAGGTGTGACCGGATCTAAATTCCCTCGCATTATTTTCGAAGAACTGCTAAAGTCAGTTTCTTCTAGAGGATATATATCGAGAATTCGGTCCAATGCTTTATCATGTTTCTTTAGCCGCATGTCCTCCACTGTCACGGCCAAGATGCTCAAAATCACAAAACATAACATTTATTGCTCATTCACATTTCTAAATTTATTACAACTTTTACAACATTTATATTTAAAGAAATTACAAGGTTCTTCTAATTAATGAAAATGATACCACTTCTATCTAATTTCTAGGTTTCTGCCTGCAAGTACACCTGTATCTCCCCATGCTAAGTGAAGCCATGGCTAAACCTGAAAAATGTTGATTTTCAGTCAGAAATGGAACAAGCACACAAATTGACGGCAATGCGACAACATAATAGAATTCACAAAAAATAAAAATAACATATGTGAGATAAAAACTAGAAAGTAACTGGTGTCATGGCAAGTGGTGAAGAAAACAAGAAAACAAATAAAAGACAACAATCTATGTGTTTTAAAATATCAGTTTTGACGTGTGAACGGCTAGGAGTAAATCCGGCACCCCGCACGTGAAGTGTGGGGCTACTATTCTCCACGAAAGATACGGAGGATAGTTCTGGGTAGTCCACATGTCTACTAAGATATTTCTCCTTCCGACTAGTACTCATGGACTCGAACAAGTCACGAAACACGAAAACATGACAACCAAGAAATAATATATGTAGATATCCATGACACTAATCCGTGTAACAATGTGTCAACATGCAAGATAACATATGCATAAACATGAAATGGAAAGACTACTATGAATCGAAAGCAATCAGATATATAAAACTTTCATATTTTATATAAAACTTTCATAATATATATATATATATATATATATATATATATATATTATATATATATATATATATATATATATATATATATATATATATATATTCTACTTCCGGATTCTTGGCTGCAGATTGGAGTTGGCTAGTTACAAACACTTGTATTTTGCTTTTCGAATATTTCAATAAAGCTTCTGTTTTGACCAAATATATATATATATATATATATATATATATAAATATATATATATATATATATATATATATATATATATATATATATATATATATTTATATTTATATATATATATATATATATATATATAGATATATATAAAAAAATATGTATATAAAAAAATGTATATATATACATGTATATATATATTATATATATATATATATATATATATATATATATACATTTTATATATATATATATATATATATATATATATATATATATATATATATATATATATATATATATATTAAATATAAAAACCTCAAAATAATTACCAAGTTAAGACTTTAATAGGGCAAGCTCCAGTATTTAATCTCACACAATATTTATCTTAAAAACAAATATTAAACTAGTCCATAATTCAGTTTAAATGGCAAAAGTATATATATATATATATATATATATATATATATATATATATATATATATATATATATATATATATATATATAACCAATGTTTAGGTTTATAGTTAAATAATTTAGATAGATACTTTGAAAACCACAAAAATCATTTTTAAAGTTAAACCCAAATTTTAATACTAACCCCAAAATGGTTTAAGCTCAATATCAAGGCCCAATGCCCCAAGACTATTTTTGGTTACAAGTATATTTCCTAGAGGAAAATTATTTGATATATAAAACAATACCTATATTTAATACCAAAATATTATACTAATTATAATACTAATATCCATGTACCCATAGTAATACAAACACTGTCATTTACCTGATAATAGTAATAAAATAAATAAGACAATAATAATGATAATTAATATAATACCAATATTTCAAGTATACATATACATTCATATACTATTATGAAATCTAGTAGTATATAGATGTGGCCAAAAGCAGAATTTATATAACAGCCCAACCCACCCTATCTAAAGTCCTATTTTCAACTGGTGCCAGGCCCAAACCTAATCCACTTTCCCCTTTGTCTCTTTAGCCATTTCAATTAACAAAACACAAAAAATAATTATTCTATATGAAGTAAATAGAGCTTATAGAGGGAAAACAAAGGAAAGGGAAGGGCTTACCGGGGTTTGTGCAGCGGTGATGGTGCCGGAGCTGGAACCGTAGATGGTCGGCGGAGACATTTGGCAGGAGGCGGCGAACCAGATCGTCGGATGGAGAGGGCTCGGAAGGGGCATCCGGTCGAGGGAGCGGGGAGGCGCGACGGACCTCCGACCTCCTGCGGTGGGAGTTTCGGTCCTGAGTGGGTCTTGCGGCGCGCAAGCGCCGCTCGTGGAGAGGGGTTCTTCACTAGAAGATGCGTGCGCGCGCCCCCAGAGTCGGTCAGGACCCGGCGGTTGACTCTGGGCGGAGATGGCGGCTCTGGCCGCTGCGTGCCGCGGCGACGGAGATCCGAAAGGAGGACGCAGGGATGGTCGGGACTCGGCGTCAATGAAGGTTTGAGTATTTCGTCTGCTTCTAGTGTTTGTGGTGTCGGAACTCTACGCCAAAGGAGAGGGGTTGGCAGCATGGTCGTGGTGGTGTCTTTGTGGTCTATAATACGAAAATGGACACGGACACGGACACAGACACTCGGACACGAATTTTTGATTGTGTGGTGTTGCTGATGGTTGATGGTCTGACGGGGTGCTGGCAAAACACTGTGGTTGGTCTTTTGGTGATGGTGAATGTGATGGAAGGGACGGTGGTGAGGCGCGACAAGTGACCGATGGTGTCGGCGATTGTGTGGAGGCCGAACAAAGGGAGCGGCCAGGGAGTGTTAATCATATGAGACCGATGACGCCTATATATATATATATATATATATATATATATATATATATATATATATTTTGACTGTATACGGCTGGGGAAGTTTTCTACAAAACATAGATGTGATAAGATCAGAAGGTCGGGTTTAGTCCATAAAAAGATTTGCATGAGTCGGTCATTATTGTGGATAAGGGCGGTTTTTGAATAGTTCTATCCGGAGAATCAAGATTAATTTAAATATTATTCTAAATATCAATTAAGATACTTGTTTTAAAATATCTAATCTATAGTAAAGAATCTCTTACTTATAATCGTATTAGTCACAGACAACCAATAAATCATAATTAGATTGACTAAATCTAAAATAGTAATTAAAATCATAGCTACTATCTTCATAAATTAAAAGTAGCGTTTTATAATTCTAGGTCGAAACTAGATAAATCAAATCTTAATATAAATAATATTTAAAATGCATATTCAATAATATCCATTAATTTAAATCAGGTGCATGAAAATCTTAATCTAGTAATGGGTTTTGCTAACAATATATCTAGTATTATCAAGGTAAATCCATCAATATAATTGGTTTTAGCAAAGTCTTTTTAAAATACATTCCTATAGATAAGGCGTAAGGCTCCTGGTAGATAAAGTCTCCCTTTATTATTTAAATCAAATGAATCTTTAAACAAAACTATTCCAAATCATAATCCATTACTTAATTAAAATCAATATTTATGAAATCAATATTTGTAATATCACGAAATCTTAAATCACATAGATCTACATTAATTAGGCGAGCATCATAATAATTTAAGAATACTATTTAATTTTTATCAAAATAATTTAAGCAAATAATTTCAACATAGAAATTCAAAAATAAATTAAATAATAAACTAGGTCATCAATTTAAATATCTTAAGGAGGCCCGACAAAATTAGAGTTAGAGATTTGGGGAAGATTTCGGAATTGGAAATTTTATTTGTACACAATTAATAATTTTTGAAAATTCGAAAGTGGAGTTACAAATTTACCCACCTTAGAAATAAATTCGTCCTCGAATTTCAAAAGATGTGGTTAGGTACGATTAAGAGCATATTAAGAAATGATATGATTAAAGATCTAAATGAGTAGATCGTGAGTAGAATCGAATCTTCAGAAAGGTACCACATGGCATGATCAAAGTATTGTCGAATGGGTATTGTCATAGTGGTCAGAGAATAATCAAATTATGATTAGCTACTATGAAAAGGTCGTTAGGCGCGATTAATGCTGTTAGAATTATATAGGCATGGTCAAGGATTAAATTTAAACAAAGTCTAAACATGGTTAAAATTACTTGGATGCAGTCACGATCATGCAAGTCATCCAAGCATGGTCAAAATTATAAAGTTGGCCGAGCATGAACATGATCACAATAGTCGTGATCACGGTGGAAGAAAATCAACATTAGCAAAATTGAGTTTTGAAATATAGGCACGACTATGACTACAGTCAAATAGTTTAGTCACAGCCAAAAATTGTTTAAGAAAGACCAAAAATTGAATTCATTTTGGCACGATCGACTGGTTAAGCAAATTGTTTAGGCACGATTATAGAATCATAATTTAAGGAACCATGCGAATTGGCATGATCGGAGTATAATCGAACCATCTAGTCATAAGCAAAGGGTTGTTAAAAAAATCCAGTTAAAATCTCTAGCACGATCCGTCATTTAACCAAAATTGTTTAGACCAGATCATAAATTCGACAAGCGTAATCATGATGATGAAACGTAGTGGAAGGATTTCAAACGTAGGTTTAAAATATACTAGGAAGACGTGTAGCGATATAATAATAATTAAAGGATAAATACTATATCTAAATTTTGAGTGAATGCATAAATTTATAAACTATGAAATCAATAGTTATATGCCAACAGGACGTAGTCTCTATAATATTCGGAACCATATATTTACGTGAAGTCATTTTGCCAAGAATTCATGTCTCGCTAGTGTACACCTGACTGTAGTAGACCCTTGGTTTTCGTGACTCAAATAAATATGATATGAATATTTATTAACTCCATCTAATATGGCATAAAACCCAAAGATCAAATAGGGTAATTAGAAAATTGTTTTAATAATGTTCGATCATCCACGCTTATTTGAAATTATTTCAACTTAGGGTTCATGCCACGCCAATGCACTGCTGTCTGCAATGATCCTGTAGTCTCGATAATTCAAATAAGTGACGACAGTGTGTGTTGTCTTGCCATCGCAAGTCATCAAAATTATTCCAATATATCCCCAAGAATTTCAAAGGAGTCAAAATCATACAAGTTGATAAAGATTTAAAAATGCAAGTATCTGTCCTTGAAGTGATATATCAATTTTCAAAAGCAAACAATCGATTAGAAAAATGACTAAACATAAGGGAAGTAAAATTTATAATTTATAATTCTCTGGTATTCAAGGATCAAGGAAAAACATAAACAACATTGACTCAAAATTATCATATGGATAACTGAAAAACCCATGGAATAAAATATTGATACTTAGAGAAACAATTTACTATGGCTAATGGGAATAAATAAGTAATACGGACCGCACGATATGACGATGTTTAGGGAAGGCATAAGATAAAATTACACGAATTATCAAGATTAGAAATGGAATCATAAGAGGGCCTAATTTTACTAAGCAAGTAGTCTACCCACCTTAGGTCATATCGTCATATCAAAGCAAATACTGTATCTATAAAAATCTTCCTAAGTTATCTAATTTAATAAATTGCATGGCCTAATCCTTAACTACCCAATAGTTAAATTAATAAGGGACTCCTATTCCTAGTCATTCTCTTAGAATTATCCAATCTTAATTGTGAATGAGCATTTTCTTAGTCGCAGGCTCGCAATAGTACGACTAACTTAAGTACTATCACGATTTACAATCTTTTGCAAAAACTGACCTGCATGGGCCACCATAAAAATTTGTCACGACCCACCGCTTTTCGGATACGAGACGTGTCCAAGCCAGCCTATGCCGCAGAGCGGCGGTAAAACGTTGTCATGGCCAAGATGCTCAAAATCATAAAACATAACAATTATTGCTCATTCAATTTCTAAATTTATTACAACTTTTACAGCATTTATATTTAAAGAAATTACAAGGTTCTTAAAATTAATGAAAATGATACCACTATATCTAATTTTTAGGTTTCTGCCTGCAAGTACACCCGTATCTCCCCATGCTAAGTGAAGCCATGGCTAAATCTGAAAAATGTTGGTTTCCAGTCAGGAATGGAACAAGTACACAAACTGACGACAATGCGACACATATAGAATTCACAAAACATGAAATAATATATGTGAGATGAAAACTAGAAAGTAACTGGTGTTATGGCAAGTGGTGAAGAAAACAAGAAAAAATAAAAGACAACTATCTATGTGTTTTGAATATCAGTTTTGACATGTGAACGGCTAGGGGATAAATCCGGCACCCCGCACGTGAAGTGTGCGGCTGCTATTCTCCACGAAAGACACGGAAGATAGTTCTGGGTAGTCCACATGTCTACTAAAATATTTTTCCTCCGACTAGTACTCATGGACTCGAACAAGTCACGAAACACGAAAACATGACAACCAAAAAATAATGTATGTAGATATCCATGACACTAATCCGTGTAACAATGTATCAACAAGCAAGATAACATATACATAAAATAAAATGGGAAGACTACTATGAATCGAAAGCATCAGAAAGTGCACTTGCCTGAGGTCCTTAGCTGGTGAAAACGATAAGACCATTGCATCCAGAATAATCCATTTGGCTAGGGTCGATTAGTAGGATTTCGGAATTCGCAAGAAACTATGAATATGATTAGTCGCGATCAATAATGAATACCTTATAAAAGGAATAGGATTAATATTGTATTTCATAGTCAAAATATTCTATATTAGGAAAATATTTATAGCTTATAAAACAGTTTACATAAAAGTCAAGTAATGTAAAATAGAGCTCTTACAATTATCATTTAGATTTATATAAAAACTTTCTTATTATATATATATATATATATATATATATATATATTTTCAAAGTATATTTTCAAAGTATATATATATATAGATATATATATATATATATATATATATATATATATATAATATATTCAAAAATCATTTATATATAAAACCTAAAATAATTACCAATTTAAGACTCAAATAGGGCAAGCTCCATTATTTAATCTCACACATATTTATCTTAAAATAAATATTAAACTAGTCCATAATTCAGTTTAAAAGGCAAAAGTATATACTTTTTTTATCTTAAAAATAATATTAAACTAGTCCATAATTCAGTTTAAAAGGCAAAAGTATATATATATATATATATATATATATATATATATTAATATATATATAATATATATATATATATTATATAACCAATGTTTAGGTTTTAGTTAAATAATTTAGATAGATACTTTGAAATCATAGAAATCATTTTTAAAGTTAAACCCAAATTTTAATACTAACCCCAAAATGGTATAAGCTCAATATCAAGGCCCATGTCCCAAAACTATTTTTGGTTATAAGTATATTTCTAGGGAAAATTATTTGATATAAAACAATACCTATATTTAATACTAAAATATTATACTAATTATAATACTAATATCCATGTACCCATAGTAATACAAACCCTGTCATTTACCTAATAATAGCAATAATAAATAAGACAATAATAATGATAATTAATATAATACCAATATTTCAAGTATACATATACATTCATATACTATTATGAAATCTAGTAGTATATAGATGTGGCCAAAAGCAGAATTTAATGTAACAGCCCAACCCACCCTATACTAAAGTCCTATTCTTAACTGGAGCCAGGCCCAAACCTAATCCACTTTCCCCTTTGTCTCTTTAGCCATTTCAATTAACAAAACACAAAAATAATTATTCTATATGAAGTAACTAGAGCTTATAGAGGAGGAGAAATCATATTCTAAAAGGGACAACTACTGGAAGAAAACAAAGGGAAGGGAAGGGCTTACCGGGGTTTGTGCAGCGATGATGGTGCCGGAGCTGGAACCGTAGATGGTCGGCGGAGACATTTGGCAGGAGGCGCGAGCCTGATCGTCGGATGGAGAGGGCTCGGAAGGGGCGTCCGGTCGAGGGAGCGGGGAGGCGCGACGGACCTCCGACCTCCTGCGGTAGGAGTTTCGGTCCTGAGTGGGTCTTGCGGCGCGCAGGCGTCGCTCGCAGAGAGGGGTTCTCCACTAGAAGATGCGTGCGCGTGCCCCCAAAGTCGGTCAGGACCCGGTAGCTGACTCTGGGCAGAGATGAAGGCTCTGGCCGCTGCGTGCCGCAGCGACGGAGATCTGAAAGGAGGTTGCGGGGATGGTCGGGACTCGGCGTCAATGAAGGTTCGGGTATTTCCTTTGCTTCTGGTGTTTGTGGTGTCGGAACTCTACGCCAAAGGAGAGGGGTTGGCAGCATGGTCGTGGTGGTGTCTTTGTGGTCTGTAATACAAAAATAGACAGGGACACAGACACTCGGACACGAATTTTTCTTTGTGTGGTATTGCTGATGGTCGATGGGTCTGACGGCGTGCTGGCAAAACACTGTGGTTGGTCTTTTAGTGATGGTGAATGTGATAGAAGGGACGATGGTGAGGCGCGGCAAGTGACCGATGGTGTTGGCGATTGTGTGGAGGCCGAACAAAGGGAGCGGCCATGGAGTGTTAATCATATGAGACCGATAATGCCCACATATTATATATATATATTTTTAAAAACCCCCACTTTTATTAATCAAGGCTCAAAATACCGAAGCCTGACACGTATACAAGGCAAAAAGCCTATACAAGTATACCACCAAAAGAAAAAACGGAGGTGAGGGGCGACCGCGCCCGCCAAAACTAAGGGGTGTTCGGTTGCCAGAATGCTTGAGGGGTGTGGGAGCAAAGTGAACTTCGTTTGCGACATTGTCGGTGAATTTCCCGGATGAGCTGATCGGCTGAGTATTGGTGTCCCTCGTATCTCGCCTTATTGCGATTCTTCCAATTCGCCTAGGTAGCGGCCGCTGCGATGATCTGGTGGCCATGGGACGTGGCGCCTCAGTGGGCTATAAGATCGTTAAAGCGCCCGTCTCCTGGAGTGATGTTGTAGTTGTGATTGAGGGTTCTCCAGATTTGACCAGGAAGACTTCCCTCCCGGAAGATGTGGTCAATAGTCTCCGTATGACGCTCACTGCAGCAATTACAAGCGGACGTCAGACAAATACCAATGGAGTTAAGAATCTCATCGGTTGGCAATTTCTTCCTTACGACTCTCCACAAGAGGAAGGACCATTTCTTTGGGATGCACGAGTGCCAGAATCGCACAATGAAGTGGTCATGACCGTTCTCTTGGATCGCGATTCTCGTCGATCGCACGGAGAATGCTCCGGAAGCTTCCAGCGACCACCTCAGCTCGTCAACGTCGGGCCCAAGGGTAATATCGTGCTGACGAATTCTATCGACCATTTCGTTCCCGGACCATACGCGAATCTGGTCCCAGTTCCATTCGTTATTAGTGGGGTTCCACAGGTCTTTGATCCTGCTATTGCTCGGAGAAACAGTAATGTTCGGGATAAGGTTGTCGCCGATCCATCTCTCCAGGAAGGGGTTAGCCTCGCCATCACCCAGATAAAGTCTAATCGCTGGTTCGGCTAATTCGCGGCCTCGTAAAATACGGCGCCAAGCCGCTAAGGATCTATTGTTGGCTCTGGCCATCGCTGGGTGGGTGTGTTTGAAGTACCTGGCCTTCATAAACTTTGTCCACAGGTTTTTGGTCGTGCGTAATTTCCACCACAGTTACATCGAGAAAGCTTTGACGATGTGATTGACTTTGGTGAATCCAAGCCCTCCGTTCTCGGTCGGGGTAGCCATGGCTTCCCAGCTGGCCCAGTAGTTTTTGTCTTGCCCTTTGTTGTGCCCCCAGAAGAAGTTGCAAAAGATCTGCTCAATCGACGCGATGACCTTCATGGTCGGGGAGCATGCCGCTATGGTGTGGATGGGACGGAGATGAGCACACACACACACACACACACATATATATATATATATATATATATATATATATATATATATATATATATATATATATATATATATATATATATATATATATATTTGGAACCAGGTAAATTGTTTCTGGAATCGCTCCCACTGGGATTCGAACTCCTGACCACATCGGGCCGCATGCATCTCTCTTAACCACTAGGCTAGAGATCATCTGCTATATATATATCTGCTATAATATATATATATATATATATATATATATATATATATATATATATATATATATATATATGGTGGCGGCTGCGGGAGAATCCGAAAACCCTAGCTCTGCTAGGGCATCGCCAAACCAAGCTGTGGAGGCGGCCAACCGCCTCCCGGACCGGGGGAAAGGCAAGATGGTGGCGGGGGCGGTCGGTGGCGACCGGCAGGAGGCGGTCGACGGCGGCCGGCCGCCGGAGACGGGCGCAGCTGCTGCTGCTCGCCCGCGCACGGGCGCTGGAGCACCGCGGGCTGACCGGGGAGGTCCGACGACCCTCCCCCGGGGGCGGGCGGCTGCCGCGACCCTTCCCAGACGGGGGGGGGGGTGGCCGGGGCGGGCTGCGGACGGTGGCTTTTCAACCGGGCACGGGTTCGGTAGGGTGTTCGAACGGCGGCGGTCTCCGGGGCTCCCCGATGGTGTTCACCGCCCAAAGAACATCGTCAGGAGTGGAGGATGAGGAGGGGGCTTGGACTACGGTCCAGAATCGGAGGGTTAGGCGAGGAGGAGGGCAACGATCGCAGATCCCTGAGGCTAGGAGAGGCACAGCTTATACGCAGGGATCGGACAGGAGGGCGGGGATAGCCAGGAGAACGAGTCAAAAGGTGGGTCAGGCTCACTCGGTGGAACGGGAGGGACAAGCCAGGCTTGCATGGCGGCCTCGTGCGAAGGGGTCGGCGGGGACGCTGTCCCAGTTATCGGGGGAAGAGCGACTGCAGCGAACATGAGTGCCGGGCCACCTCCGACGATTCCTCCTCGGAGTTCGAGCCCGCGGCCTGTATCATGGGCGGATGCCTGCAAGGTGGGGGTCGCCAAGACGCCGGCATCGATGGAGTATGTTACACCTATGGCGATTGGGGGTGAGCTCTGCGCCGACTTCCCGGCCGACGAAGTGGCGAAGGTGACGGCATTCTGGGAGAACACGTTAGTGCTATATGTGTTGGGGAGCAAGCCCTTCTACGGGCAGATCCGAGGATATGCGGACAGAGTCTGGCGGTCGAAGGGGAGCATGGAGTTCTTCTCCAAGGAAAACGGCTTCTACTTCGTTAAATTTGGGTTGGCAGAAGATGTGACTCGGATACTCCAGGGAGGGCCATGGACGTTTGACGGCCGTCTCATTATTCTGAAGCAATAGACTCCCGACTTGAGGTGTGAGAAGGAGGTGCTTAATGCGGTGCCTGTGTGGGTTCGGTTTCTTGAGTTCCCGGTACGCTTCTGGAGTGTCCCCCTTCTTCTGAGACTTGCCAGCCTCATTGGCAAGCCGATTAAGGCGGATGATGCCACCGCTTTCAGGTCTAGATTGATGTATGCACGGGTATTTGTGGAGATTGATGCCAGGTTGGATCTGCCTGAGCAGTTGAAGTACAGGACCCCTTCTGGCCAGTTCGTTATGCAGAAGGTGGAGTATGAGTGGGTTCCCCCCAGATGTCCGGCATGTGCCTGCTTTGGGCATCTTTCGAGTGCTTGTAGACGTGGAGGAGCTTCTGAGGTGGTGACGGAGGAGGTAGTGCAGGAGGCAGGTGGTGCAGATGACTCCCCTGTTGTGGACCAGGTGGGCTTGATGGAGGATGAGATGGAGGCAGACCCTTTCCCCATCTCTGGGGAATTTGAGGGGTCTCCGACGGAGGATCTTGCTGGAGCGATGGTTGAGTATATGGGGACGAGGACCATGACCACCAGGAGTATGGGGCAGGAGGACAGGCGACAGGGAGATAAAGACGCGCTAGCACTTCAGGGTTATAGTCGGAAGCGCCAGGCTACGGAGTCGCATAGTGAGGACAGCGGACAGGGTGGGACGGAGAGAGTGTGGAAGGTCAATCCTAAATGGGTGGCGGTCCTAGCACAGCCTCCCCCACGGGGGGACCCACAAGGGACTGCGGCCCCTGCTCTGTCCCTTCTTCTTCAGGAGGATAGAGATGAGGATTCCAGAGATATGGAGGTTGCACTCCCCGGGTGCCCCTTCAGAGGATGTTCAGGGGACCCCACCCGCGATTTAGATGTCGGCCCTTGCCTGGAATGTCCGGGGGGGTGTTCTCTGGGGAGATGGAGGGAGATTAGTGAGGTGCTGAAGAAGGAAAAGTGTGAGATCTCGATCTTACTAGAGACTAAGATCAGGGGGGCGAAAACTCTGTCCCGTAGAACTCCTACGGACTGGGTCCAGCTCCACAACCTTGGTCTCTGTGATATGGCGAGGATTTGGGTTAGATGGAATGGAGCTAGTTGGGAGGGAGAGGAGGTCTTCATGTCTGACCAGCTGGTGGCTATCTTCTTCTCCAACAAGGGTGGGTTCCGTTTCTTACTTGGTGCTGTCTACGGGCACAACGATAGGAGGCGTCGGGAGACCTTGTGGCAGGACATCATCAGGCTGAGTTCTTTAGCGATGCATCGTCATCTCCCCCTACTTATTATGGGAGACTTCAATGCTATGCTATACAGGGGAGAGAAGCTGGGGGGGCGGCCGGTCCCGGACCAGATCCTTTCAGATTTTCAGTCTTGCTTGCTCCAGTCCGGGCTCAGGGATCTGGAAAGGATAGGACACATATGGACTTGGCACAACAAGGCGGTGGGGAGCAGGGTGGCATGCCAGCTAGATCGTGCTTTGGGGAACAGTGATTGGTTCCGCCTATTCCCCTCCTCTGTGGCTGAGGGGCTCCCTGCGGGGACCAGTGACCATTCGCCGATCCTGGTGCGCTTCGTGGAGAGTCCCAGATGGAGAGCCCGTCCGTTCCGGTATGACAACAGTTGGTTCCTATCGGCTGGATATGAGGAGACTGTGGCGGAAGGACTTGGCCAGGAGGCGGTTGGCACTGCCAGTTTTGTATGGTTCACAGGCTGAAGAAGACCAAACGCGCCATCAGAGACTGGGTGAGGGCTCTTTCCCGGACTTCCTTACAGGAGAAGGAGGCGGAGTTGAGAGACCTGCAGTCAGATCTTCAGGGCGACATGATGAGTGGGGAGATGGCGGCTAGAGAGAAGAAGTTGGCTGCAGAGGTCAACACCTTGCGGCTTCAGCAGGAGATTAGTGCGGCCCAACGGGCCAAATGCTCCTGGCTCAAGGATGGGGATCGCTGCACCAAATTCTTCTATGATGTCATCCAGGCTCGCCAGCACCGGAACCGTATTCAGAGACTGATTGGCAGGGACGGGCGTCTTGTGACCGACCAGGTTGCTATCCAGGAGGAGGCTGTCCGGTTCTACTATGAGCTCTATCATCAGACGGACTATCCTTCGGGTTTCCCGCAGCTGACTACGAAGACGTTGATTACGGAGTATGGCAATAGTCTTCTTATGGCTCCTATCCGGATGGCGGAGGTGGAGGCGATTGTGATACAGGCTGATGCTTCTAAGGCCCCTGGGCCGGATGGGTTCTCCAGTGGCTTCTACAAGCATCATTGGGGTCTCCTCAAGGTCCAGGTCCTTGAGGCTGTTCAGGAGTTCTTTGATACGGGCAAGCTCCTGAAGGAGCTGAACCACACCTTCCTGACGCTAGTGCCCAAGAAGGAGGGGGCGACTTCTCTTGCTGACTTTCGACCGATTGCCTGCTGTAATTATTTGTATAAAATAATTACTCATCTTATGTGCAGGAGGATGGAGAATGCTATGCAGGGCCTGGTCTCTCGGAATCAGGCGGCCTTCATCAAGGGACGATCTATTACGGAGCATAGCCTGCTGGCCCATGAGCTGATTCGGGAGTTCCACAAGCCTGGAGGGATGAAGGCCTGTGTGAAGCTCGACCTGAGGAAAGCCTACGACACCGTCAACAGGGACTTCCTATGTTATTTGATGGGTGCGATGGGATTCTCCGAGACATGGGTGGATAGAGTCAGAGAGTGCATCACCTCTCCTACTTTCTCGGTCCTCATTCAGGGTATTCCTTACGGGTTCTTCGGCAGCAGCAGGGGGCTTCGGCAGGGGGACCCGCTTTCCTCCTACCTATTCACCCTTGTGATGGAGTATTTCACCTGTTTGATGGACATCGCGGTACATCGGGAGAGGATTGTACCGATATACAGCAGGGTCTCTCCGGTGGTCTCTCATCTCATATATGTGGATGACCTGTTGGTCTTGTTGAGGCCTACCATGCGAGGGGTGATGGAAGAGTTCGGACAGCTATCGGGCCTTCGGTTAAACAGGGACAAGAGCAAAGTTTACTTCAGCGACTCATGCACTTTGAAGGAGGAGCGGGCCCTGGAGCTTGGGGTGGAAAAGGGGGACCTCCCGGTAAAATATCTGGGGGTGCCCCTTTCCGTCAACTACGCGAAGGACCGAGATTGTCAGAGTCTGGTGGATTTTGCTCAAAGGAGGGTAGAGGGCTGGCAGGCGGCTGGCCTATCATTTGGAGGGCGTATTGAGCTAGTTCGATCGGTTATTTCTGCTATTGCTCTGTTCTGGCTCCAATCGATTATGGTTCCTTTGGCCACTATCAGAAAGATTGAGGGCATTTGTGCCAAGTTCATTTGGCATGGGGGGATTCATGCCATCTCTTGGGAGCAGCTCTGTCGGTCCAGGAAGGAGGAAGGTATGGGTCTGCGATCCCTTGTATCTGTCAGGGAGGCGGCGGGGATCAAGCTGGCATGGAGGTTCCTTCAGGGTGATTCTCTATGGTCGGCCTGGATGACTAGTCGGTATCTCCGGGGCAGGAACTTCTGGGTATGTGCAATTGACAACAACTTCTCTGTGTCTTTCAAGCATATCCTGAGGAACCGTCCTGTACTTCGGACGGCTATGCGGAGGAGGATGAGAGAGGGAGGGGAGACGGACCTTTGGCTCGATCCGTGGATTTCAGGTCAGTCTCTCCTGGAGATTCTGGGTCCCCAGAGGGACGGTGTGGCGTACAGAGGTCTGACTTGTAGGCACATCATCCGTGGTGGAGTCTGGAGGCCAGAGGAGTATCGTTTCACTGCTCAGTTAGGTGAGGAGATCAGACAGGTGCAGATCACTCCTATGGCACTGTCTGATGTCTGGATTTGGGCCCCTCCCGGCCGCTCGGAGGGTGCGGGGGAGTTCAGATTTAGCAGCTGCTACGACCTTGTTCGTCCCCACTTCGATGATATTGAGGAGTACGACTTTGTCTGGGGGAAGGGGCTTGCCAGGAAGATGCAACTGTCTGCCTATAAACTGGTGCTGGGCCGGTTCCTCACTAGGGACCGACTACTTCGGTTCGGGGTCCCTGTCCCTAATCCTAAGTGTGTTTTGTGTGAGATAGAGAATGAGTCCATTGGGCATCTGTTCTTTCAGTGCCATGTGACGTGGAGCATCTGGGCAGAGCAGAGCCGGAGACACTTGGGAGGGGTTGGAAGGGAGCGGGACTTCAGAGAAATCCTTAAGTGGATTGGTGATTGCAGGGGCCAGGAGCAGAGCTGGGCCAGACGTGCTAGATTGAGACTTGCTGCCTCGGTTTGGCATGTCTGGAAGGAGAGGAACCGACGCATCTTTGAGGGCCTGTCCACTACACCAGTGGGAATCCTTCAAAACATTGAGTCGGATGTACTAGTAATGTCCCCCTGAGTTGGGAATGTATCTCTTTGTTGTAACCTTATTGCGATGATAGTGGAATAAAATTTACCCTTTTTCCAATATATATATATATATATATATATATATATATATATATATATATATATATATATATATATATATATTGACTGTATACGGTTGGGGAAGTTTTCTACAAAACATAGATGTGATAAGATTAGAAGGTCGGGTTTAGTCCATAAAAAGATTCGTATGAGTCGGTCATTATTATGGGTAACGGCAGTTTTTGAATAGTTCTATCCGGAGAATCAAGATTAATTTAAATATTATTCTAAATATCAATTAAGATACTTGTTCTAAAATATCTAATCTATAGTAAAGAATCTCTTACTTATAATCGTATTAGTCACAGACAACCAATAAATCATAATTAGATTTGACTAAATCTAAAATAGTAATTAAAATCATAGCTACTATCTTCATAAATTTAAAAGTAGCATTTTATAATTCTAGGTCGAAACTAGATAAATCAAATCTTAATATAAATAATATTTAAAATGCATATTCAATAATATCCATTAATTTAAATCAGATGCATGAAAATCTTAATCTAGTAATGGGTTTTGCTAACAATATATCTAGTATTATCAAGGCAAATCCATCAATATAATTAGTTTTAGCAAACTCTTTTTAAAATATACATTCCTATTAGATAAGGCGTAAGGCTCCTGGTAGATAAAGTCTCCCTTTATTATTTAAATCAAATGAATCTTTAAACAAAACTATTCCAAATCATAATACATTACTTAATTAAAATCGATATTTATGTAAATAAATATTCCATAATATCACGAAATCTTAAATCACATAGATCTACATTAATTAGGCGAGCACCATAATAATTTAAGAATTCTATTTAATTTTTATCAAAATAATTTAAGCAAATAATTTCAACATAGAAATTCAAATATATAATTAAATAATAAACTAGGTCATCAATTTAAAATATATCTTAAGGAGGCCTAGCAAAATTAGGGTTGGAGATTTGTGGAAGATTTTGGAATTGGGAATTTTATTTGTACACAATTAATAATTTTTGAAAATCTAGAAAGTGGAGTTACATCCACATTATTAGTTACTCCAGATTAAGATGCCTTCTTCAAAGCTGAAGATTCTTCCATCATTTCCATATGCCGAAATATATTCATTTGTTCAATTTTGATTGAATCAAGCTTAGAATTGATCGAAACAAGTTGATCTGAAATCTTCGACAGTTGTTCTTCAGACCTGCGCATCGTACGCGGAATGAAGGTTTTATTAGAAGCTGGCATCTAATCTTCTACCTCTTCTACATGTTCCATACGAGTAGACATCTTTCTCAAGTACTACAAAATGAAATAAGAAAACTATTATATGTATTTCAAAATAAATAATAGTTGAAACAAGAAAACTATTGTATATATTATAAGAGAAAAGTACAAAAAGTGAGGAAAGATGAAAAGATAAATAAATTTTGAGACTAGCAAAGAATCTACTAGCTGTTTGAAGGGTTGTCATGAAATATTATAATGATTAACAATTTGAGGAACTCTATAAGAGGTTTAATTTTGCTGGTACTCCTCGTTGTTCGAGGAGGGCTCGACGAAGTCTGCCGCGAACCAGAACTTCTTCTTCTTTCCTTCTTCATCTCCGTTTCTCCTTCCACCACCACCACCATGGCCTGTAGCTTTATAACCAAAATATTAAATTGTTAGATGAAACAAAAAAACAAATTACAGAAAGATTACTAAATCAAAATCAAACATAACACATATTTATAGAAAATATGAGACTAAAGATAAAAATGTTACAAAAGCAACACCACAATTTTACAACAACTAAGCAGACTCTGCTAAGCAATAACTAAAATTTGGGATTGTGTCCTCCTTGAATTTATTTTACACAAAGAAGATATTTGAGAGAACGAGCTTTTATCGGCTTCCTACCCCTCTTTTTCCTCTAAATTCTTTCCTTACTATTATCCATATTGGCTACAGGATCTCCGTCCATGTCGTCCTCGGTGTCATCATCTAGATCACCACCAGCTATCGGTGCATCGGGGGTGTCGTAGTTGCACAAAATATTAAATTGGATGGGCAAAAGAGAAAGTAAATATGAGTTAATTTACGGTGTTTATTGAAACAATTGCATGAAGAATGACCTGCTATAGCAAGTTAACAAGAGGTCAAAAGTCAAAAACAGCATTAAATGATATCTCATGTGTTATTTTATCTGAATTTAATATGAACCATTGGATCAACATCCAATGGTTCAGATTTGGGATGTATCGATACATCCCAAAAGGGTGGATGTACTGTAGAATTTTCATATATATATATATATATATATATATATATTTTTTTTTTTCATATATATATATATTTTTTCATATATATATATATATATATATATATATATATATATATATATATATATATATATATATATATATATATATATATATATATTACTACTACTAACCTACCTAGCTAACTAACCTAATCTACCCGTATCCCGTGAGGTGACGAGGTCGCGCCCCCCAAGGCTCGAACCCCACCCACCCACCCCCCTCCCATGCACGGCGGTGCTACCAGTGCACCACAACCCGATGTGCTTATATATATATATATATATATATATATATATATATATATATATATATATATATATATATATATATATATATATATATATATATATATATATTGAAAGAAGGTAATTGTGGCGAACGCTCCCACCGGGAATCGATCTCCTAACCACTCGGGCCACATGCATCTCTTTTAACCACTAGGCTAGAGGTCATTTGCTTTTAAATTTGTTGCGGTTAATAGGCAACGGTCAATATCAAGTACTTTTTTCTACCACCAATCTGGCTCGAACACCCGACTTCCTGGATCACATGCCTCCTCTCTACCACTGGCACCTCCTGCCATAGAGGAGGTGGCAGCAACCTCACCTGAGAGTTTTTCTCCATCTTCTGTCATTCAGGAGAGAGCTGCAGTTTTGTCTAAGACCGAGAGTCTTTCTCCGCCTCCTCCTCTGCCTCCTGGAGTGGTACTCCATACCATATTTTTGGGAGATTTATTTCCTGATGGAGCTCAGATATTCGGACTTCTCCGGGATGTGTTGGAGACACAGAGAGTTCAGGCTGAGATCCTGAGGGAGCAGAGTCATAGGATCCAACAACTATGGGATCTAGTGCATTCTCGAGGAAAGCCTAGTTCCAAGAGGACGAGGAGCAGTGTATACCCAGAGTCTCAGGAGTACCCAGACTTTCA
The DNA here is from genome assembly GCA_029216955.1 of Iris pallida. Taxonomy (NCBI): domain Eukaryota; kingdom Viridiplantae; phylum Streptophyta; class Magnoliopsida; order Asparagales; family Iridaceae; genus Iris; species Iris pallida. Next base: position 11,886,195 of record JANAVB010028818.1, on the reverse strand, counting down.
ACCTAGACCATCCTATCCTGTCCAGATTCCTGTCCAACAGAGGCCAGTTGAGTGAGTGCCTACCTGTGCTTACTGTAGGAAGCCTGGGCATATATGGGACCACTATAGGAAGAGGAGAGGGGTGTGCCTATTTTGTGGGTCAGGTGCACACATGCTGCAAGACTGCCCTGCTGTACTTGCCAAGCCCCCGCCTCCAGGAGGGAGTTCTAGTCACCAGACCTAGTTGGAGGTGAGTTCTTGACCTAGACCTTAGCATGTCCTTGATGATTCGATGCACCCTACCATTGTTTGTGTGTTTTGATGCCTTGTGATTGTCTTCTGCCATAGTATGACTAGTGTAGCTAGATAAGACTTTCAATTGATACTGCATGCCTTGACCCTGTATGTTATTCTTCTAAATTGTATGATTTAGATAAAGTTTTCTTAGACCATGACTGTAGGGGACGTGACCCTAAGAGGAGTACGACCAACCTAAATTTTGAGGACAAAATTTTTCTAAGGGAGGAAGGATTGTAACTACCACTTTTCTAAAATGAGGATATTTTTGTACTTTTGTAAAATTGATCTTGTTAGTTATTAAATAATGGATTTAAATTATGTTAATGATAAATTGGTGAATTTTTAATTATTTCAATATTATTTAATTTAATGTATTATGACTTTGGTCATTTGCTAGTGAAATCTTAGAACAACTTAACCTAGAGACTAACCATGACCATGGAAACCTAGCTAATGTAATTTTATTAGTAATTAGGCTCTAATATAGCTAGGAATGACTTAGAATCTATTGGGAGAATTAAATCAAGGTGCTAGTTTGGGCCTTTAGCTTAAGGGCTTGATTTTATAATATAGAAAGGGCCTTTGGACTAATGTAACCCAACCAAACCCTAGCCTACCATAGATGGCCAGCCAAGACTTGATTCCCACCCCCTTTATAAGTCATCATTAGCCCCCATTCATCCCTCTTTATTGAAACCCTAACCCTAATTGTGCTCTTCCCCAAATTTTCCTCTTTCACCAAATCAACTCCAAATTCCACCAAACCAATTACAAACTACTCCCTTTGAGTAAAGGAGGTATCCATTGGCTAGCTAGGAAGGATTTAGAGCAATTTGACTATTGGATTCGGTGGGAGAACTTTGCAAGAGGATTTTCATTGGGATTCCAACTCCCAATTGGTAAGAGTCTCTAAACCTTTCAAATTCTTGTTTTCTTTCCATAGATATATTCATTTAGGGTCCCCCTAGCATTAGGCTAAGTTTTGTTCAAATTCGAACCCATTTGGGGAGCGTATCGCAAAAGTACCGGATACGTGTCTCAAGTGTTTGATGAAATGCCCCTTAGAACATTTGTTCTCTATTTTCTAAACTAATTATATATTTGGATAGCCTGAGATGTGTGGATTGCATTTGTGTGTGACTGAACACGTTTCCGTGTCCTTTTCTGTGTCAAAATGGATACGGGGATGTCAGCCGAGCCTTGCGCAGCACAGTAGCAGTGCCCTACTACTCCTGTGTCCGTACGTGCTGGACACGACTCAATATCCCGTGCCAGTGACATGATTAGGTAGCCCCCATGACTGACACGTGGCCTGGGAAGTTCGGCTCAATTTGGTGTTGTTTTCATTTTGATATTCCAGGTGCAGATTCAGTCGAGCACACGCACAACCACTGCACTTGTGTTCTGCATGCACGATACTTTGTCACACAATTGGACATGTTTTGCTTGACACTGTGGACACTTCATGGACACCTTGTTGACACTTGTAATTGTTGCACATTTGCTTGTTTGAACACTCGACACTCTCACACTTACTGAACACTTCACATAACCACTGCTGCATATTACATGACACTGCCCTTTACTCTGAGACATACTCACACACACTTGCATATGCCTGCACCTTCATTTCCTTGACACATGTAACCACCACTTTTTAAAATAATGGTATTTTAGTAATTGTGTGATTTTGGTATTATTGATTATTTTATTATTAAATAGATTGGTGTTTTAGTTTTGATTAGTACTTTTGGTATTAGCAGATATCTTAACCTTAGTTAACCTTGATTAGAAGACTAACCATGTGATTAGAGACTTATTTGGCTAATTAGAATTCAATTTGGAGCATTAGTCCTAATTAGGAAACCATGAAGCCGGATCTTGATTTGACACGTTTTTGGTTTATATTCGAAAGTTCTTATTTTTCGATTCTGTTTTCACGAAGTTGTTGCTGTTTATATTTGAAACTACTTTCATGAAGCCGGATCTTGATTTGACACATTTTTGGTGTCCAAATCGGACACGGACACGCGTGCACGAGGCCCTTACACAGCCTCGTGCAAGCCCTGCTATTCGAGTGCCATAACTCGACGAATACGACACGGTTGGTCGTGAAATTTTGTGGACACGTGAGGGAAACCTCTGCCCACGTGCTCCTAAAATTGCATGACGTTTCGTGGAGCGTGCGTAGAGAAATCGAAGCCATACTGGTTCGGCTGAACCATGCACGCGCGCAAAAAATGTCGCTGACATAGCCTTCGTTCGCGGACACGACACGATGAGAACACGAACCAGGACCATGGACACATATCCCTAGACCTAGGATAGCCCTAGACTCGACCATATGGCACGACGTGGCTCGTTTCATGAGCTACAGACGTCGACATGCGCCAACGAAGCCGCGCGCGCGCGTGCGTTCAGCCCGTGCACTATTCTGCAATCTGAGTGTCATAACTCGATGCACAAGCCACAGTTTTGCATAAATTTTTATGGACACGTGGGGGTACTTCTTCCCACGTGCTCGTGAAAATTCACGAGATTTCGTTGAGTATGCGTGAAGTTATCGCGTCTGCACTGATTTGGCTGATATCGTGCATGTGCGTACAGCCTCCCCTGATACGCGTCTCATGCAACGCGTGGACACCACGTGGACACATGTCATGGTGGTGCACACGTAGACCTAGGCCCCAGCTAGCTACATGCACGAGCACGAGGCTCCTTGTGTTGCGTGTGGTGTTCTATTAAGTGCGGCACGTACCCACGAGCACCTGTCTATACACGCGCGTACGTGCCCGTACGATACGCACTGATTGGACATGATACGGACACGGGTTCGACCCTGTGAGTACCCAAGCATGACACACACGTATATACCTCTGTGTTTGCCAAGTTTTACGAGTTTTAGTTGTGTATTTTGGAAATTGGGTATCGAGTTGGATTTTGAGTATCGGTTGGGTTAGTTTTGAGTTGATTTTAGTTTTGAAATCGAATTTCTGGAATTAAACTAAAATTCTGAGTTTGGAGAGTAGGTTTAGTTCAGATTATGAGTTGATTTGTGGTTAGGCTATTGGTTTACTTTCATTCGTATATAAATCTATATATTATATATAGTTTCATTGTATATATATATATATATATATATATATATATATATATATATATATAGTGTTAAAAATATATATATATATATATATATATATATATATATATATATATATATATATATATATATAGTGTTAATATATTGAATTTGGTTCAGTTTTGAGTTGGTTTGGAATTGTTGATCTCAGGTTTTCCTAAGATTAGTTAGACTTTGGTTTGGGTTTGTGATTAGAGTTTTCTTTTGATATATATGTTCATGTATATATATATATATATATATATATATATATATATATATATATATATATATATATATATATATATATATGTATGTATGTATGTATCATATATATATATCATATATATGTATGTATGTATCATATATATTACGTATTGTTCAGTTTAGGAGTTGATTTCAGTTTGTTATGATTTGTTATATCTAAATTGATGATAGTTTTCCTATGCTATATATTTACATATGTTTGTATATATATATATACCTTATATGTATATATTTCTCTATATAGTTATTAGCTATAGGATATATATATATATATATATATATATATATATATATATATATATATATATATATATATATATATAGTTTAGGTTGTGTTGGTCTTGTGGTGGTTGGGGCTTCATATTGTTGTCCCCAACAGCAGCCTACCAGCAGCCCAACATAGTGCACACACACACACACACACACACACACACACACACACACACACACACACACACACACACATGCCTCTTCTTTTCCTTTGTGATATATACATGTGTATATATATTATTGTTGATATAGGATATTAGCCTATAGATTTGTGAGTCAGTTTAGGATTGACCCAATGGGCCTAACTTGGCTAAGTTGACCAAGTTGACAAAAGTCAACTTTGGGTCAAACTTAATGCAAATTGACTCAAACGAACTTGAAATAACTAGATAACTTAAGTTTAACCTAAACTTGGAATAATAGACTAATTGACTTAGGGTTGACCTAGTTTGACCAGAATAGTTGATCAGGGTTGACCAGAGTTGACCAAGGGTTGACTTTGACCATGAAGGACCTAGAATCATTTAGAATGTATTGTAGATTGCTCTTATTTCATATTAGACACTTTGTAACCTGTAATTGGTCAAAATAGACTCAGATACTCCGTTTCAGACTCATATTCTCATCAGATATTCGGGATATCAGGCGAGTACATTCTCTGACCGTTTCATACTTGCTAGAAATTATATTCTTGTTATAGACTAATTTACTTGATGCTGACACGATGTTATCACGGATTAGTACTCTATGGATCTTTACATGAGATGTTATCCCCCTCGGGTGCATCGAATACATCATGTTATGTGCTTTTCACGAACAACATGTATTTCATGGACTTTTATTATTCATGTACACTCATGTGCTCTCATGTACTCTCATGATCTCATGAGCTTCATGCATAAACTTTTATGTATAATAACATAACCTGTATAGATCCTTGTGTATTAATTGGAGTACGGGGGAGTAGAAGTAGTCATGTGAATAATTTCAAAGTAGTGTAATCATGTATAAACTCTGTAGTGTAATCATGTATAAATCAAACCGTTCACATGTTTATCTTGTACTCTAAATCACGTAGTCACTTACAGTTCTCTATTATCATATATAAATATATTTTGTTTATCATATTCTTTCTTTCTCTTCATGTTTATTTTTGACAGCGTTTCATGTATCTTATTCTATAGCATATTTTATATTTCTTGTCATGATATGAACTGCGTGAGATATGCTCGTTCCTGTCCTGATTGGACCTGTTGATAAAAATTTACAGGTAACTTGGAGGATCACAGCTAGCCTAGAGGACACTAGTAGAGCTTGGAGTAGAGGTTTAGAGTTTTGTTTATCTTATTTCTTGTTGTCTTGGAGATGAATTTTATTTTAGATATTGAGATTTTGTGTTGTTAAACAATTGACTTATTTCACTTCTGGTTATATCCCTTTTGTGGATTTCTTATCTATTTCATCGTGCTGATTATCTACCTCTAGTTTGTGATTGAGATTGTATCCTCATGTGATTGTCCTCCGTTTGGAGATTATATTATATAGTATTAGTTGTGATGGTGACCTAGAACAGCATTCTACCGCAGACACTGTGGCATAGGATGGACGTACCTACTTCTCGTGCCCTTACACTGGGTGCAAATCGTGACACATTTTTAGTGGTGGCCCATGCAGGTCAAGATTCGCATTCGTGTGATATCGTAGTAGCGCAACGACTTAGTTGTACTACGAGCCTGCTATAGAGTATAGAAGTAAGGTATTAGAATGAGAGGATACTCAATCACTGTTAGAATTCCTTGAGAGATTCCTGGGACGACCCTTGAGAATCTTATTTTGAACTTCGATTTGAAATCCTTTTTTCTCTTGTTTCGATTCACTCATACTCATTATTGAATTTGATTTTGATGGATTCATTGTTAAATTTTGAATCTTGATGTTAGTTGTTGATTTTGATTTTGTATATTAAGTATTCTTTTTGGAATTAAGGTATAACCTGATAACATATTTGATAAGGATAGTAAGAAAGGTAAATGTCTGCCTTATTTATGGAGTTTAAAATTTATTGCAGCATGGCTAGCATGACAAGGACATAGAGCCTGATTTTATATATATTATCCTAGTTATGAAATTTAGATTCTCTTGCAGCCATATCGGTTGGCATGGTAAGAATTCTAGATAACATGATTATAGGGTGTATACCTTAGTTACGGACTCTATCGTTTATTGCAGCTATGCTTATTGGCATGGCAAAATTTTGACAACATGATTTCAGGAAGACGCGTGTGGTATATATCTTGAATTGGTTCATTTCTTTGAACAGATGAGCAAGAACAAATTTTTTATTATTTCTTTTCTTGCCATTATTTCTTGTATTCCCATTTTCCCTTATCTTAATTAACTATGTCCTAATTACATCTATCAACTATCTCATATCTACTTCTGTCATCCACACTTTGAAATCTTGAATCTCCATAACTCTTTACCTTGGAAAGGTCAGGAAGGTAACATAAATCATCTAACTCGGAAAGGACTTGATCTGTTATCTTATGATAATCTTGGTAGGAATATAATATGAGGGACCTTGATATAGGTTTGGGATAGTGATGCGACTGAGATTGAGGATGAAATCAAGAGATTTATATTATCAATTTAGAAACGATCACACTTAGAGAAATATTTTGGGTATAAATAATTCATAGATATATATTTCATAACTGATGATGATATTCGAGACTGACTTAGTTTTGAGGACTGGATAATTTTCGGTCATTGATTCTTAAGACGTTTCACTTTAAGGCGATAATGTTAAACTTAGGGATTTAGTAATGGAGAAGATATTTTAACTGTATGGATAATGATACGAAATTGAACAAGATATTGTAAGAAAATAGCTAAAAAAAGAAAGAACGCAAGGATTTGAGTTATAGAAAATCTAGGGATTTTGTGAGAATTTTAATTTAAGGAAAATAATATTTGAAGGTGTACGTTGAAGGAAATGTGAAGGTTGATTTCATAATGGAGAATAAGTTTTGTAAGGCCTAGTGGTTTTGGATTTAAATAATATAAGGAAAGTAATTTGAACAAGTTTCAGGATTTCATAAAACTTGATTTAGAGGTTTCGGATCCAATTTAGGACAAGGTGGAAGAATTTGGATTTATGATAATTAAGTGGTTAGTGTTGATTCCTAATAAGTAGGTTATGCTTCATGAGTAATGTTTTGAAATTTAGGAATTAAGCCTATGGTGATCATGACAAGGTCAAATCTTCATGACGAAAGGGTATAAATTCTTGGTGGTAGTCATATAAAGGTTGATTTTCATATTGGGACTTGTGAGATAAAAATGTGAGTGGCAAATGATGACTAGATAAACTTGATAGTATCAGAGAGAGATGATTAGCTTGACTTCCCTATAAAATCTTGTCTCTTGTTTTCCCTATAAAAAAGGAAAATTTTGACTTATTCCATATCTTGAATCATTCTTCAAAAGTTTTCAATATCATTGAATCCTAACTTCCTTGATTGCGACCAATCGACTTTGGTTCCTATCATATTAATATCTTGGGCCATACTCAATTGAATTAAATTTAATTGTCCTGGATCTCCATCCTTGGATGCTCGTGCTCAGACTTCGATGACCTTGTTCCCCATCTTGCCCAAATCTTGATTTACCCAGAGATTGATCAACTTAGATCATGTCGAAACTAAATTTTATATATATATATATATATATATATATATATATATATATATATATATATATATATATATATATATCATGATTGGATTTCAATGCTATTGACAGTCATGCTTTAAACTTTTGATTTTGATCATCTTTGGAATAGTAACCCTTTATAGTTAATTCCTAGTTATTTTTTTGATAATTACCAGTTTTTATATAGGATGGTAGACTGCCTTACAGCCTTGATGAGTTGTTGTTTCTTTATCTTTTTTAGTTTAACACTCTAGATTGCTTGTATGTTTTGATATCCTATGACTGTTTTGATCTAGTATGACTAGTATACCTAGATGAGACCTTCAACTGCTACTGTATGCCATGACCCTGTATGCTATTATTTTAAATTGTATGATTTAAATAAATTTTCTTAAGACTTTGATTGTTGGGAGATTAACCAAGAAGGAGTACTACCAACCTTTAATTTCGAGGACGAAATTATTTTAAGGAGGATAGATTTGTAAACACCACTTTTTAAAATAAGGGTATTTTAATAATTATGTGATTTTGGTATTATTGATTATTTTATTATTAAATAGATTGGTATTTTAGTTTTGATTAGTGATTTTGGTATTAGCAGATGGCTTAACCTTAGTTAACCTTTATTAGAAGACTAACCATGTGATTAGAGACTTATTTGGTTAATTAGAATTCAATTTGGAGCATTAGTCCTAATTAGGAAACTATTTTATGCATTTTTAGGCTATTTTAGCATGTAGCATATTGGCCTTTTTGCTAATGGGCTTTTGTTAAACTCTAGACGAGTTGTGGCCCATCCTAAACCCTAACCTAACCCTAGCAAGCCCCCTTGGCCGCCCAAACAGCAGCCCCCCTCTTTATGTGCATATGATTAGTAGCCACCTATTTGTAAAACATAGAAATTACCATCACCTTCCAATAGCCTATTTTCCTCAATTCTCATCCAAATCCATCCAAACAAATTGTGTTGCGATCTTTGGGAGGAGAGGAACTTGCTGGAGACTTGCTAGCAAGGAATCGGAGGCTTTGGGCGGGAGGAAATCGGCGTCGACGCGTTTGGAGGCTCGTTTCATTGAGATATTGACTCTCAATAGGTAAACCCCTCTAAACACTTGTAAATTCTAATTTTTCTTCATAGATGCATCAATCTAGGTACCCCGGACCTGTACATGTAGTTTGGTAGGTTTTCGTATCCGTTTGATAGGCGTATCGGACACGTGTCGGTGTATTGGAACACGTGTTCGACGAAATGCCTCTTAGAATCCAAAGTTCTTATTTTTCGATTCTGTTTTCACAAAGTTGTTGCTTTTTATATTTAAAATAACTTTCGTGAAGACAGATCTTGATTTGACACATTTTCGGTGTCCAAATCGGACACGTACACGCGTGCATGAGGCCCGTGCACAACCTTGTGCATGCCCTACTGTTTGAGTGCCATAACTCGACGAATACGACACGGTTGGTCATAAAATTTTGTGGACATGTGGGGGAACGATGTTTCGTGGAGCGTGCGTGGAGAAATCGAAGCCGCACTGGTTTGGCTGAACCGTGCATGCGCGTGGAAAAAGCCGATGACACAGCCTTCGTTCGTAGACACAACGCGACGAGGACACGAACCAGGACCATGGACACGGAGCCCCAGACCTAGGATAGCCCTAGACTCGACCACATGGCATGACATGGCTCGTGTCATGAGCTACAGACGTCGACACGCGTACGCGAGGCCGCATGCACGCGTGCGTTCAGCCCGTGCACTGTCCTGTAGTCTGAGTGTCATAACTCGATGCACAGGACATAGTTTTTCATGAAATTTTATGGACACATGGGGGCAACCTCTGCCCATGCGTATGAAATTTCACGAGATTTTGTTGAGTATGCACGAAGTTATCGCGTCTGCATTGATTTGGCTGATTCCGTGCACGCGCGTACAGCCTTCCCCGATACGCAACGCATGGATACCACGTGGACACGTGTCAAAGTGGTGTACACCTAGACCTAGACCCCACCTAGCTACGTGCACGAGCACGAGGCTCCTCGTGTTGCGTATGGCGTTCTATTAAGCACGGCACATGCCCACTAGCACTTGTCTATACACGCGCATACGTGCCCGTGCGATACGTACTGATTGGACACGATACGGACTCGGGTTCGACCCTGTGAGTACCCGAGCATGACACACATGTGTATACCTCTGTGTTTGCCAAGTTTTACGAGTTCTAGTCGTATATTTTGGAAATTGGGTATCGAGTTGGGTTTTGAGTATCGGTTGGGTTAGTTTTGAGTTGATTTTAGTTTTGAAATCGAATTTCTGGGATTAAACTAAAATTTTGACTTTGGAGAGCAGGTTTAGTTTAGATTATGAGTTGATTTTGTGGTTAGACTATTGGTTTACTTTCATTCGTATATAAATCTATGTATTGTATATAGTTTCATTATATATATATATATATATATATATATATATATATATATATATATATATATATATATATATATATATATATATATATAAAATAAAAGAAGAACTGATAAAAGAGCATAGTTAAATAACATGAAAGATTGAGTTAACATAAAACATAGGCTTGCAGTAGGAGAAACAAGAGGTGGAATATAATTCCCATGTTAATCATGAGACAATTCATTCAAGCACGGCTAAGGCTTACTATTGTTAGCTAACTAGGGTTATCACAAGCTTAGTTACTAACAAGATGCAATGAGATGTTCCCGCAGTCACAAGTCCTGCAGACTATCCAGGTTATCCAGACGAGGGTTAAAAGAGTTATCAAGATTACTGTTATACTTTAGTGCTTATGATTCAAGAAGTGCAACACATGACAGTGTGCTGGAAATGTGTCCTACTCGTCGGCAGTGTACAAGTCCACATGTGTGGCCGAGATAACGGGATCGCTTGTAACTGCGAAATCTCTCTATATGAACTACTTGATCAATCTAGTCATTAACCTAGTCTGATTTGTTATGAATCCCTGACCGTAGTAACCAGGAATCCATGTCCTAGACATGATGTAAGACGGGACATGTAGCTTGTACAGGCACAATCGACCACGGGATCAAGGCAAGAGTTACACTAGCAAGACAGGAATAGTCGTCGCAACAGCAATCAAGATTATACATGTCATGTCAGGTATACTTGTCATATCAAGAGTACTTGTCTGGAGTGTGCCTCAACAGGCCACTATCAAGAGTTATCAAGATGGGTTCATATTATCATGTTTAAGTCATGTTCAAGTTACTATCTCAAGACTATTAAGTGTCAAGTCGGGTCGTCGCAAATTAGACCAAGTATAGAAAACATGCAAAGAAGATCGAGAACACCCATGTGATTGAAACTATAAGTCACATATGAACTCTGGTTAAAGTAAGACAGGAAGATTCTTGAAGCCAAGACAAAGATCTACAACTTTCATGTTTTGAGTTTTTTATGATTTTAGCTACAAAACAACTTAAACGGGCAAAAACAATCACTTAGAGTGATCTGCGCACGGGTGCGCTGCGCGTACGGGAAAAACTGCCCACGGCATGCGGTCTGCGCACAGTGCGCAAAAAGCACTGCGTGTGCGAGCAAAACTGCCTACGGTGCATGGTGCACGCAAACATGGCGCGTGGGCGAGCGACAGAAAATTGCACGGGCGCGCTACGCGCAAGTTGCGCTGCGCGCGGGGGCAAAAATGCCTTCGACGCAAGGTGCACGCAAGCACGGCGCGTGGGCACGTAGCCAAAAATCGTGTGGGCGCACGATGCATAAGTTGCGTTGCGCACGCGGGCAAAAATGCTCACGACGCATGGTGCACGCAAGCACGGCGCGCAGACGCGTAGCGCACAAGTTGCGCTGCGTGCGGGGGCAAAAATGCCCACGGCGCAAGGTGCACACGGCACTATTCATCGTTCCTACAACATTAAAAGGTGTGGGGAACCCATGAACACGAAAATGGCATAACTTCTTCATACGAAGTCGAAATCAAGCGGTTCAAAAGCCAAAATTGGGTAGAATTAAATTTTCCACAACAAGGAACCATTAGTTTTCAAAAATAACAAAGTTTAAGAGATCAAAACTAAGAAAAACTAAATAAACTATAAACTTAGATCTACAAAAATGTAACCATCAAAACCAAAATCTCCAAGTTCTAAAGAGGCTTAGAATCAAGCAAGGAAGACAATAGAACAATAAAATTTGAGATTCATCATAGAACAAGTTGCACTTGACTAGGGTTCTTGGTAGGTGGGGGAGGAGTAAATGAAGAAGATGGAGAAGTAATAAGAAGTTATGGAGGAGAAAGAATTAGTTTTTATACAAAACCTCTCCATCTCAAACCACACCAAGCCAAGTCAAATTAAACCAAATCAAATCAAAATAAATCAAGTCAAGATTAAACCAGGATTAGGCTAAGCAAGACAAGTCTAACTACGATCCACCTGACAAATATCAGAAATCCGTACACGTATAATAAAAATACGTATAACGGGAAATGGGAGTGACACCAATAGCCTAGATAGACTAATATCCTATGTGATTTAGTTGACTAATAGCTATAGTTGACCAAGTTTGACCCAGATTTGACTTAGTTGATTAAGGGTTGACCAGATTTGACTTTGGAGTTGACTTTGACTTAGATTGACCTAGTATCATGTAGATTACATTGTACACTTCAATTGTTATATAATTTGAACTCATTATAACCTGTATTGCTCTAAATAGGACTATGACTCCAGTTTGGACATCTATACATATCAGTTGCTCAGGTATCAAGCGAGTACATTCTCTGATAATATTTTTGTTTTATGATATCCTATATATTTCTTGTATTTAGTGTAGATGTCCTTGTTCTTTTGACACATTGTTCACACGGATTGGTATTTGTATGGATCCTGTCATGAGATGTGATTCCTTGTATTCCTTGGTATATCTTGTGCAAGCCTTTTCCTTATTTCTTGTGCATTATATAGATGTGATTCCTGTGATGGCTCGCAACCTTCTCAGAGAATCTGTGTCATAACGTGTCATGGTTGGATCCACTGTATCAGTCGGGGGCAGGGAGTATTAGTGTAGATATGTGATTATTACCCCTATTATGCAAGTATTGATTGTGAGTGTTAATCATACACCCCACGTATGATTAACCAGGTCATAAACATTGTACAAGTTCCCAAGCCGGCCACATGTCAAATCTAGTATTCACTCACGTAGATAGTACGATTCTTGACTCTTGTACATGATATGATCAGTTTTCTTGCCATAGCTCTGGCTATACTTTACAGCTTTAACCTTGCCATGTCACTTTCATGTACTTTCCATTTCATATGTATATTCTCTCTATTTACAGCTACATATTCTTTATCGTCTAACTAGAACTGTTATTGGAGATTGTGCTCATTCCCGTCCTGACAGGATAACGTTGAAAATTTTACAGATAACTTGGAGGATCACAGCTAGCCTAGAGGACACCAGTAGTGCTCTTAGTAGACTGCTAGGATTGTTGGGTTGTGTCTTTTAGTTTGTTGTTGTATTTGAGTTGTACTCTGTTTGGTGTTGATAACACTTAAACTCCTTAATTCTGGTTCTGTATTAAACTTGTGATCTTTTCTTTTTATATCATTTCGTGCTTATATTCATCTTAGTTCTTGTGATTGAGTTATATCCTTCAGAGATTATCCTCCGTTTGGAGAGTATATCTTATTAGATAGATTTATTATATTGTGATAAATGTTTGAGACCTAGGACAACGTTCTACCGTCGACACTGCGGCGTAGGCTGGACGTACCTACGATCTCGTGCCCTTACATTGGGTGCGGAACGTGACATCAGGGGTCGTTCATACATATATTAGCCCATATATATTGAATTTTTTATAATTTGAGAATTGTCAAAAGTTTATTTGAATTATTTTTGTTGCAAAAATTTAAAAAGTAGTAAAACTATCAAGTATACTTCAATCCTAGGAGGAGCACCCTATGATTGTTTGAATCTTTTTTCCAAGGTAAATATTTATTAGCCCACAGTCCACTTGCAATTTATTTATCAATTTATTACTCATCTCTCACAGTTTAGTTGTAATTTTGTTTTTAGTACTTATGCATCTTATTAAACACTATAATGTACAAGATTTTTAATTTACTTGAAAATTTTATATTTTGACACAATTGATTTTTATTTTTATTATTTTTTATTTTTTTAGTAATTCTAGAGGCTCTTTTTCACACATGACCTACAAAATCTCAGGATCAGTCCTGACCACACACAATCATGTTCAGGCCCGGCCCTGGCCCAGGACAGCCAGGACGACCGTCGAGGGTCCAAGAATCATGAGGGCCCAAAAATATGTTAATAATCTTGTACCTAAAATATAACTAGTATGTAGCATGGGCCTTCCTTGACACAAAGCTATTGCAATATAGTGATTACTATGTTAGACTCGTATACTAAAGATCCTTAGTTCAATTTTTGGTGATAACTTTTTTAATTTACTTTTATTTTATTTTTTTAATATCTTTTGCATTATGTATGGGTCCTATCTTTAAAGTTCGCCCCGACCCCTATAAACTCAATGTTGGCTATGATTATGGTCCAAGAAAAGATTTAGAGTTGTACCCTTAACATCTACTACCAATATTTTTTTATGGTCAAGAAGGACATGTAGAATTGGGATCTAAGATTTTGGGATCTAGATGTTACAATTTGGTATTTCGTATAATTATAAGATATAATCCACTAGATTTTGTTGTTGTGTCGAAATAGATCCTCTCTAAAATATAGCTCAAAATCACCATGAGAAGAAGAAAGACCCAATCCACCATTGTTATCACTGAAAGTGTTCAATGGAGCTCCACTTCCAAAACTACTTTGGAAGAGACATTTGTTGGAGGAAAACGTTTGATTTTGTCTCTTTTATCATATAAGATTGGCATAATAAATCCAAAGATATGATTCCTTCCTACAGTGTCGTCTAACAATTACGCTCGTTTCTAATTGAATCATTACAGGGTGGGGCCCGCCGCGGTTGGTCCCAGTGGGCCGGGACCAACTCTGGCTGGAAGTTTATTTATATAGTGGATTGACCAAAATAGTCCTCCTTTTCAGAAAATGGGCCTAATTTTCGGGTCGGATCTTGGTTCATTTTGAGCTTATATTAAAGAGTTTTGTAAATTTTGGCTCTTCTTGTTTATAACCAAACACATAAACAACGTATAATTGAAAACTAATTTTTCTACGATTTGATATAAGTAGTACAAATGGCACAAATATGAAGTACCAAAAACAGAACCCTAGTACAAATGGTACAAATATGAAGTATAAAAACCGAACCACTTATAGCTACTACCTATTCTTATACTTTTTTTGAAGGATGAAAAGGCACAATATTTTTTTAGTGATTTTTCATACTTCATTCATCAAACATTTTATAGACTAAATTGTATTTAAATACATTTCAATTTATGCAATCCTTGCGCTTAATATCATATGTACTTTCTTCATATTGAAAACATTTTTTGAGGTTCCTAACAAGAATCATGTCAATAGAAAATGTGAAAAAATATTTTTTAAGTTGTCATTTTTTTCGTTACTATGCACCTAAGGTAACCAAGCGCAAAAATTAATTATTGCCAGAGAAGCCAAGAGCCTCATTTGTTGTAAAAGTAAGGATCATAGCCCCGTTAGATAGGATTAGATGTGATACATCTCGTTCATCCTAACCTCGTTTCTTGTTGGATTGAGATTCCTAGATCATGTTTGCGATTATAGTAGAGGGCTTGGAACTCATTATATGTCGAAGCATGAATCTAGAACTAATCCATCACTAGAGCAATGGCGAACATGACCCCTGCCTCTTGTCATTTATAAATGGGTTATTTTGTATAAGGGTACCAGGTTTAGACTTTGGGTACTAGATTTGTCCATTTTAGAGTTTGGGTACTTGAAATTATTAGTGACACATTTTAGTGACAAACTTTCGTCACTAAAAGTCTCATTTTGTTACTGAAAGCCCAGTTTTGTCAATAAAATGTGTCACTAAAAATTTTTGAGTACCCAAAGTCTAAAATGGATAAACACAGTACCCAAAGTCTAATTAGGTTATAAATCTGGTACCCTTATACAAAATAACCTTTTATAAATTATGGAAATCCTAATTGACAATAGAGTAGGAGGCCTCAATGTCGATCGACACCTTGAGTAGAGTCATGGAGTAGAGAGTACCGGGACCACTACGATCATAACAGGTTTATAGACTTCCATAGGCCCGAGAGTAAAAAATTATAACGAATCAATATTGAAGAATGAGTTGTATCATGCTAGTGACACCAAAGAAATGTGAGATTTATTTAGAAGAAAATGTCTTAAATTAATCGTATGGTTCCTACACACCTGTGGTTGCATCGAGATAATAGAAGGTAGTTAATTTTACATGCAAAATAGTTGTAAGTTTGGATACAAAATCGAATAAGACTTACGCAATTATATAATTATCTTTAATTTTATTATTAAATAAAGAGATAAGGAGAAAGAAAAATGGGAAAGATTATTTCTTCATTCACTTGTATCACAATCAACTTGAGAAGAGCCCTTTATATAGACTTATAATAAAGGTTTAACATCATCATGACAATTAAAGTAGAAATGCCAAAAGATATAGGTTATGGATAACCAAATTTCATAGGTTATGGATAACCAAAAGACATAGGTTATATAGGCCAAATAATTATGGTGAATTATCCATATTTACAACACTCCTCCTTGGATATTCACCATTAATTATTTGGTGGTGTATGCGCATTTGTTGCCTCATTAAAACCTTACGAAGAAAAAACGAGTGGAAAAAAAAAATCTTAGTCAAGAAAAAAGAGTACAACGCAGAAAACTTAAAATATTCTTCATGAGTCGTACTCCCCCTCGATATAATAGATTTGCTTGACTTCGATCACTTTCGTCCTTTGGAGCTCATGTGCATAAAATAATTTTGGTGGAAGATGCTTATTCGATCTCCTTTGATGAATCCCTCTCGGACTTGCATAATGTAAGCCGTATTGTCTTTGAATATTATTGTAGGCTCATTTGTAACTATAGGCAGTTGACAATTTACTCGTATATGATAAATGATTGATCGCAACCACACACTTTCTCTTATTGCTTCTTGTAATGCAATTAATTCTGCATGGTTAGAGAGAGTTGCTACTGAACCTTGCTTTGTTGATCGCCAAGATATAGCTGCATGGTTATTAAAACACGTAACCTGTTTGTGAGCAACCCTTATGAGGGTCATAAAAATATTTGAGTCTGCACAACCAACTATACAAGAATTGTTAGTGAAATCACAGGAGTAAAATAATACCATGTTAGTTGTTCCACAAGATATCTCAATACATGTTTAACTCCATTCCAATGTCTAAGTGTAGATGCAAAACTATATCTAGATAATAAATTAACATAAAATGCAATACCTGGTCTTGTGTATTGGCTAGATATAGTAGTGCTCCAATAGCACTTAATATAGTATTTAAGGACCAAGAACTTTTTCATCTTCTCCCTTTGGTCGGAATGGATCTTTATCCAAATCCAAACTGCGTACAACCATAGGCGTATGCAAATCGAGACTAACCTTTGTCTTTTCCAAGTCTTTCATTTCAAATTCATTCTTCAAATAGTTTACAGTTTTCTCCAATTCTATAGGCGACCTGATCAGATTTTATATCATCCATATATATTGCTACTATCGAGAATCCATTTTCGAATTTCTTAATGAAGACACATTGATAAATTTAACTATTTTGTATCATTCCTTAGTCAAATATATAATAAGACGATTATACCACATTCAGTCCGGATTATTTTAATCCATATAATGCTCGTCTAGTTTGAATACATGCCCTTAGACTTAGTCTTTGGCATTATAAATCCTTCTGAAATTTTTATATAGATGTCAGTATCTAAGTCTCCATACAAATATGCAGTTACAATATCCATAAATCTTATATCAAGATTTTTAGAAACTGCGAGACTAATTAGATATCTAGAATGACATCCGTAACTGGAGAGCATGTCTCAACGTAGTCAATTCCAGGTCTTTGAGAGAAACCTTGTGCTACAAGTCGGTCTTTGTATCTTTCAACTTCGTTTCTCTCATTTCGTTTTCTCTTGAAACACCCATTTAAAAACCAACATGGTTTATGCCCTTTGGTGTTTCCACTATAGGTTCAAACACACCATGTTTTTCTAAAGATTTTAATTCTGCTTGAATAGCATCTTTCAAGATTGCCCAATCTTTTCTTTATCGACATTCATTTATACTACATGGTTCATTTTCATAATCATCATTGTCCTTTGATATTTCAATAGCTACTGCATAGCTAAATATGTCATCGATGACAAGTGCTTTTATATTTCACAGTTCACCTGAACATGCCTGAACATGCATGGAATATCGAGATCCCTTTATTTTCAGGTACATGTGCCTCTCTCAAGGCATCCATAGACATTTCAGTAAATTTGGAAACATGCACATATTCGTTATTTATTTTCGGAGCTCCGGTCACTATTAGGCTTTTATCAGGACAAGATATTTCATTAGCTCTCCTCTTTCTAGGAGCACTATCCTTGGAACATATAGGCCTACCACGATTTTGACGTGTAGTAGTAGATTTATTTGTCGCGTTGTTTGGATTTTGTCCAACTGAAACAATTATTCTGGCTGGCACATTCATAGCTGGCACATGTGATATAGTTACATTTGTGGCATTTATATGCATCAGGTAATTGATTTGCAATTTCTTGCAAATGTATCATTCTCCTTGTCTCATAATCACATTGTGGAGTTCTTGGATCTTGATAAGATAGAGTAGACATATTATTCCATGTCAGTTCATGTCGTTCATTAGCAATGGTTTGTTCTATGTGAACAATTTGTTGCTTACCTCCCCTTAACGGCGGGAAGATTCTCTCATCAAATTGGCAATTATCAAATTTTGTAGTAAAGATATCACCAGTCATTGATTTTAAATACCTTAATATGAAAGAAGACTCAAAACTAATATATATTTCCAAACATTATTAGGGACCCATCTTAGTTTTTTTGAGAAATGGAATTGGGACATATATTGTACATCCAAACTTTCTCAAATATAAAATGTTTGATTGCTTACCACTAACAAGTTGTATATGTAAAAAAAATGGTAGACAATGGGTCTAAATTTAACTAGAGATGCAACATGTAAAATATCATATCCCAAGCCTCTATTTTCAAACTAGATTGTACTAGTAAATGTCTAGCTATAAAGTTGAAGATGTTTAATAAATGACTCAGCTAACTCATTTTGTGTGTGCACATAGGGAACATGATGCTCTATCTTAGTCACTAATGATGTACAATAATTATCAAAAACTTGTGAGATGAATTATGCGGCATTATCAAGACTAATTAATATAATCGTGTTATTAGGAAACTGAGATCTAAGTTTAATAATTTGGGCTAAAAAAGAGAAAATACGAGATTTCTATTAGACAATAGACAAACATATGACCACCTAGTAGATGCATCTATGAGTACCATAAAATATCTAAAATGACCACTAGGAGGGTGAATATGACAACAAATGTCTCATTATATTCTTTACAAGAAAGTATGAGACTCGTTCTTAACTTTTAGAAAGATGGTCTAGTTATAAACTTTTCTTGTAAACAAGGAACACATATGTGATTCTTCGATAAGCCAATATCTTGATTTTCCAATAAATGTTCACAAGAATTATCAATTATCAGATTGAACTTAGTTTGTCCCGGATGACCAAAGGGTCATGCCAAATGCTATATACGACAGGATCATTGGCTTTATATTTTGTCACATTCATATTAGATTCAATTATACCAATGGTGGTGTAATACAAACCCACTGAAAAACAAGATAATTCTTCTAATATGAGCTTTTTGCTCCCAACATTAGATGTGATACATAATCTCTCTTTGTTGTTATCATTTCGAGTTTCAATATTGTACCCATTTTAATATCCTTAATAAATTCATTTTTGAAACCGCTTGAATATAACCCATTCTGCAAATAGGTTTGAATACCATTAGGTAACATTATGTGTGCTCTTCCAAAGCCCTCAATTATATGGGCTGGTCCAGCTATTGTTGACACTTTATGCATGTCAAATACTAACTTTGGAAAAAAACTTTTGATTTTTCAAAATCATATGTGTTGTAGCACTATCTACCAAACACATATCTAAGTCATTTTTCTTGGATTCTTTGAATCTCTTAATCTCTTGTTGAGTAGCTCGACATTGCTTAAATCAATGTCTATCTTTGTTATATTTACGACAAGCATTACTACTCTATGAAGCAAAATAAAAATATTATGAACTTATATATTCTAGCTAGCATAAGTATAATAAGAAAAATTAAGCATTTCAAATAATAATAATATCATATTATAGAAATGTAACTCCAAATTTATAATAATTTTTTTGAATAAAACAAAACTCTCATGGCCTAGACATTCCATGATGGAAACCAAAAATAGAACATGACTTCAAATTTAAATAATTTATAAGTAGTTGAAATAAACATAAATTGACCGAGTGCTCATTCAATAGAAGGTGGATTTTCAAGCATCTCCTCAAACTGTTCATTTGTAACTTTTTCTTTTTGATCCTCAAAAAATAGGATCGAAACAATTCTTATTTGTTTATTTTGAGGATTTGAATTTCCTTTAGAGTGTGTTGTCCACTTGTTCCATTTATTATTTTGTGAAACACCGCTTCCACCTTGTAAGGTTAATAACCATGACCATATCTTCCAAAAAATTTATTTCATTCCCTCCCCCACGTACTCCACCACAACCTCTGCTAATTTTAAAATTGTTGCATTTGTTCCAAGAATTTCCATTGACCCAATTGGTCTAGATGTAAGCCCCTGTTTTTTAAAATTTTATTTAATTATTGTTTATTAATTTTTAATGTTATTTTTAGCCTTAAAATAATTAATTAGATTTTTAGGAATTTTTCTAGAATTTTTAAATGAATTTTAAATGAGTTTTAAATGTTAAAATATCAATTTGCAATTTTCTAAAATGTTTTAATTAAGTTTTGCAATTAATTAGATTGTTTAATATCAGTTTGCAATTTATAGAAATGTTTTAATAGAGTTTTGTAATTATTAGAATTATAAGTATATCAGTTTGCAATTTATGTATTATTTATGCAAATTATAAATTGCATTTATCTACCTTAGGGACTTACATGTAATAACCTAAACTAAGGGGGCCAAATTGCAAAAACCCTAAATCTACCCACCCCCGACGACTGGCCAGCTGCCGACGACCGGCCAGCTGCCCCCCCCCCCCCCCCCCCCCGCCATTTCCGGCCGACCTAGCCTTGTTCGACCGACCCTAAGCCCCTATAAATAACCCTCCAACCCCCCTCAGTCGACTACCACTCACCCCGACCATCGTCGACGCCCCCAGCCCCCTTTTCTCCCCCAAAAACCCTAGCCCTAACCCTAACTCCGGCCACCACCCCAGCGCCGCCCCTACGCCGAGCACCACCGCCCGCAACCACCACCGATAGGCTCGCCTTGCCAAGCCGACCCCAGCGCCACCACTCCGCCGCGACCACGCCGCCTCAGCCGCCGTCGAGCACCCTCGAAACTCTTCTGAGTAGCCGGACACGTAAGTGTCAGCTTCATTTCGTGTCGTGCGTGTCTCGTGTGCACACATAGGACTCGCCGTGTCCTGACGAATGTGATGGTGAGTCTGGACACGAAGGATTCGACTTGTGCGTGTCGTGCTAGCCTAGGATACAAGACACCTGTGTCCCTAACTGTCCGGACACAGGCTCGTGTTTTTATTTTTTTTATATATATAATGTTAATCAACCTAAATAAAACAAACTAAAACCTAACTCTAACACAAAGCACGGGCCGACCCCCTGGTCAGCCCGACCCGATTAAACACCCCCCCCCCCCCCCCGCGCTGTGCTGGGCTGAGTTCGAGCCCCCCCCCCCCCCCCCCTTTTCAGTTTCCTTTTTCTTTTCTTTTTCTTTTCTTTTTTCAGTTTTATATATATATTTATATATATATGTATATATATATATTAGTATATATATATATATGTGTGTGTATACTGTATTTTAACAGTATTTAATATATAGGTATATATTTATTAGTTAGTAATTTTATATATATATATATGTTTATATATATATATATATATTCCTATGTATATATATATTATATATATATACACTATATTATTAAGTGTATTCTTATATATATATATATATATATATATATATATATATATATATATATATATATATATATATATATATATATATATATACTTTATAAATTAAGTATTTTTCCTTATATAACTATATACATCCTTTTAGCATAGGTATGTATATATTCTTTTGTATAAATTTGCCTTATTAAAATAATAATATTATTTTGACTATTTTCAAATTGTATTTTTATTGTATTTAAATTACTGCAACCATTTGGTGTCCAAGCCTAGCATGGGTATTTGGGCTCAAATGTGTTTTCACACATTCAAGACCTGTACAAGTCATATTGGACTTGATTCATGGCCTTGGGTCCTGTATTTGAACTTTGGTTCAAATTATATACATGGACAAAATACGCAGATAATTAATTATTGTGTGCATAGCTGTTTTTGATTTTCTAAAAATACTTAGAGTGTTGCTAAAATTATGGAAAAATAGTTTTTAGATACTTTGTTAAGTTGGCAAATTTAGTATAATTTTTGTAGTATTTAAATTCCTATTTTGCCACTAGTTTGGCATATGAAACCAAAACTCACTTTCTATATACTTAGGAAAACTGATTTTTATAAAATACTTGTACTGGTTAATAAATTCCAGAAAAATTATAATAAATTTCTATGATTAACAAGGATCACTTTGATACTTTACTTTAAGAAAAACTAGGCTTTTTGTCTATCTCTAAAAATTGTTGGAACACAATGATTTTTTGATTTATTTATTGGTTAATTACGACTTGTAGCTTTTTGTGTTATTTGGAGTTTTAGTCGTGTTGAACCCCATCCCTCACTAGTGTAAAGACCCTAGAAAGTTAGATAACATAGTGTGTCACCCCACATTGGTCTCCTGTGCCAAGTCATCATTTTGGCTAGGTGCCCAGTCACAAGTCGTGTCGCACCAGTTAGTGTTCTAGTATTTTAGCTTAGTGTAAAAGCTAAGTTATTGCATTTATTTCTACAGTGACGAGTTACTGGACATCCATAGCATTGTTATCGCAGCTTGTTTTGTTTTGCTTTGCTAGAGGCAAGTACTTTCTATGAACTTTACATATTGTCACATAAATGAACTGCAAACCCCACCATGTTATATGCTGATCCTTGGGGTAGCAAGTTAGATCTCTACATGTTGTACTTCCAGTTACTACCATGCTTAGAACAATCTTGATATATCTCTCACATGATTAGAATATGGGTTATGGGGAAACTGATAGTAGTGTACGTGATCATGACCGCCCTATAGTAGCGAGCGAGGTCGCATTTTATATGCGTATCTTGCCGTAGGCAATTATCCCGCATTTTCTGTATGGATGTACACCTATGCTTGTCTACTTGTACGTATGTACATTTCATTATGTGCCACAGCGTATTGTACATCTATTGACCGATCACGTACTTGCTACAGTTTTAAACATTACATATACATCTGTCTCTATGACATATGTGTCCTTGCCATGATAGACTATGTGATGCCATGCTTTCCAGTTATTCCTCTCATGTTCATTTCTATGTTTCATATGCTAGTTTGCTAGATTTAGTACTTGCTCCCGTCCTGACAGGATAACGTTGTAGGTGTCCTTACTGAGGAGGAGTTACTCTGTGACTCATATTATGGGATTACTGCCGAGGACCCGGCTCTGCTTTACGAGGATGTTCCTGCAGGGAACCTCGCCTAGTGTCTTTTGTTTACTTAGACTTTTGAGAGTAGACATGTATTAGACTATATCATTTTGTAACTGGACATGTATCCAGTTTTACATTTCAGTTTACTTGTACTTGGATATTTTACTATATACGACGACTTTTGTGTTTGGAGCATTTATGATTCTTCTTCACTTATAGAACTGTTAGCACATTTAGTCTTATCCTGTTGTCTTTAGAACAGCTTACTACGTTTTATCCCAACGTAGGCTGGGCATGTCTCGGCCTGGCCCAACAATTTGGGTAGCGGGTCGTGACATGTTTTTAGTGGTGGCCCACGCAGGTCCCGACTAAACTGTTTGGTTACGTTATTGTACCAAGTATGCCTGCAATTAGGAACTTAAGGTAATTAGACAACATTAGAAAAGACGCTTAGAACACCTAGAGGAATGCTAGGATTGCAACATAGGAAATACATCACATGTTTGCTATTATAATTAGATTTTCTTGCATATGATTGCTTACTTTAAACAAGTCCTTATAAGTCTTTTATGTGTAATTTAGATGGTGCTTACTCGTTCGTCCCAGCATATTACCCCCGAGAATGGGGCCCTCCATATCCAGTCAGCTGACCAGTTGACTGATACACCTCCACCTACCACATTCCCCCACTCCACAGATCCACAGACCCAGATACCACCTTCCACATCCCAGGCCCGGCAGGACCCAATACCTCCACCACCCCCTTATCACCATACCCACCCAGGCTTCCGTCACACTCGACGGGAACCAGCTGCTCACACTGATCCAGGGGTTCCTAACAACCCATCAGGAGCAGACTACCCTACTCCGCCAGAGCATGGAGCGTTCTGAGGGACGTCCCGTGGTCCCACCATATGTAGAGCCACGGCAGAGAGCAGGGGACGGTCAAGGACTTCATGGGTCTGAATCCCAAGGAGTTCTCAGGGACTGAGGGCATAGTAGTAGCTGATGACTGGCTAGATTCTGTAGAGAGGAAGCTTCTGGGAGTTAGGATGCCGGATGACCTTCAGGTCGAGGCAGCAGGATTTCTGCTGATAGACTTAGCCGGAGTCTGGTTCAGGAATGAGCCGTTGTTCGCGAGAGGTAGAGCCACCTGGGACCAGTTCAAGACCCAGTTCAAGAAGAAGTTCTTCTCGACCACTGCTAGAGTAGCCATGGGGCTACGATTCCAGAACATCCAGCAGGGGAACCGTTCTGTTGACGACTATGCGGGAGAGTTCAGTCGCTTGAGCCGTTTTGCTCCTAGTCTGGTTGCTGATCCAGAGGAGATGACCCGTAGGTTTTGCCATGGTCTAGTTCCGGACATTGGCATTCTTATAGTGGCAAACGGTACGACTGACTACTACCAGAGCCTAGAGTTAGCCCGGAGCATTGAGGAGCGTCTTCTGTCTAGCAAGAGGCCAGCTCCTGTACATCATGAGGGACCGTCCAAGCGTCAGGCTTTCCAGCAGAAAGCGCCGACGCTGCCCCAGCAGATTTACCGTCCCTCTACACCACACCATCAGACCCCGCCAGTTCGAGCCCCGGGACACCAGCAGCAGCAGAAGGGAGCTATATGTTCTTTCTGCGGAAGACCAGGGCACGACATCTCCATCTGCAGGAAGAGGTTGAAGCAGTGCTTGATTTGTGGGTCTGCCACCCATCAGCTTCGGAACTGCCCAGTAGCGAAGACTAGAGGACCGCTCCCGACTCAGCAGCAGAGGTTCGGACAGCATCTGCAGCAGCAGAAGGGACCTCAGGGGAGGGTTTATAGTCTAGCCGTTGAGCCGGAGCCGGAGCAGGTTTCGGAGCCGGATTACTTAGCTGACGTCATTACAGGTCATGTTTATTTGCATACTTTTCTAGCTCTATGTTTGTTTGATTCTGGTGCATCTCATAGCTTCCTATCATTAGAGTTTATGCAAGAACATCACTTAGTATCTACACCTACTACAGAGATTAGTAGAGTAATGACAGGAGGAGGACCAGTGCCTATTAGAGCTAGCTATAAATGCTCTATTATGATAGCCGGGAGAGAGTTTGAGGGGCGATTCTTTGTGATGCCACTCCCCGGTTATGATATCATATTGGGGATGGACTGGCTTAGCTATGCCCATGCATCTATAGATTGCCATGAGGGTAGTGTTTTGTTCAGTCCCCCAGGCACAGCACCGTTCAGAGTCAGTAGGACGGGGCCGGAGATCAGCCTAGAGCCGAACTGTTGTGCTACAGTCGGGGACGCAGCACCGCCACACCCTATCATTAGGGAGTTTATGGATGTATTCCCAGAGGATCTTCCAGGACTTCCGCCAGACAGAGATGTGGAGTTCACTATAGATTTGGTGCCGGGTTCATCACCAGTATCCCGGGCTTGCTATAGAGTGAATCCCAAGGAGGCCATAGAGATGAAAGAGCAGATTGATGACCTGTTGAAAAAGGGTTTCATTCGATCCAGTGCTTCTCCATGGGGAGCACCAGTGCTCTTTGTGCCTAAGAAGGATGGTACAGTCCGGTTGTGTATTGATTACCGGGCTTTGAATGCCATCACCATCAAGAACAAATATCCTCTGTCCAGGATAGATTATTTGTTCGACCAGTTGAGCGGGGCGAAGGTGTTTTCCAGGATAGACTTGAGATCCGGGTACCACCAGGTGAAGGTTAGGCCAGCAGACATCCAGAAGACGGCGTTCAATACGAAGTACGGGCAGTACGAGTTTCTGGTGATGCCATTTGGTCTCACAAATACGCCAGCTGTCTTTATGAACTTGATGAATAAGACATTCCACCAGTATCTGGTTAAGTTCGTCGTGGTGTTTATCGACGACATCCTGATATACTCGAAGACGCCAGAGGAGCATGCAGAGCACTTGCGGATAGTTTTGGAGATTCTGAGGCAGGAGAGGTTGTTTGCCAAATTGCCGAAGTGCGAGTTCTTTTTAGACCGAGTGGAGTTTCTCGGCCATGTAGTCACTGGAGATGGAATCTCGGTGGATCCCAGGAAGATTGCTGCAGTTGAGACGTGGAAGGCTCCGACGTCAGTTTCAGAGATCAGGAGCTTTCTGGGTTTAGCAGGCTATTATAGAAAGTTCGTCCAGGACTTTGCTAGGATAGCTGAACCCATGACGAAGCTGACGCGGAAGGACGTAGAGTACATTTGGTCAGAGGACTGCCAGACAGCATTTGAGGAGCTGAAGAGGAGGCTGACGACCGCTCCAGTTCTGACTTTACCTTCAGGTTCTGGAGGTTTCACCATATACAGTGATGCTTCTGGGAAAGGGCTAGGATGTGTTCTACAGCAGCATGGGAAAGTAATTGCTTATGCATCTAGGCAATTGCGGACTCATGAGAGGAATTATCCTACCCATGACCTCGAGTTAGCTGCGGTGATCTTTGCACTCAAGTTATGGAAACATTACTTATACGGAGAGCGTGTGGAAATCTTTACTGACCACAAAAGCTTGAAGTATGTGTTCACGCAGAAAGAGCTGAACATGAGGAAAAGACGATGGTTGGAGTTGATGAAGGACTTCGACATCGATTTACAGTATCACCCCGGGAAGGCAAATGTGGTGGCGGATGCGCTGAGCAGGCATCCAATGGCATGGTATCTGATAATTGATCGACATTTGCGGGAGGATCTGGAGAAGCTCGGTATCGAGCTAGTTCGGCCAGGATCAGTGATACAGATGATGGCGCTTGACATTCAGTCAGGTTTGATAGAGCAGATCCGGGAGGCACAGTCTACAGATGAGAGCCTTCGCAGACTTCGACCCCAGGCATTAGCTGGATTGCTGGATGACTTCACTATAGCAGAGGATGGATCCCTGAGGCATGGCAGCCGATTGTGCGTGTCGAAGGGAGATCTAGTAGAGGCAGTCTTGCAGGAGGCGCACCGATCGAGATATTCTATTCACCCTGGTGCTAACAAGATGTACCGTGACTTGCGGGAACATCTTTGGTGGCACGGGATGAAGAGGGATGTATCGCATTTTATCTCGAGATGTCTAGTTTGCCAGCAGGTCAAGGCGGAGCGCCAGAGGCCAGCTGGTTTGTTGCAGCCATTACCCATTCCCGAGTGGAAGTGGGAACATATTACGATGGACTTCGTTTCAGGGCTTCCTCGTTCCCAAGGAGGGAAGAATGCCATCTGGGTCATCGTAGACAGGCTGACGAAGTGTGCGCACTTCATACCCTTCAAGGTGGGGCTTTCCTACCGAGAAGTTGGCGGAGCTATACATGCAGCAGATAGTTCGCCTACACGGAGTGCCGGTGAGCATCGTGTCAGACAGAGACAGCAGATTCACATCCCACTACTGGAGGAGCTTGCAGGAGGAGTTGGGCAGTAGGCTCAAATTCAGTACGGCGTACCACCCGCAGACAGATGGGCAGTCCGAGAGGACGATACAGACACTGGAGGATATGCTGAGGACTTGCGTGCTGGACTTCGGAGGATCATGGGAGAGCCATCTGCACTTGGTAGAGTTTTCATACAACAACAGCTACCAGGCCAGTATTGGTATGTCTCCTTTCGAGGCGCTATATGGACGACGATGCCGGACACCGCTCTTTTGGGATGATGTCGGAGACAGAGTTATGCTTGGGCCAGAGATGATCACGGATGCAGCAGAGAAAGTCGGGATAATCAGAGACAGTCTCAGAGTAGCTCAGGACAGGCAGAAACACTGGGCCGATGCTAGTCGCAGGCCGATGGAGTTCGCAGACGGTGATATGGTGCTAGTGAAGATATCACCTACTCGAGGGACGATCCGGTTCGGACGAGGAGGGAAGCTGAGCCCCAGATACATCGGGCCATTCGAGGTACTTGGCAGGATTGGAGAGGTAGCTTACAGGGTTGCACTTCCACCCAACCTAGCAGGAGTTCACGACGTCTTTCACGTATCTCAGCTGAGGAGATATGTTCCAGACCCCAGTCATGTGCTAGATCATTCAGAGTTGGAGGTCGGACCGAGCCTTACAGTTTCTGAGCAGCCAGTGGAGATATTAGACATGAGAGAGAAGAGGCTGAGGAACAAGGTTATACCCCTAGTACGAGTAGCTTGGAGCCGTCACTCCCCAGATGAATCTACTTGGGAGAGGGAGTCGGACATGAGGGAGAGATTCCCTTACTTGTTCGATCCAACCGCTGCGGGGGAACCACCCGTTCCCGCTTGATACCTTAGAGGTTAGTTTTGACCGTAGCCTTAGTCATTTTGTTGCATTACTTGCTATGTTAGAATATTGTCGGGTCTTCAATTCTTGTAAATTTTGCGGACGAAATTTTTCAAGGAGGGAAGACTTGTAAGCCCCTGTTTTTCAAAATTTATTTAATTATTGTTTATTAATTTTTAATGTTATTTTTAGCCTTAAAATAATTAATTAGATTTTTAGGAATTTTTCTAGAATTTTTAAATGAATTTTAAATGAGTTTTAAATGTTAAAATATCAATTTGCAATTTCCTAAAATGTTTTAATTAAGTTTTGCAATTAATTAGATTGTTTAATATCAGTTTGCAATTTATAGAAATGTTTTAATAGAGTTTTGTAATTATTAGAATTATAAGTATATCAGTTTGCAATTTATGTATTATTTATGCAAATTATAAATTGCATTATCTACCTTAGGGACTTACATGTAATAACCTAAACTAAGGGGGCCAAATTGCAAAAATCCTAAATCTACCCACCCCCGACGACTGGCCAGCTGCCGACGACCGGCCAGCTGCCCCCCCCCCCCCCCCCGCCATTTCCGGCCGACCTAGCCTTGTTCGACCGACCCTAAGCCCCTATAAATAACCCCCCAACCCCCCTCAGTCGACTACCACTCACCCCGACCATCGTCGACGCCCCCAGCCCCCTTTTCTCCCCCAAAAACCCTAGCCCTAACCCTAACTCCGGCCACCACCCCAGCGCCGCCCCTACGCCGAGCACCACCGCCCGCAACCACCACCGATAGGCTCGCCTTGCCAAGCCGACCCCAGCGCCACCACTCCGCCGCGACCACGCCGCCTCAGCCGCCGTCGAGCACCCTCGAAACTCTTCTGAGTAGCCGACACGTAAGTGTCAGCTTCATTTCGTGTCGTGCGTGTCTCGTGTGCACACATAGGACTCGCCGTGTCCTGACGAACGTGATGGTGAGTCTGGACACGAAGGATTCGACTTGTGCGTGTCGTGCTAGCCTAGGATACAAGACACCTGTGTCCCTAACTGTCCGGACACAGGCTCGTGTTTTTATTTTTTTATATATATAATGTTAATCAACCTAAATAAAACAAACTAAAACCTAACTCTAACACAAAGCACGGGCCGACCCCCTGGTCAGCCCGACCCGATTAAACCCCCCCCCCCCCCCCCCCCCCGCGCTGTGCTGGGCTGAGTTCGAGCCCCCCCCTTTTCAGTTTCCTTTTTCTTTCTTTTTCTTTTTCTTTTTTCAGTTTATATATATATTTATATATATATGTATATATATATATTAGTATATATATATATATATGTGTGTATACTGTATTTTAACAGTATTTAATATATAGGTATATATTTATTAGTTAGTAATTTTATATATATATATATATGTTTATATATATATATATTTTTCCTATGTATATATATATTATATATATACACTATATTATTAAGTGTATTCTTATATATATATATATATATATATATATATATATATATATATATATATATATATATATTTGTATATATATATATATACTTTATAAATTAAGTATTTTTCCTTATATAACTATATACATCCTTTTAGCATAGGTATGTATATATTCTTTTGTATAAATTTACCTTATTAAAATAATAATATTATTTTGACTATTTTCAAATTGTATTTTATTGTATTTAAATTACTGCAACCATTTGGTGTCCAAGCCTAGCATGGGTATTTGGGCTCAAATGTGTTTTCACACATTCAAGACCTGTACAAGTCATATTGGACTTGATTCATGACCTTGGGTCCTGTATTTGAACTTTGGTTCAAATTATATACATGGACAAAATACGTAGATAATTAATTATTGTGTGCATAGCTGTTTTTGATTTTCTAAAATACTTAGAGTGTTGCTAAAATTATGGAAAAATAGTTTTTAGATACTTTGTTAAGTTGGCAAATTTAGTATAATTTTTGTAGTATTTAAATTCCTATTTTGCCACTAGTTTGGCATATGAAACCAAAACTCACTTTCTGTATACTTAGGAAAACTGATTTTTATAAAATACTTGTACTGGTTAATAAATTCCAGAAAAATTATAATAAATTTCTATGATTAACAAGGATCACTTTGATACTTTACTTTAAGAAAAACTAGGCTTTTTGTCTATCTCTAAAAATTGTTGGAACACAATAATTTTTTGATTTATTTATTGGTTAATTACGACTTGTAGCTTTTTGTGTTATCTGGAGTTTTAGTCGTGTTGAACCCCATCCCTCACTAGTGTAAAGATCCTAGAAAGTTAGATAACATAGTGTGTCACCCCACATTGGTCTCCTGTGCCAAGTCATCATTTTGGCTAGGTGCCCAATCACAAGTCGTGTCGCACCAGTTAGTGTTCTAGTATTTTAGCTTAGTGTAAAAGCTAAGTTATTGCATTTATTTCTACAGTGACGAGTTACTGGACATCCATAGCATTGTTATCGCAGCTTGTTTTATTTTGCTTTGCTAGAGGCAAGTACTTTCTATAAACTTTACATATTGTCACATAAATGAACTGCAAACCCCACCATGTTATATGCTGATCCTTGGGGTAGCAAGTTAGATCTCTACATGTTGTACTTCCAGTTACTACCATGCTTAGAACAATCTTGATATATCTCTCACATGATTAGAATATGGGTTATGGGGAAACTGATAGTAGTGTACGTGATCATGACCCCCCTATAGTAGCGAGCGAGGTCGCATTTTATATGCGTATCTTGCCGTAGGCAATTATCCCGTATTTTCTGTACGGATGTACACCTATGCTTGTCTACTTGTACGTATGTACATTTCATTATGTGCCACAGCGCATTGTACATCTATTGACCGATCACGTACTTGCTACAGTTTTAAACATTACATATACATCTGTCTCTATGACATATGTGTCCTTGCCATGATAGACTATGTGATGCCATGCTTTCCAGTTATTCCTCTCATGTTCATTTCTATGTTTCATATGCTAGTTTGCTAGATTTAGTACTTGCTCCCGTCCTGACAGGATAACGTTGTAGGTGTCCTTACTGAGGAGGAGTTACTCTGCGACTCATATTATGGGATTACTGCCGAGGACCCGGCTCTGCTTTACGAGGATGTTCCTGCAGGGAACCTCGTCTAGTGTCTTTTGTTTACTTAGACTTTTGAGAGTAGACATGTATTAGACTATATCATTTTGTAACTGGACATGTATCCAGTTTTACATTTCAGTTTACTTGTACTTGGATATTTTACTATATACGACGACTTTTGTGTTTGGAGCATTTATGATTCTTCTTCACTTATAGAACTGTTAGCACATTTAGTCTTATCCTGTTGTCTTTAGAACAGCTTACTACATTTTATCCCAACGTAGGCTGGGCATGTCTCGGCCTGGCCCAACAATTTGGGTAGCGGGTCGTGACACTAGAGTTGTGGTTTTTCATGAGAACGTTGCTATTTGCCTCTGCTACAAGGAGACACTCATCGGTTCAAAGTATTTTATGAAATCTCCTTCACAATATTATTACTGCAAAGCACATTACTTGCATGATAAATGTAGAGGATTTTCTCAATCATTTGAGTCTCTGTTACTTTTTCTCCGCACAATTTAAGGCGAGAAACAATATTAAACAGAGCACAATTATATTATTTAACATTTTTACAGTCATGTATCTTAGATTCAATCATTCACTTTGAGCAGTCAGAAGG
This sequence comes from Iris pallida, assembly GCA_029216955.1. Classification (NCBI taxonomy): domain Eukaryota; kingdom Viridiplantae; phylum Streptophyta; class Magnoliopsida; order Asparagales; family Iridaceae; genus Iris; species Iris pallida. Next base: position 11,853,705 of record JANAVB010028818.1, on the reverse strand, counting down.
ATTACCATCCTTTGGTGGTCAAATCTATCATTTAGAGATGTTCACAAATTCAGTGGATCATCTTCACATAGATATTTTATCTTTAGATCATCATGGATATGATGTCGTAGAAAAATCAAATCAAAGCCTTGACCTTGGCTTCAGAACTTTCTTTATTTTTCTTCTTAATAGTACCATCAAGCTTGTTGGACTGCAATTGCAACTTTGCATCCATTGCCATGATAAATAATTATCTCTGCTCACATTAAGAGTTTTGAATTGAAACTTTGCAAGATTCGACATCTACATGACAGAAAATAATATTAGATGTAAATTAATAATAAAATTGATAAACGTTTTCAAGATTACAAAACTTTACATATGCCACAATGTGATGAAACGTTATCAAATAATATACCTTATGTGTATCATATATACAACAATGTGGTAAACGCTATCAAAGAATATTATCTCATGTGTATCACATATACAACAGTGTGATAAAACGTATCAAAGAATATTATGTCTTATGTGTATCACATATACAACAATGTGATAAAACGCTACTAAAGAATATTATGTATTATGTTTATCACATATACAACAATGTGATCATTATATAATAATATTTTTGGGTACTTTTTTCTTTTTATTATAATTCGACTCACATATACAACAATGTGAAATAGTACATTGTAGAATTCAAATAAATAAAATAATGAAAATAAAAGATTCACATAAACTAGTCTAATGTAATTGACTAATTCCAAATAAGATACAAAAAATTTAAGGTATTCTATATTAATTTCGTAGTTCATATAAAAAATATAGAAATAAAATTTATACATAATCTTAAATAGATTATCATAAATTTTATATTTTTAATGAAACTGTGAACATGTTCAATACAAATTTAGATTTAAAACTAAAAGAGAAAGTAGATCTAGAAAACTTACGTTCTAATCGGTCTATAAACACATAAATCAAACATGTATTTAATTTTACTAAAACATGCATATATCTAAGTATACAAGATTAGACTTACCTCTTCAATATAAGTGACTCCTTTCTTTTCTTAAGAGAACTCTTTCTCCCTTATCTGAAATATTTCTTCATTCTTCTATTTCCTAGAGCTTCGTGGTGATAACGTATTATAAAATAAAGAGATATGGAGATAGAAAAATGGAAAAAAAATTATTTTTCATTCACTTGTATCACAATGAACTTGAGAAGAGCCTTTATATAGGCTTACAATGAAGGTTTAACATCATCATGACAATTAAAGTAGAAATGCCAAAAGACATAGGTTATAGATAATCAAATATTATAGGTTATGGATAACCAAAAGACATAGGTTGTATAGGCCAAATAATTATGGTGAATTATCCATATTTACAACAAATTTTATACATATTTTATTATTTAAAATGTGTATATTTTGAAAATAACGATTATATGTATGTATTTTAAGGTCCAAAAAATTAGCCCAACTTTGATCCAACTTTAAAATACAAACTTATGTATAAAAATTATATTTTTAATATAAATTAACCTCAACTTTTACTCCGGTGCATTAAACAATAAAATTAATCCAATTGAACAAATTGAACGAATTGATTTTATTCCGTTATGACTAAATCCATTTCGGTTTAGGTTGGATTTCTAGAATTTTATTCACTTGAAACCGAATAAACCTAACAATCACCTCTATTTGGAACAAAGTACATTATACTTTGAAAAGGAAAACAGCCTTTATATATAGAAAATCTTCAACGGCTCACAAGTCTGACCCATACCCAAACCCACGGGCTGGCGGGTCGGATCTCCAGAAAATGCCAATGGTAGCCCCTCTTTCTTATTTAAACAAACCAAAAGGACATTTAGCTAATTCCATTACAATAATTAATTAAACCAGCCATGTTCACGTAAAAAAAAAAAAAATCTAATATTATTTAAAAAATTAAATGAAATTTAAATTATATTAAAATAGTTTAAATAAAATTTGTTACAGATATATTTTTGGAACTTTAACATATGTTTAGATAATACTAAGTTGTTAATTTAAATATAATTTGAACATTAAATATATTTTAATTTAGAACTATTATAAAATATTTATAGAATTTTTAATATATGTTCACGTAGGTAAGAAGAATTTTAAGTTTTTTTATGAAATATACATACAATATTATTTTTAATTACTATATGTAAGACTTGGATACATGAGGATATACATAAGACTTGAAAGATTTATCATGAGCCATTTGAAGTCTGATTAATTAATTAATTGAAATTATAAATAATTTAAACATAATTTGAATATATTTTAATTAAAAATGTGTTATAGATACATTTTTTAGAACTTTGAATATACGATAATACCAAATTGTGGATTTAAATATAATTCAAAAATTGATTTAATTTGAATTTGTTAAAAATATATTTGTAGAATTTTAGATATACGGTCGGGTAGGTAAAAAATTTATAATTTTTTTTTGTGAAATATACATACAATTTAAAAAAAAAAACGTAAAAAATTTAGTTAGGATATACATAAGACTTACAAAATTTATCATGAGCTGTTTTGAAGCCTGATTAATTAATTAATAGTTCCTCTCCTTCCTTCTTCAGCCTCTCCAAACAAATTCTCTCTCCCCTCTCTCTGAAATCCTCAATTTCTCCGTGAGCTCTCTCTCTCTCTCTCTCTCTCTTTCTTAAATTTAATGGTGAACTTGAATTCTTAGGGTTTCGATGCCGATCGATCAAGCACAATGCGATGTTTGTCCCCTTTCCGATTCCTTGTTCTTGCCAATATACTTGCTTCTGATACGAAAAAGAAAGGATTTTTTTTTCATCATAGATTATATTCATATATATATAGAGAGAGAGTTTCTATTGCATTATTGATTGTTGAGGGGTTACTTACTGTACGATTGAAAAAGACTAATTTTGGATTCATTGATCGTTATAAATTTGTGTTTCTACTTTCTATGCATATGTAGGCAATTAGTTTGCCTAATCTCTCTTTCGTGAGTAATTGACCATAAGATTGCTATATACCAAAGGGGAAAAAGAACCATTTGTAATAAACTGTGGTTGGTATCGATCGGCTGTTGGAAGTTGTTTCTTTGAGTTCTTCTCTGATGAGAGGGACCTCTTTCTTAACTGTAGATATTTGATAAGCTTACGGCTTATGGAAGTTTCTTGAGTTCCTTTCCTTGCAAATATCACCCTCGAGTTGCCCGTTGAACTGTGACTGAAAGCAACCGGATTCGTCTATGACGGGTAAGCGATAGCTTCGTTCTGGTGCTAGTTTTGTGAAGCCCGTCACGTTGGTGATTGTTAAGAAATAGAATCACGATAAACCAAGGTCTAAAGCAAGGTTATAAGTATCGGTCGGAACCGATATGTTTTGGATCGGAATTAGAGGTGTCCAAACCCGACAAAAACTTCCAAAACCGGCCAATCCGAAAACGACTGAAGCCTTCGAAACTGGCAACAATTTATATAGTGTATTATTTTGATACTGAGCTTAGATAATTTTGATGTTCTCCTCGTGTTTTGTTGAAGTATTTTTTAAGAAATAAATTCAGTGACCCCCCCCCCCCCCCCCCCCCCCCCCCACACACACACACACACCCCCCATGTTTCATGAGTATTAACGGGACTACCACTATTTCGAAAATAATTACACTGACCACCCCTCTCCTTTATAAATTTTATAAACTATAGGGATGGGTATAAGTTTCTATAGAAAATATAAAGTATAGGGGTGGTCCGTGTAATTAGTTTCAAAGTAGGGGTAGTTTTTGTAGTGAGTGTAAAACATAGTAGTAGTTAACGCAATTTGCTCTTTTTTTAATCATGGTTTCTAACTATTTTGCTAATTGTCAATTATTATTTTTTATTTTGCAGCTCACTCTATCTAGATTGTGACAATTGGGACTTATCTGGTGGTAAACAGGACCAACTATCACTTCTTTCAGAGGCTCCAGTAAAGAAATAAAGCTTCTTCTTTCTTTAGTTTTTCCAGAAAGCCTGCCTTTACAACTTGTTGCATATAGATGATATTAGTGGAAAGCAGCCTTCGCTGGCTGCATTGACATATCACTCGTGTCTTGGGTGATGCTTAACCACTCAATATGCATGCAAGTTAGCAGAAGACCTTGCATAAGTGGTGTAGAGGATTTTGTTCAAAGTTCTTTGGCAGTCCAGTGAAATGAGGGCAATTGTCTTTGTATAGACCCAACAATGGAAAAGTGCGTTAATTACATTGATCTCCCAATTTAAATATCTTGTTAGGCCGATATACTTACTATTTATGTTGTTGACCTATTTGTAGATATAGACTTCTAATGGAGATTGGAGATGGTACTTGCGGAAGTGTTTACAAGGCAATTAATCTGGAAACGGATGAGACGGTAAGTATTTAGAAGAAGTGCATGGTCTGTAGGATAGATGCTTGATATAGCATGCTCACTTTTACTTTTGCCTCAGTGGGTCTCTGAAGGTTTTCCTCGACACTTTATGATTCAGTTGGTTGTATTATTTCATAGATATCATTGTCAGAAGTGCATTCATCTTACTAGTTCATGTGTGACGTATGCATAATACTTTTAAACTGTATAACAAGAGGTTCATCTAGTTCTAGTATTGTATGTACTTAGTTGATGTGCATAGATAATTAATTTCTGGACAAGTAGATTGTTTACAGCATTTAGAATCAGTGTAAGCTTTTTTGGATCAAAATTCAACCTCTGAATGAATTAGAATATTTGAACCCCATAGGCAGCAAATTGCCTAGGATATATCAGTATCTTGATCATGAAACAGAATGTATCTCTACTTCTAGAAGTATAATGTTTATTACTGGCACTCTGGCAGAAGTTATAGAGCTTTGGCACTGAATTAGCTCAAATCTGCTTCTGGTAGGATCACTGATGTCCAACCCATCACTATCTGCACATTTCCATTTTCCAAAATATATAACAAGTATATTGCAAACCTATTAGGATAAATTGAACTTGTGCTTAGCTAGTCTGACAATTTTGTAAGTGTGTCTATGCTTCTTTTGAATGTATTTGGATACAAGATTACAAGTTTTTCTACTTGGTTGCCAAGTGGCAAAAAATTAGAGGAGTCTATTGAGTTAGTTTGCTTCTTCGAGACATACAGGTTCTTCCAATATTAAATTTCAATCAAGAAGTATCTTACTGATTCTTATTTCCATTTTACTTTATTCTCTTGAATTTTTTACTAGCAACAATTGGTTAACTTTCTAATTTATTTATGTAAAGAGTTCAACTGAATTAAAAGGGGAGCATTTTATTTATGTCTATTTACTCAGGGTCGCATTATATAAGAAATGCCATCTGGGGCATTATCATGGTTAACCGGTGAAAAATGGAAATCCAGAAGTGACCTTTAAATAAAATCAATTACAAATAAATAAATAAAATTCATTATTGTGGAAATTCAGAGTTCTTACTGTTGTATTCATATCTAGGTCAAGGACTTGTTTATAATTACAATGAGGACAAAACAGGCAATAAATATTCCAGGATAGAAAGCAATTACTAGAAAATATACATTGAATATAGAAGACTCTGTTAAAGGCAATGAATCATATAATATCCTCTAATAATTATGTAGTACATAGTTTTGATATTAAATTTAAATATATAAGGTTCTCAAGAATGAAATATAGAAACATGATATGATGAGCATGAAGTATAAATTCTTTTTATCAATGATGTTTTGTCATTTATCTAGTTCAATTAACAAGTTAATCCATCTTATACACTTCACAACCTTAATCATCATCAACAATGTTCATCACACAAAATGACTGGTATCCAACTAATTCTTGCAAATGGATATCATTATAGATTTAGATTTAGTCTTCCAACCCTCACTCATCCTCTGACATCCTTCCACCTTTAACGAAAATTAAATGCACAGTTTCTCACTTGGTCCTATTTCTTTATGTGTACTATAATATGTTGCATGCATTTCTTTTCCTTTTTGTTTTGTCAATATCTAATTTGTAGAAAATAACCGTATGACAGAGATGCCACACCCAGATAAAGGATAATGAGATTTGCAGAGCCAAACAAGCTTACTCCCATCGTAATAAGCAGATTATCCTTTCTTTCTGAAAGAAATTCTTGGTTTAACAGATTCATATACCACACCAGCCTCTGCATCTCCTCTTACAATGGCTTGTGTTGTTTATGTTTTGGTTAATTAAGCTAATGACTGCTAGTAGAAATGGGATTAAGGCAGAATAACTGGCAAAACCTTGGCCAGACCATCCCTTATTTCTGCCCATGAATGCTGTATAAACATCAGTCATGAGTTCTTCACAGTATGGTGATTGCCTTCATTAGATAACCCTATTGCGAATATTTTGCATTGTGGCCTTTCCATTATCATAATTGTGTTAGTTTGTGAATATAGTGCCCAACTTCTTATGTGCTTAACTGTATTATTAGAAGATATCTAATGAAACCATCACTAGTTTGTACTAAAGAATGTAGTCGTACATAGCAATTTAATCTATTTATGAATTTCAGGTTGCTGTCAAGAGAATCAAGAGGAAGTTCTATTTTTGGGAAGAGTGCGTGAATCTAAGAGAAGTTAAGGTATAACATTTTGTTTTACCATGAATGAAGTACTTAGGGCATTGGTTAGTGGGTTTAAGTCAATTTCTATTATCTATCCTAGATATATCACATATAAGAACGCAAACTACTTTTGCAGTCTCTTCGAAAATTGAACCACCCCAACATTGTGAAGTTGAAGGAGGTTGTCAGGGAGAATCATGAGCTTTTCTTCATCTTCGAGCACATGGTTAGGATTTTGGTATCCTGTTCATTTAACTCAATTTGTAAGTAGGATTAGTTGAAAGGAATTTGAGTTTAAGAACTCTGTTTATCTTTAATAAAATGAGAATCTTAATTTTGATTGATGCTAAACCTGAATCTGTTAAAATTACAGTACCATGTGAAACTTGGTTCCGTATTTCTATTATTTGCCTCAAGTATGCATAGCATAAGTCACACACACACACACACACACACACACACATATATATATATATATATATATATATATATATATATATATATATATATATATAAATTGCATTAACTATTACGGGTCTGCACCGGTAGCATAGGTCACATGTTCACAGTAAAATTGCATTAATTATTCTGATGACCATAGTAAATTTCTCTCATCATGTGGGCATGCCTTGTTCTAATCTTTAATAAGTTGTTGACATCCGCATAACATGCTGAGCATCTAGTTGTCTAGTATAATTGTGATGAAAAACAATTCACTCTTTGGGCCCTTGTGCTTTGTTGTGTTGTTCGAGTTCTTATTCTTTTGGAATTCATACTTTTAGGAATGCAATCTGTATCAAATAATGAGAGACCGGCAAAGCCCTTTCACGGAGGCAGTGATACGGAGTTTTATGTCCCAAGTTTTGCAAGGACTTGCATATACACATCAAAATGGATATTTCCATCGGGACTTGAAGCCAGGTTGTTAGTTATACCTACCATTTAGTAACTCGTATCACTATCAACAAAGAAATTTAGGCTCATATGTAAAAATTCGCCTTCACTTGTCTAGAAAATTTGCTGGTGTCAAATGGCACCATTAAGATTGCTGACTTTGGACTGGCAAGAGAAGTGATGTCAAAGCCTCCTTATACTGATTATGTCTCTACAAGATGGTAAGTTAGTTCCATTTTCTTTGTCCTCATGTGAATTTGATTGGATGGTGTATTGTATGTTTTTTTTATGAAGCTTGAGAAATTTTGTTTGTCAAGGTATCGAGCTCCAGAAGTTTTGCTGCAATCTTCATTTTATACACCTGCAATAGGTATGCTGTATCTTCGACTCTTCGTTGTATATTACATGTCATGAATTTAATATATTAATTAATGGTTGTCTTACTCTTTTAGTTTTGATGTCTGTTATATGGGAAAATCTCAAACGTAGTCTATGCAATGTGTAAAAATCATATCCATCCTGAAGTCTGAACTCTTCTGTGTGAAACCAAAATAATTTCGTTTGACGTGTTCTGCATAAAATTCTAATGTGTATACATGTTTCTGTATTTATGATTGTGTACATGTTTCTGTATTTATGATTTGCTTGGTCCATAATCTGATGTTTGATGTAAAGAGTGAACAAACTAATGAGATGTGAGAATTTGAATAAACTTTTTTAATGTTAACAACAGACTGGACTAGTTTATACAACCAAGAAAACGACCTCCATGCCTTATCTCATCCATTTGGGCAACCACTCCACCAAATTTTGTAATGTGGGCTTTTGATGTCAGGGACTGAGAAGTGGACACCTTTTACTCTTTTGCTTGAACTTGTACATAGTGAAGATGGTTTCTTTAATACATCATTTGTCAGTGAATAGTGTTTTACACAATTATCATTGATACGTGGATTTTTGGCAGACATGTGGGCTATTGGAGCAATACTGGCTGAACTTTTCACACAGTCTCCACTTTTCCCTGGTGAGAGGTAATACTCTCCATCTTCTCTTACTGGAAAACTATTTTTTGCCATAAAGTTATATAAAATATAACTATACCTTTACATCAACTGAGTTCTCGAAATCTCTTCCTTTTTATAGAGAGAGAAAGAAAAGTTTGTCTAAAACTCTCAAGGACTTGTGAACTTGCATGGATATTGCAAACTGTGAATAAATAAGAAATTTCTGTAACTAACATGTCAAAATGCAAAATTCTAAATGTATGTTTTGATAATATAAGCATGGAATCCTGGTTGAAGAACAGTTTGGCAACTCTAGAGGGGGGTGAATAGAGTTTATATAGAAAAATAGCCAATTAAAATTAACTCTTTCACCAACAATAAATAATCAGAGTAAAGTGCGGAAAATAAATGAAGAGCAGAAGAGCATACGCAAACACAGCGATTTTAACCTGGTTTCCCTCGTGGAGGACTAGTCCAGGCCTGAGAACTCTAGCTCAGGATTAAATCCACTATTTGTGAAATAGTAGTTTACAACCCGTGCCTTTTCTTCAGAAGAGCACGTCAACTTCTAACAGATGATCGCAGTGGCGATTTGCTTGGAATTGTCCAAGCTACTTCTTCGACTCTTGCACAAGAATCCTAACTGAGAGATGCTGAGCACTCGACACTTAGGAGGCTTGTGGCTAGTAGATGGGAAGGGTATGGCTTACTTGAGCTTATAAGAGAGAAGAGAAAAGAAGATTGGATGGATTGGAATGAGAGAATTCATGCCCTATTTATAGTGTTTTTATAGGCAGAATTCGGCCAGAATTCGGGTAGGAAAATTCAAAAATTTGGCCGTTGGACAACTAGCAACCAGCTAACCCTAAAATTAGGGTTCCTGATTTCTAGGGGACAGAGTTCGGCCCGAACTCTGTGTGGAGGCAGAGTTCGGCCCGAACTCTGTCTCCAGAGCACAGAGTGGTTCTAAGGGGATTTTTGGGCAGTGTTTGGTTCAGTGGAGCTTGGGATTTTGGGTAGGCTGTAGACTAAGTGTCAAGAGCTCAGCAAGACTCAGAGTACACAAGTCTAGACTCAATGAAAATATAAAATACAGACTCGAAAACAAACTGAGAGCCGGAGACTGAGCTGTCGTCTGTCTTGAACTGTTATGCAGACGTCGTGTGTCGTATTGAATTAATACAGATATTATTTAGTCAATGTAGTCAATATTTGGTTGACTGTGACTTTGTGTCAACAATCTCCCCCATATTGATAATTGACAAAATAATATATGTATATTCAATATTCATACCTGGACACAGTTGATTATAGCAACATAGCTCCCCCATACTTGATGTCGAGCTAGAATGTAATAGCTCCCCCGTAATCAGTGAACGGTGCTGAGCTAGAAGCAATAGCTCCCCCGTAAATAGTGCATGGAACCTGTATAATATCTCCCAAAAAGCAGAAACAAGCACAGAAATACGAAAAGATAGGATCTGATACCAAACAAGTATATCCAGCCATATATATCTAGGCAGAATATACATAGTTCTCCCCCTTTTGGCAGTTAGCAATATAGACTGCAGATAAATGAATAATAAATAAAACTGCAGTAGACAATTAATAGTAATACAACCACACCAAGCAGAGAAGAAACAGTATAGAAATAATCAAAAGAAGTACTAGCATAAAGTGTCATAACCAAATGTCAAACACACAACCAGCGTTTAACTACATAAATCCAAGTACAGAAATCCATAATAAACTAAATAACTGAAAAAGAAAATGCATCGACTAATGTCATCATCAGCAGCAGCAGCAGCAGATAGTAGCCAATCTCCATCATGGAGCACGAGATGGTCCAGGAGTGTCAGAACGTCTGGGATCCACAAAAGCAGCACCGGGATCCAGGTAACGCATGACCCACGGATCATCAATGCGATAGCTCTCACGATCGGGATCCCGCTGCATGGGAATAGGCATAGTAGGATGATGGGACATGGAGTACCGAATATCATGCAGCGAGTTGCTGAGTGCACTCATCTGCAGGGTAGTGCGGTAGTCCATCTGAGCCCACTGATCGTCCTCTAAGTCGAAACGATCCCGGAGCATGGTCTGGATGGAGTCAAGAGTGGCAGGTGGAGGAGGTGCATCCTGACCGAGTGGAGGGGCGTCTGGCTCCTCATCATCAGAATGCTCAGAAGCCTCAGGAGAGGCGACGACTGCTTGAGTACGTCGTGCCTTGGACAGGAAAGCAGGAGTAGGCAAGAACGGACAGTCATGAATAGGAATGATGAATGCACGAAAAACCATAGGAAGGTATAAAGGATAAACCAAAGCTCTTGGTTTCTTCCTACAATTTATCATCCAGTCCATCATTGTCCTAGGAAGATTGAAGGGGATACGAAAATGAAGGTGATATAAAGCAGAGATCTCAAAGTAGGTAACTTCATCAGTTGAACCAGCTTTTGGTAAGATAGTATTGAACACGATGCGATGAAGTTCATAAAAGTAGGGGGTGAGATGCTTGGCCTTTAGCTTGCGAGGACTTACGTTAGGAGCACATAAATCCTCCTTGAATCCTTCAAGGGAAGTATCGCCAACAAATTGAAGTTGACGTGCTTCCACAAGCTTGTCCCACACATCAAGATCCGGGAGAGCAAGAAAGTCTCCCAACTCAGAATCATTGAAGGCAATGTTAATGCCAGCAACCCGGGAATAGATGTGGGTTGCATCGTAAGTCAGATTACAGTAGAACATTTGGATTGCGCTACGGTAAATGACAAAGTTGGAAGCAACTAGTTCATCCAAACAAAGATCACGAAATAAAGATTCATATTGAGAAAATATTGTGAAATTGATAGGATGGCCCCCAAACACCGGACGAGTTCTAAAATCGCTAAACCATTCATTAGAGGCGTCTAGCGACACAAATAGACGGTCGTCACTCGTCGTATGTATTAGGGTCATCGGGACGCGGCGGATTGAACAACGGATGAATGGGGTGTTGTTCAACAACTTGTTCAATCGGAGGAGGAGGAACCGAAGAGGAAGCTCCCTCATGTCGAGTCCTTCTCCCTCGTTTGGACAAGCGAGATGCCATTTGCAAAGAAATAGGAGAACTTGAAAATGATAGAAAGAGAGAGTTATACATGAAAATAATACCAAACAGTGGAAGAGAATGTTGAAAAACCCCTTTCCCTTGATTTTGAGAAGAAATGGAGCTCTATAGATCAAGAACTAGGGTTAGGGTTTGGAAGGAAGAAGGTTGAAGAGGTGGAGAAGAAGGAAATATGGGAGGAAAGAGAAGGAATCCCGAAATAAAATAGGGGTTTGTCTTTGGTCGGATAGAATATTGACCATTGGATCTAAAATGATCCAACGGCAGAGCCAGATCCCGACGCTGGAACAATTGGACCGAACTCGGCCCGAACTCTGTTGGGGGCAGAGTTCGGCCCGAGTTCTGGATTAGTGGTCCAGAACAGAAAACAGGCTGAAAAGATAGAAAAATTGGTTAAGTGTTGAAGAAAGGTGATGGTTGAGGATAAAAGTTTGATGAAATCAATGAAGTACATAGAGAGGTACTCAAAAGTCAGAATGAACTTTAGAATGTAGTAATTAGACAGTATTAAGTCGAAACATACCATATAATAAACAAGGAAATATATTGTAATTCAATATTTCAAATTTGCCATGGGTTAGCTGCAGGGGCCGGATCCCAGCTAGCGGTAGTCCTGAGGACTAGTGCACCGTGTCGCTTAGGCTTTTACGCCTTGTTGTCAGAAGGACCCTTTCGGCTTGTACCCATACCAAATTTGTCGTAAAAGAATCAAAATATACTCGATATTTACGCAGGCGAGTCTCAACTTATAACTGCTTCATCCAAAATTCCGAGTTCACGACATAGGAAATTGAAGCGCTCTTCGGATAATGGCTTAGTAAAGAAATCTGCTAGCTGATGATCAGTGTCGATAAATTCTAAGTTAATCGTGCCATTTTGCTGATGATCACGCAAAAAGTGGTGTCTGATCTCAATGTGTTTAGTGCGTGAGTGGCAGACAGGGTTCTTAGTCAAATTAATGGCACTTGTATTGTCACAGAATATAGGAATATGCATAAAAGATAACTTATAGTCTTCAAGGGTTTGCTTCATCCACAGAATTTGTGCACAACAACGCCCAGCTGCTATGTATTCAGCTTCTGTTGTGGATAGTGCGACAGAGTTCTGCTTCTTGCTAAACCAGGAGACTAAAGCTTTTCCTAATAAATGACACGTGCCGCTCGTACTTTTACGGTCGACCTTGCATCCAGCGAAGTCAGCATCGGAATAACCAATAAGATCAAATGATGTTGACTTGGGATACCATAGGCCCACTGTAACCGTACCCTTAAGGTATCGAAAGATACGCTTAACCGCGGTCATGTGTGATTCCTTAGGATTAGCTTGATATCTAGCACATAGGCAAATACTGAACATGATATCAGGACGACTAGCAGTTAAATAGAGTAAGCTGCCTATCATACCTCGATACTTACGTTGATCAACGGGTTTGCCGCTCTCATCTGGTTCGAGTTTGGTTGAAGTAGCCATTGGTGTGCTGATTGGTTTGACGTTGTCAAGATCGAACTTCTTCAGCATGTCCTTGGTATACTTCGATTGGCAGATGAAAGTTCCATTAGCCATTTGTTTCACTTGCAGACCAAGAAAGTAGTTGAGCTCTCCCATCATGCTCATCTCAAATTCTGTCTGCATACACTTGGCAAATTCTTGACAGAGGGTTTCATCAGTAGAACCAAAAATGATATCATCAACATAAATTTGAATCAACAGAATAGTGTCTTTAAAAGATTTTATAAACAGTGTAGTGTCAATTTTCCCTTTTGAAAAACCTTTCTCAAGTAAGAAGCTACTTAGCCTTTCATACCAAGCTCTAGGGGCTTGTTTGAGGTCATAAAGCGCTTTCTTTAGCTTGAACACGTGGTCGGGAAATTTGTGATTTTCAAAGCCAGGAGGTTGTTTTACATAAACTTCCTCCTTAATAAAATCATTCAAGAAAGCACTTTTCACATCCATTTGAAATAATTTAAAGTTTTGAAAATTAGCAAAAGCACAAAGCATCCGAATGGATTCTAGTCTAGCAACAGGAGCATACGTCTCATCGTAGTCGATACCTTCCTCTTGGTTGTATCCTTGAGCTACTAGACGAGCTTTGTTACGTGTGACTGAACCATCTTCATTTACTTTGTTTCTAAAAATCCATTTAGTACCAATTATCGAGTGATTAACCGGTCTAGGAACGAGTTCCCATACTTGGCTTCTCTCGAATTGGTTGAGTTCTTCTTGCATAGCAGAAATCCAAAATTCATCATTAAAAGCTTCAGAAATATTTTTAGGCTCTACTTGTGAAATGAAGGCAGTGCTAGCAACGGAGTCTCTTAGTGATGATCTAGTAGTTACTCCACGTGAAACTTCTCCTATAACTAAATTTTCTGGATGAGAAGGTTTGAAAGAGAATTTCTTAGGCAAACCCTCCAGAGAATTAGTTTCGGTTGAAGTATTCATTGGAGTAGAAGTTGATGGCTCAACGTCATCATCAAGATTACTTACTGCACTGTTGTCTTCATCAAAAGTCACATTTGTTGACTCTTCCACAATAAGTGAGCGTTTATTAAAAACTCTATATCCCTTACTCTTGGCGGCATAACCAAGAAAGATACCATCGTCAGCTTTGGCATCAAATTTGCCTAAGTTGTCTTTGGTGTTAAGGATAAAACATCTACAACCAAAAACTTTAAAATAAGAAACATTGGGGGTTCTCCCAAACCAAAGCTCATAGGGTGTTTTCTTCGTAATGGGACGAATTAGCACCCTATTCAAAATGTGGCATGCTGTACTGACAGCTTCTGCCCAAAAGTATTTCGGAAGTGAAAATTTATTCAACATGACTCTGGCCATATCGCCGAGAGTTCTATTCTTCCGCTCCACAACACCATTTTGTTGAGGAGTTCTAGGACAAGAAAATTCATGATTAAAACCATTTGCATTACAAAAATTTTCAAAATCATAATTTACGAATTCGCCTCCATGATCACTTCGGATTCGAGTAATCATGTAGCCTTTTTCGTTTTGAACTTTCTTTACAAAAACTTTGAAAACAGAGATAGCATCGCTCTTATTAGCGAGAAAGAAAACCCAAGTAAATCTCGAAAAATCATCAACAATAACAAATGCATAAAGTTTGCCACCAAGGCTAGCTATTCTACTAGGACCAAATAAATCCATATGAAGTAGTTGCAAAGGTCTAGTAGTACTTACAGAGTTGATGGAATGAAATGAGGATTTAGTTGCCTTGTTTAGTTCACATTCGGCACATACCGTGTCCTTTTTGAATGTAATGTCAGGCAATCCTCTCACTAGCTTCTTGGTAGAAAGCCTGGATATAGCATCCATGTTGGCGTGACCAAGACGCTGGTGCCAAAGTAGTCGTTCGTCTTTGTGGGCATATAGACATCTACCTGCATTGTTAGTATTTACAGAAAGATAGAAAATATAGATGTTGTCCTCTCTTTTCCCTTCAAAAGCAATGTCTCCTGTTGACCTATCATAGATGTAGCAACTGTTTTGTCCAAAGTTAATATCATATCCATGATCAGCAAGATGACTAATGCTGAGCAGGTTATGCTTTAACTCGGTCACTAGGCAGACATCCTTTATTACAGGAGAAGGAGGATGACCAATGATACCATTACCTAATATGTGCCCTTTGAGATTGTTACCGAAGGATACATATCCTTCTCTCTTCATCGATAGTGATGCAAAAAGATTTGCGTCTCCCGTCATATGTCGCGAGCATCCACTATCGAGAATCCACTTACTTTCAGTTGAAGAGGGAAGGTCCACCTACATCAAGAGTAGATGTGACCTTTGGTACCCGAGTTCTTGAGGGTCCTGAAAAGTTAGTCTTTGGAAACCAAGTATATATCTTTTTATCTACAAGTCTTCTAAATTTGTACTGTGGTGAGATGTGTCCATGTAATCCACAGTAAGTACAGATAGCATTCTTATTTATACTAGGAGCATGAGAATAATATCTATAAGCAACAGGATGAGGATGGTCATGATGTGAAGAGTTAGCATGGTGATGATGATTATGCACAGAATGAGTGGCACGGTGATGGTGTCTATGAGGCATATCATGATGGTATTGTCTATGATGTGTGACATGCTGATATTGTCTATATGGCATGGCATGATGATTTTGTCTATATGGCATATGATGATCTTGTCTATATGGCATTGCATGATGATCTTGTCTATATGGCATGGCATGATGATTCCTATGTGTGGAGTGATGTTGATTGTGTCTTTGTGCATGATGATTGTGTACTGAGTGAGAATTATTCTTACGTGCACGTGGTTTGTGAAAGTTTGTGTATATAAATGCATGGTTATGTGCTGCATGAGAATGACGTGGTTGACTAGCATGAGTGGTGTTGTGCCCATGTGATTGGGTTTGAGGTTGAACAACCTGTTTACCCAATTTGGTTTCTAATCTTTTAGACACAGCTTGCAGTTCATCAACCTTAATATTTAAGCCATATATCTTAGTCATGGAAATCTTGTGTCTACTCTTTTCTTCAGCAAGCAACGTGTTGAGTGTAGTGATTTCTTGAGTTTGTTGCTCAATACGTGCTTCAGCATCATGTAAGCTTAATTTAAGCTTGGATACTTCATCAGTGTCATTAGTGGGTGTCGTGTTTCTAACATTATCAAGAAGTAAAGAAATTCTTTGTATCTCATCTTCAAGACTTTTGATTTTATCCTTGACATGTTTGTATTTACCGATGACCTTTTTGTGATCATCGAGTAAATCAGTGAAAGCATCGCCAAGTTCATCAAAAGAGAAGTCATCTAGAGTTTCGTTAGATACCTTGTTGGAAGTTGCCATTAGGCACACATTTGCTGTATCTTGAGGAGAGTCCTTTTCTTCCTCGGAGTCACTCGCTTCACTTTCATGCCAAATGCCTGTGTTGGCATATTTCCTTGATGAGTTCCTTTTGTATGACTTCTCATAGCGGTTGCTCTTCTTCAGGAGTGGGCAGTCTTTTCGGACATGTCCAGTTTTCTTGCAACCATAACAAGTTGGCTCTTCTTCATCGTCTTCTTGAGATTCCTTCTTCCTTCGATTGAAGCGAAGGAATTTCCTGAAGTTGCGAACCATGAGAGCTTGGTCTTCATCATCCGAATTATCTTCTTCGGTCTCATCATGATTAGCTCTTCGTTGATGAGCTTTGAGTGCGATCTCCCTGGTCTTCGGAGCGGGCTCTTCGAAGTCCTTGAGGTCAAGCTCGTGAGTCATGAGTTTACCCATCAAGGTCTCCATTGACATTGTTGTGAGATCGTTCCCTTCTATGATGGCTGTCACCTTAGGGTTCCAAATCTTTGGTAGCCCTCTGAGCAACTTACGAATCTTCTCGTGGTTTGAGTACTGCTTTCCAAGCGAAGATAGAGGATTGATGATGTCGAGGAATCTTGTGATCATTTGAGTGATCGTCTCACTTGGCTTCATCTTGAAGGCTTCGTATTCTTGAGTGAGACGGCTTATTTTAGATTCCTTGACCTGTGTGGTTCCTTCATGCGTCACTTCTAGAAGTCTCCATACTTCATGAGCAGTGGTGCATGTAGAGACCCTGTTGAACTCATTCCTGTCTATAGCACAGAATAAAGCATTAATAGCCCTAGCATCTAGACTTGCCTGTTTTTTCTCCTCGACAGAATATTTGTCGTGTGGTCTCTCAATGAGGTCACCATCGACAACTATCCTGGCGGGCTTTTTGTAACCGTCAGTGACGACAGTCCACAGGTCAAAGTCTAGAGACTTAAGATAGAAGCTCATCCTTGTTTTCCAATATGTGTAGTTTGTCCCATCAAATAGGGGAGGCCTATGAGTGGACTGACCTTCACCATGATTGGAAATCAAGGATTGTGTGGTTGCCATGGATCAGCTCTTAGGATGTAAGTCCTTATAAAGAGAACAGAGCTCTGATACCAATTGAAGAACAGTTTGGCAACTCTAGAGGGGGGTAAATAGAGTTTATATAGAAAAATAGCCAATTAAAATTAACTCTTTCACCAACAATAAATAATCAGAGTAAAGTGCGGAAAATAAATGAAGAGCAGAAGAGCATACGCAAACACAGCGATTTTAACCTGGTTTCCCTCGTGGAGGACTAGTCCAGGCCTGAGAACTCTAGCTCAGGATTAAATCCACTATTTGTGAAATAGTAGTTTACAACCCGTGCCTTTTCTTCAGAAGAGCACGTCAACTTCTAACAGATGATCGCAGTGGCGATTTGCTTGGAATTGTCCAAGCTACTTCTTCGACTCTTGCACAAGAATCCTAACTGAGAGATGCTGAGCACTCGACACTTAGGAGGCTTGTGGCTAGTAGATGGGAAGGGTATGGCTTACTTGAGCTTATAAGAGAGAAGAGAAAAGAAGATTGGATGGATTGGAATGAGAGAATTCATGCCCTATTTATAGTGTTTTTATAGGCAGAATTCGGCCAGAATTCGGGTAGGAAAATTCAAAAATTTGGCCGTTGGACAACTAGCAACCAGCTAACCCTAAAATTAGGGTTCCTGATTTCTAGGGGACAGAGTTCGGCCCGAACTCTGTGTGGAGGCAGAGTTCGGCCCGAACTCTGTCTCCAGAGCACAGAGTGGTTCTAAGGGGATTTTTGGGCAGTGTTTGGTTCAGTGGAGCTTGGGATTTTGGGTAGGCTGTAGACTAAGTGTCAAGAGCTCAGCAAGACTCAGAGTACACAAGTCTAGACTCAATGAAAATATAAAATACAGACTCGAAAACACACTGAGAGCCGGAGACTGAGCTGTCGTCTGTCTTGAACTGTTATGCAGACGTCGTGTGTCGTATTGAATTAATACAGATATTATTTAGTCAATGTAGTCAATATTTGGTTGACTGTGACTTTGTGTCAACACTGGTAATCTATTGTATTTTTTTCTAGAAATTGTTAAAATTTATCAACTGTTTCTATATATATATATATATATATATAGCCTATGAAGTTTTCTTCAAGGTGTTGCTCATGTTTTTTTTTCCTTGTATTTCCCTGTGTTTTTACACTTATTTTGTGACCTTAGATATACTTTAATGTTGCATTGTTAGTGTTTCATTTACCTTCTTTATCATAATATGCTTTTAACATGTCTATATGTATGGACGCTTTACTGTTAATTTTAGACTGATTTACTACTTGTTACAGTGAAATAGATCAAATATATAAAATATGCACTGTTCTGGGGACCCCTAATAGTAGTATTTGGCCGGAAGGGATGAACCTTCCACGATCAATCAATTTTAGATTCTTTCAGGTAGGGGAAAAGATACACTTGCATTATTATGGATTTATTTTGATGCTTAGTGTATTTATGCTCAATATTATTTGTTAGATTCCACCAGCCACTCTCTCAGAGATCATTCCTAATGCAAGCTTGGAGGCAATTGATTTGATCCGGGTGTGTTATTCACTCTGCTTTGCATGGTTAAGGTTGCTTCTTTCTCATCATGAATTTGTTACTGATTTCGTGTTTTGGGCATTTTCATATATTGAAATTTATATCAGCAACTTTGCTCCTGGGACCCACGTAGTAGACCAACAGCAGAACAGGCACTGCAACATCCCTTTTTCCATGTAATACTATTCATCCTGTTTTTAATTCTCAAGCTTTTTCTTCTGGTTATAGCTTTTCCTAACTGGAAGACTTGGTTCAGGTGGGAACATGGGTTTCAACTGACCTCCAGGATCCCTTTGTTCCAATGTCACATCGGACGGGTGAGTTGCTGTTAACTATTTCTGTAGTTCACTGTACATGGAAATGTTAGTTAGCTGATTATTCTTTCCAAGCTTATTACACAATCTGCAATCTTTGCAGGTGCAAAGCCAAAGCTTGAATTGAATTTATGGGATTTTGGTGAATCAGATGATTGCTTTCTTGCTTTGACCCTTGCAGTCAAACCCAGTGTATCAAATTTAGGTAATAATTGTTGTTGTTTTACTTATTCTTCAGGGATATAAGCTCATTTTTTTAACATGCTTTGATAGATTCCTTTGTGTCTGAAGTTATAAATTTGATGGACACTGTAGGAATAGCAGTATACATCTTATAATTATCTGCTTGAAAGGAGCTCATCCCTTTGATAAGTGTACATTCTATTAAAAAAAAAATCCCAACAGATGCTAATGATATATATTTTCTGAAGACAACTGGCAATTTGTCTGCACTTAATTCCCACAGATAATTCAGTCACAACTTATTCTAAGGCTTAGGCTGGGTTTAGGATTGCTTATCATGGCTGCTTCTGCTTATTTTTTTTGAACAGCAGTCCAGAAACTTCTTTTGTAACAGCAGCTTATAAAAAAAATTGAAAAGCCAGTTCAGATTTGGGGCAGCTTTTGAAAGCAGATGGGTGGCTGATGTCAAAGCTGCTGCTGCTATTATTTTAAAGCAGCAGCAATCCCAAACCAAGCCTTAGTATCCATCCTTAGGAATCAGGTGGTGCTAGATATTTCACGGACCTCCTTGTCTGTAGCCAGAACGGCTACACTAACTGGTCAAATCGGTAGTTCATTTGTAAATTGTGCTTGATGCCTTTAATAGTCTATAGCTTCTAATTGTTTATTGGCTTATTTGTGCAGGTGCTGTTGATAATGCCTCACATAATTCAGGAGAGGTCAGTTGGTGGATAAATACAATAATATATGATGCATGATTTATCACACACTCAATTATATTGTAACTGGTGTGTGACCCTGAAGATTGCGAACTCTTGGTATGCAGGAAATTATTTTTCACTCTGGGTATCAGGATCATTCCACGCAATCAGGTTACACTTTTTTTAGGAGACTATTTTTCTATTTCAATTGCTGACCAGTCTTATGGTTTCAAAATTTTACATATAAGTGATTACTCCATTCTTTGTCTGAATATTGCTATCTTAGAAGTGTACTGTAGGTTTACGAAAACCATAGAACCACAGCTTAGGCTTCACATTATCTCTCTGAACCAAAAGAGTCAGGAGTTGCTATTGAACTATTATGTGCATTTGCTACAATGCTGTAGAAGGAGATGAAATTCCAAATTCAAACCTGAGTTGAAATCCAAGAACATAGACAGTATCCTACTACAACCTGAGTTGAAATCCAAGAACATAGACAGTATCCTACTACATGTCATACGCATCAAGTAATTCCAAGGATAGTTACCGGGTTTTAACTTGGGTTGAGATGAGAATTACAGTAGGTTCTATTCATGCCCATTTATATGTTGCTAACACGTGATTGGGTATTGGGATACCGGTTTTAACAGTTTTGGCATGAGTGAAGCCCAAGGCTGATTCAACAGTTAGAGTTTTGATAAACAGCTTAAACCAGGTTCAATACCATTATAAACTTATCTAGGAAGAGAATACTGTCAAATTCCTACAAATTTGTTGTATGTGTATTACTGGGGAGCATTTTGTTGAGCGGGAATGTGTTTTGCTTTTTCTTTAAATACAGATTGGTCTGTATCAGTGGGGAAATTACACAAATAATTTCATAATATACAAAGTTCTTGTTTTGTTTATACTTGGTTACTGTTGAAATATCTTGTAGATTTTGTAGTTGATATATGAACTACTTGTGCAATACCTTTCTGAACTTTCTTTCTCTGCTTCCAGTGTTTTGGCCTCTGGTATCTCCAGACAGCAATGTGAATAGTATACCAGTTATGTCTTCCTCGTCGTCTCCATATATGGTGAACAGGTACTATACTCTAGTTAACATGTGCTAGTATTGTTTTTATTTCAGTTTATTTAGCATCTTTTTTCATCTTCATTTTTTTGTGAATGTGTAGCCACTCTTCTCATACAGCTATAGGGGTTTCGGAGTCCTCTGCATTCAGCATTCCCTCACTGCAATCAAATCTAGTAGATGGCCATCTATTTGTACCAAAGATGACACTCTCTTTACCGATCCAGCAGGGCCATTACTTTCAGTAAATACAAAGTAGAAAGGAAATTTGTAACATCATCTTTTTATTTTTCTTATAAGTGCACAATGGTCAACATCTTGAATGGTCGAATAAGTGCTGGTTAATTGTGCCAAATGTGTAAAGTACAGATGAGAATTTTTTTTTTCTTCTTTCAATATTTGTAGAATATAGTATAACTGGAGGGATGATCAAATAAAAGCCAGCATTTGTACATAAATCTGTGAATTAATGTATTCATGTCAATGGTAAGCAAAAGACTCATCTCAAGTCTGTCATCTTCTTTGCAAGTTATTTCTTTTTCTGGTATAGTTTCGACCTACTGACTTGCATCTTTAACAAAAGAAGCCTTTGCTGAGAATTTTATTCCAAAGAAATTTTTTGATCATCTTTTGCCCTGCCCTCTGGTAAGAGTTGCATTCTACGAACCTGAAGAAGCTTAATCTGCAGATTCTCTCTATTTGAGCTTCCAGTATGTTTAGTTTCACAGAAAGTGGTATAATATGTATTGTAATGAAGGTGAATTAGTTGGATCTAGCAAATGCCAGCCAGGGGTTCCACTGATGAGAACAGCAGCCAAGTTGTGGCCGCAATTCTGTGTCCAAGTACTGATAATGAAGACCGCAGTCCTGCATTTTGATTTTTAGGTCTGCAGCTGGTTTAAATCTTTTGAGGGTGTTGATTGGGAGAGTTCTCAAAACCCTTATCAAGAGAGGAGAGGTTTCTGAACCAGGTGCCTGGATTTCAGAAATCCATATGCAATTGGATCTTATGAGGAACCAGCCGCCTGGTATGCACATCGTTGTCGGACAATGTTTGCAGGTTGTGTAGAACAAATCCCAGATATTCAATCCATAAGCCCCGAGGTGAATATAATTGTGTGCTAGTCAAAAGCTTCATTCCTCAGTTGAAGATTTGAATAATCTTGGATCACTCAAGACTGTCCCCAGGCAGCTCTCTTAATCTTCTGTTTGGTGCCTCCATTTGGATGTTAGCTTGCTCAAGACAAAAAAAATAAGAGGGCAAGATTCATGTCCTAGCAGACCAAAAAGGCGAATAGCAGGCACATGTCTGGAGGCAGCTTCAAAGTACTCTATCGCTACATTTATTTGCCGGGAAAAGAAAAAAAAAAAAAAAAAAAAAAAACAAGACAGGATAAACACTCGACATTGGGCAAGTTCAGTTGTCTGCACCAAAACGATTAGAGCAAAAAGTTTGGCGAAACAAAACTCCAAAATGGCCCTGCTTGAAAAGTAAAAGTTGGCCAAAAAGCCACATAAATGAAGATATGAATGAATGATAATAGCCTCTTTTCAGTCTTTTTTTCCCCTCTTCTTTTCATCTCGATCCCTCTAATGTACATTTTTGTTTATAAAAATGCTTTATATCATACAAATCAAAATTTTGTATTGCAGCAAATTCACTCCTTGCTCCCCAGAAGAGACTCTAGACCCCTTTGGAATGAAACAGCGATGTGCTCTAAACGATCATCTCCCCTTGCACGAATTCTGAAACAGAAAGTGAAGGCTTCAACTCAACTCCTAGTAATGATCTAATTCATAGAGGATGAAATAAAATGCGACAGATTGGTGAAAGAGTAGAGTCCATATGTGTAACTTTAACACAACAAAGATAATACCTGAAAGACCATGAATATTGCAACAACTTGACGGCAGCATAAAAATAAAACCAATCTGTCTCGTCATGCTGCAATATATCTTCGGTCGGGAGTTGAAGGATCAGCACACTTTCAAGTAGTGGAAGTGGTAGTAGTAGCATGTCAGAAGGGAATGACGTAAGGCAAAGCAAAAACATCAGCTGACTCAATCTGCAATCCCTTGGCCCACACCTGAGGCGGTACTGCATCATCCTCGAGTTTTGTCGAAGGCTTCTGGTTCTTGCTACTAAAAAGCCACTCCTGATCGTCAAATTCGGGGCATTCATCCATTTTCGGAACAGAATATACAGTGCTAAGATACTTGGCATCTGGATGAGATGACCTCGATGATATTCTGGTTGATACTTGACCACTCTCGCCAGAAGCTACAGGTACTGGAGACCTTAATGCAACTGAAGAAGGGTGACATCCTGCCTTGCTATTTACCACAGTTTCCTTATTATCTGACGACATTTCTGCCTTTGTCTTATTGACGGCGTCAAACTTTATGGAACAAGGTAAAGGAATATGGCCCAACTCCAATGTCCTTCCATTCTCCACTGGTGTGTGGGAGGAGGGAGGACTTGTTCTTGGTAGCTTGTTAGGCCGCCCATCAGTTTCTGTGATAAAATGAGCATGAGAGCAAGAGTGCAACATAAACCTACAGGCTACAGTACTGTGCAATGGTATCTACATCCCCCATACATACCTATAAAAATGATCATAAAGAAACAAGAAATAGGATAAAGTAAAATGACTCACCATGCAAGAAACCATTTATCTGAATCTCTTTCCTCTTCGTAACGTTACCATCAGCAGCAATGGTGTTTGCATTTTCTGCTTGAGGGGATACAGACTTGGTTATATGATCTACCTGATTATTCTTCCTGATCTCTTCCAGCTTATCATGTTTTTTATGTTTGCTGTCACTTTTTCCCCCTTTTTCCTCCTCTTTTTCCTTCTCTTTATGTCGGTCTTTATCTTTCCTCTTACTTTTCTTCTCATTCCGATCTCTATCTTTGTGTCCCTTTCTCTCGGTTTTCTTCTCTTTACTTTTCTCCTTCCTTTCTTTCTTTTTCTCAGAAAGCTTCTCCACTGGTTGGCCAATCCAATCATTTGTTTTATGCTCCGTACCAATAGCGTTTGGAACCATCTCAATATCTTTGACCAATTCCTTCTCCATCTTAGGTGCAAGGCCAGTGCCTTCAGTACTTCTTTGAATTGAAGGGGTGAGATTCCCCACTTGTTGGCCCATTCTACCATTTTTTCTTTGTGCTGCTCCAACAAAATCCAAAACCATGTTGTTACTTGCGCCTCTTTCACTATCTTTAACTCTTTCCTTCTCCATATTAGGTGTGAAGCCAATGCTCTCAGTACTTCTTTGAATTGAAGACGAGAGATTATGTGGTTGTTGGCCCCTCCCATCAGTTTTCTTTTGTGCTGCTCCAGCAAAGTTTGAGACCATATTGTTACTTGCATCCCTTTCCTTCTGCAGTGAGACCATATTGTTACTTGCATCCCTTTCCTTCTGCAGTGAGTTGGCAGTGAATGTGCTTCTCTGAACAGAACCGATAACATTTTCGAGTAGCCGACCTGGAACATTATTGCTCCCAGCCCTTTCCTTCCGCGGGGAGTTGGCAGTGAATGTGCTTCTTTGAACAGAACCAATAACATTTTCGAGTGGCCGACCTGGAACATTATTGCTCCCAGCCCTTTCCTTCTGCACTGAATTAGCAGTGAGCATGCCCTCAGTTCTTCTTTGACCTGAAGCCATGCCTGTAATACCGTTCCTCCCCTCTCTTTCCTTCTGCAATGAATTAGCAAGGCTGTTGCTCCCACCTCTTTCCTTCTGCAAGGAATTAGCAGGGAATGTGCCCTCGGTTTTACTTTGGGATGCACCTGTAATGTTGACCGATTGTAGACCTGTAACGTGGTTCCTTCCTGGCTCTGTCGAAGTGAAGTCTGGAACTTTTTCACTACTTGCGGCTCTTTGCTTTGCAGTAGCAAATCCAATGCCCGTTCTCTCGGGGTTTTTCTGAATAGGACGGCTGAGATTCTCATTTCTTCTTTCGATGAGGTCAGGAACCACTTTATTACCACTTTCCCTCTCCATGGCAGTTGAAATACCCACGCCCTCGAGGCTTCTCTGAGTTGTAGTGGTGAAGTTCCCAACAATGCGGTCTGCTGCCCCTCGTTCTTCATCTCTGATCCTCCTGCCCAACTCAACTGTAAATTTAGTATCTTGGACTTCTTCAGCATTGCAGTTGTATCCGAAATGGTTTTCATGGTGAATCTCAGGCTGTATCCCAGTTCTTGTATCCTCTGGTGTCTTGTTTTTATCCTTGTCTCTGCCCTTATCCTTTGTCTTATCTTTATGTTTTTCTTTTCTATCTTTTTTCTCCTTGTGCTTATCTTTGCTTCTGTCTTTGTCTTTTTTTTCTCTTCTTTCTCTGTCCCTCTTCTCCTTTTTATGCTTCTTTTCTTTGTGCTTCTCCTGAAAAGAAACAAATTAAGTTCACTACAGGGTTAACTACAATTTGACAGGAGAGAAAATTCACTGCTCAAAGAAATTATATTCAGTCAAGAAAATAGAAGGAATGAAAATACCAATACCGATACCAACATCAGAAGATTAACAAAAAAAACTACGGACATCACAATGACGAACAAAAATACCAACATATAGATTTAACAAAAATACCAACATATAGATTTAACAAAAATATCAACATCACAAAGATTCAAATCGAATAAGAAAACAACTCAATGGTTCAAGTCCCAAAAGCACTTGTCAATGATCTCCATTCCGTAACAGCTTATAAAGTAATAAGTGCAAGAAAACGTAGGGAAATGAATTAAGTTTTAGAAGGTAATATGAATATGACTCAGAAGCAAGTGCACGATCATGTCTTTTTCTCTTTTCTTATTTTTCTATTGCGAAGCTCACAAAATGTTCCAGTGAACAGAACTGGAGACGGAAGAATTCTACTGGTTTTCAGTTGCATTTTGGTCAACGGATTGTCTCCATTGTCTGGAGAAAGACTTGATGGGAAAACACACTGAAAAGTAGATGATTGTCGTTTAATCAATAATCATCAAACTAGTGATCTCGCCACGAGAACAAGAGAACAATATCGGAAGCACAACTTACAACCAATAACAACTGCCCTTTACAACGTATAAGAAGTAGTTTTTATAGGATTCCCTAAAGATACGAACCCCACAGGACATCTATAGCACAACTCATAAGACAACCATTACCATTTTTTAAAGAAAGAAAAAAGAGGAAAGATGACAAAAATACTCCAACCTGTGGTATACTACCCAGGTAAGTAAAAACTTACTCCAATGCTTAGCTAAATAAGCTACCCAAATAGTGAGCAGAATAATGTCATGTAATTGCTCAAATTCACTAGCACTGGCCGTCTGTGAATTGCAACTGTGACTAGACATAGACTATTTAACAAAGTACATGCGAAATGGATTACCTTTACCTTCCAATACCTCATCAACAACAAATTTAGGTAGAATATGCATATACTCGCACGTATCAGCTGCATAGTGATTTGGAACAGTTATGTCCAAATATCCGTGTTTACGTTCAACTAAATATCTAGACAATAACACTGGCACAAGTCCAAATTCTAGATTGTGAGCATCATATTTTCTACAGTAATTGCTTTATTTATAATCTAAATATAAAATTACTTGTCCACACTCGAGGACAGTTTTGGTGCAAGTCCAGTGATCTAGGAGAGACTTGGAGGTTTGCTCCCTGGTTGCATAAGGTTAAACATTAACAAAGGGGTAAGTTTGCCTGTACATAGCCAGTTTTCTTAGTTTTATTCCTTGGCCAAGGATTGGCACCAGCTCAAACACAGCTATTAAAATTTGGTCAACCTTTCCACAAAATCTTTTTCTGTTAAAGTTCGCTTATAGCTATATCCAAATTTACTAAGGCTTATGTCAGGAGGTCTTCATGGTACCAGTGTACAATACCAGATGATGACTAATGATTATATATTTGTCATACCAATGGTCATTTGATCCGTAACTTCCTAAGACATAAGGGGGGAACTACCACTCTTTTGAGGGGCTGCAAATGTAAAAGGCACCATCTAAAATATTGAGCATGAAGAAGGAAGGAGGTGGCTCTACATATAGTTACGGAGCTGAAAGATAATAAAAAAATATACAAGATGGTCCATCGAACTTCCCAGATTGACAAATCAATACTACTCATCACCAAATCAGATACCGTAAATTGCCCAATCAACTGTAAGCTACAAAACTGAACTAAAATTTAATTTAATGGACTACATATTAGGGGTCATTTGGTATGCAGTAATACAAATGGGATTATATTATTTCCATCCATGCTATTGCGTTTGGCATAAAGACCAATCGAGAATTCTTGGGACTAATGTATTCCCTTGAACATCATATTCCCACAATAGGGGGGAATACTATTCCCATGATGAGAGGGAGGTATTTGATATTCCCAACTAGCAGGAATAACGATATTTTTGAAATCACCAAACTACCACGATCAACATATGGACCTAAACTAAACTTGGACCCGAACCTAACCCTACTTGACCAAACCCGACTAGACGCAAACCTCATCCAATCCAACTCGGAGCCAAACTCAACGAACCTAGACGAACCTGACCCAAACCCGGACCCGACAAGAACTTGTCACAAGCCGACTCATCTCGACCCAAACCTAATCCAACACCAAAACCAGACGCAAAACTTACCCGGCCAAAATCCGATACAAGTTACAACTCCACTAAACCCAATTATAATATAACCTTACCTGATTCGATTGGATTATTATAATATAATTCTGCTAAGATGGACAATTTAGAAAAATATGCTCAAAAATATTATATTCCTATCAATTTATTTATAATACCACATACAATTTCTATATTCTTAGGTATAGTATGTTTTTTATAGTATTCCCAGGTATACCAAACACTGTAAAACTAAGTACCCGGGAATTTGATGTCCGATAATCTTATCCTAGGAATATGAAATTTCCGGGAATATTGCAATTCGCATACCAAACAGCCCCTTAGTTCTATATAATTTGGCATAAATATATAATGTCATATCATACATCTCTTGCTTTCTCTACAAGCATACATTGTAGAAAATATCAACAAAAGATCTTTAACAAACTCTGTTATTCTATAAAAATAAAATCATTGTACTTAAATACTCTCGACTCTCTAATAAATACTCAAAACATATCAACAGTTCTAGCATAGTACTCAGGGTATGGCATGGTTACAAATAATTTCAGACTAAATATACTTTTTTTAAGAAGGAACTCAATAATGACATGTAACATCCTTTCCATGGTGCCTAAAGAAACCATAAGAGAGTGATAATACAAAAGTAGAAAGGATTTGCATTGACATAAGATCAAGCAAAAAATATTATATACATGCAGCAAGTCCCTACTAATTGTAGCTGGCATGTATAGTGAGTAGTTCGCACAGAGTATAGTACCACCACAAATTCTCCATTCCTTTCATGTAGCATACATATTTCCATGCCAACTGAGTTTCACCTCCCTTGGACCAAATCACCTACCTCGAGAAGGCTTCCTCAAACTTTGTTTCACATGTCAATACCAATTGCTACCAAGTCTTGGTTACTTTTGCCTCAATTACTGAAACTTCCCATATACTGTGTGCAGCAATCTTCTCCACACATTTATCCATCCTATTTTAAATCATAAGACCACTCAAAATTCTGATCACTATCATCTACTCCATGTTACCGCCCTTGTCCTGCCCTATATTATGAACACAATGCTTTCCACCACCATCATCATCACCTTCTAAGCTTTTCCATCTAAAAATATTGACTATTGAATCAACTTTTTTCCCATTTTGCACCTCCATCGACATCACCATCAAAAGCTGAACCAACATGGAAAGTAGGAGAAAAACAATATCAACTATCAACCAATACCCTCCGAAATCGGGCTTATATCGAACCTTCTGGTATTTTAGCCCAAAATGGCCGGGCATCCTGACCAAAAGTTTCCAAATTGGTCACAACTTCCTGGATTGTTTTGAAAGTGCGCCAAATTGAACAGAAGTTATAGAAACAAGACCAAGATTGACCTACACTTTCTAAATCTTGTCCTAACTAACCGAAACATGTAGTTGATTTAATCATGCTTTAAAAAAAACACAATATAAAGTAAGGCCTATCAAGTTATGCAACTACAATGTTATTTCATATAAGTTATGAATTTTACAATTATTCACCAAAAGTAACATAAATCAGCATAAACAATTTAAGAAACTAAAGTTAACTTTAACCTTTTGTTTCTTATATTTTAATCAAACTTCAAGATTTTATAGATTTTTGTGAAGCGATCAAGCCTCATACTCATACCTGAATAAGAGATCTAATACCAATATCATTACTGCAATTTGGAACCTTGATAATATGCCTTCATATAGTCTTTTTTGGACAATATCATAAACTTCGGCCCATGTTCATGTTGATGCATTGACCTTTTTTTTTGTTAACAACGATACCTTAAAGTTTTGTTTTATCACTTTACTACCATGAATGCCAAAGATAATTGAAGGTTATACCCCCAAACCATTATAATCTTCTTCCTCCTTCCTCATCCCTAAACCCCAACCCATCATCACCATCTTCTTCCTCTTACAACTTCTTCGTCCCTAATCAATTACCACCATCTTCTTCCTCCACTCCTTGTTGCCCTCGCTGCTGACTAGCCCCCCTTCTCATGGCGTTGACCAGACTCCCTCCACCCTCCACCCCGCAACCACCAAATAGGGTTTAGGATTAGGTTTGGGTGATGAGGGGATGCAATATTTCTAATCTTTAGGGGTATGATGGTCATAAATCTGTTAAGTTTGACGATGGACTAACAAAAGGTAGTGAAGTGAAAGTAACTAAAAGTTCATGATAGTCATGTCAACGGAAAAAAGAAGTTATGGTACACAAGTGAACATAGGCCAAAGTTCACAGCATTTAAGTGCAAAAAATACTTTCATATATTTCATGTTCTACAACAGATCAAGATCAAAGGTTCAAAGTATCGGGTATCGGAATCGATATCGAACCATTCCTATGAGTATCGGGATCGGCGGTATCGACAGTATCCGTGGTTTCGGATTGGAGTATCGGATTTTTTTGTTATCGGAAAGAAAACAATTATTAATAAATTGTTAACAATTTAGAAAATATATCTTATACATATAGGCATAATTTTAAGTATTTGCAGTGTTGTTTCTTAGTAGTTTTGAAATTGAATGGTATAGTAGTCACCCTTGCCGATTGGTTTACATGCGATAGATAAGTTTTCTTCTTCTACATATTTTTACAACCTTACTGTGCTTTTTATCCTTGCTAATTGATCTTTTTCGTTTAATTTTCTTTGCTGAATTGACCGGAAAAGAGACCTCCAATGTCAATATCGGGTATCGGTTGCTATCGGATCGGGACATGCCAAACCGTATCGGTATCAGACATATCGGATTGGTAGATACTGCAAACTATGGATCAAAGTTTAATTAAACAAGTTTGGAATATTTGTACGTCTCAGACTTTAAAAACTAACTAGGCTTGTTTTCATTTCAACAAAGCAAACTCAATATTCACATATTTTCCAACTATCTTCCACTCATGCCCTTGTTGTGCAGTGTGTTCTGAACACAACATTCTACACCTTCTCTTCATTCTCTAAGCCTTCTGTGGTTTTAGCTGCAAATAGATTCACTATGGTCCTATGGGCACAATCAAAAGTGAGAATTGATAGCAGAACAACATTGAAGACTTCTACCCTTGGTTCTCTAAGAACTCACCAACATGGTGCCAGGCTCTTAATCCTACAAAAAAAATGCCTTCACCTATTCCATTTTTTTTAACAGATCCAAGTTTCAGAAAATAAGTGATCTATCCATTGTATCTCTGACGTAAAATTTTGACGACGATTCATTTTTTTCAGCACTAATAAACTCGTTGCATTTAGTTTCATCATTCTAGCTTTCTAACCCTAGCACCTATTTTTTTATCCACAAATAAAGATGACCATTCAATCATACACATATTCATCGCATCATTAATTAAGATACTGTGGGTTACAGACAGTCTTTAATGTAGATCATTATGGCCGGAAAATGATGCAGGATAAAACAAGGAAATTGACTAGAAATAGATCGAATGTAAAAAGTTCCTCTAGTGCAATTTGATCATGCAAAAGAGAGACAAGAAGCTCCTAGTGGTTAGTAATTAATGCTAGAGTAACCAGCAAGTGCCTGATATCAATTTGGAAGCCTATATTGCATGGATACTATTACTAAGGCGGCAACTCAAGAAAACCTAGGATATCATACGAGGGGATATGGCATTATATAAAATAGCATATTAAGTTTAGTTTATTGTGAACATAGAAAAATGAACAGAGAGATAAGTTGATCAAATTAATTTTTTCCATCACTATAAATAAAAGAGAGGATGCCAGGGAATAGGAAAAGGAGTTGGTTCAATAAAGAAGGGGGGAAGGTGAACTTGTTTATTGACAAAGAAAGAAACTATGATAAATATCAATGCATCATTCATATTTAACCACTAGCATTTTTGTGGTTTTTTCTCTCTATTCATGTCATCAGTGATCAGTGCATCTCAAAATGGGTAGTGTTTTAAAATACCAGCTACATAAGGAAGTGTATCTGGCATGTTGTATGGAAAGAAAACTGGAACATGGGATGCCACTTGGTATAGAATGTATGGAACGAGGTCCAAAAAGGTATGCTTCTTCATATAGTTTGATGGAACATAAGGCACAGTTTTGGAGCATGACACAATTTCCAATCTCGTAACGAGCCATGATAAAGTATAGGCTTCTTCATGAAGTTTAGTGGAACACTGGAACGTAAGGCACGAGTTTGGAGCATGACACGCTCATTCTCGTTTGTGTGTATTTATACACTAATATTAAATATTTATACCAGTTTCATGCATCTTATTTGATGTAAAAAATCATACAATTCAAGTTGCAACTTAAAACTACAAGGGTCAAGATCTTGACGTTTTTGTTTCCCTCTGGAGTATTTGAATCATTAGAGTTACAGTTCCAGAACAAAATAGCTCCGTGTTCCAGGACGAAATATCTAGAAGGATCTTTATGCTGATTATGGGAAAGACTTGGCATTTAGCTTAAGGTGTATTTGTATAAATCATACATACAACCTAGATATCAATGACTAGTTAAATCGCTCAAATGTAGGCATTAAATTAAAAGATTTACTACTGCCTTGCCAGTGATAACCTTTAGGTGTCATGTCAGCGTCGATATAAAGTCGACAGATTCACGAGTTCAGATTCTTTGCCAATAAGTATCAAGTCAGTCCTAAAGTGATGGTATGTTGCAAATTTAGCAAGTGTTATGAGAAAAGTTGCAAATATTCAATTCAGAAATAGGCAAGGAGTCTAGCAATGTTTCATTCTTAATGTTTACAAGTCCATGCTGTTCCTAAGAGAATTGAAGTTTTTTACACTACCACCTATTTCCTTTACTATGTAAAAGGTGGCATGCGGGTCACATCTACTACATTATTCCATCTTCAATGCCACTCCTTACTTGCTTAATTTAGAAAAATAAAGTGGTCTTGCCCTGATGAAAAGCAAACAGCAAGTAATCAAAAGTCGAGCATAACGTTATATTATATACTTACTGCAAAAACTTGAAACCAATATTTTAGAAGGCGCGATACACATTTGAAGCAGTAGGGTCCTCTGGAGCCTAGACGCAAGGCCAAGTGTGGGTTTCAACTAAAACAAGGCACACATTTTCATGACAATTTATATAATACAGTTTCAAATAAACAAACTCATTTTATATCTAATTAATTCATAACACCATTAAAATAGTAAAAGATGGAGGATATAAAAATATAAAGATAACAACTAACACTTGACCATCGTCAAAACGCAAATAGGAAATTACCACAAGTTCGTAATAATAGAAAAATCCATAATAACATGCACCGGTAAAACCAAAAATCATCATCATCCATAACAACATCTCAATCTCCAACACTACCAATGGATTTGTATTCATTGTCATCTTCCTCCAACATAAAACATATTAGCTACAATAAAAAGATTAGTTGATTGATTTGATATATTTGACATTGTTCTATCATTAGAATCCAGACGGAGAACATTTTCAATCAGAACCTCATCTTGATTGACTCGATAGAATAAAAAGTATGGTAAAAAAAAAACCTATTAATTACCATAGAAAGACTAGTTAGATTATTATCTATATACTAAAATACTAAAACAAATATACTGCAGAAAGAAGAAAAAGAACTAGGTCAACGAGCCTTGTGTGCTTTAGCCTTTTAGGTGCGCTTAGTAGACATGAGGTGCACAGAGGGACACGCCTCAACAGTAGGCAGCGAGTCTAGGTTAATGGGCCTTACCTCGTAGAAAACGAGGCGTAAAGGTGAGGTCACACCTCAGGCATGCCAGGCATGCCTCAAGCTTTTTAAAACACTTCTTGAAATAAAACCTCCCTTGGATGCAATGCTGCCTCCAAGTTGATATTGAAATGCAATCATTTAGCAACTAAACCTGAGCACTCTTTGTCGAGTTATGTTTTTGTAGTATAAAGAGATTCATCCTTATTCACGCTTTAATTGCCTCCCAAGTGCCATCCACAATGAGTTTGTAAAAGATTCATACTTAAGGTGGGTTGCGATATTGTTCAAGTATACAAGAAAACTAAAATCTTCAAAAATATCCCGTAATGTGACATTACTAGATAATTTAATGCCTACATACTCTTCCTTATTTAATGCCTACATATTGTCCAGAAAGTGTTTTACCATTGTCCTAAAATTCTTTACCAACTAATTCTCCAACCTTACAATTCCATTGGCCACATTTACTCATTTGATGGTCACATTTATTCATTTGATCCGACAACTAACATTAAATCACTCGCCACAATAAAATCAATCCAAACAGTAACCACGAATACTTAACTAGAAGAGACAAGGATCAGAATTAACCTGCCAAATTTACAATCACCTCAAACACTCCATCTATGGAGTGTTGTTACATTTGCCGACTAACAAATGCCGAGTTCTCCTGGAAAACTAAATATGGTAACATCAGATATGAGTCATTAGAATCCTTCATACATCTACAACTTTCATACTGTCATTTACGAATTTGAGCTAATCTCGGACCCACAAAAACGTGTTCTATTAATAAAAAAGAATGTTATATACCGATTTGAAGATTGATATTGACATGTAAGCATAAGATACTATATCATTAATACAAGGAAACAAAACACAGATACTTACGTTGCTAGACAAAAGTTAGGGATCTCTAGAAGACTAAAACATAACTTATGTTGCTACACAAAAGGAGCCGTCCAAGGAAGCCCTCCGAAACGAATCCTTTCTCTTCATCCTCACATCGGTGGCCCCATATCCACTACCCCTTTTTCCTAGTAGAATCTTCTAGCTTAATACATATCACAATTAAAAAACGCCACCTATCAATAGTGAAAGTCACAAAGTCATTCCAGCATCTATCCCTCTCCAGGGCCAAAATCACAAACGCCCAAATGGCTAAATGGTAGAGGTATACCCACTCTCACGCTTGGCATTGCCTACAAACTTAGCTGGAACTTCAGCACAACTATATCCTTGAAAATCAACTTCTCATAGATCCTAAGTGAAAGATATAAGCAAACAAACAATTCTGTAGTCCTTTTCTGCTAATCCCAATTCATCAAGCAATTCCAATTGAAACTTAAACTTAGCAGACATGTCAGGATTAACTTGTCATACTAATCCATATAAGGTAGTAGGTACTGTGTCTTACTCTAAGTTAGACAATGCTCCCAAACCCAAGAGCCTCCACTTAATTGAAATCTTATGGTCATAACCCACATCATGATGAGCTAGTTGGCCTTCGGGCAATCTGCCAGCACACAATATATGAGCAACACAACGACATTGACTTTTAGCTTCTAAAGAGCTGAGTACCGAATAATGAAGCCTTTGTTGCAAAATTTTGGGGTAGGATATTTTTATCATCTTTTTTCCCATTCAGCTCAGTTAAGAGCTATGTCCTCCATCGCATTAACTAATAACTTAACACTCTTTCTACCGATGCATCTATTGGTCTGCATTGCACATGTCCGAACCCATCTAAGAAGATTTTGTGAAGATACTTTATTCTTACGAACTTCCTACGCCATTTCCTAATATCATTTTCAAAGATCAAGAGAAATTTCCAGAAACCAACGAGAACGTACGCATCCAAGCAAGAAAGCAAGACAGCTATGTAACATAAAAGGGTTAAACCTTTCTGAGCAAGTCCTCGTTGTTGTCACCACTCCTCGCCGCCTTCTCATACCCCGGTGGCGGAAACGGGAAGCAGCGAGACATTGCACGGCGAAGCTTGATCTGCAGTCGCTCCCTCTACTCTTTCCAATTCGACTACGGACCAGAACTCAATATCCTTACCATCCACCATGTCAGACCCAAACTCATTTCAATCTTCAAACCTTATCCATTGCCCAAACTACTGCTGCCCGCACCAAGTATGACCTCTTAAAACTCTACTCCAGCAAAACTTGAGATCCGGGTCTATGAGAAACGCTGGAACCCAAGTCCCCCCAAAGTGCCAACTTTACTATCAGAACCTCAAATTTAACCCAAAAGACAGGGCTTCTGGAACCTGGGTATGCGAGAAATGCCGAAAAAACGGTACCAAAGTGCCAAATTTGCAATCAAAACCTCAAATTCAAACCAAAAATAGGTTTTCAAGTCGATTCCACGGACAAAGAATCTTCCTTTCGCACGAAATAAGATCCAAGTACGCGAGAATCGGCCGTTTCCGCAACCAAAACCCCCAAAAGAGCGACGGAAACCGGTCACCGGAGCGAAACCGAGGTGGATTCTAAAGTGCAGTCCTCCTCCATGACATCAAAAAGATCCGATCTTGGAGCCCTAGAATCATTCGATCTCGAAACCCTAACTGGAAGAAGAAGAAGAAGAAGAAGAAAGGGGGCAGCTTTAGCTTTATAGGAGGGGATCGAGAGACCGATGGAGTCCGGAATTGTCCTGATGCCGAAAAGAAAGAGAGAGATTCAAAGGGGGGTGATGATGATGATGATGACCAATGGAAGTAATGGTCTCTTAAATATAACCCAAAAAAATAAAAATAAAAATTAGAAATTTGTTTCTTTTTTCTCACTCTCTGTGGTTATTTTGATTGTTGCTTTGCTTGTGAAATTTGATGCTCTCTCCCTCTCTCTGATGGAATGGAAAAACCCAAAGGGGAAGAAGAAGGGGTGGGGAGGCGTATGGAGAGGGTTATTTATAGGAAGAGGGGCTATTGTGCTCTGTGTTGTGTGTGTGTGTTTGTGTGACGCAATCATTTTTAATGAATGAACTTTGGACCTGACCTTTTTTTTGGCAAATGTTAAGGGCCACCCCCAAATTACTAAGGGCAACCACCCTACTAAGGGCAACCACCATCCTCTTCCATTTTTACTAAGGGCAACCACCACCCTCTCCAAATTACTAAGGGCAACCCTCCTCCTCCGCGCAGCCGCCTCCCCACCGTCGTCGGCAACAGCATCTCCGCCCTCCGCAAGAACTTCTCCGTCCTCTCCCTCCTCTCCTCCTCCCCCTCCTTCGACTGCGACTCCACCGACAACGAGGACAGGGACGCCGACAGCTCCGACGCGGACGGCGACGAGGACGACTACTTCCGGCAGCAGCGGCGGCGGGGCGGGACCTCGGGGCCCACCTCTATATCCGGCCGCTGCTCCCCGATCAACCTCGCCTGCCACCCGGACCTCAAGCTGCTGCGCCGGCTCGGCGACGCTGTCCAAGTCCGCGCCCTCGTCCTCCGCGGCGGCGGGAGCAGGCAGGTGCAGGCACCGGGTGGCGGTGAAGAGGGTGGTGGTGACGGAGGAGACGGACGTGGGCTGGGTGCAGAGCAGGCTGACTCCGCGCCAGGAGCACGGGGAGTTGGGAAGGGAGGGGTCCCAGGAGGAGAGGGAGGAGAGGGGATCAGGAGGAGAGGGGATCTCGGAGTCCGGCGGGCGGGGGGAGGCGGCGGAGGATGAGGAGGAGGCTATGGAGACGGACTGCAGGCCTTGCCTGCAGTCCTGTCTTCAATTTGGACTGCAGGCGAGGCCTGCAGTCACTGCAAGTTAAAAAAAAAAAAAAAAATTCGTCATTCGGGGACTGCAGGCAAGCACTGCAGTCATGTATTCACTTTGGACTGCAGGCAAGGCCTGCAGTCCGTCTTTGACAGAAGTGGGTGGCCCTTAGTATTTTCAAAATGTCAAACTTGTAATTTGTTTGAAGTTTTAAGTTGGTTACCCTTAGTAATTTGTGGGTGCCCTTAACATTTGCCTTTTTTTTTTCTTGGACATTTTATATCTACCTCCCTGCTCCTTGACATGTTTTTATGAGGGTGGAAAAAAATTACAAACAAAATTAATGGTGCTCAGAAGTGATGCACTTTTGGATGTCATATTCCAAAAAGTTTTTGTTACAAATAGTTCCTCAATCAGCAACCTCGATCGTCTCTTCTAGTCTCGATGACAAGATATTAGAGTTAAGCGTAGTCAGAGGCGGAGCCCCACATGGACACGATCGGATTGTAGCCTGGCTTAATTTTTTTAGATTTTTTAAAATATTTTCTTGTTATGTTTTATTCTTTTGTTTAGATTTAGAGTATACATCAATTAAGTGATAAACAAATTTCCATATATATATATATATATATATATATATATATATATATATATATATATATTCTAGACGGTACAATGCTAGTATTCTCGTGTCGCTCAAACTATACCAATGTTCAAGCCCCCTCATTTTAGAGGCTAGTCCCGCTATTGAGCGTAGTACATACGAGAAAAAAAAAATTATTATGGCTCACCTTATTATTGAGAGATGAGCAAGCAATTTAGTAATTGACGACAAGATCAAGCATTTGTTTTATATTAAATGTCTATGTTACATTTACTAAACTTAAGGCGGTGATATTTTATCATTCTTATTTTTGAAATAAGATATAGAGATGTTTTTAAATTGTTGTTGCTTCTAAGGGGCTCGAAAAAAAATGTGAAGATACAAAAGAGCTACAAACTTAAGGGACTCAAACTATAGTCTTACCCATTTATTTGGCTATTCGAACAAAAAGTATTCTAGTCACCTTGTGTATTTTATGGATCACACAATTGATCTCGGTTAATTGGATGAATGGATATAGAAGAAGAAAAATGACTAAATAATATGATGGCAGGTTAATGTTTTTTTGCAAGTAAATGTCAAGTAAATTGTCTTAATGTAAGATTGGATCTAGATAAGTTTTTTTTATTACTTATCTTGTTGCTTAACTTATAATAATGTTAAGAAATTAAAAATATCTATAACCAGTATAAGCTTGCATTTAAATTATTTTTTGTTGAATTAGATTGTCTATTGTAAAAATAATAATTTTAGACTCTTATTATACAAAACGTTGGGAGAATGAAGTGATATATAATATATATTCAGTGCAATTACATACAAGATATGGTGATTTATTTTATTCAAGTAGAGTACAAAAAATCAGATATAAAAGTAATTTGTGCAAAAGTCGATATTCAATTTAATTATATTGCATGGTGAAAGGGTGCAATATGTAAAAGACGTAAGAGTATCTTATTGTACTGTCTCTCCATAGACAGATGGTGGGGGATGGATGGTATGGCAAAGGTAGTAATTGTTGTTTGGGAACACAGAGGAGATCACATGGGCAGGGCAAGCAAAGAGTTGGCACACTTTCTTTTCTTTGGTTGGCTCATCACTCAAGAGTCTATGGGATTGTGACAACATAGTCACAAGTAACCTACACGTGGCAGTCATTGAGGGATGGGGATGAAGTTGGGCAATGCAAGTGGGAAGAAAGGAGGGAGGGAGAGGCCACGTGTGCAAATGGATTTGGACTTAAAAAATGATAAGTTTACAATTGTTGGACTACAACCCTCTTACAAGTGACAAAAAAAACTCTACATTATAATTAAAATATAAAATTTTAAATTATGTTAGAATATTTTAGATATAATTTAAATCTATTTTAATTATAATTTATTATAAATATTTTTTAAATTTTTTTGATGTGTGTTTAGTCAGATAATATTATTTAATTAATTTAAATATAATTTAAATTTTTAAATATTTTAGTATTTATATATATTCATGCAGTTAGTAGGATTTTAAGTTTTAATTTTAGTTTAAACTATGTGAGAAAATAACTACGGTTACGATTAGGGGACTTAAAAAATTTATTATTATTTTTTAAACGAAATGGTTGATGAAATACACACGGCTTAGACGGCTCAATCTTGAGCCGTTTTGAAGCATCCTTATATTAGTAGAGATGTTACTAATTGGGTCCCTTCTCCCTCCTCTATCCCACATGGGGAGAGAAGACTCAATTAAAAACTGCTACCTAGACAGCTGTATATGGCAGTTGTAAAAATATGTTGTAAGTTAAATGGTTGTAATCCTAGCATTGTTCTTTGGACGAAGATCTCGTTTGATTTTCGGAAAGAATGGGTAATGAAATGAATTATTTGTTCCTTTATTTTGAGAATTGTAATAAAAAAAATTCAGATGTTTGAAAATGTCAGGAAAAATGGAAGAAAAAGAAGATGATCGGAGGTGGAAAATTGAATCATT
The DNA here is from genome assembly GCA_029216955.1 of Iris pallida. Classification (NCBI taxonomy): domain Eukaryota; kingdom Viridiplantae; phylum Streptophyta; class Magnoliopsida; order Asparagales; family Iridaceae; genus Iris; species Iris pallida. The sequence continues at coordinate 11,813,726 of JANAVB010028818.1, read as the reverse complement.
GGGATGAACGGAGAAACCGTTTTTCCTTTTTTTTTTTGCTTTGAAAATTATTTTCATTTAATGCACATTTTCTTTGACATTCAAACACAGGAGGAATGCTTTTAATCTCCAATGTCATGATTCTTCGAATCAAACGAGGCCTAAGAAACCACATGCACCATGTTGATGTGGAATTGGTTCAATTTGGCATTAGGCCAAAATCCGGCCAGATCAAGAAGTTTTAATCCTAAGGGTCTGTTTGGATTGAGTGTGAAGATAGTTAAGTGAGGAGAAGTTATATATATATATATATATATGGTTTGAGAGTGGAGTTTAGGAAAGAAAAATTATATATAGAAAGTTAAGTGAGCATTTGTTTAACATCTATTGTCAATGTTTTTATTCCCAAATCGGGGGTTAATAAGAAAAGAAAAATGAGGGGTTGTTGTTTAAAAAATCATAAATATTTCTTGTTTGTAATATAAAATATCGTGACATTCTCCTCCATTTTTCTTGATTTTAGATGGTTGTGATGATATAAACTTGGCTTACTTATAAATGGTAGAAGCATAGAATGCTCATGTTTCTTAATTTTATTGTGATTTATATATATATATATATATATATATATATATATATATATATATATATATATATATATATATCAGAGTTTTGAAGATATTTATAAAATTAAAATAACATAAATCTTTTCAAATTAAAATATATGACTTAAAAAATATAAGCAAGTAAATCGAAATTAAAAAGTATAAACGTTACAACAACATTGAAATTAAAAAAGCCTAAAGCGTTACAATAACATTAAAAGTAAAACAGTCTGTGAAACCCAGTTTTCTGTAATTTTATTTGAATAGAATTTTTTGTATTGGAAATAAAAACGTTTTCAAAATTATTATTATTAATATTATTATTAATTATTCTTGGGTGAAAAGGATTTTAAAAATTATAAACAACTGGGACTTTTGAATGTTTCGACCCAGACCCGAGTTCGAGCCTGAGCCCAACCCTTTCTTTCCCAATTCTTTTCTCTTCTTAAATCAAATGATTGACTTGGTAATAATAATAATAAAAAAAAAACTATTTCTTTGCTGGTCCCGAAGGACCAGCGTTGGTTGAGTTGAGAAGTGGTAAAACTTTTTCCCCATTTCATTCTCCACCACACAGTACTACCCCCACTCCCCAATAAACTCCCCACGTCTCCTCAACAGAACCCACGAGCAAACTTCACTCAAAAACTCTTCTCTCTCTCTCTCTCTTTTCCCCACATTACTTCTGGAAAGAAAACTCTCACAAATATCCAACTCTCTCTCCCTCTCTCTCTCTTCTCTGTCGAAGGGTTTCCCGAGCAAACCCTTCCAGCGAGATTTCTCCCGCCGACCGCGCCTCCGGCGTGCCCCGAGCTCGCCGCGGACCCGAGCCCCCTCCGCGCGGTTCCCCCGCCGCGTCAGCGCACCCCTCGGCCGACAGCGCCCCGCGCCGTCGGTGCCCCGCTGTGCTGTCCAGCGCCCCTTCGCGGTTCTCCGCTGCCCCGTCGCTGTCCGCCTCCCGCGGCCAGCACCCGAGTCGCTGTCCGCGGTTCTTCGCTGTCCGTGCGCGTCTCCCTTCTGTGCGTGGCTGGATCTGGGATTCGCGACGTCGCTGTTCGGGATCTTCGACCTGCTGCCGAACTTAGTTTCGGATTTTTTCCGAGATTTTTCCCGCGGCTCCCCGCCAACGGAATCTGGTAATTTCTGGATAATCACAGTAGTTCGTCCCCCGTAGAGTCGATGATGATAGATCGGTCCCCGGTTCCCTCTCGGGAATCCGGTTAGCTGCGTATATTATCGTTTAGCTGCGTTAGATTATTTTCCTGTGTTGCTTTGGTGTGATTTGGTTGGATTACGAGATTCCCGGACTTTTCGGGAATTATTCGGTGGAGTTGGAATTATTTTCTGTGGCTTGGGATTATTTTGGTGGATATATTCTGTGGATTATTTGGGTTGGAAATATTTGCAGGTTTTCCGTGGCGCATTTCCCAGTTTTGGGTTTGTCCCGAAATAGAGGAAGTGATGCCCAAATTTTTACAAAACTATACTTATATTGATTTCAAAACTGGCTTTCGAAAATGAATTTTTAAACTGATTTTCGGGCGACGACCGTACCGGTCTGTGGGCCCCGGCGAAATGCAAACGCACCGGTCCGACCGGACGTTGTGGTATTAGCCGAATTTTGAGGAATAGACCGAGTCTGAGACTCTTAGCTTTCTTTTAATTATTTTAATTAATATTAGGTTATTTATTATTAGATATTTAAATTCCTGCACTTTAATTATTTAATTAAGTCTTTTTATCTTATTTGATGTAAAAGAAAATTGTACCGGGCATAAGCCCATCCTAGGACCATTAGCTGTGCCAATGTTTTGTGTAGCATAGTTTTATTTTATTTTATTTTTTCTGGTGGATGTGATTTGGGTGGTTTTGATTAGTCGCGTAATCGTAAATTAGAGCGCGAATTACTGATTAGTTACGAATTTAATTAAAATGAATAGAATATTATTAAATAACTAGTTCACGGTTTATCACTAAAAGAAATTATATTTTTATAAATATATTACAAAACACAAAGTTTCCAAATTGTAATTGATTCTCGTGTATTTCCAAATAATCCAATTAACCGGCTTAATCAACGCACGTAGTTGCAACGTAACCGTTAGCTGTAGATTAATACAACATAAAACCTGACTAGGACATGACTACTAGAGATTGCAACTAGCACACGTAGTCTGGTTATTCAGGATTCTAAATCGAGTTCTCAACTGTAGGAACTCGAAGTCGTACCTGACGTTCCTCTTCGGTGTCAACCTGTCTTTCCAGTCAAACTTAATACAAGGCAAGTATAGTTTGTGTTAGTTTACAGTTATTTATTTAATCGTTTCAATGCATGTCTAAACCACGATTTAAACACGAGTCTCACACTGGGTACTGTAACTATCGGGGACTGGGGAATAGCGTAATGATTATGACCATACTGTAACAAAACCCCTTATCCATTACTGTAACAAACCCAAGCCGGTCATATGTCATTACCTATTCAAATCACTGATTTCTACTGTAACAAATCTGTTTTAAATTTGTTTAGAACTGCATGATTCTATTTCTTATTTAACTGTTTAAAATTAGCATGAATTGTACTTTGCTCCCTCCTGACTGGAGACAACATTTTAGGTAACACTGAGGATGACGAGCTATACTATAATAGCTATTATGACCCGGTTCTCTACCCTGTGACTGTACCGGAGCCGTCTCCGGAGGACGCTGATCCTGAGGCGACAGAACCAGATGGCTAGATAGATTTCCTTTCCAGCATTTTTTTTTATTTGGAGTTGTAGTTTGTTTTCTGTATTTTCATTTCCAGATGTATTCTGAATATTTTATTTGACAGAATTTCAATTCCGAATAATGGTTGTGACAAATGCATCTGTGTTGTTGTATGGTTGCCTGCTACTGAACAGCTTACTGCCGTCGTCTCATCAACGGTGCAGGCTGGGCATGGTCCGGTTCGACCCATTAACTTGGGATCGGGTCGTGACATGTTTTCAGTGGTGGCCCATGCAGGTCGCACAATAACTTAGGAAAACCTATATATAAACAATTAGAACACTAGAACATCAATTTGTCACGATATAGGACCGAAATATTTTATTATTAAATATTTTTGATTGATTATAGACTGGTAGGCTACCTTGCTTATGTATTGTCACCTATACCTTTCCAGAATATGACCAAGGGAACGACCACCCCTGCTGGTGATGCGGTGCCATCTCCCGATCGCACTTCATCCCTGCAATTGACCGACCAGCCCCATGAATCACCAGCACCTGGTGCCGCTTCTGGAACTGCAGATCAAGCGGCGAACCCTACCTCTTCTCGGGCTGAGGTGCAGGTCACTGCAGCGGTAGCTGCTCAAGCTGTGGCCTCAGTGCCCGATAACTCCTCCGACCTCGCAAGCCTGTTGCGAGGCGTACTTGAAGGTCAGAAAGCCCAAGCAGAAGCCCATCGCGAGCAGAACGCGATAATGAGAGAAGGCATGGAGAATGCCCATAAACTGGCGATGGCTGCTTTAGAGAGCAGAGAAGCGTCTCAATCGGAACCAAGACCGACTAAGGTAAGCATAATTCTAGAGTTAGTTTATGCAACTTTAAGAGCCATTTAATCTGATGGGAGATATAATGATGTTTGAAGGTCGGTGACATAGAGACTTTTAAGAAGCAAAATCCTCGACCTTTCAAAGGAACCGAGGGTATCGTCTACGCCGATGAATGGCTAGATCATATGGAGCGTCTCTTGAGCGTCGCTCGACTTCCAGAGGACCTCAAGGCGGAAGCTGTAGGACTTCTACTACAAGATGTGGCGAGCATCTGGTATCGGAATGAACCCCGACTCCAGGACAAGCAGCTCGACTGGGACACTTTCAAGAAGCTGTTCCGAAGGAAGTTCTTCCCGACATTGGAGATGCGGGATATGGAGAGGCAATTTCAAAACCTGAAGCAGGAAAGCATGACGGTCAGTGAGTATGCGACAGAGTTCGGCCGACTAAGCCGCTTTGCCCAGAACCTGGTAGCTGACCCGAAGGATCGTGCCGAGCGATTCAGGTACGGTTTACGAGAAGAGATTCGTACCCATGTGATCGCAGGTGGCGCTAAGACTTATGAGAAGATCCTGATCCGAGCTCAGGACGTAGAGAAGAGCCAACCTTCTCGATCCAAGCGGGAGTACCCTGGAACTAGCAACTTCCAGGGCAATCAGAAGAGGCCCAACAACAACAACAACAACAGGCCCTCGCACCAGCAGCATCATCAACAGACGAGGACCAATGACAGGGCACACCAGAAGCAGATCCCTATCTGCGACTATTGCAAGAGGCCGGGCCACCAGTCGGATATCTGCAGGAAGAGGCTAGGTCACTGCCTAGTCTGTGGGTCTGCCACCCACCAAGTGAAGGACTGTCCCAAGTCAGGCCACCGGCCCGGAACCAACCAGCAGAAAGCTCTCCTACCTACTCAGCAGCAACAATTTGGACAGCACCAACAGAAGACTGGGCGAGCTTATGCCCTAGCAGCTGACGAGCAGGAGCCAGAGCAGGAACCAACTGCAGATGTTATCACAGGTTCCATTTTCGTGTTTTCACATCCTGCTCTCGCTTTATTTGATTCGGGTGCATCACATAGTTTCATTTCATCCAAGTTTATAACTGCACACCACATAGATTCGGAACTTAGCAAAGTGATTAATAGGGTTATGACCGGTGGTGGACCTATACCCATCACTGAGGCTTGTGATTGTCCCATAACCATATCTGGTCATCAGTTTTCAACATCTTTACTAGTGATGCCCCTACCCAATTATGATGTAGTCCTAGGAATGGACTGGTTGAGTGAACAGCATGCGCTGATAGATTGTCACCGAGGTTGTGTAATCTTCAGCCTACCAGGAGAACCAGAGTTTGAAATCTCTCGGGCTCCGGAAGATATGAAGAGTATCACCTACTCCTCTATCACCGAAGAACCCGGGCCTTCTCACCCTATTATTGCGAAATTTATGGACGTCTTCCCAGATAGTCTTCCAGGATTGCCGCCGAATCGAGGTGTGGAATTCACCATCGATCTAGTACCCGGCTCTTCCCCTATTTCTCGGGGATGCTACAGAGTCAACCCTAAAGAGGCTAAGGAGATGAAAGATCAGATCGACGAGCTGAAGTCGCAAGGATTCATCAGAGACGGAGCTTCACCCTGGGGAGCACCAGTATTGTTCGTGCCCAAGAAGGATGGAACTGTGAGGATGTGCATAGACTACCGGGCGCTGAACAACATCACCATCAAGAATAAGTACCCCCTGCCCCGGATCGACGACCTGTTTGATCAACTGAGTGGAGCCAAGGTATTTTCTAAGATTGATCTCAGATCAGGCTACCATCAAATCAAGGTCAGGAAGGAAGATATTCCCAAGACGGCATTCAACACCAAGTATGGACAGTTTGAATTCTTGGTCATGCCATTTGGACTGACGAATGCTCCTGCGGTATTCATGAACCTTATGAACAAGGTTTTTCATGAATATCTGGACCAGTTTGTTGTTGTCTTTATCGACGACATACTGATCTACTCGAAGACGGAGGAAGAGCATGAAGAGCACTTGAGGAAAGTGCTGAGTACCTTGAGGAAAGAGAAGCTCTATGGTAAGCTATCCAAATGTGAATTCTTTTTAGACAAGGTGGAATTTTTGGGCCATGTTGTCACAGGAAAAGGAATTTCGGTGGATCCAAAGAAGATAGCTGCCATCGAGAAGTGGACTGCACCAAGCTCGGTTGCAGAGATCAGGAGCTTTTTGGGACTGGCTGGCTACTACCGGAAGTTCGTGAAGGATTTTTCCAAGATTGTGGAGCCAATGACGAAGCTTACCAGGAAGAATGAAGAGTTCATATGGTCTGAAGCGTGCCAGTCTGCTTTTGAGGAACTGAAGAAGAGGCTCACTACTGCACCGATACTTGCGCTACCCGCAGGTACCGGAGGATTCTCAATCTATAGTGATGCTTCCGAAAAAGGACTGGGCTGCGTTCTTCAACAACACGGGAAAGTGATTGCCTATGCATCTAGGCAATTGCGGACTCATGAGAAGAACTACCCCACACATGACCTGGAGCTTGCAGCGGTGATTTTTGCTTTGAAGCTTTGGAAGCACTACCTGTATGGAGAGCGAGTGGAAATATTTACGGACCACAAAAGTCTGAAATATGTTTTCACTCAGAAGGAGCTGAACATGAGACAAAGACGATGGCTGGAGCTAATGAAGGACTTTGATATCAACCTACAGTACCACCCGGGTAAGGCTAATGTTGTTGCAGATGCACTTAGTCGTTACCCAATGGCGATGTTCTTGACCAAGGAGCGCCATTTGCTGGAAGACATGGAGAAGCTTGGATTGGAAGTTGTACTGCCCGAGGCGGAAATGAAGAAGCTTGGAAGAGAAGCCATCGTACCAGGAGCTGAACCATCATTGATGCAGTTGCAAGTGCGTTCGAGTCTTATGGACAAGATCAAGGAGACACAATTCCAAGACGAGACGCTTTGCAAGCTCAGAGACCAAGTGCTGGCAGGAACACTGGAAGAATTCTCAATCGCCAGCGACGGAGCATTGAAGAATGGTACGAGGCTGTGCGTACCAACTGACGAACTGAGGAACGAGCTGATGTAAGAAGCGCACCAGTCGCAGTACTCCATACACCCTGGAGCCAACAAGAGTACCGGGATATGCGGACTATAGTATGGTGGTACGGAATGAAGAAGGACGTATCCAGGTACGTAGCAAGATGTTTAATTTGTCAGCAAGTTAAAGCCAGCAGGCAGAGACCAGCAGGATTATTGCAGCCGCTCGACATTCCGGAGTGGAAATGGGAGCACATCACGATGGATTTCGTATCGGGACTGCCTCGATCCCAAGGAGGGAAGGATGCCATCTGGGTTATAGTGGACCGACTGACAAAGTCAGCTCACTTTATCCCCTTCAAGGTTGGTTTATCCACCGAGAAGTTGGCAGCAATGTACATGCGGCACATCTACCGGATTCATGGAGTTCCGGTAAGTATTGTATCTGACAGAGATACCAGATTTACCTCAAATTTTTGGAAGAGTTTGCATGACAGCTTGGGGACCCAACTGAAGTTCAGCACCGCCTACTACCCTCAGACTGACGGGCAATCGGAGAGAACCATCCAGACGCTGGAAGATATGCTGAGATCTTGCGTCCTGGAATTTGGAGGGTCTTGGGAAGACCACTTGCACTTGGTAGAGTTTTCTTACAACAACAGCTACCAAGCTAGCATCGGAATGACACCATTCGAGGCACTCTATGGACGTCGTTGCCGCACCCCTCTTGCCTGGGACGACGTCAGAGAACGAGTGTTGCTGGGACCTGAGATGGTGACTGAAGCAGCAGAGAAGGTGAGAATGATTAGAGACAAGCTTCGGATAGCACAAGACAGACAGAAGCATTGGGCCGATTGCAGCAGACGGCCCTTGGAGTTTGAAGCAGGAGACAGAGTATTCGTGAAGATCTCGCCTACCAGAGGAACAATTCGCTTCGGCAGAGCAAGAAAATTGAGCCCCAGGTATATTGGTCCATTTGAGATACTTAGCAGGATTGGAGAAGTGGCTTATCGGGTAGCTCTACCCCCAAGTCTCGAAGACGTCCACAACGTCTTCCACGTCTCGCAGCTGAGACGCTACATTCCAGACCCGAGCCATATCCTGGACCATTCAGAGCTGGAGATTGGACCAAGCCTCACAGTGCCGGAGAAACCAGTGGCAATTTTGGACCGAGGCGAAAAGAGGACCAGGAACACCGTGACGCCAATAGTCAGAGTGATGTGGCGTCACAACTCTCCAGGCGAGTCGACCTGGGAGCGAGAAGACCAGATGCGGGAGCAGTACCCGTACCTGTTTGAGACCTGAGGTAATCCCTAACCTTACTTTAATTTCGAGGACGAAATTTTCTAAGGAGGGAAGATTGTGAAACCCAGTTTTCTGTAATTTTATTTGAATAGAATTTTTTGTATTGGAAATAAAAACATTTTTAAAATTATTATTATTAATATTATTATTAATTATTCTTGGGTGAAAAGGATTTTGAAAATTATAAACAACTGGGACTTTTGAATGTTTCGACCCAGACCCGAGTTCGAGCCTGAGCCCAACCCTTTCTTTCCCAATTCTTTTCTCTTCTTAAATCAAATGATTGACTTGGTAATAATAATAATAAAAAAAACTATTTTTTTGCTGGTCCCGAAGGACCAACGTTGGTTGAGTTGAGAAGTGGTAAAACTTTTTTCCCATTTCATTCTCCACCACACAGTACTACCCCCACTCCCCAATAAACTCCCCACGTCTCCTCAACAGAACCCACGAGCAAACTTCACTCAAAAACTCTTCTCTCTCTCTCTCTTTTCCCCACATTACTTCTGGAAAGAAAACTCTCACAAATATCCAACTCTCTCTCCCTCTCTCTCTGTTCTCTGTCGAAGGGTTTCCCGAGCAAACCCTTCCAGCGAGATTTCTCCCGCCGACCGCGCCTCCGGCGTGCCCCGAGCTCGCCGCGGACCCGAGCCCCCTCCGCGCGGTTCCCTCGCCGCGTCAGCGCACCCCTCGGCCGACAGCGCCCCGCGCCGTCGGTGCCCCGCTGTGCTGTCCAGCGCCCCTTCGCGGTTCTCCGCTGCCCCGTCGTTGTCCGCCTCCCGCGGCCAGCACCCGAGTCGCTGTCCGCGGTTCTTCGCTGTCTGTGCGCGTCTCCCTTCTGTGCGTGGCTGGATCTGGGATTCGCGACGTCGCTGTTCGGGATCTTCGACCTGCTGCCGAACTTAGTTTCAGATTTTTCCCGAGATTTTTCCCGCGGCTCCCCGCCAACGGAATCTGGTAATTTCTGGATAATCACAGTAGTTCGTCCCCCGTAGAGTCGATGATAATAGATCGGTCCCCGGTTCCCTCTCGGGAATCCGGTTAGCTGCGTATATTATCGTTTAGCTGCGTTAGATTATTTTCCTGTGTTGCTTTGGTGTGATTTGGTTGGATTACGAGATTCCCGGACTTTTCGGGAATTATTCGGTGGAGTTGGAATTATTTTCTGTGGCTTGGGATTATTTTGGTGGATATATTCTGTGGATTATTTGGGTTGGAAATATTTGCAGGTTTTCCGTGGCGTATTTCCCAGTTTTGGGTTTGTCCCGAAATAGAGGAAGTGCTGCCCAAATTTTTACAAAACTATACTTATATTGATTTCAAAACTGGCTTTCGAAAATGAATTTTTAAACTGATTTTCGGGCGACGACCGTACCGGTCTGTGGGCCCCGGCGAAATGCAAACGCACCGGTCCGACCGGACGTTGTGGTATTAGCCGAATTTTGAGGAATGGACCGAGTCTGAGACTCTTAGCTTTCTTTTAATTATTTTAATTAATATTAGGTTATTTATTATTAGATATTTAAATTCCTGCACTTTAATTATTTAATTAAGTCTTTTTATCTTGTTTGATGTAAAAGGAAATTGTACCGGGCATAAGCCCATCCTAGGACCATTAGCTGTGCCAATGTTTTGTGTAGCATAGTTTTATTTTATTTTTCTTTTCTGGTGGATGTGATTTGGGTGGTTTTGATTAGTCGCGTAATCGTAAATTAGAGCGCGAATTACTGATTAGTTACGAATTTAATTAAAATGAATAGAATATTATTAAATAACTAGTTCACGGTTTATCACTAAAAGAAATTATATTTTTATAAATATATTATAAAACACAAAGTTTTCCAAATTGTAATTGATTCTCGTGTATTTCCAAATAATCCAATTAACCGGCTTAATCAACGCACGTAGTTGCAACGTAACCGTTAGCTGTAGATTAATACAACATAAAACCTGACTAGGACATGACTACTAGAGATTGCAACTAGCACACGTAGTCTGGTTATTCAGGATTCTAAATCGAGTTCTCAACTGTAGGAACTCGAAGTCGTACCTGACGTTCCTCTTCGGTGTCAACCTGTCTTTCCAGTCAAACTTAATACAAGGCAAGTATAGTTTGTGTTAGTTTACAGTTATTTATTTAATCGTTTCAATGCATGTCTAAACCACGATTTAAACACGAGTCTCACACTGGGTACTGTAACTATCGGGGACTGGAGAATAGCGTAATGATTATGACCATACTGTAACAAAACCCCTTATCCATTACTGTAACAAACCCAAGCCGGTCATATGTCATTACCTATTCAAATCACTGATTTCTACTGTAACAAACCTGTTTTAAATTTGTTTAGAACTGCATGATTCTATTTCTTATTTAACTGTTTAAAATTAGCATGAATTGTACTTTGCTCCCTCCTGACTGGAGACAACATTTTAGGTAACACTGAGGATGACGAGCTATACTATAATAGCTATTATGACCCGGTTCTCTACCCTGTGACTGTACCGGAGCCGTCTCCGGAGGACGCTGATCCTGAGGCGACAGAACCAGATGGCTAGATAGATTTCCTTTCCAGCATTTTTCTTTATTTGGAGTTGTAGTTGTTTTCTGCATTTTCATTTCCAGATGTATTCTGAATATTTTATTTAACAGAATTTCAATTCCGAATAATGGTTGTGACAAATGCATCTGTGTTGTTGTATGGTTGCCTGCTACTGAACAGCTTACTGCCGCCGTCTCATCAACGGTGCAGGCTGGGCATGGTCCGGTTCGACCCATTAACTTGGGATCGGGTCGTGACACAGTCTAAACACTTTTAGTACAAAATTTTAGGTATAAATATATAAATTATTATAAAAAAAATATTAACAATATAAAATATTATAATGTATATGTTATATTAAAATAATTGTGAAGGAATAAATTTATTTAGAAATATTTTTTTTAGAAATAAATAATAGTTGCTTATTATTTGAGAATTGATAGGTTGGAGTTGTAAAATTTTGAGGATAGAATAATATGAACTTATTATTTATAGAGTCCTCAAATTGAGAGGAAAAAAAAGATGGATTGGAAAATGGCCTAAGATACCACATGCCCCATTTTGATGTGGAATTGGTTCAATGGCCGAAAATTGGGGCCGCCCAAAAAGTTCCAATCCTAAATGCTTGGGTTTGCTTAGCAATAGTATTTTCACCTATTTTGGAGAGTTTTTGAGTCGGTAAGTGTTAAAAAAAATCTATGTTTGGCACATTTTTTATGTACTAATTTTGGTCAACTAAAAACCCTTCAAAAACAATTGTCGTTAATTCAGGTGTCTTTATAAATAATCAAAATCAGTGGGTTTTGAGGGTTTATATTATTTTCTTCTATTTATATCTTCATAAAAAAATATAATTACAAATACTACCTAAAATAGTATAGAGGTACAAGGATAAGTAAGTTATCGGTACGAGGCTCGGTGATGGTTCAAAGACACAAAATAGGCCATGCGTCTATGCATGTTCTAAAATTGATCATAAGGCAAGAATAGAAAGACAATCAAAGGAATAGTTGCACACACTAAATGAACGTGTCAGTTTTGTATGGGTGGGCAAGAAGCTCACACCACCAGTATGGTTGTATACTGACCACCCAACAGTTTTTCATGTGCAGGTTCAGGTACTTGCATCGTTCGAGGCGGAGCTCACTTGAACACGCTGAGGCATGGAGTTCCTTAGCGTTTTGAGGCGTGCGACCGCATTGAATACTTCACCTATAGGGGACATAATGTATGGACATCGCCTTCTGAAGCACCCCCAAAATTGTAAGCATTCGGACATGAGCGATTGTAATTGAGAGAAGAGAGAAAGAGAGCTGAGTGTTGGTATTAAGAGTGAAAGTGAGCTTGAGTGACTTGTAATCTTAGTCTCGCGCCTTTGTAATCTTACTTTCATTATCAATAAAAAGAACTTGATTTTGTTCGAAAACTTGTGTTGTCTTTGGTTATTCAACTTCTTTGCTTGGGACTTCTGTGCGACGACCCCGTCGCAAGCTACTGTAATCGGCCGTTATGGAACCAGCCTTACGCGAGCGCAACTTAGGCTCGCACGACATCACTACCTAGCGAGGACGATCGGTTATTCGGGACCGGGGCGTGACACTATTGACTCTCGGTACTAGCTTATTATTTTATGTAGCTAGCCTCATGTATCATTTTGATAAAGCGTCGGGGACGTCCTACTGCTTTGTCTTATGTGATTATTGTACTACTTCTTATTTTGATTGATTGAGACATAGATGCTCTATGAGATCATAGGAGACTTGATTGTAGCATGCACTCCCTAGTCTCTTGACAGTCGTAATCGTCATATGACGTCTTGCACCTCATACGAGGTAGCTGGCCATGTCCGTCTCCGTATTTCGGTACTGGAGCATGACACTTTCTAAAACTATTTTATTGTTATTGGGGTCATTTAGTCGATTTTATATCGGGTTTTATGCATCCAAGAATGAATCTAGCGCAATTGATAATATACATTGATATGGACTTAGTGTGATAGTTGGACTACCCAAATATTTAGTTGAGATATATGATATCTTGTGTGACCTTGGACACAAATATATATAGGCCTATGATACGAATATGATGTGCACGACAAGACACGCACTCTCATACCTGTTCTATAGCTGGTATAGAAGAGTCGTGCATTACTTAGTTCATGAGATCTGTTTTGTGACATAAGTTAGGGTTATCTATTATTGTGGAATCGTACTTTATAACATATTTTTGTATGAGCCGTGGACTCACTAGTGCGATAACATATGGCAAGAGGACAATCACTAGGCATATGGACAACTATGCACTTTTCAGTGAACCGTAAACTCCGAAGGATCTACGAAAGTTATATATGATCCCTTATTCAGATGGTCTCTGGCATTTGATGAACGTTATAAACGCTATACAAGATGACTGATTGTAGTATATGTATAGATGACCTCTAACCGTTAGTTATGCCCGATTATCTATTCAGACAAATGACTCATACATACGAACATTACCCTCACATTGCATTCACTTAGCTATTAGCATAAATGCATATCTACCTGCCATGTAGTAGTATTTAGTTTACATTGTGTAATATTTCTATGTATCTTGCTACATCCCTTTGAGGACCTGATTTGCTTCCAAGGTAGGTGTGCGAGATCATGCATGGCTTACCTTCTCAAAAACGTTGATGGCTCTCTTTTGAGATTCACTTAGCCATTAACTTTGCAAGTCTTGTCATACTTTTCGGGCTTGTTTAGACAAGTGCATTATTGGGTGGCCAACTTTAATATATTATATCCAAACTTGATATTTGTATTTATATGGATTGAGATTTGCGTTGCTAGTTTAGTCATTGTTTTGGATAACTAAATTGTTTGATTTTGGACAATGTATATGTATCGAGTTGGCCTGGAGTCCAATCGATACACAGATGGCCATTGTCACATGTCCTACTTTTGTATTTTAGGACTAGTGCATGACAAACACAATTAGAAAAGCTAGTTTCGACTATATATGGTCTAATCAATTGAAGGTATGACTAGAGAGATGATTCTTATATCGAGTGACTGCATAAACAAGCTAGACCAGTCAGACAAATGGGATGGATTCACCATGACCCATATCATGCTTGGATAGGCATGAGATGGGTCAGACTGGTTTTTTTCCATGAGAACCTGCTCGAATCTGCCTTCAAAATATTTTCATAGAAGAACTACAAAATATCTATCCCATAAATTATATATTTTTTAAGAATTTTATAGTTTTTAAAGTATATAAAAATTGTTTCTCCGTACCTACAAGTTGGCATAAACTCAACCTGGGCCAACCTAACCGCTCTTTGAATAGTGACTAGTTGAGCCGGATTTGTCTCTTATAAAATTATATCCAGTTTGAATCAATTATAGGTTCGATCCATATCCTTATATCCTTTTAAAATTTTGAACCATTTGAACGGTCAACCACAAAGAACCAGGGTTGTGATTGGTTTATTGTACGTAATTGTAATCGTAACTGAACTAAGTTTGTAATGTAGTTGAATTCCAATTATGTTACCATGTTTGGTTGAAATTCAATTAAACCATACAATTTAATATCAATTGCATTCAAATGATTGGTTTACCATGTAATGTAATTAAGTTTGTAATGTAATTTTTTTTTAATACAAAAGTAAAAGAAAATTTTAAAATTAATTTTTCAAAACAAAGTAAAAGAAAATTTTTAAATTAATTTTTCAAAACAAAGTAAAAAATTAAAAAAAAACTTTTATAAATGAAAAACTTTTATTCTATTTTAAAAAATAAATAGAATAAAAAATAAAAAATACGATATTGAGAAAATTATGAGTAAAAAGTAAAAAAAAAATAGAAAATTAAAAATTAAAAAAATAAATATTTTTAGATTTTTTTTAAAAATAAATAAAGAAGATGAAAAAAATAAAAAAAAAGTAAAAAGAAAAAAAAAGAAGAAGTAAAGTTGAAACTAAAATTAATTTTTTTAAAACAATTTTTCTGGAAGCTTTAAGTTGTAATGTAAAGCGCGATTACATGAATTTTATAATTTGTTTTAAAATAAAATATTTTTCTAACCATACATCCTTATCAGATTTACAACATAATGTTAATTATATTGTGTTGTCCAATCCTGCAAACAAACATAGCCTACATTTGACCATAGTGGACCACTCAGACCATTTGAGTCATAGTTAGTTGAAACACATCATTTATGTCAAAAAATTTGTTCCTTTATTTTTTTCTTTTGTTTTTTCGCTAGGTGAAAATATTTTTTGATTTTAATGTCCCAAAACTAAAGCTAGAGTTTACTGAAGTAGACTTCATTTTTTTATGTGGAGTAAGGACTCTAGTATAGCAAGACAACAACCTTTTGTCTTGCTTTTGAACCATGGAAATCGTCAATACAATGGTTGATCGTATTACATTATATAAGAATTCTAAGTGTATTTTTATTACAATATCAAACTTCTTAAGAATTTTTTTTTCCGTGAGTGTAGGGTGAGATCTTATACGCATGATTTTTTTTGTGTGCACAAACTAATTTTACCAAAAATACGAAGAAGACCAATGTTGTTTGGTTTTATTATCATTGTGAATCCAAATAGAAATGTAACATTCGTTATCTGAATTTTTGAATTTATCGAAGTTTTCAAAAATTTCAAAATTTGTATTTTCTTTTCTAAAATTTTCTAAATCTTTAGAAATCCTGAGTTTCAATATCTTCGATCGTGATATGCCAACATTATTGGTTGGTCTTTGGTTTTGAGAAAAAAAACTATATCTTTGTCATAAATCATTCTTATCATTTTCTAATTTTCTTTATAAGTTATAAATATTTATTCTTGTATAAGAAAATATTTGTTTAAAATGATTTAAAAATATATATATCTATTAACCGTTTTTAATAGTGGGTAACAACTAATGTTAGTGTTTAGCAATGGGGTTAATAGTTAGTGTTAGTGTGTTAGCATTTGCTTTCATTATTTTTTTCCCTAATGCTATTACATATACATTTTTTCCTTTAAGGGTTTGTTCCTACCCCTATAAATAGGCTCACTTCCAAGACTTTACATAAAATAATTCCTAAACCTAATTTCCTATTGTAGCCGCCAGCCCCCAAATGGCTCCTGCATCATTCCCGACTCCCTACTGTTGCCACAGCACCGGCGACCACCAATGCGCAACCACTGCCGACCCCCTGTTCCAGCCGACATCTACCTTCCGACCACCCATCCACAATGGTCCGCACACCTCCTTCACCACTACCACCATTGCCAAGCCACACAAAGCCGCACCACCAACGAACCTGCCGATCACCACGGCAGAACGGCACATCGCCATCCCGACATTCCACCACCATCCGGCCGACCTTCCCAACACTGCCTCCCGACCATCACACTCTACAGACTCCATCGACTCAGCTCCGCTCGACCATCGCAATAGGACAGATCTGGCCAACCTCTCGACAACCACCACATCCATCACCGATATCACCACCACATACCGTAAGAGAGGGAGAGAGTGAAAGACCCCTTACCGATCGTGCCACCGATCTCGTCCTCCGCCCGTACGTCGTCCCCGACACCGCCGACTAGACCAGGACCCCAAGCTTCCGTGCGCCGCCGCGCTTGGTCTCCCTGCCGGTGCGAGCCGCCCTCGACCCCATGGTGCCAGATCTGCCGCGCTTCCACCCTGAGGTGCTGGCCTCGCCTCCAACCTAGGTAGCTCTGTCCGACACTACTTTTCTTTCGCCGGCGTGAGCCTCCAGGCTATGAGACTCGTCTCACTGTATCGATATGTATATATGGATACGTATTTTTGTACTGTGTTTTATATTTTCTTGATTTTTGGAACGCTTTTAAATTTTCCCAACTTATAGATTTTTTCCTTGACCGGCATACCGCCAGTATACCAGTGTATGCCGACGGCATACCTGTCACTCTCGTTTTTTGTTATACGTATTTTCAGTATACGTGTACGGGATTCTGACATTTGTCAGGTGACCCGTGTTTTAATTTATCTTTCTTAGCTTTGACTTGGTTTAATCTTGTACTTGGTTTATTTTGGTTTGGTTCAACTTGGCATGAGTTAGTTTAGGTTGGGTTAAGATTGGAAGGGTTTTGTATAAAAAACCAACTTCTCTCTCTCTCTCCCCTCCATTCATTTTCATTTACTCATTCTTCATTTGCTCCTCCTCCAAAACCTAGACAAGTACATCTTGCCAAATCTTGAACAATGTTATTTTTGTTTGTTCTATTCTCTTCATTTCATGATTCTAAGCCTCTTTAGAACTTAGAGTTTTTGGCTTTGATGGTTACATTTTTGTAGATCTAAGTTTTAAGATTTTCTTGTTTTTCTTGGTTTTAATCTCTTAAAGTTTGATATTTTCGAAAACTAATTGTTCCATGTTGTAGGAAATTTTATTCTACCCAATTAGACCATTAAAAGTCCCGATTTTGACTTATTTTGAAAGATTTATGGCCTTTCTAGTACATGGGTTCTCATGAACATTTGGAGGCTGGTTGGAGAAGATGAGCAGTGCATGCTGATGCATGCTGGCGCATGCATGCTGGCACATGCATTCTGTCCTGGCGCATGCATGCTGGCACATGCTGTCCCTTGCACATGTTGTCCCTACGCATGCTGTCCCTGGCGCATGCTGTCCCTGGCGTATGATGTCTTGGCGCATGCTGTCCCTGGCACCCCTTTTGACCCCCTGCGCCATTTCTTGCCATGATAATTCTTGTTACATTTATCCATGCTTGTCCCCTTGGTCCTTAGTGTAAAGTTGTAGATCTTTGTCTTGGCTTCAAGAATCTTCTTGTTTCACTTTAATTGGAGTTCATATGCGATTGATAATTTCAATCAAAGTTTTGACCTTTTTGGCATATTTTCTGTACTTGACGTTTTGAGGTTTCCTTCGACTGTAATAAATTTTTAACATGATTAGATGATCTTGTACAGTTAGAGAATAATTGTACACCCTTTATACTCTTAACACTAGCACCGATTCAATTATTATTTTATGCCAAGTAGTTACTTTTATTTTATCCTTCTCACATGCCATGATATATTTTTTTTTTCAAATTCTTTCTTACGTGCGATCCTTATTGCCATGTCTTCTTTTCTTAGATAGTAGCCCGTCGTGGTGCACTCATGCTACATGTCTCTTCTCTGCTTATTCTAGATAGTGACCCGTTGTGGTGCTCCCATGTTACATGTCTTTCTTTGCTTACATGATAGTGATCCGTTGTGGTGCACTCTTGAACATGTCTTTCTTTGCTTACATAATAGTGATCCGTCGTGGTGCACTCTTGAACATGTCTTTTATTACTTACATGATAGTGGCCCGTAGAGGCGCACTATTGAAAAGTACTCTTTACATGACAAGTAAACCAAACATGACATGCTTAATCAAGATGCTGTTGCGACAGGTATCCTCCCTTGCTAATGTAACTCTTTTGGACACCGTGGTTGAATGTATTATGTATGCGTGAACAAGCTACATGTCTCGTCTTGCATCATGTCTAGGACATGGATTCCTGATTACCATGGTCAGAAATTCATACTGAATCTGACTAGGTTAATGACTAGATTGATCAAGTAGTTCATATAGAGAGATTTTTCAGTCACAGGCGATCCCGTTATCTGGGGCATGACACAGGCCGCCGTGCCTCCGCCCGGATCTAAGTGCGAGCCTCCCCGACCCTCTTCTCTGCCAGATCCGACGTTGATGGTCACCACTCGCCAACGTTGCCCTCCAGTCCTCCGCTCGGTGAGCCCCTCGTCTCCCTTCACTCTTCCCCTTTCTATCTTTCTCTCTCTTATGATATCCACTGTTGGGTTTTAGAGTTTTTATTAGAAGTGATAGGGGTCAGCTACACTCTCTCCCCCATTCAATTTTTTGTTTTTGTTTAGTTGGCTGAATAACCAGCAACAGAACGACCCCCCCTCTTTCGATTTGTAATTCATTTTTTTGTCTCTAATAAAGTTTAGAACAACACTGCCCCATTTTGCTTCTTTTTTTATAGATCAATTAGTTAATATTATTAATGTTAGTTAATTATTATTAAGCTAGGACATTATGCTGTTATTATGGCATACTAATGGGCTTGAGCCCATTGGGTGTTTTCTTCATATTTTAAGAAACGGGTTTGCTGTGGGCTACTCTCCCATGGGCCTTGGGCTGTCTTGTTGGGATAGGTATGTATACCAAGATAAATGCATGGTATTATTATTATCATTATTGAGAATTTGTTATTTACAATATTATTATTTAAAATTGTATAAAATAAATATTTATATTTCTAAAAACACTATTACCAATTTTGGACCTAAAAACATATTTTTCTATATTCTAATAGCCAGCTAGAGATATTTTGCCTAATATAATATATTTTATAATACTAAATAATTTTCCAAAATGGATGATAATATTTATTTACAAAATATAGCTTTTATTATTAAAAATGATTTTCAATAAAAATATATGTATTTAGTTATGCTTTATTTCCTTAAATCATAAGTCGTAACTATTATAGTCATTTTCCTATTTTTTGATTCTATTATCGTGCCGAACTCTGATTTTGGACTTTTATATACCAAACTAGGCTATTTGGACTTTCTGGACTCGATAGGACCGTCTGTGCCGTCGTTTGGGACCATCTTGTGGAGATTAGCATCATAGATATTTCGTGTCCATACGTTCGTGTCGTGTATGTCGACTTTCAACTAAATTGAGGCAAGTACATTCTCTGATAGTTTTCATTGCTTTGAATTCTACTATATCCGATTCAGTTGTAGTGTTTTACTTGATTTTCGACACGAGGATACACGGAATAGTATACATTGGATCCCGTCATGAGATGTTACTTCTGGTTTACCTGGTATACTGGTACATGTCTCATTCTTGACTATTGTCCTTGTACTTGTATAGAACCCGATTCCTAAGGGGATTTGCTACCCTCTTAGAGAATTCCATGTCGTAACGTGCTATGGTTGGATCCATTATACTACTCGAGGATGGAGAGTTATTAGAGGTTATGTGATCAATACCCTCTCTTGTTACTACTTGTACATAGCTCTACCCTCACCACACGTAGGGTGTAGCCTGACCTGATACTACTTGTGCATAGCTTTCCATTTTGGCCGGCCTGATCCTATATACTACTTGTGCATAGCCGGTTAAATGGAACAACCTAATCTAGACTCAAGCCGATCACATAACGCTATAATATCTCAAGGCACTGTTTATATTTTACATTGTACATCAGCTATTCCTGGACTGCTTTACATTCCAGTATTTCACACCATGACATGGTATTCAGTTCACTTGTACTGTTTGATGGAACTGGAGATTCCCAGGACCCTTACTTTGGTGTACGTATTGATCGATAGAAAGTTAAACAGATTTAATACGTGTTCTAACCCTTCATAGGCGGAAACTAGGGTTCACGAATTATACCTGCAGCGGGAAGAAGACAAGTAGTTCCTGGCAATCTCGAGCGGACGACCCCAAGATCTTCTGCACGTTTCCCTCCTCGAGTTGGACGTCGTGTGGACGACGATCTCCCAACCTTTTCTTCTCCTTAGCATCCCTCTCTTTCTCTCCTTACATGAATCACGAATTTAGAGAAAGCTTCAGATTTTTGATCAGTAATTTGGCGGCCAGAGAATAGAGGATATATATAGGCTACGACAGGGACCATGAGAAGAAATTAGGGTTAGGTCTCCTAACGGATCTGGATATTCCGTGTTCAGCCCGAACACACAATTCAGGCCCATTAACAATAGCTCGGTCCACTAATGAGCTATTGTTACACTACCTCCATAATCCCAAATTATGTTTGTGGGCTCTTTTTATTATATGCTCGTTTAGCTCCCCATGTTAAGATATCGAATGTCCGTCGATCAAATTAAGTTACTGACAACTATATTGATTCGACATCTTTTATCCTTAAGTAGTACCGCTCAACTTTATTTGTCATGTCGGATATAATCCACCTGCAGAATTTACATGACAATTCTTATGAGCTCCTTAAGGGGACATCATCAACCCGATGTATCGGAACATGGATTCCATTTATACTCAACAACCCATCATACATACAATGTTATTACCCAATTTATAGAGGTTGTTGACCCATAATGAATCTCACTCTTTCATGAGTCAAAGTAATACACACTGTATATACATGTCTGTTATTATATCCGGATTAAGAGCACAAACATCCATAATAACAGAGGTGTTTGTTCACTTATGTAGTCAGTACAAAGAGAACAACCTCAAGTGGTCCTGTTCAATACACACAAAATATACTAGTGTAAACCTATAGTCAGGATAGTCTAATACCAGATTACACTATAACCTTTCCAATGTCCTGACAATCAGTCTTCCAATGAGATATACCTTCTTTGTTCCCTTGTTTGAGAAGTGGATAATCAGTCTTCCAATGTCCTGACCCTTTGCACTTGAAACATTTGCCTTTCGGCTTTTTCACCGCGCCTTGAGGTCCCATGCCCTTTTTTGCTGAGTTTGCCTGTTTCTAAATTTTATTCTTCTTCTTACTGTATTTTGGCTTAGAAGTAGAAGCCTTTTCAGAAACAAAAACATGACCACTCTACCTAAAGAGAGATTCTGCATCCTGTAGCTCTTTTGCAAGTTCTGCCAAACTATATAACCTTTTGTTCATGTTGTAATTAAGACAAAAATTGTCAAAACTTTTAGACAGAGTCCCGAGAATGATATCGACCTGGGATTCTCCATCGATTTCAGCTCCAAGGATCTCCATCTCATTCAGATGACCCATCATATTGAGAACATGATCCCTTACTAGTGTACCCTAAGCCATTTTTGTATTCATCAAACACTTCATAGCAAACTGCCTAGCTGCTCTACTCTGATGTCCGAAGAGTTCCTTGAGGTTATATATCATGTCATAAGCCGTAGCCATGGCCTGATGCTGATGTTGCAGTACATTTGACATAGATGCCAGAATGTAACACCGCGCCATCTCATCTGCCTTTTTCCACTTCTTATAAGCCTCTTTGACCTCTTCATCAGAGTTAACATCAGGCTTAGGTGGGCATTCCTCAACAAGTACATATTTGTACTCTTCAGCAGTCAAGACAATGTCCAGATTACGTTTCCAGTCAATATAATTAGGTCCAGTAAGTTTGTTTTCTTTAAGAATCACCATAAGTGGACTGAAAGAACCCATTTTTGAAATACCGGGAATCACATAAATAAAATTTATGTAGGACAAAAACTTTTTGAATTAATTAAATAAAAATTTACCAACACCTTGAATATCATGAATTTAGCATGCCACGATAGTGTGGACATATACAAATTCAACTTTGTTCAAGTAGGTACTACCTATTAATTTTACTATCATGTCAACATAACTTTACGACAAATAAAATTAATATGTTGGTCTTGCTCTGGTCATACAAATAATAGCAGTGACTCCGATGGGAAGGATACCATTATTTGTATCTAAGTGTATACCATTACTTAATACTAAGTCCATTACCTTGTAGTGAGTTCCTTCAGATGGAGAAGTGAACAAATACTAGGTAACTTTCTATAATTATCCCTAAGGAAGTTTGTACCGGTAATCCATAATTATACTCATCCGATATGGAGGAAGGCACTAAAGCCAACGCGCAAGTATAATTACATCACCTAAAAACCAGTAATGGAGGCCATAGGATTTACACTAAATAAATACCCTCTCTCACTTAGTTATTTAACAATGAGGATTTTTCTACTAGTTGATATTATGTCCATGTTGTCCATTATTAATGTAGACTTAGTTTTTTAAAAAAATCCACACAATAATAAACATGCATAATCAGAAAAAAGCAAAATGACAACAAATAAGAGAAAAATATCCAACTATTATGGTCATCTTTCCTGCTCCGTCCTTAACTATCTGAATCCAAAATCTGGCGCTGCGTAGATCTATTCGGGGTTCGGGGGCAGCATCCCTTTTTTTAGGTTTTTGGCTGTCGATTCCTTCATCGAAAATCATCTGTCTGCCTCTGGACTGCTTAAAACTAGAATCTCGTCCGGCGTCAGAAACAGCCACCACCACCATCATGATTGATAAAAAATAATTAAAGTTATATCAATCCTATGCCTCCTGAAGGATTTCACACATAATCTAGATTTGAAAAATTAAAATAATAAACACGATCAACCCTCATAATTTTAATTACATCAACAGCAACAACAACATCCACGACATGTCCGTGGTTTAAACAATACAATCAAAAACATGCATTGAACCATAATAGTTGGATCTAAAATGTCTGCAAAACCAAGTTAGAACAGATCTACATCTACCGACTATTACACAGCGCAGGTTTTATTAGACAACATGGACGCGTCAATCAATACGCAGATCCAAAGTGGCTCTGATTCCAATTGATGGAACTGGGGATTCTCAGGAACCTTACTTTGGTGTGCGTATTGATCGATAGAAAGTTAAACAGATTTAATACGTGTTCTAACCCTTCATAGGCGGAAACTAGGGTTCACGAATTATACCTGCGGCAGAAAGAAGACAAGTAGTTCCTGGCAATCTCGAGAGGACGACCCCAAGATCTTCTGCACGTATTCCTTCCTCGAGTTGGACGTCCTGTGGGCGACGATCTCCCAACCTTTTTTTCTCTTTGGCAGCCCTCTCTTTCTCTCCTTACGTGAATCACGAATTTAGAAAAAGTTTCAGATTTCTGATTAGTAATTTGACGGCCAAAGAATAAAGGATATATATAGGCTACGGCAAGGACCATGAGGAAAAATTAGGATTAGGCCTCCTAACGGATCTGGATATCCCGTGTTCAGTCCGAGTACACAATCCAGCCCATTAATAATAGCTCGATCCACTAATGAGCTATTGTTGCACCTCCCTAATCCCAAATTATGTTTGTGGGCTCCTTTTATTATATGCTCGTTTGGCTCCCCATGTTAAGATATCGAATGTCCGTCGATCAAATTAAGTTACTGACAACTATATTGATTTGACATATTTTATCCTTAAGTAGTACCGCTCAACTTTATTTGTCATGTCAGATATAATCCACCTGCATGGTTTACATGACAATCCTTATAAGCTCCTTAAGGGGACATCATCAACCCAATTTTTCGGGACATGGATTCCATTTATAATCAATAACCCATCATACATACAATATTATTACCCAATTCATAGAGGTTGTTGACCCATAATGAATCTCACTCTTGCATGAGTCAAAGTAATACGCACTGCATATACATGTCTGTTATTATATCCGGATTAAGAGCACAAGTATCCATAATAACAGAGGTGTTTGTTCACTTATGTAGTCAGTACAAAGAGAACAACCTCAAGTGGCCCTGTTCAATACACACAAAGTGTACTAGTGTAAACCTATAGTCAAGATAGACTAATACCAGATTACACTATAACCTTTCCAATAGATTGTCCAAGTCCATCTAGGTTATGAACTATTTATATACTCCATAAGGAACTGATAATAAGATATTCTGTGTGACACCACACACCATATTATCTACAATATAGAATATCAGATATTTGCATTAACACTTGCAACAAATACAATATGCAAATATTTGCCCATATGATTCTCATTCAAAATTTAAGGAATTAAGGTTAATACAAAAGTGATGCTTTTAGTATATAATCCTAACACTATTTTACTTCCAGTCTTGATATTTCATCTTGTATTCCATTATAACTGTTTCTTATAGTATTTGTCATCTTATTGGACTGCTGTTAGTTATGTACTTTGCTCCAATCCTGACTGGATACGTTGAAATTTTTTAGAAATTATTATGCCTCACATTATTGGACTACGGGATGATGCTAGTTGAGACGGATCTCGATATTCTTTCACCGTGAGTTGTCTCCCGGGAGTTCTAGACCTGGTAGTTTGATTTAGTTTTTGTTATTGTTTTATCTCCGATACATGTTATATCCGAGGCGTAATTTTTGATGAAAAATAGAGAATCGAAACAGTTGTAAAAATAGCAACAACATTTCGTAGCAACACTTCAAATAAGGTGCACTACAGAGATCCTTAGAGGATTCTGGGTAACGAAAATCCAAAAAGTTTTTGTTACAACAGCAAACGAATGTAGAGCTTCTTTTAGGAAGGTACAAATTGAATTGCTAGCAGCAGCGACGAAAGCCCACAAGTAGTTTCTAATTAGATCAGAGAAGAAGAGAAAGAAAGAAGAAAGAGAAAGTCAGCTTTGCTGGGGTGATCAGATCACCGTTGCTTAAAGCAAGATTCGCCTATATACGATCCGCTTCCAGGAACCAGCAAGTTTTAGGGAACTTCTGGAACTCTCGTCAGTCAATATTTGAGACTTGAACGGGCTTCCTAGACTTTACGGACTCCTTTAACTCTCTTCTTGGTACATCTTAGAAAGGAGGCCAGGGGGCTCTATTTATAGAGTGGAGTGAGACTTCACCATCTCTCTTATCCGATGTGGGACTAAAATACCAACATTCTAAAATAGAGTTTGATATTTTATATCATCCCACAATCAACAAAGTCGAGTGCTTGCCCACGCCTATCCCCCGAACACACGACCGTGCATGCACGGGGCATCCTGGAGTCCGAGTCCGATCAACAAAAATCAACTTGCATCATTGTTAGAATTAATCCTTTTTCTTTCTAGGAAAATACTTCCACATGGCACACACTTGTGCCCTATTACACCTCATGTGCACACCTCAACGCATGTAATGCATTATATTGAGATACTTATCATTTGGTGTAGCCGATGTGGGACGATTTTTCCTAGTCTAAAGGTAAAAACACCAACAATTCCCCATATATCTCAATATATGGGTTGAGCGTTCCCCACAGTGAATGCCCATCATGCATTAGGAGAGATGTCGCTACGACTTGAATCTTCTCGCATAGGTTAAATAACATCATGATACAAGAATGAACTAAGCCTTGAATTCTGTACCATAACTGCAATTCTTTCTACTCACATAATGACATCAACTGTGCTTTTGGCTGCACATTAAAGGCCTTGTGCCAGCCTGGTTTCGGTGTATGTATTTTGGGTGTCTATAAAGTTTCCCTCAAGAGACGGCCTACATCTCTATCCATACACTCTATGTGAGTTCTTTTAAAAAGTCTTGGCATAAAGCCTTTCGCTTTCTTGCGGTTCTATGCCGCTATGACATGGCCTAAAGCTGAGACACTGCCTCATGTGATGTCATACCACCTGCAGCATGAGGCCCACCCTCTTTGTAGTGCCAAACTACCCAGCATAAAGTTTTTCGCTTTCTTGCGGTGTTACGCCACCGTGACATGGTTTGCAAAGCCGAGACACTGCCTCATGTGGTGTCACACCACCGTAACATGAGGCTCATCCTCTTTGTAGTGCTGCCTACCACTCTTCATTCTACAACATTGGGCCCACTTGCCTATGTGCGGTGCTACGCCGCTGTGACTTGGCCCGAAGCCGAGACTTTACCCTCACTAGGTACCTCATGTGGTGTCACCCCACTGTAGCATGGAGTACTACGCTCCTTTGTAGTGTTGTGCTACCCGTGCTTCCTGTAAAGCATGCTAGACATCCCAAATATCCGAGAACTCATTAAGGCTTCCAAGCCATCCTCTCACAGGACTTTATTCTCTACAATGAACAAACAGTAGACAACATTGGTTCTGGGTTCACAATTCCGCAAGGCCCCAGAGGATTGCCTACTCACAATAGTTCTATAACGCCCCAGAACTAGAAAACTGGAGAGCGGGGGTATACATAGCCAGCTACGTATAATGAAATAGAATCCACCTCACTATACGGTCACGACTGTCTAGATATATGAGGGTTTAACTACAAGCCATCTGTCTCCTATGGTCCATAACAAGCTTAAATGTCTCAATCTCAAGCAAGCAAATAAAGTTACAAGATGTAAGATTACCAAATATACAATAGTAAGGCGTCCGAAATATTACATATTCAGTTGATCATGAAGCTAGTCATTACAAAATGTGAAGACTAGCAAGAGTTTTAGTCATACATGATCAACCCTAGGATCTGTCAATCATGTTACAGCCCGTAGACAGGCAGTAAATAAAGGTGCAATACGAGCTAACACGTGCTCGCCGGCTAAATGCCTCAAAAGAATTTTTTTACAATAAAGTGGGAGAGTCAAAATAAACCCACTCGTTGCCCTGGTTACGCCTAGTGGTCACCATCGGGCTGGAAGGTCGGTAGATCCTCTGGAGCTGCTCCAAAATCTGGTCATACAAAACCAGCTGGGTCAGAACCCAGAAAGAGCAAGTGCCACAAGGGAGGCTTCACTTAGAAACTAAAACCAGCAATTAGCACAAGAATAATAATAAGTAGTAGAACTGAAAATATAGAAAAAAATCAGGATGATATACGACGAGATAACCATGGAACTATTCAGATAACCAGGTTACAACCCGTAAACCAAACAAGGACCGGGGTTGTAACCCTTCATTTGAACGGTACTTGGTTTCCCACCATTTATCGACAAGATAATATAAGAAAATCATGTCATATAACAATCTTGTACATGATCAAGACAAGACTAGACTGATTATTCCCCATTCAACAATCACGGCCAAGCAATAAGTACGGCTTGATACTTTAACTAACTAGGGTTATCACAGGCCTAGTTACTAACAAGATGTAGCGAGATTATTTCGACAGCCACAAGCCCTGCAGACCATCCAGGTTATCCGGACGCAATTAGGGGTTGAATTCAAGTGGGTATATCGTCCAGGAAACACATGTACCCTTAGGTGACTTAGAGGGTGCAACACATGACAGTGTGCTGGAAATGTGCCCTACTCGACGACAGGCTACAGATCCCAAGTGGTGCGCCAAGATAACGGGATTGCCTGTAGCTGGGAAATCTCTTCATGACTACTGTGTTATTCTAGTTATTAGCCTTAGTTCTTTTTAGTAGGTACCCCTGACAGTGGTACTCAGGGGTCTCATCCTAGATATGATGCAAGACAAGACTGATTCATTTGTACAAGCAAAATCGCCCACGATGTCCAGGTCATTCATACTTGTCATGTCAGGTTAGCCGTCGCAACAGCATATCGAGATATATCATGTCAAGTTTATCATGCCAAGTATGTCATGTCAAGTATATCATGTCAAGTTATATCATGTCAAGTTTACTCATCAGGAGTGCGCCACGACGGGCCACTATCATGTTCATGTTACTTGTCAAGAGTGCACCACTATGGGTCACTATCGTGTTCAAGGAATATATCATGTCAGGTTTACTTGTCAAGAGTGCACAACGGCGGACCACTATCATGTCATGTCATGTTACTTGTCAAGAGTGCACCCCTACGGGTCACTATCGTGTTCATAGTACATGTGCAGGAGAACATAGTACAAGCATTCAATCAAGGCCTAAGTACAATGAGGGACACAGGACATGGGTATAATAAAATAATTAAAACATAAAATATAAAGCTATGGAAGAGCCATGCGGCTAGGGCATATACGGCCAGGAAGGAAGGGAGTGCATGCGGCTCAGGGAAGTTCAGGCCTATGCGGCTCAGGATCACTGGGTCCCATGCGGCCAGGGAAGTGAGTTCATGCGGCTAGGGGTAATTGGGGCTCATGCGGCTGGGAATGAAATTTATACGGCTGGAGGGAAATGGTCCACATGCGGCTCAGGAAAAGATGGGCCTTATGCGGCAGGAGAAAAGATGGGCCTTATGCGGCTCAGGGAATGGGGTCTTATGCGGCAGGAGGAAACTGGGTCTCATACGGCTGGGAATGACTGGGGGCATATGCGACAGTGAGGGAATCGGTTTCATGCGGCTGGGATTAAAAGTTCATGCGGCTTTAAGAAGAGACCGAGTCTTATGCGGCTGGGCCAATGCGGGTCATGCGGCCCGGTCCAAGTAATGCCATGCGGCTGGGGGATCACTGGGCCTTATGCGGCCAGGAAAGGGAGCTTGCCGTATAAAGATCATGCAGCTAAGTTCATGCAACAAGGAACATGCGACCAGGAAGAGAACTGTTCTTCTCCATTCTTCTGGGAAGAAAACCATGCAAGCCAGGGCTCTCAAGCTCCATAGATCCTTCATCCAGAGTCCAAATCCGAACTTCCATAGGTCAAAATAGGGTAGAATAAAATTCTCTACAATATGAAACCATCATAACTTGATAATAACCAGATTAAATAGATCAAAACCCAAGAAATTCGAAAATAAAGTAAACTTAGATCTACAAGCAATGAGCCATGGAAATTGAAAATACTAAGTACTAAGGTGACTTAGAATGTAGAAAGGAAGACATCATAGCAATAAAAATGGAGTTCTCTCGTGAAGCAAGCTGCACTTGCCGGCGAGAAATGGGGGTTGGTGGAGCTCTACGCAGGAGGAAGAAGAAGAAGAAGTAATTATGGAGTTATAAGGAGAGAGAAAAGTTAGGTGAGATATACATGGTGATGGTGGTGGTAGGTAGGAGTTCATGCTAACCCAAACCCAACCAAACAAAACCAAGCCAAGCCAAGCCAAGCCACTAAACCAGGATCAAGACAAGCATGACAAGTCTAACTACAGGTCGGAATTCCGTACACGTATACAAAATATGTAATACGAACCATGGGCATTACAAGTTCTGGGTCTGAAACCCTGCAATATCCCAAGGGATTGCCCACTAACAGTAGTTCTGGTACGTGACCGTGCAATATCCAGAGGACTGCCCACTAATAGTGGTTCTAGGTCCGTGACCCCACAGTATACCAAAGGATTGCCCACTACACCTGATATTCTTTCAGTCAATGGTACTCCCTTGAACCAAAAGCTAGATGCCTAGTAGATTTCTCTTTGAACTAATAGTATAAAACTTTATGGTAGGATTGCAGAGACACAATATCAGAATATCTTCAAGCCCATTTTTCTTGCTAAGTCCTCGATTAGCTGACGTTTGAGATCTTTGGTGATCGGATCAGCTAGATTCTTTTGGCTCCGAATATCCACCACGGCAATGACTCCTTTTTTTTTATAAAATCATTGACCGACCTGTGCCTTAATCGCACAGTCCTCTTCTTACCATTGAAGAGGTTATTTGATGCCACCGCTACAATCGCTTGATTATCGCAGTAAATTGGCTCTACCAGAATCTTCGTACCAACCATAGAAAGATCATACATGAGCTCCCGAAGCCATTCTGCTTCATCTGCTGCAGCTGCTAGTGCATAAAACTCAGATTCCATAGATGAGTGTGATAGCATAGACTGCTTCTTCGACTTCCACGATATAGCAGCTCCACCCATTGAAAATATCTATCCTCTTGTGGACCTTTCACTCTCTACTTCTAAGCACCAGCTTGCATCACTGAAGCCTTCTACTACTGTTGGTTCTCCGCAGTAGTTTAATGCATACTTCTGAGTCCTTTTGAGGTATCTCATAACCTCTTTACAGCTTTCCAGTGCTCCATATCTGGATTGCTCGTGAACCGACTCAGCATCTCCACGGAAAAAGCTATGTCAGGCCTTGTGGCAGTAGTCGTATACATCAAATTCTCGATGACGTTTGAATACTCCAACTGTCTGACGGTTTCCCTTGGATTTGGCTTCAGTTTCTTTTCACACCTATACGGCATATCTATCCTTAGAAAATCCTGATACCCATAGCGTGTGAGCATCTTCTCAATGTAATGAGAATGTGACAATGCCACGTCTGTCCGAATGATCTTTATCCCTAGGATAACATCAACTTCTCCTAAGTCCTTCATGCTGAACTTAGACGAGAGGAACTTCTTTGTCCCAGTGACACTTGCTAGATCTGTACCCAAGATCAGCATGTCATCCACGTACAGACAAATGACAACTCCTCTCCCGTCAGCAACCTTTGTGTATACACATTTGTCCGTCTCGCTGACCCTGTAGCCGTTTGATCTTATGAGTTTATCAAACTTCTCATGCCACATCTTGGGAGCTTGCTTCAGACCATACAGAGATTTTACCAACTTACAGACTTTGTCTTCGAGTCCTTTGACGACAAATCCTTCTGGAAGTTGCATGTAAATCTCTTCAGTCAACTCACCATTCAGGAAAGCAGTTTTAACATCTATCTGATGAATAACTAGCTTGTAAATTGCACTTGGAGCAATCAACATCCCGATGGTCGTCATCCGTGCTACTGGAGCATAAGTGTCAAAGTAATCAATCTCCTGCTTCTGAGAAAACCTTTTGGCTACCATCCTAGCCTTGAACTTATCAACAGTTCCCTCAGATTTCATCTTCTTCTTAAAGATCCATTTACATCCGATTGGTTTTGCACCTTCAGGCAGATCGACCAACACCCACGTGTTGTTGGAGCTTATCGAGTCATACTCATCATTAATCGCCCCCTTTCAAATGACAACGTCTCTGGTCTTCATTGTCTCATTATAGGTAAGCAGATCTGCTTCCACATGATAGGTAACAAAATCCTCTCTGAAGTCCTTCTGTCTCAATATTCGCTTAGACAAAGGTTATATGATTTTTGGTTCAACAATTGTTCTTGCAACAACAACTTCTTCTTGGACTACATCTTCGTAAGGAGCTTTAGCGTCTTGTGCACTCACACTATTCTCCGAAATATCCGCGAGAACAATGTTCTTATGTCTTGTAAATTTATCTTCAAAGAATTATGCATCACGAGACCCAATGATTTGATTAGACTCAATATCAAGGAACCTCCGAGCATCACCCTTATTGGCATAACCCATGAAGATTGTCTTCGTAGTCCTTGTACCTTACTTGTGAATCTTCAAATCCAAAAGTTTTACATACGCCAGATACCCCCACACTCGAATTATTCAAGTTGGGTCTGACCTTGAACCAAAGTTCAGGAGGAGTGACATCGGAAGTTGCATACGGTACTCTATTCAGAATGAGAGTAGCCATAAGTACTACTTCACTCCAGAAGCAATTTGGAAGACCCGCAGTCAATAGTATTGAGTTTATCATCTCTGTTAACATTCTGTTCTTCCTTTCTGCAACACTATTTGATTGAAGGGAGTACGGAGTAGTCGTCTCATTAACAATTTCATGTTCTCTGCAGAACGATACAAATTTATGAGACCTGTACACTCCACCTCGATCACTTCTGGTTTAATGTTCAGCTTCATCCCTGAAGTCCCTGAACTACTCGAATGTTGCATCCTTCAACTTGAGAAGTCATGCGAACGTGCACTTCGAGAAACACTTCGAACCGACCTCTGTGGAGAATTGATGAAGTCACAGATATCTGAGTGTACTGACTCCAGATGATCAGTACTTTAGTTCAATCGTCTGAGCAGCTTTCTTACAGTCTTGTATCTGTACAGACCTTAAATCCCTCCACCTCCTTACCCCCATATTCTGAAGATAAGGTCCCAGTAGGACAGCTTGAGTATGCTTCTATCATAAAACAACTCTCAGTCCATTCAATGAAGTAACTTCATCGCCATCAGTAGAAGTTCGAACATCCCTTTAGCACCGAACATCTTTTCGAAGCATGTTCCTCGCCAAGAAATTACCATATGGCTACTGAGATCATATATTCAAAAATCTCTGATACGTGCAACACGTATTCCAGTATCCTTCCCTGTGGTTCATAACCACTGTCTCGATCTTCAGATATTTTGCTAGGTACATGTTCGCCATCGAGACCTTCATCATAACAAGGCTCGTCTTAGGTGAACAGCTCTTTCGAGAGCACACGTGATCAGATGCACTAGTATCCGACCACTCGTCAGCTACCATGCTATATAACTCAACCTGTGCAACAATAGCAATCAAGTTAAGTAATCAAAATAACCAAGTTTAGCCATACCTGCTATTTTGGTTTGGGCTTCGGCCTGTAATCCTTCTTAAAGTGGCCCTTCTTGCCACAGTTGAAGCAGGCCCCATCGTTCTTAGGCTCTGGCTTGAATTGAGTTGACTTCAACTTCAGCTGATGAGAGTACTTAGCTCTTCTTCAACATAAATCCAGTGCAAGAAGCATTCAAGATCCACTAACATCTGCTTACAGTGCAAGTCCGCGATGAAATTGCTCTACCCAGGTGGGAGCTTGGCGACAATATCCCCAACGACAAATGCATCGACCAAGGGTATGTCGTCGTATTACGACCCGCACCCTGATTAGGGGCACGAGCACGTGGGTATGTCCAGCCTACGCCACAGAATCGGCGGTAGAACGCTGTATAGGTCTACTAGAAAGTATAGCATCTAGACACAATATATATGTACCTATCATCTCCGCACGAAGGTATATAATTTCAACTCAATCACAAGACATCTAAGGAAGATAGGCACGAATATCATAAAGATATAATGGAAATATATGAACTGAAAAAGGTGCGAAGTCACAACACAGTTTAGAGTTAAAGATATAATACAAGAATCCAAAATATAACATATAACATAAGTCTCAATACTAGCTGGAACGCAGTCTCGTCAAACCTATCTAACAGTCTAAGCAGAAGGTAAATCCTCTACTAGCACCAAGGGTAATGTCTCATCAAAATCTCTATCCTAGCCATACCCGTAAAAGGTAGAGCAATCAGCCAAGATGTCCTTTATAAACATCAACGGTTATCCTGTCAGGAAAATGAGCAAGTACACCTCCAACAACAGTTCTATTGTATTGACAAATGCTGTAAGAGAATCACAATGGAATACAAGATGAACATATCAAGATGGAAATATAACTGGATATGTAAAGCAGAAAATCATGCCAGGGTGTATCATGCAGGAAAGTAGAACTAAATAGGAATATATATGATGTAATAAATGTAAAATAAAAATAGTGTCTCGAGTATTATAGCATTATATGATCGGTATGGGTCAAGATCAGGCTATTCCATATGACCGGCTACAAGTACGGAAACTCAGCCCGGCCAAAATGGAAAGCTATGGAACAAGTAATAACAGACCAGGCTACACCCTACGTGCAGTGAGGGTGGAGCTATGAAACAAGTAGTAACTCAAGGTGGGTATTGATCACATAACCTATAATACTCTCCATCCTCGAATAGTATACGGATCTGGACATAGCACGTCATGACACGGGATTCCCTAAGAAGGTAGCTACTCCCTCTTAGGAATTGGTGTCAATACAAGTACAAGAACAAGATCGAGCAAGTACCAGTATCCCAAGAAAGTCCATAAATGACATCCCATGATAGGAATCCGATATATACTAGTCCGTGCACCATCGTGTTAAGAATCAAGTAAAATACTATAACTGAATCAGATACAGAAGATATCAAGACAAAGAACTACTATCAGAGAATGTACTCGCCTGCTGTCCTGAGCTATCAAGTAAGGTCGATGCTCAGAGTGATCTCACAGACCTAAAAATGAGATATTGTAAGTTAATTAGGATTTAACAGAGTTAAGCATGATTTTCTAATGTATGATATGCAATCTAGGTCAATCTCAGTCCAACTAAGTCAAACGTGGTCACATCAAGTCAAACTAAGTCACACTGAGTCACACTAGGTCACAGGAAGTCAAACCAAGTTAAACTAGGTCAAACTGATCAAAGGTTGACTTACAGTTGACTTTTGGTCAACTGGTCAACTCTGGTCAACTCTAGGTTAACTCTGGTCTACCTTGGGTCAAACTAGGAGTCAAGGTCCTAGAGTTTTGGTCAAACTTAGATTAGTGGTCAACATCTATGATACTTAGGATATATTAATATATATACATACCAGATATATCCTTACCCATATAGTACCACACTAACACATACATATAGATATCATATATCAAGTATATATATATCCTCACTATGAACCATAACCTATATCTATATACTCTCATAATATATATAGATACTATATAATCCAAAAATATATATACCTATCTATATAACCCTTCCACAATCTAACATCACATACTCAAACTCAAACACTTAGACACTAACCACTACAACAAATAGGGCATAAAATAGCAGTTTACTATAGCATTCAACCCTCCCTGCTATAGAATGTCATCATCAATAGTGTTACGACCCGCACCCACTGTGAGGGTACGAGTACGTAACAGCGCCCAGCCTACGCCGCAGTATCGACGGTAGAACGCTATCCTAGGTTACTATCTAATCAACAACTTACGCAATTATATAATATACTTGTCAAATCTCAACTCCGAACGGAGGACAAGTATAGATATAATGAAATCTCAATCACAGTCTAAGCACGATAAGATAACACAGAAGTTTATAACTAAAGACTAAACAACAACAATTATAAACTACTAAATAATAATATCTCAACAAACTCAATACAACTCATATCTCAAGTTATTACAATTCAAGTTCTAAAACATGAAAACTAAACCAGTCTACTAGCTAGTCTCCCGATCACTCCTGAGTGTCGGGGCCAAAGGTAGCTAATCCCTCGTCAGGTCCATAATGCGTAGGACAAGTATCCTCAGGGCAATCATCTGTAAAATTTCAACAGGTCCAATCAGGACAGGAACGAGCACAATCTCATCTAGAAAACCCAAGTAAATGACAGAGAACTATAAAGCAGTTATAGACAGTTGTATTGATGAACATGGCAGTTTATATTCAGGTGATGGTATAGAGAGACAGATAAAGTATAAGGAAAGTAAGTAACTAAACAAGAGAAGAATCATGGCAATAAAGACTGTAAAATAAAATCTAGTTGAACTAGAGTAACATGATGAGTCCAGATAGTACAATATAAGTCGAGTGTAATCCCAATGTGAGTCTAATACAAGATGAGTCTAATCATTGTTCTAATAAGGTGATTCGAATAAGGTGGTGCGAATAATGATTCACATGATATTCTAATAATGATTCGAATAAATTCTCCAAGTGTGTTTTAAAATACTGAGATAGACATGTAAATGGCTAAGGGTAATACGGCACACCGTACACCTGGCCAAGTGTGGGATCGCTATCGTTCGAATATCATTCACAGAGGGGTGGTTCGAATAGTAGGAATGTTCACATGTCTAATCAGTATTTCTCCCGCCCATTCTAATACAAGTGAATCTATAATCCGACACATCAATCGAATACAAGTCCAACCAGCACATGAAGATGCGAATAGGTGGTTCGAATAGTTCGAATGGTGATTCGAATAATAGAGACAAGACGAGTAAAGTATGTGTGTCGTATACATGAATTCGAAAATAACAATACGTGTTTGTAACAGAGAATCACATACAACTAACTAGAACCGAAGTACAGTAATTGACAAGTAAATGAGAGAACTATCAGAGAATGTACTCGCTTGACACTCTGAAAAGAGTAGTGTAATATCAGATGCCTGCACCAGAGTCACAATATCCTAAACAGAGTAATACAGGTTATAATGTATTTAAAATAAGATAAATGGAGTTTATGATGCAATCTACATGATTCTAAGTCAATTCTAGGTCAAAGTTAACTCTAAGTCAAACCTGGTTAACTGTCTAGGTCAAACTAGGTCCAAGTCAAACTTGGTCAACTCTGGGTCAACCCAAGTCAAACTAAGAGCCTAAGTCAACTATCTAGGGTTTAGTCAAACTATATTCAACAAGTCACTTAGGCTGTTGGGTCAACATCTAGGTCAACCCTATAGGGCTAA
Organism: Iris pallida; assembly: GCA_029216955.1. Classification (NCBI taxonomy): domain Eukaryota; kingdom Viridiplantae; phylum Streptophyta; class Magnoliopsida; order Asparagales; family Iridaceae; genus Iris; species Iris pallida. The sequence goes on along the minus strand of JANAVB010028818.1, from coordinate 11,777,090 downwards.
CTCATAATAACCCATAGGCTAATACATCTAGGATACCTTAGGATGCCATATAGGCTAATATGTCTATATACATATCACTATATATACTATCAACCTATAGTCCTAGGCATATATCCCTCTTATGTAACACATGATGTATCACATAGAATCAAGCTTAACTATATATCACATCTATATATAATATATATACAATATTATGAACTCTCAAACAAACAACTCACACTATTCCTCACCCTCTCAAACCATGTGGCCAATGGCCCATAGACTAATCTGTCCAACCAAAGGAGATATCCCTGCTGCAGGGCAAACTGCCAAGGTAAGAGCTAAGTGCAGCAGGTAGCATATACTGCTGCCGTAGAGCAGCAGTCCCATGCCTTGATCAGGGTACAAGGCTCCTAACATTGGCCAAACCGACCTGTACTGGCCACAGTATTTCCTGTGTGCAGTACAAGGTGTGTCTCTCAAAACCCCTACTGCTCTACCTTCCAACCACTGACACACTCTCAATATCCTACACCCTATCACATATCTAGTACCATAGATAAATACCACATCTATGGCCCCAACCTAGTACCTAACTGTCATTCCCTTACATAACCCAATTCTGCTACTGTATGCCCATGCCCTCTCCTGGACATGCATCTTAAACTCTCACCTAGACACTATTTGGTACTCTAAGCTAATCAAGCACACACTCACAAACACTCAACCAAATCACAGATACCTACCCTTCCTATAACTGAACACTAACTCAATACTAGTCTTAGGCATTAGGGACACTATCACATATCTAGTAACATAGATCCCCCTGCTCACCTACTCTCTGTTCAGGTATGCAGGGGCCAAGTGCCCCTGCCTACTGCCGTCAGTTCCCCCACACTTGCTGTTAAGCTAAACCCCACATTCCTATGCTATGGACTGAAAAATGATGACTTAAAATACAAGAAAATTTGGACTGAACGCACCATGATGTAGGGCTAAAAAGAGGTGTCACTCAAGTCCAGTGTGTGAATCAAATCAGTGTTGTGTGTGCCAGGAATTTAAATCATAGGTTCAGTTAACAGTGTGTGTAGGAAAATAGGAATTTAAATGTGTGAGTATATAGTGTACATGTGCATGTGGCAAGTATCCAAAGTGAATCATGTATTAAATGTGACTGTGTCAAGCATGTGTCATACAGAGAAGTGTGTGTGAGCATAGTGTCATATAGGTTTAGTTCTCAGGAAAACTGGGATTAAAATGACAGTTTAACATCCCAAATCAAATCGAAAATCTATTTCTCAAACGCAAAACTTAAACTATCATTCGCAGTGAACTATACATGTGTAAGTGAAATAAATATGGCAATTAAATATCAACACAAATTAGTTTAGAGCACATTATGTTCAGAAATGGGAAACTGGAATTGCACGTATCATTAAACTCCCAAATTCGAATCAAACTTCCATAAAATCCCCATAATTCAAACCCCAAACACACATGTATGAAATCCAGTATAAAACATACCAAATAATCATTCAACTAACGTATCATCTAGTTCTTTAAACTCTAAAAACGATAGAACATGCATATTGGTATCAGGGAATTAGGATTTTCCTATTTTGAATTAGAAAATAAATGAAAACCCAATGAAATGCCAAAATAAAGTGCACACACATGTGTCAGGCATGAATGTATGTCAATAGAAGTGATTTTGTGTCCACACAAGTCAACACGACGTGTCCAAATACTAAAAACCAGGTATCATAGAATAACAGTGTCAGCAGCCTCGTCCAGAGGTGCAGTGCGAGCTAGGACACGACACCATAGGGCTCGTGCTCGTGTCCTAGGGTGCACCAAGGCTAGGGCTAGGGTTCCATCACCCTGCACCGTGTCGACGTGTCGCCGTGTCGAAGTTAAACGTGCCTATCAGTACGCGTTTTCAACCGTGTGACGTGCATTGTTAATTCAATGCGGGTAGGATTTCTTCTAATTTGCTCGATAAAATGGCCTAAAATTTTGTCTGTGTCGTGTTAGTCATGTGTCCTAGGTGTCACCTAAATTTTGGGTCAAGACGTGCAGTGTCGTGTCTGCTACAATGCCCGAGCAGCAGGGCACTGAGCGCAGCCTGCTGCGTGCGTGTTCGTGTCCTCGTCCTAACACGACACGACACAAAAACCAACTCAGTCTTCATGAAACCTAAAGTACATATATAGATCTACAATTTCATATAATTAGTTATACAAAAATCAAAAATAAAATCCTTAGAGGCATTTCGTCGAACACCTATGTACATACGTTGATACGTGTCCGATATGGACACCAAACGGACACAAAATCCACCTAAATTCTAGGGACAGCTAGGGGACTCCTAGATCTAGCCCTAAATGTAAAGAAAAAAGAATTAAAATACAATTTAAGGGGTTTTACCTATAGATACAAATAGCAAGAAAAAGCCTCAAAATGAAGTGTTCCTCCTTGCTAGCTCGGATCCCCAAATTGCTCAAAATATGGGATTACTCTCCATAGATAGAAAATAGAAGGGTATTAGGCTCTATTGCAAGAAACTAGAGTTAAAAAGGATTTAAAATGAGAAATCTATGGATTGGAAAAGAATGGACAAAACCTTTCCTTTCCTACGTGTTGAAATGATATAAAAGAGGCAAGAACTAATGAATAAGTGTTTATATAGGGTGGGGATCCCTATATGGCTAGTCACTTAGTGTTTGGTTAGGGTTAGGGCTTCTAGTTATGGGCCATGGGCTTAAGTCATAAGTCATTTAATGAAAATCACAAATCATTGTATTAAACCATAAGTCATTTCACTTAAACTTGATTTTCTATTTCAAAACTAAATCCTAAGTGACTAGAATGGGCTAACTTAAGTTAGACTAGGGTTACCATAGCTAGGGTTAGCTTCTAGGCTAGTCTACAAAGTCTCAACTAGTCAAAGTCAAAATCACAAGCCATGACTTAAAAAATAGTTTTAAATTGATCAAAAATTACCAAAAATCATAATGTGATATAAATACAAATAAATTATAATTATAATTACAAAATTTCAAAATTACCCTTATTTTAGAAACTGGGTGTTACAAGTCTACCCCCTTTGAAAAATTTTGTCCTCGAAATTAAGATGATCGCACCCTTCCTAGGTCAAACCTCCAATCAATCAGAGTCGATAGATAACATGCAATATACTCCTACTGGTCATGATTCCACAGTCTCGAACAGGATAGCTACACTATCTAGCAATCACAAGCAATATCCTGGCAGTTACTAATAGAAATCACACATGAAAGTGGGGAAGAAGAACATGAAGACGAACCTTCTAACCCATTACCTGCAGCGTCGGTCTCCTCGACTGTCATCACAAAAGCTCCACCCCTCTGGGCATGGTGCTGCGCTACAGGTGGCCTAACTCCCTCTCTCTGACCCGGTGCTCCGTTATATACGGGTGCAGTAGGGCAATCCCTGACCTGATGAGCAGCGGATCCACAGAAAAGACAAACCTTCTGTCTCCTATAACAAGTCTCCCAAACGTGCCCTGCCCTCTTGCAGTAAGCACAAGTCTGCACCTTGCGGTCCTGTCCTCTAGGCTGATGCTGTGCCTGCTGTACTCTTACCGGTGCCTGCATCTGCTGAATCTATACGTGAGGCCTCTTAGCCTGGCCACCGCTGCTGCTGGTACCGTGAGCGTGCTGTCCCCTCTTGAGCCTCAGCTCAAGATCATCCTCTGCTGCTAAGGCACCCACCAAGATCTCCTCATAAGTGGTGTCGCGGGCACTCTTGGTATAGGACTTCACCTCCTTGACCAGCCCTTTTCTGAACCTCCGGGCCTTCGTAGCCTCGGACAACCCCTCGACAAATCTGCCCAGACGGCAGAACTCCCCTCCATACTCCTCCACGGACTGACTGCCCTGGACTAGGGCCTCGAACTGGGTCTCGAGGGCTCCTAGCGCTGCATCCGGAAAAACTTCTCCTTGAACACCTTCTTGAATGCTGCCCAAGTCTACCCTGTAGTACCAACCCTCGGGTCGGTCTGGTACCATGTGCGGGCCAGATCCTGCATCATGCTGGCCGTCGCCTCTATCTAGAGCCTCGCCGAAATCTCAACCAATCTGAATGTATCCTCCATGTGCTCTATCCACTCATCGGCGTACAGGATGCCCTCTGTACCCCAAAAATCCCTCGGGTGCATCTTCTGAAAATCTTGGATACCCTTCTCCTTCGGCTGGTGCGGCTGGTGAACTGCTGAAGTGTCACGACCCGCACCCACTGTAAGGGTACGAGCGCGTAACAACGCCCAGCCTACGCCGTAGTGTCGACGGTAGAACGTTGTTCTAGGTCACTATATAACCAGCCAATCACGCAATTATATAATGTACTTGTCAATCAATCAACTCCGAACGGAGGACAAGTATAGATATAATGTAATCTCAATCACAGTCTAAGCACGATATGATAACACAGAAGATTATAACTAAGACTAATAACAGAATAAAATGAACATCTAGATAATATAATCTCAAACAATCTCAACTACAAATCTCAGCTTATATACAACTCCAGTTCTAAAACATGAAAGCTAAACGAAACATCTAGCTAATCTCCCGATCACTCCTGAGTGTCGGGGCCATAGGTAGCTAATTCATCTCCTGGTCAGTAATATGTAGGGCATGTGTCCTCAAGGCAATCATCAGCAAAATTTACAACAGGTCCAGTCAGGACATGAACGAATACAACTCATCAAGGAAACCCAAGTAAATGATAGGGAACTATAAAGCAGTTATAGATAGTTTTATTGATGAATATGGTAGTTTATATACAGGTGATGGTATGGAGAACAGATAAGATACAAGGAAAGTAAGTAACTAAAACAAGAGAAGAATGATGGCAATGAAGACTGTAAAATAAATCTAGCTGAACTAAAGTAACATAATAAGTCCAGGCAGTAAATGTAAACCATGTATAATCCTATGTAAATCCAGTACGAGGTGAATCTAATATAAGATGAATCCAGTACGAGATGATTCTAGGTAGTGATCAAGAATCCAGGTGAGTCCAGCTATTCTAACAGTGTGTTTTAAAATACCGAGATCGACATGTAAACGGTTGTAGGTAATCAGGCACATCTCTCACTGATCAGACGAGAGATGGCTATGCTTCCAGTAGATTCCAGTTGGAGATTCCAGATTTGGGGTATGTCTACATGTCTTACTCAATATCTCCCAGCCCCGCAATACAAATGAATTCAGAATTCGACACGAGAATCGAGATGAGTCCAGCCAAAATATAATGATTCCAGAAATAGATTCCGGAATGATTCTAGTGATTCCAGTAATAGAGGCCAGATAAGTAAGATATGTGTGTCGTATACATAAATCCAGAATATCCATACGTGTGGTATCAGAGAATCACATAAAACTAAATAGAACTGAAGTACAGTAACTGGCAAATAAATGAGAGAACTATCAGAGAATGTACTCGCCTGATACTCTGAAAAGAGTAGTGTAATGTCAGATGTCTGCACCGGAGTCACAATATCCTAAATAGAGCAGTACAGGTTATAATATGTTTAAAATAAGACAGATGATTTTTATGATGCATTTACATGATTTCTAGGTCAATCTAGGTCAAAGTCAACACTAAGTCAAACCTGGTCAACTGTCTAGGTCAAACTAGGTCTTGGTCAACTTTGGGTCAACCCAAGTCAATACTCTAGTCAAACTAGGTCAATTGATCACATCCAGACTAAATGTTGACTTTTGGTCAACTCCAGTCAAACTGGACTAGTCAACTAAGTCAACTAGGTCAAACTTAGTCCAATCAAGTCTAATAAGTCTCACAAGGCCTAACCAAGCCTAGCCTACCAAGCACACATCAAAACTGGGGTATACAAGCCAACAACACATATTCACTGGCATTCATGCCATATACATGGGCAATAGCCATAGGCTATGTGCCCTGTACATGGGCTAAACACACATTAATTATATATCTAATTAATATAGTTAATCACATATACATCTATAGGCTACATGATAATATATCTCACATATATAGATGTAATGCCTGTGGTTCATATTACGTATTTCTGGAATACGTGTACGTAATTATTCTTGTATTGCATGATTTTCTTGCTTAATTTCCTCCTTGGGCTTGGTTTACTCTTGGTTGGGTTGGCTTGGTTCGGTTTGGGATTGCTCTTGGTTCATCATGAACCAAGGGGTGAACCCCCTACCTACCACCACCACTCATATTTATTACCTATTCTTCTTCTCTCTCTTTATTAATCTCTTCTCCTTCTCCATTAAACCCACCACCAACCAAGAACACCCCTTAGGCAAGTGCAACTTGCTTCCACAAGAGAGCCTATTTTTATTATTCCATTAGCTTCTCCTCATGTTTCTAAGACACATTAGAACTTGTTATTTTCCATTTTGAAGCTTTAATTTTTATAGATCTAGAAATTTGTTATTTTCGGATTTTGGTAGTTTTGATCCATAAAACTTCTTTGTTTTCAAGTTTTGATGGTTCCATGCTATAGAGAATTTTGTTCTACCCAATTTTGACCTTTGAAAAGTTGGATTTGGACTTGTTTTGACCAAGTTATGGACTTTTGAAGCTTTGGGTTCAACCATGGAGTTCTTGCTGTTTTGGAGAAGACAGTAAGCAGTGCGCAAGATTTTTAGCTAGCGTCACTGAGCTGTGTGCGCTCTTTAGCGCAGCGTAGTCTGCCTCATACGCTACCTTTTGGAGGCGTATGTCTTGCATACGCTACCTTTTGGAGGCGTATGTCTTGCGTACGCTACCTTTTTGGAGCGTATGTCTTGCATACACTCACTTGGGTGACAAAGAGTCGTATGGACCTCATACGATGCCTTGGTGAGGAGTCGTATGGACCTCATATGCTGCCTTGATGAGGAGTCGTATGGACCCTATATGCTGCCTTGAAGAGGAGTCGTATGGAGTACATACGCTACCTTTTGGAAGCGTATGACTTGCATACCTTACCTGAGCGTAGGCTTACCTGAGCGTAGGCTTACCTGAGCATAGCCTTACCTGAGCGTAACTCGACCTGAGCGTAGCTTGACCTGAGCGTATGGCCTTTGGCAGACTTGGTCTTATGTCAGCGTGTCAGTTTAGTTTTATTTTCCTTGAGCCTGGCTCTTCTATAGCCCTGTATATTATATTTTATTAGATATTTTACGCCCATTTTATATCCTTACGTCTTTTGTCCTGAACTTGATAATCACAAATTTTTTATGTAATATGTTTGGAAAGGATAACTGAGCCTGACACGATAGTGACCCGTAGTGGTGCACTCCCGACATGACTAACCTGATATGACCTGATAGTGGCCCATCGTGGTGCACTCCTGACTAGTACACTTGACCTGATAACCTGACATGTTATATCTTGATAAGCTGTTGCGACGGCTACTTGACATGACATGACCTGTATAATAACCTGGACACCGTGGGCGATTGTGCTTGTATAAATAAACCAGTCTTGTCTTGCATCATGTCTAGGACAAGGACTCCTGAGTACCACGGTCAGGAGTACCTATTGAAATGAACTAAGGACTAACAACTAGATTAACACATTAGTCATGAAGAGATTTTTCAGCTACAGGCAATCCCGTTACCTGGGCACGCCTTGGGATATGTAGCCTGCCGTCGAGTAGGGCACATTTCCAGCACACTGTCATGTGTTGCACCCTTCAAGCTACCTAAGGGTACATTCGTTTCCTGGACAATGTATCTACCTGAATTAAACCCTAATCTTTTAACCCGGGTAACCTGGATGGTCTGCAGGGTTTGTGGCTGTGGAATAATCTCACTGTATCTTGTTAGTAATTAGACTTGTGACAACCCTAGTTAGTTAAAGTATCAAGCCATGATTCTTGCTTGGCCGTGAAATGATTGGATGGAGTCTAACCAGTCTAGCCTTGCCCTGATCCTGTTCCAGATTACGGCATGACCAGAATGCTTGTATTTATTTTACCGATAAGTGGTGAGAATTCCAAGTTCTGTTCAGACGAAGGGTTACAACCCCGGTCCTTATTTGGTTTACGGGTTGTAACCTGGTTATCTGAATAGTTCCATGGTTATCTCGTCGTATATCATCCTGGTGTATTTTCTTTATTCCAGTTCTTACTTTTATTATATCTTGTGCTGATTGCTGGTTTTAGTTCTTAAGTGAAGCTCCTTTGTGGCACTTGCTCTTTCTGGGGTCTGACCCAGCTGGTTTTGTATGGCCAGATTTCGGAGCAGCTACCGAGGATCCCCCAACCTTCCTGCCAGATGGTGAACACTAGAAGGAATCCTGGCAACGAGTGGGTTATTTTTGGCTCTCCCACTCTATTGTAAAAATTATTCTTTTGAGGCGTTTAGCCGACGAGCACCTGTTTAGCTCGATTGCACTTTTATTTACTGTCTGCCTACGGGCTTGTAACATGATTAACAGATCCTAGGGTTGATCATGTATGACTAAACTCTTGCTAGTCCTATATTTTGTACGACTAGCTTCATGATCAGCTGAATATGTAATATTTGGGATGCCTTATTATTGTATATTTAATGATCATACATCTTATAACTTTTACTTACTTGCTTATGATTGAGACAATAGGCTTGTTCATGACCTTAGGAGACTGCTGGCTTGTAGTTAAACCCTCATGTATCCTAGACAGCCGTGACCGTATAGCGAGGTGGGTTGTACTTCAATATACGTAGCTGGCTATGTCTGCCCCCGCTCTCCAGTATTCTGGTTCTGGGGCGTGATATGGTTTAAGTGGTAGCCCATGCAGGTCTTGTAAATCAAGATATGTGAGGGTTTACCGAATAGATGTCTCAATCAGTATTCAGTCCTTGATCTCTGCTCGTACTTCTGAATCCCTGGATTCTTGTCCTGATCATATGCTTGTATCGTTGATCTGTCCTGGTCCTTCCTTATTGTTTCCTATGTCGTCTTCTTCAGCGGCATAGTACCTGACCCGGCCGACCAGCAAGGCGGAGCACCTCCCACGGACCAGCAGCAACCTGGAGATCAAGCCCAGCATTCCGGAGTAGCCTCCAGAGTCGTGCCTTCGGGTGGAGAGCCACCAGTCCAGCCAGTTCAACCTGTAGAACATGATGACGGCACTTTGGTAGGACTCGTCAGGACCTTGATAGCTTCCCAAGTCCGGCGTGGAGATGCCTTGCACCAGGCAGTGACGGATGCTTTGACCCGGGGTGGTCATCAGGGTAACAAGCGCGGCCAACAGCTTCAAGCGCTTGAACCCTCCATTCTTCGACGGTAGTGAAGATGCTATTGCGACGGAATGTATGGCTTCAGGACACAGAGGTGATTCTAGAAGCAGCCAGGACCCCAGAGAATAAGAAGGTGGCCGTTGTGCGCCTACAGCTATTAGATCTTGCCCGCAGCTGGTGGGCAGCGCAGGCCGTTGGATTAGCATCACCCATTGCTTGGGCAGTATTCAGAGAGAGATTCCAGACCAAGTATTTCGATGCCGTGGCTCGGTACGATCTACAGACGAGGTTCAGCAATTTGAAGCAAGGAGGCTAGGACGGTCGATGGATATGCGGCCGAGTTTTCCAGACTCAAGTCGGTTTGCTCCCACCTTGGTGGCAACCGAGTATGATAGAACCCAGCGGTTCCAGTAGGGACTTCACCTGGAGATCTTGTTGGCAGTTGAGCAGTTTGAGCATCAGACTTTTGATGCAGTCTTGAGAGCAGCCCGGAGGCATGAGTATACCTCCCAGAGGATTGTGGATAGGGTCGGAGGACGGAAGAGATCTCACGGCCAGATGAATCAGTCTTCAGCACCGGCCTCGGCAGCCAGGGCTTTGACTATTGGAGCTCCGAGGCGAGCGGCCTCAGTGACGTCGGTTCAATATTCAACCCCGACGTACCCTCAGCAGCAGCAGCAGAAGCAGAAGCAATCTTCCTGCAGTGGGTTGTTCTCATTGTGGGAAGCCAGGCCATGTGGTGGCAGAATGTCGCAGGGCACAGGGATTGTGTCTGGCTTGTGGAGCACCAGACCATAGGGTCGGATCCTGCCCGAATAGGGGAGGTTCATCATCGTCCAACCTTTCTAGCTCATCGGTGAGAGGACCAGCTCTGGTCCAGCAGCAGCAGTATCCATTGCCGAGGCACTTACCGCCTCAGACCCAAGTATTCCAGCAGCAGAATCCCCAGCAGTATGCACAAGTCCAAGCCCAGAGTCAGAGCAGGCAGCGAGGATTTCAGCAGAGGGGACCAGCACCCCGAGGGCACGGTCAGGCTATGGTGATGACCGTGGAGGAAGGATTGGCACCAGGAGAGGTAGTGGCAGGTACTATTCTCGTCAACTCCTTTCCAGCTTCAGCTTTATTTGATTCTGGTGCATCGCATTCATTTATGTCTGCACGATCGCGACACGGGTAGGATTGGAGCCCGAGTCATTATCAGTAAGGCTCAATATACTTACTGGTAACGGACTTGTGGGTGTAGATAGAGTGTTTTCCTCGTGTCGGATCGTAGTTAGCGGTAGAGAATTCTCCGCTAGATTGATAGAGTTCTCGATGGCCGATTATGATGTGGTCCTAGGGATGGATTGGTTGAGGAACCAGTATGCTAGGATAGACTGCCATATTGGTAGGGTTGTTTTTAGCATTCCAGGAAGGGCCGGAGTTTTCCTTCTCTCGAGGTGAGATTGAGTCATCTCCTCCGATATTGCGGATGGCAGTAGCAGCAGTTCAGTTGCCCAGGATAGTGGATGAGTTCCCAGATGTTTTTCCAGAAGAGCTTCCAGGTATGCCTCCGGAGCGGGAGATCGAGTTCACTATAGACTTGATTCCCGGGACAGCCCCAGTGTCAGAGAGAGTCTACAGGATGGCACCGTCAGAATTGGAGATCTTGTACAAGATGATTGAAGAACTCAGGACCAAGGGATTCATTTGTGCTAGTGGATCGCCTTGGGGAGCCCCGATGCTTCTTGTGAAAAAGAAGGATGGTACGTCCAGGTTATGTGTTGATTATCGTACCTTGAACTCAGTGACAATCAAGAACAGATACCCTCTTCTGAGGATAGATGACTTGTTTGATCAACTCAAGGGGGCTTCAGTATTCTTGAAGATTTATTTGCGCTCAGGTTATCATCAGATCAGAGTCAGAGAGCAGGACATCCCGAAGATAGCTTTTAGATCGAGATATGGGCATTGGAAGTTCCTTGTTATGCCTTTTGGAGCAACCAATGCGTCGGCAGTATTCATGGACCTCATGAATCGTATCTTCATGCCTTACTTGGATCAGTTTGTGATTGTGTTCTTGGATGACATCCTGGTCTACAGCAAGAGTGAGGCGGAGCATGAGTAGCATCTCCGTGTGGTTCTTCAGACTCTCAGGGAGCACCAGTTATATGCCAAGTTCAGTAAATGCGAGTTCTGGCTCGATCGCATTTCGTACTTGGGTTATATCATCACTCGAGGAGGAGTAGAAGTGGATCCCCAGCAGATTGTGTCTATTGAGTCATGGCCAGTGCCCAACACAGTTGCAGAGGTTCGTAGTTTTCTTGGATTGGCCGGCTACTACCGGCGGTTTGTTTCGGATTTTGCTCGAATTTTAGCGCCAATGATGCAGTTGACCCGTAAGGATGCGCAGTTTGCTTGGACAGCAGAGTGTCAGAGTTCTTTTGAGCAGTTGAAGCGAGGCCTGATAACAGCTCCTATTCTCACGCTTCCAGATGGGACCGGAGGATTCTCAGTGTACTGTGATGCTTCAGGCAGAGGTTTAGGATGTGTTCTGATGCAGCATGGGAAGGTAATAGCTTATGCGTCACGACAACTTCATGATCATGAGAGGAATTACCCAACCCATGACTTGGAGCTGGCAGCAGTGGTATTTGTACTTAAGTTGTGGAGGCACTACTTGTATAGAGACAGGGTAGAGATTTTCACCGACCACAAGAGCCTGAAGTATGTTTTCACCCAGAAGGATCTTAACATGCAGCAGAGAAGATGGCTCGAGCTACTTGTGGATTATGATGTCAACCTGCAGTATCATCCTGGGAAGGCCAATGTTGTTGCAGATGCATTGAGCAGAAGAGCGGGAGTTTATTTTCTAACAGCGCAACCAGAACTGTTAGCAGATCTTCAGAAGATGGGTATTGAAGTTGTTCTTCCTTCTAGTGTGGTCTTGATGGCCAGTATGCAAGTTCAGTCCACTATAGTCGAGAGGATCCGGATGGCGCAGTCGGCAGATTCCAAGCTTCAGCGACTCAGGACAGAGTGTGAGGCAGGACGAAGACCAGAGTTATACATTCATGGGGATAGTACACTTCGATATGGTAAGCGTCTTTGTGTACCCAACGGAGATATCCGGCAGGAGATCATGTCAGAAGCGCACAGTTCGCAGTATTCCATCCATCCCGATAGTACGAAGATGTACCGTGATATCTGACAGCATTTCTGGTGGAATGGCATGAAGCGGGAGATAGCTCGGTTTGTCTTTCAGTGTTTGGTTTGCCAACAAGTTAAAGCCGAACGTCAAAGACCGGCTGGACTTCTTCAGCCCTTGTCGATTCCAGAATGGAAGTGGGAGCATGTGACCATGGATTTTGTGACTGGACTACCTAGATCCCCAGCTGGTAGAGATGCTATTTGGATTATAGTTGACCGGCTCACGAAAGTGGCTCACTTTCTTCCATTCAGAGTTGGTCAGTCGACGGCTCAGTTAGCAGAGATGTACCTCAGGCAGATTGTCAGATTGCACGGTGTGCCAGTCAGTATCACCTCGGACCGAGATTCAAGATTTATGTCGCACTTTTGGCGTAGCTTGCAAGAAAGTTTGGGAACTCATCTCCAGTTCAGTTCAGCCTATCACCCGCAGACAGATGGCCAGTCGGAGCGTACGATCCAGACTCTTGAAGACATGTTGCGGTCTTGCACACTTGACTTCGGTGGTTCATGGGAAGATCACTTTCACCTGGTGGAATTCTTGTACAACAACAGTTTCCAGGCCAGTATCCAGATGGCACCGTTCGAGGCGCTGTATGGCAGGAAGTGCAGATCCCCGTTAGCCTGGGATGATGTTGGAGAGAGGCAGATGCTTGGTCCAGAAATGATTGCTCAGACCGTTGAAGTAGTCAGGCGAGTCAGAGATCACCTTCGAGTTGCCCAAGATCGCCAGCGTCATTGGGCCGATTCTCATCGGCGCCCTCTCGAGTTTTCGGTCGGCGATCATGTATTCCTGAGGATTTTGCCTAACCGTGGCGTCATTCATTTCGGCATACGGGGCAAGCTTAGTCCTAGGTATATAGGACCGTTTAACATTCTGGAGCGAGTAGGAGATGTATCCTATCGTCTCGCTCTTCCACCGTCGCTAAGCGAGGTGTATGACGTGTTCTATGTATCCCAATTACGACGGTATATCCCGGACCCGAGCCACATCCTGGATCATTCGAAATTGGTTGTTGGTACCAACCTTTCGTATGAGGAGAGGCCCGTGTCTATATTGGACCGGAGAGAGAAGATCCTCAAGAACAAGACTATCAAGTTAGTCCGAGTTGCATGGGGTCATCACTCTTTGGAAGAGTCAACGTGGGAGCGCGAGGATGATATCCGATCGCGATATCTCGACTTTTTTTGACTCGTGAGGTATAATGTCTTTCTTATGCCTCATGCCTTCGATTCCTTGCTTGAATGAGTGATTGTCTGCCTAGTTATAGCTTGCATGTGATTAATGTAGCTTGTCTTTGCTCCTCTAGCCTCTTGATTAAATTTTGAGGACGAAATTTTTTAAGTTGGGTAGAGTTGTAATGCCTGTGGTTCGTATTACGTATTTCTGGAATACGTGTACGTAATTATTCTTGTATTGCATGATTTCCTTGCTTAATTTCCTTCCTGGGCTTGGTTTACTCTTGGTTGGGTTGGCTTGGTTCGATTTGGGATTGCTCTTGGTTCATCATGAACCAAGGGGTGAACCCCTACCTACCACCACCACTCATATTTATTACCTATTCTTCTTCTCTCTCTTCATTAATCTCTTCTCCTTCTCCATTAAACCCACCACCAACCAAGAACACCCCTTAGGCAAGTGCAACTTGCTTCCACAAGAGAGCCCATTTTTATTGTTCTATTAGCTTCTCCTCATGTTTCTAAGACACACTAGAACTTGTTATTTTCCATTTTGAAGCTTTAATTTTTGTAGATCTAGAAATTTGTTATTTTCGGATTTTGGTGGTTTTGATCTATCAAACTTCTTTGTTTTCAAGTTTTGATGGTTCCATGCTGTAGAGAATTTTATTCTACCCAATTTTGACCTTTGAAAAGTTGGATTTGGACTTGTTTTGACCAAGTTATGGACTTTTGAAGCTTTGGGTTCAACCATGGAGTTCTTGCTGTTTTGGAGAAGACAGTGAGCAGTGCGCGAGCTTTTTAGCTAGCGTCACTGAGCTGTGCACACTCTTTAGCGTAGCGCAGTCTGCCTCATATGTTACCTTTTGTAGGCGTATGTCTTACATACGCTACCTTTTGGAGGCGTATGTCTTGCGTACGCTGCCTTTTTGGAGCGTATGTCTTGCATACGCTCACTTGGGTGACAAAGAGTCGTATGGACCTCATACGCTGTCTTGGTGAGGAGTCGTATGGACCTCATACGCTACTTTGATGAGGAGTCGTATGGACCCCATATGCTGCCTTGAAGAGGAGTCGTATGGAGTACATACGCTGCCTTTTGGAAGCGTATGACTTGCATACCTTACCTAAGCGTAGGCTTACCTGAGCGTAGCCTCACCTGAGCGTAGCTCGACCTGAACGTAGCTTGACCTGAGCGTATGGCCTTTGGCAGACTTGGTCTTATGTCAGCGTGTCAGTTTGGTTTTATTTTTCTTGAGCCTGGCTCTTCTATAGCCCTGTATATTGATATTTTATTAGATATTTTACGCCCATTTTATATCCTTACGTCTTTTGTCCTGAACTTGATAATCACAAATTTTTTATGTAATATGTTTGGAAAGGATAACTGAGCCTGACACGATAGTAACCCGTAGTGGTGCACTCCCGACAAGAGTAACCTGACATGACCTGATAGTGGCCCGTCGTGGCGCACTCCTGACTAGTACACTTGACCTGATAACCTGGCATGTTATATCTTGATAAGCTGTTGCGACGGCTACTTGACATGACCTGACCTGTATAATAACCTGGATACCGTGGGCGATTGTGCTTGTATAAATAAACCAGTCTTGTCTTGCATCATGTCTAGGACAGGGACTCCTGAGTACCACGGTCAGGAGTACCTATTGAAATGAACTAAGGACTAACAACTAGATTAACACATTAGTCATGAAGAGATTTTCCAGCTACAGGCAATCCCGTTACCTGGGCACGCCTTGGGATCTGTAGCCTGCCGTCGAGTAGGGCACATTTCCAGCACACTGTCATGTGTTGCACCCTTCAAGCTACCTAAGGGTACATTCGTTTCCTGGACAATGTACCCACCTGAATTAAACCCTAATCTTTTAACCCGGGTAACCTGGATGGTCTGCAGGGCTTGTGGCTGTGGAATAATCTCACTGCATCTTGTTAGTAATTAGACTTGTGACAACCCTAGTTAGTTAAAGTATCAAGCTGTGATTCTTGCTTGGCCGTGAAATGATTGGATGGAGTCTAACCAGTCTAGCCTTGCCTTGATCCTGTTCCAGATTACGGCATGACCAGAATGCTTGTATTTATTTTACCGATAAATGGTGAGAATTTCAAGTTCTGTTCAGACGAAGGGTTACAACCCTGGTCCTTGTTTGGTTTACGGGTTGTAACCTGGTTATCTGAATAGTTCCATGGTTATCTCGTCGTATATCATCATGGTGTATTTTCTTTACTCCAGTTCTTACTTTTATTTATATCTTGTACTGATTGCTGGTTTTAGTTCTTAAGTGAAGCCTCCTTTGTGGCACTTGCTCTTTCTGGGGTCTGACCCAGCTGGTTTTGTATGGCCAGATTTCGGAGCAGCTACCGAGGATCCCCCAACCTTCCTGCCAGATGGTGAACACTAGAAGGAATCCTGGCAACGAGTGGGTTATTTTTGGCTCTCCCACTCTATTGTAAAAATTATTCTTTTGAGGCGTTTAGCCGACGAGCACCTGTTTAGCTCGATTGCACTTTTACTTACTTTCTGCCTACGGGCTGTAACATGATTAACAGATCCTACGGTTGATCATGTATTACTAAACTCTTGCTAGTCCTGACATTTTGTACGACTAGCTTCATGATCAGCTGAATATGTAATATTTGGGACGCCTTATTATTGTATATTTAATGATCATACATCTTGTAACTTTTACTTACTTGCTTATGATTGAGACAATAGGCTTGTTCATGACCTTAGGAGACTGCTGGCTTGTAGTTAAACCCTCATGTATCCTAGACAGCCGTGACCGTATAGCGAGGTGGGTTGCACTTCAATATACGTAGCTGGCTATGTCTGCCCCCGCTCTCCAGTATTCTGGTTCTGGGGCGTGACAATAGATATATATATGTATATACATATACATATGTAAATATAGGCATGGGTTAAAAGGGAGAGGAATACATGTGTGTGTAGTAGCATGTGTGTAAAACTACTGAGTGTGATACATGTGATACAATATGTATGTTAGATGTGTATGTGTGTTACAACTACCATGTGTGTGGGATACATGGCCAAGTGGGAGAGCCATGTGTGTGTTGAGAGTTTGGTGGCATGCCCAAGTGTGTGTGATATGAACTTTAGAGGGTGACACAAAGGGTGTTAAAGTGTGTAGTGAATAGAGTATGCACATGTGTCAATAGAGTGTGTGATACAAGGGGTTAACAGGAATTTAAATTGGGAAAATTGTGTTAGGGTTTAAGTGTACATGTGTGTGTAGAGCATTGTGTATGGTGTGGTGTGTCAATAGGTGAACTCAGTGTGTGTGTGTGTGCTCATATAGACATGTGTAACAGGAAGATAAATAGAGGGTGTGACTGGAATGGCAGTGGGTATAATGAATCCTGTTCTGAGATTTTGACAGTGTATCAAAACAGTGTGTGAATTCTCAGGACAGTGTGTGTGTGAATTTGTGTGTACAGTCACAGGTTCCTGTGAGCTCAAACTAGTGTGTCCATCTACATTATATCAGAAAAAGGAAAACTAGGATTGGGTGTACACCAAAATGAATCAACTGAATTTAAATGTTTACAAACCATTCAAGGAAAATGCATTGGCTAAATCGAACCAATGAACATCCACATGTTCAGGGAAAACCGAGTATAAATCTCAACCAAATCGAAATCATTCAAAACCCAAAACTGAAATCCCAAATTCCCAATACATATTCAGCTGTAAAACATGTAAATTAATCTTTGAAATTGGTTTTTAAATCGCTCAAATAATAGGAATGTTTAGTTCAGGAAATTTACAGTGAAAGAACCCAGAATTCAGTGTAATATGCTTAAAACAAATCAGAGAATGAGAATTAGGGACTGCATAACAGTTTCCCACTTAACAGCCTATCCATATTCGAAATCCAACTTAACACAATTCAAAATTAACTAATATACATGTGATTGATATGGAATTTAGCTCATCAAATCAGTCTTCAAGGAGGAATGAGAATTCAGAACCCAACAGTTCCAGGAATGTATCGGTCCACAGTCTACATATCAATTCATTCAACCAAACTCCATTCAAAATTCTAATTCCCAGTCACGAGCCATAAACCAACATTCCAGTAAACTATTACATGTATACATGAATCATTATGGGAATAAAAACATCAAAATTCAGTCTAATATAGAAATCAGTCTCAGAGTTCTCGAATAGAACACATGGTATCAGGAATAAATGGAAAATGCAATTCGAAAATCAAAATTGTGATAATAACCTAAATTAGTGGTTGGTAAACACAAACACACATGAGCACGTGTCAAACAATGCATTCGTGTCCAACCAAGTGGACACGAACGTGTCCAGCACTCACAGACACGTATACGTGCACTGCACAGCACGCAGCGTCGTGCACGCGTCCACGCCTGTCCCGCGCGTGACACAGGCCACGTGGTGACACGTGGTCTTGCGTACACGTGCGCCAGGGGTAGGGATATCCCTAGGATCGCCTGCACAGTGTCCACGACACGTGTCGTGTCCGTGCTAAACGCGTATCAGACGCGTTCCAGTGCGCGCAACGACAGCTCGTGCGTGTCCCGTTCGACCAGTGCGGGGAGGATTTCTCCTCGCACACAAAACGAAATGCTCCCAAATTTTGGGAGCATGATGGCAGTCACTACCCCAACACTCACACAAAATCTGGTGTGTCCACGTGTCCTGTGTCGGGAGAAATAGACCCCGTGATGCAGGACACAGTGCACAGTGCACGGACAGCGTGTTCGTGTCCTCGTGTGGACACGACACGACTCTAAAATCAGGGAAAAAACACAAAAATCAATATACAAACCCTAGATCTAGGATTCTATTCAAATACATTTGCAAAATTTGCAAATCGAATCGGTTCGGGCATTTCGTCGAACACCTAGCCTATAGGTTCGATACGTGTCTGATACGGACACGAAACCTAATGCAAATGACACAAAATTTCTACAGTAGCTAGGGGACACCTATTCCTAAGCCATCATGCAATAAAAACAGGATTAAATCACAATTTGAGGGTGGTTACCTATGGGTGTCAAAATCCTCAAAAAGCTCTAAAGAGGGGTGTTCCTCTTGATAGCCAAACTTCACCAAATAGCTCCCAAGCTGAAATAATCTTCCATAAACAGCAAGAACAGGTGAGTTAGAACCTAATGCAATTTGTTTGGATGGAAAAAGAATTAAATAGGATTTTCTAGGAATTAATGAAGTTGGAGATTTACCTCTTTCTAAACTTGAGATCTATTTCCAAGGGAGGCTAACCCTAAATGATGGAGGCATTAAATAGGGTGGAATTCCCTAGGTGGCTGCTCTTAATCTCAAAAATTAGGATTAGGGTTCACTAAATGGCCCATGGGCTTAAGTCATGATCAATTAAATAATTAAGCCATAAGTCATTTCATGAAACCACAAGCCATGACTTAAATTCACTTAAACTAATCCTCCCAATCCAAAATTAGTTTCTAATGAGTAAAAGTGGGTTAACCTAAGTTAGACTAGGGTCACCATGGCTAGGGTTAGCTTCTAGGCTAGTCCACTAGGTCTCAACAAGTCAAGGTCAACTAGAACTCACCAATTCAACAAATTACCAAATAATTCAAATAAGTCAAAATGACCAAATTACCCCTAGGCTAAAAATGATAATTAAATCATCCTAATGATATGGTTAGGCTCTAGGTCATGCAGTCTCTCGGGTTTCACTAGCAACACATCAAAATCACATGTCATGACTTAAACCAGATTTTAAATAGTTTAAAATTATTAAAAATTACCAAAAATCATAATATAAAATAAATAGCAATAAATAATAATTATAATTTCAAAATTTCAAAATTACCCTCATCTGGAAAATTGGGTGTTACAATCCTACCCCCTTAGAAAAATTTCGTCCTCGAAATTAAGATGATCGTATCCCGACTAGGTCAAACCCCCAATCAATCAAAGTTGAAGCAACATAAACCTACTGGTCGTGATTTCTCAGTCTCGAACAGGGTAGCTACACTATCTAGCAAATCACAAACGATATCCTGGCAGGTACTAATGGAATCATACAGGAAAGTCGGAAGGAAGAATGAAAAGGACAAACCTGCTAACCCATCACCTGCAGCGTCGGTCTCCTCGACCGCCATCGCAAAAGCTCCACCCCTCTGGTGCTGAGCTACAGGTGGCCTAGGTCCCTCAAAAGGAGGTACAAAAGGACAGTCTATCTTCTAGTGGGCTTCAGACCCACAGGAATAGCAAACCTTCAGCCTCTTCCTACACTGCTCCCTGGTGTGTCCTAACTTCCTGCAGTAGGAACAACTGATCGTCTTTGGGTCCTGACCCCGATACTGATGCTGCACCTGCTGAAACATCACTGGTGCCTGGGTCTGCTGAATCTGAACGTGAGGCCTCTTGGCCTGGCCTTCGCTGCTGCTACCACTCTGGAAGTCACGACCCCTCTTCAACTTCAACCCCAGGTCGTCCTCTGCTGCCATAGCCCCAGAAAATATCTCCGTAAAGGTAGCGTTCCGGTCGCTCTTAGTCAGCGACCGAACCTCCCTAATCAAACCTCGGCAGAACTTCCTCGCCTTCGTCTTCTCAGTCAAGTCATCTATGAACCGGGCCAATCGACAAAACTCCCTGGCGTACTCAGCTACTGTCTGGTTTTCCTGAATCAGACCCTCAAACTGTGCCTCTATCCTCCCAAAGCTACATCAGAAAAGAACTGCTCCTTGAACAGTTCCTTGAACTGGGCCCAAGTCTGGCCCTCAACTCCCACCCTGGGATCTGTCTGGAACCACGCACGGGCTAAGTCCTGCATCTGACTGCCCGTCGCCTCGATATGGAGTCGATCTGGTATCTCTGCCAGCCTGAAAATCTCCTTGATATGCTCTATCCAGTCGTCTCTATAATGAATGCCCTCTGTGCCCAGGAACTCTCTGGGATGCATCTTCTGAAAGTCCTGTATATCCTTCTCCTTCCGACGAGGCTGCTACTGCTCCCCCTGAGCAGTCACCATCTCCACAGTAGTACGAACCAGCTGGTATGCCTCGTCAATCCCCTGACAGAAATCGGTCGTCTGTCGCTGCTGCTGCTGCTGCTGCTGCTGATGAGACGCCAGAATCCTCTCCAGAAAAGAGAATAGATGAGCAACATCTACCATCCCCGCAGGTGGAGGCTGCTGCGACGGAAGGATCTCAGGAAGCACCCGACTCTGCCTCCCAGCTGGTGGAGGTGCTCCTCCGAAAGCTGCTGAAACACCCACCCAAGATGGCATGACTGGGCTGCGGTACCAGGAACTGGCTGCTGAAGGTGAGAGGTGGCAGACCCCTCTACAGCGGTTGCTGTACCAGAGCGATGTGATCGTGTCTCCACCATCCTGAAGACAGATCGAAAAGGAAATCAATACTGAGCAGGAATCGATAAAATCAAAGGAGGACAGTTTATCTCGAAGAAGACAATCAGTAAGATATGTAGATGGCATGAATTGAAGTAAATTTTTTTTCCTAACTGTAATTGAGTACCTCTCCGTTAAAGTCTATCTCTCAATTCTATTACATGCTCACGGCAGTACAACTAAGTCGTCGTACTACCACGATATCGTATTGATGCGACTCTCGACCTGCATGGGCCACCACTAAAAACGTGTCACGACCTGCACCCAATGTAAGGGTACGAGCGCGTAACAACGCCCAGCCTATGCCATAGTGTCGACGGTAGAACGCTGTTCTAGGTCACTATCTAACCAGCCAATTACGCAATTATATAATATACTTGTCAATCAATCAACTCCGAGCGGAGGACAAGTATAGATATAATATAATCTCAATCACAGTCTAAGCACGATATGATAACACAAAAGATTATAACTAAGACTAATAACAGAATAAAACCAACATCTAGAAAATATAATCTCAAACAATCTCAACTACAAATCTCAGCTTATATACAACTCCAGTTCTAAAACATGAAAGCTAAACGAAACATCTAGCTAATCTCTCGATCACTCCTGAGTGTCGGGGCCATAGGTAGCTAATCCATCTCCTGGTCAGTAATATGTAGGGCATGTGTCCTCATGGCAATCATCAGTAAAATTTACAACAGGTTCAGTCAGGACAGGAACGAGTACAACTCATCAAGGAAACCCAAGTAAATGACAGGGAACTATAAAGCAGTTATAGACAGTTTTATTGATGAATATGGCAGTTTATATACAGGTGATGGTATAGAGAACAAATAAGATACAAGGAAAGTAAGTAACTAAAACAAGAGAAGAATGATGGCAATGAAGACTGTAAAATAAATCTAGCTGAACTAAAGTAACATAATAAGTCCAGGCAGTAAATATAAACCAAGTGTAATCCTATGTAAATCCAGTACGATATGAATCTAATACAAGATGAATCCAGTACGAGATGATTCTAGGTAGTGATCAAGAATCCAGGTGAGTCCAGCTATTCTAACAGTGTGTTTTAAAATACCGAGATCGACATGTAAACGGCTGTAGGTAATCAGGCACATCTCTCACTGATCAGGCGAGAGATGGCTATGCTTCCAGTAGATTCCAGTTGGAGATTCTAGATTTGGGGTATGTCTACATGTCTTACTCAATATCTCCCAGCCCCGCAATACAAATGAATCCAGAATTCGATACGAGAATCGAGATGAGTCCAGCCAAAATATGATAATTCCAGAAATAGATTCCGGAATGATTCCAGTAATTCCAGTAATAGAGGCAAGATAAGTAAGGTATGTGTGTCGCATACATGAATCCAGAATATCCATACGTGTGGTATCAGAGAATCACATAAAACTAAATAGAACTGAAGTACAGTAACTGGCAAATAAATGAGAGAACTATCAAAGAATGTACTCGTCTGATACCCTGAAAAGAGTAGTGTAATGTCAGATGTCTGCACCGGAGTCACAATGTCCTAAATAGAGCAGTACAGGTTATAATATGTTTAAAATAAGACAGATGATTTTTATGATGCATCTACATGATTTTTAGGTCAATCTAGGTCAAAGTCAACTCTAAGTCAAACCTGGTCAACTGTCTAGGTCAAACTAGGTCTTGGTCAACTCTGGGTCAACCCAAGTCAATACTCTAGTCAAACTAGGTCAATTGATCACATCCAGACTAAATGTTGACTTTTGGTCAACTCCAGTCAAACTGGACTAGTCAACTAAGTCAACTAGGTCAAACTTAGTCCAATCAAGTCTAATAAGTCTCACTAGGCCTAACCAAGCCTAGACTAGCAAGCACACATCAAAATTGGGCTATACAAGCCAACAACACATATTCACTGGCATTAATGCCATATACATAGGCAATGAGCCATAGGCTATGTGCCCAGTACATGGGCTAAACACACATTAATTATATATCTAATTAATATAGTTAATCACATATACATCTATAGGCTACATGATAATATATCTCATATATATATATATATATATATATATATATATATATATATATATATATATATATATATATGTATGTATGTATATATATATATGTATATGTATGTATATATATATATGTATATACATGTATATATAAATATATATATATATATATATATATATATATATATATATATATATATATATATATATATGTATATACATATACATATACATGTGTAAATATATGCATGGGTTAAAAGGGAGAGGAATACATGTGTGTGTAGTGTTAACATAGTGGCATGTGTGTGAAACTACATGAGTGTGATACATGTGATACAATATGTAGGTTGGATGTGTATGTGTGTTACAACTACCATGTGTGTGGGATACATGGCCAAGTGGGAGAGCCATGTGTGTGTTGAGAGTTTGGTGGCATGCCCAAGTGTGTGTGATATGAACTTTAGAGGGTGACACAAAGGGTGTTAAAGTGTGTTGTGAATAGAGTATGCACATGTGTCAATAGAGTGTGTGATACAAGGGGTTAACAGGAATCTAAATAGGGAAAAATGTGTTAGTGTTTAGGTGTACATGTGTGTGTAGAGCATTGTGCATGGTGTGGTGTGCCAATGGGTGAACTCAGTGTGTGTGTGCTCATATAGACCTGTGTAATAGGAAGATAAATAGAGGGTGTGACTGGAATGGCAGTTGTCAACCCCTTGACCAAATTTTCTCCTATATTTTTATATTAATTATCATTGTCTCACAAATAAAATTTTATGCTTATTATATTAGTTTGTTTACTTTAAATACCAGCAGAAGGACCTATGGGTAATAAAAGAGTTTATAGGGACCTGAATACAAAAATCCCTATTTCAAATTTCCCTTTCAAACCAATGCTCGAATTCAAATCAATTTCTGATAACTCTCACCAAAGATTTGGATGAGAGTGAATCAGATTCTTCCGACCTTCTCCAGGAATTCGAAACAAGGGTATATATGGGGATTGGTAGCCGACCTCAACCCTAAAAGCATTACCATCTCCGTTCGTCCCTCAACTGAATCAACATCCTGCGTGGAGTCTTCGTCCGGGAACACTACAAGGACAACCAAGGTTAGTATGAATGATACAAGTTCGTTTCCATCTTTCATAAGACTTAGTGAACACCATATGCTCGATGTAATAACCAGGTTGATGGTTGTGACTGTTCACTTAGGGATAAAGAAGCATTAACACCCAAACTAGAATTATTAGAATTATATTATTGCCAAGTACATGGTTGTGCATAAAGAGCAGAGAAAATTGATTCCTGAACTACCATGAATCTCCTTTTACCATTTGATCAATAGAACACATGCAAGGACTGATTCATAATGCCATTAATCGATTTCCTTAAAACACCTGATGTACACTGTTAATGGGGGCATGTTTTGAATATCAGACCAAACTGAGCCCACACATTACATACTGAAACCAAGTTGATCTGGGTATTTGACAGGCAATACTGACCTTAAAGTAATAATTGAGCCCTGTACCATCTTTCATTGCACCCACATTTTTCTGCACTGCTGCATTCACATGACCTGTCTTTGTATTTTCAGTTCCTTAAACAATTGGATCAGACCAATCAACATTGTCCTGCACCCTCCATTTATTCACTGCACATTAGATTACTCATTCATTGCATGCCTACATTTAGGAGGACCCCTCTTGTATTTATCACTACATTCAATTTGACACATGTACTACACCTACTTAGAACATCCTGTACATATGAGTCCCATTTGTTCAAAAGGCTCAGACCACCTGGGTTTTGAGAATGTTTCAATCCATTCATTATATCAAATGTTCATATCCTTCATTATACATCCAGGTATACATCTCGTTCCCTTCATATCCAGTTCTCATTTGTCCAACTGACTAATACTCTTGAGTATCATCCCATATACGTATTCATTTCAGTCCATATAGCCTTAGAGTAACTGAAAGCCCCAATGTATATATGTATAGTTCACTTGAAGGCATGATCATTCTATATGTTTTCATTCAAGCCTATACCCCGTCCTGTTCCTATTTCATGTGTTTAAACCCTTGTACATACCAGTCCATGCTGCTAGGATTATTGCAGTAGGCCAACACCCCTATACATGTAAACTGGAATGAGGGTGAGTATCAGATACTTTGTGATACTCCACATTAAGCATGTTCAGTTGTCAATTCTTTTTAATACCAATTGTAGGAGTATCTTCCTTGTTGAGAAGGTGTCAATCATTGCAGTCCAAATTACCTTGATATGTAAGTTCAGACCTTAGCTCATACATTTCCCTGCATATCCCAATTAACCAACTGCATCTTACATTATATTAGATATATCACTTTACCTCTTGCCTTCCTTACTGCTTTTAGCCATAAATTCATTACAGTATTACATATGACCTTTTCAGGATTCAATATATTCTGTCCTGCGTACACTGCATACCTGAGGATACATTCCTATATTACATTCACTGCATTGATGATACCAACATTTATGATCTGTACAGGAGAGTGTCCTACATGACCTTAGACCACTACATCCCTTTGGGTTAAGATAAGTTCTGCAGATGGTCCATTAATCATCTGCCATGTACACTTTTCTTGATGTCCTATTTTCTTTTTCTTCACTGTATTTAACTTTTAGTAGTCCCTCTTAGATATCTGTCCTACAGCCACAAGGCCAGTCACTCTACATCACATATGGCAGCCACACCCTTTCTCCTGCTTAAGCTATTAGGTATTGGGTCCATGTGGTATCAGATGAGAGGAGAGCCTAGGAGATGGGGTGACCAGTTAGGAGTAATGTGTGGCAGTGAGGTAAACCAGTGCACAAGTGCCTGGTGACAGAACCTGTGTACAAGAGGTTAATTGTTAAGGAAATCCTTGTGAACTGATGAACCAGTGAGGTCAGGTTCTCTTATAGCACCAGTATACATGTTAATGGGATTTATGTATCAGCATGTATCAGAGGTTGAAGGGGAGTGTAGGACTTTACTTGTACTCAGCCTTAACTTTAGAAGTTTAGTTTTGTTACCTGTACTGTCCTGCTCTCCAATAGTCCAGTAATAGGGTTCACCATCCTTGTTGAAGTTCAGATTTGAGAGGGAGCCATGGGGGATCGGGTTAGGCATTGAGAGTACAACAGGAAGTTGGGTACTCACTTTGTGTATCCGTCCCACATATGGATTTTGATATAATTCCCATACTATTGTACCTGTCCTATTGCTTGTATCAGTCACTGGTAGCAAGTAGTAGCCCTATTTTACTGTGATCTAGTCCTTATACTGCTATGTTAGTATCAGTTAGGATGATGTGTGAAGTCCCTTTTTCATTTCTGGGTGGTCCTAGTTGTTATGACATCAATCCTAGTTGATGTAGATGCCAAAATTCATCAGTACTAATGTGGTAGTACAGAGCAGGGGATTGAGTGTCCCCCATAAATGTCCTCCCTTTTACTGGTTGACCCAAGGGGTGTATGTGATCCTGGACTTAAGTTCATCCTAACTGTATTTCCTTCAGACCCTTCCTGTTAGTAGAAGACAGGACATCACTGCCTTCATAGGGGTTAATCTTGTTGGTTCACTAACCAGTCCACCTGAGTTTGACATTGATTCAGTCCAGTAAAGGAGAGGCTTTGTTCAGTCTGGGAAATTGGTTCAGCCTTTCACTCCACATAGTGTCCAATACATCTTGCAAGTTCAGTTTTCTATATATATTTGATTGCCTGTACCCATTCGAGCTAAAGTCTTTAGGATATCTATAGGACCTGCCTAGTTTCTGCAGGACATGTACCAGTAAGATAGCAGTAATGAAAGAGTGGTAAGTCCTACCTAAGAGAAACACATGTAGACAAGCATGAGGTATACACTAGATAGAACTATAGGTAACTTAGATGGGTTGCCTATCCAGCCAAGGAAACTAAGTTAATGTAAGGATTGGCCTAGAAGCTTAACCATATAAATAGATAAGTTTGTTTGTACCTCAAATTGTGTTTGATCACATTGAACAATCTAAACAGGTAAATTGGATTTGATTCAGTGCTCTGAACCTTACCAGCAGCTCAGGACCTAAGACAAGTATACTCTGTCTTTCTACACAGCTTTATTTACATATACTGTCTATTATTTTATCCAGTTTCTCATATTGTTGCCATGTATCTTTTTTATCACTGGTATATTTTTATCATTGCTTTAGACAGTGTTCACAGTTAGCCTTGTGTCTTATTGGTCGTGCCTTGACTGAGTCGTGCCTCCGTGTCTTGAACCTTGAAGCTAACCTGCGAGTCCACGATAGGGACGAGGGTTAGTAGTTATTGATCCACACCTGCGAGTCCACACTAGGGACGAGGGTGATGCTAGCCTGCGAGTCCATACTAGGGACGAGGGTTAGTAGTAGATGCTAGCCTGAGAGTCCACACTAGGGACGAGGGTTAGCAGTATAGGGTTTACGCCCGCGAGTCCACACTAGAGACGAGGGTGATGCTAGCCTGCGAGTCCACGATAGGGACGAGGGTTAGTAGTAGATGCTAGCCTGCGAGTCCACACTAGGGACGAGGATTAGCAGTATAGGGTTTACGCCTGCGAGTCCACACTAGGGACGAGGGTGATGCTAACCTGCGAGTCCACACTAGGGACAAGGGTTAGTAGTTCAAACCCGCGAGTCCACATTAGGGACGAGGGTTTGAGTATTCGTTTCGGTTATCCGTTGACATCTTGACATGAGTTCTCTAGTTCTTTGTTCAGCAGTTTATTTTCGTGTAGACAGTGTATAGATTCGTGCTTTATTCATTGCACCGTTTTACTTGTTTATTCCGTACTTTTCTCTATGCATAATAAACTGTTAGAAAGGCTCGTTTTTATGTATCTTGCTAGTCCTCTGAGGACCTGATGATCTCTTCAGGTTAGCCGCATTTGAGTCAGGAGCAGACAAGAAGGTTGAGTTAGCTTCAGATCACGATGCTTTGCAGTTGAGGTTACTTGGTTAGCAGGTTGTACTCAGTTAGTCCATTTCTTGTATTTCTCTATTTTTCCGTCTATTGGTAGTGGATTTGTGTCCACCGGACGTGACATTGAATCTTGGATATAATCAGTTATATTATTCAGTTTTCTTTGGTATTTCATTGATCTTGATCGATTCGATTATTCTGTGGATGAGATATAGTTACCATGTGATTCTAGATTGTAGTGACTTGTATTTAGACAGCGTACTACCGCCGACACTACGGCGTAGGCTGGGCTTGGACACGTTTCGTATCCGAAAAGCGGGTGCGGGTCGTGACAAGTTTTTTTGGTGGCCCATACAGGTCAACGTTAATCACTTCGGTTGCGTCACTGTACCGTCGTGAGCCTGCGAATAGGATTAGACACTTAGGATCTCATCCACATGTCTTGACTCATTATTGGCCTCTAATCCTTGATTTCATTGAATCCTTGAATTGCATTCTGCTTGAAATTCTCTTCAACGGCTAAAGTATTTTCTTTGGACTCTCAAAACAAGAACAACGTTGCACTGAACACTCTACCAACCGCAGGAGGAGGGCGAGCTTTTGCCACGATCACAGAGAACGCGGCGACACCACACAGAGCTAATGGTGGAAATTTTTAGTAGATTATAGTAGTAGCATTATTGAGGAGTATTATGTTTGAATTTGACTTGCAAAGATTCACAACAATTCCATAGCAAACTGTTAAATTATTCTTTCTAGTAGACTGCAGCTCCTTAAATTTCGAGGACAAAATTCGTTTAAGGGGGATAGAGTTGTCAACCCCTTGACCAAATTTTCTCCTATATTTTTTATATATTAATTATCATTGTCTCACAAATAAAATTTTATGCTTATTATATTAGTTTGTTTACTTTAAATACCAGCAGAAGGACCTATGGGTATAAAAGAGTTTATAGGGACCTGAATACAAAAATCCCTATTTCAAATTTCCTTTTCAAACCAATGCTTGAATTCAAATCAATTTCTGATAACTCTAACCAAAGATTTGGATGAGAGTGAATCAGATTCTTCCGACCTTCTCCAGGAATTCGAAACAAGGGTATATATGGGGATTGGTAGCCGACCTCAACCCTAAAAGCATTACCATCTCCGTTCGTCCCTCAACTGAATCAACATCCTGCGTGGAGTCTTCGTCCGGGAACACTACAAGGACAACCAAGGTTAGTATGAATGATACAAGTTCGTTTCCATCTTTCATAAGACTTAGTGAACACCATATGCTCGATGTAATGACCAGGTTGATGGTTGTGACTGTTCACTTAGGGATAAAGAAGGATTAACACCCAAACTAGAATTATTAGAATTATATTATTGCCAAGTATAGGGTTGTGCATAAAGAGCAGAAAAAATTGATTCCTGAGCTACATGAATCTCCTTTTACCATTTGATCAATAGAACACATGCAAGGACTGATTCATAATGCCATTAATCGATTTTCTTAAAACACCTGATGTACACTGTTAATGGGGGCATGTTTTGAATATCAGAGCAAACCGAGCCCACATATTGCATACTGAAACCAAGTTGATCTGGGTATTTGACAGGCAATACTGACCTTAAAGTAACAATTGAGCCCTGCACCATCTTTCATTGCACCCATATTTTTCTGCACTGCTGCATCCACATGACCTGTCTTTGTATTTTCAGTTCCTTAAACAATTGGATCAGACCAATCATCATTGTCCTGCACCCTCCATTTATTCACTGCACATTAGATTGCTCATTCATTGCATGCCTACATTTAGAAGGACCCCTCTTGTATTTATCACTACATTCAATTTGACACATGTACTACACCTACTTAGAACATCCTGTACATGTGAGTCCCATTTGTTCAAAAGGCTCAGACCACCTGGGTTTTGAGAATGTTTCAATCCATTCATTATATCAAATGTTCATATCCTTCATTATACATCTAGGTATACATCTCGTTCCCTTCATATCCAGTTCTCATTTGTCCAACTGACTGATACTCTTAGAGTATCATCCCATATACGTATTCATTTCAGTCCACATAGCCTTAGAGTAATTGAAAGCCCCAATGTATATATGTATAGTTCACTTGAAGGCATGATCATTCTATATGTTTTATTCAAGCCTATACCCCGTCCTGTTCCTATTTCATGTGTTTAAACCCTTGTACATACCAGTCCATGCTGCTAGGATTATTGCAGTAGGCCAACACCCCTATACATGTAAACTGGAATGAGGGAGAGTATCAGATACTTTGTGATACTCCACATTAAGCATGTTCAGTTGTCAATTCTTTTTAATACCAATTGTAGGAGTATCTTCCTTGTTGAGAAGGAGTCAACCATTGCAGTCCAAATTACCTTGATATGCAAGTTAAGACCTTAGCTCATACATTTCCCTGTATATCCCAATTAACCAACTGCACCTTACATTACATTAGATACATCACTTTACCTCTTGTCTTCCTTACTGCTTTTAGCCATAAATTCATTACAGTATTACATATGACCTTTCCTGGATTCAATATATTCTGTCCTGCGTACACTGCATACCTAAGGATACATTCCTATATTACATTCACTGCATTGATGATACCAACATTTATGATCTGTACAGGAGAGTGTCCTACATGACCTTAGACCACTACTTCCCTTTGGGTTAAGATAAGTTCTGCAGATGGTCCATTAATCATCTGCCATGTACACTTTTCTTGATGTCCTATTTTCTTTTTCTTTATTATATTTAACTTTTAGCAGTCCCTCTTAGATATCTGTCCTACAGCCACAGGGCCAGTCACTCTACATCACATATGGCAGCTACACCCTTTCTCCTGCTTAAGCTATTAGGTATTGGGTCCATGTGGTATCAGATGAGAGGAGAGCCTAGGAGATGGGGTGACCAGTTAGGAGTAATGTGTGGCAGTAAGGTAAACCAGTGCACAAGTGCCTGGTGACAGAACCTGTGTACAAGAGGTTAATTGCTAAGGAAATCCTTGTGAACTGATGAACCAGTAAGGTCAGGTTCTCTTATAGCAGTAGTATACATGTTAATGGGATTTATGTATCAGCATGTATCAGAGGTTGAAGGGGAGTGTAGGACTTTACTTGTACTCAGCCTTAACTTTAGAAGTTTAGTTTTGTTACCTGTACTGTCCTGCTCTCCAATAGTCCAGTAATAGGGTTCACCATCCTTGTTGAAGTTCAGATTTGAGAGGGAGCCATGGGG
Source organism: Iris pallida (assembly GCA_029216955.1). Classification (NCBI taxonomy): domain Eukaryota; kingdom Viridiplantae; phylum Streptophyta; class Magnoliopsida; order Asparagales; family Iridaceae; genus Iris; species Iris pallida. Next base: position 11,745,825 of record JANAVB010028818.1, on the reverse strand, counting down.
TATCGGGTTAGGCATTGAGAGTACAACAGGAAGTTGGGTACTCACTTTGTGTATCCGTCCCACATATGGATTTTGGTATAATTCCCATACTATTGTACCTGTCCTATTGCTTGTATCAGTCACTGGTAGCAAGTAGTAGCCCTATTTCACTGTAATCTAGTCCTTATACTGCTATGTTAGTATTAGTTAGGATGATGTGTGAAGTCCCTTTTTCATTTCTTGGTGGTCCTAGTTGTTATGACATCAATCCTAGTTGATGTAGATGCCAAAATTCATCAGTACTAATGTGGTAGTACAGAGCAGGGGATTGAGTGTCCCCCATAAATGTCCTCCCTTTTACTGGTTGACCCAAGGGGTGTATGTGATCCTGGACTTAAGTTCATCCTAACTGCATTTCCTTTAGACCGTTCCTGTTAGTAGAAGACAGGACATCACTGCCTTCATAGGGGTTAATCTTGTTGGTTCACTAACCAGTCCACCTGAGTTTGACATTGATTCAGTCCAGTAAAGGAGAGGCTTTGTTCAGTCTGGGAAATTGGTTCAGCCTTTCACTCCACATAGTGTCCAATACATCTTGCAAGTTCAGTTTTCTATATATATTTGATTGCCTGTACCCATTCGAGCTAAAGTCTTTAGGATATCTATAGGACCTGCCTAGTTTCTGCAGGACATGTACCAGTAAGATAGCAGTAATGAAAGAGTGGTAAGTCCCACCTAAGAGAAACACATGTAGACAAGCATGAGGTATACACTAGATAGAACTATAGGTAACTTAGATGGGTTGCCTATCCAGCCAAGGAAACCAAGTTAATGTAAGGATTGGCCTAGAAGCTTAACCATATAAATAGATAAGTTTGTTTGTACCTCAAATTGTGTTTGATCACATTGAACAATCTAAACAGGTAAATTGGATTTGATTCAGTGCTCTGAACCTTACCAGCAGCTCAGGACCTAAGACAAGTATACTTTGCCTTTCTACACAGCTTTATTTACATGCACTGTCTATTATTTTATCCAGTTTCTCATATTGTTGCCATGTATCTTTTTTATCACTGGTATATTTTTATCATTGCTTTAGACAGTGTTCACAGTTAGCCTTGTGTCTTATTGGTCGTGCCTTGACTGAGTCGTGCCTCCGTGTCTTGAACCTTGAAGCTAACCTGCGAGTCCACGATAGGGACGAGGGTTAGTAGTTATTGATCCACACCTGCGAGTCCACACAAGGGACGAGGGTGATGCTAGCCTGCGAGTCCACACTAGGGACGAGGGTTAGTAGTAGATGCTAGCCTAAGAGTCCACACTAGGGACGAGGGTGAGCAGTATAGGGTTTACGCCCGCGAGTCCACACTAGGGACGAGGGTGATGCTAGCCTGCGAGTCCACGATAGGGACGAGGGTTAGTAGTAGATGCTAGCCTGCGAGTCCACACTAGGGACGAGGGTTAGCAGTATAGGGTTTACGCCTGCGAGTCCACACTAGGGACGAGGGTGATGCTAACCTGCGAGTCCACACTAGGGACAAGGGTTAGTAGTTCAAACCGCGAGTCCACATTAGGGACGAGGGTTTGAGTATTCATTTCGGTTATCCGTTGACATCTTGACATGAGTTCTCTAGTTCCTTGTTCAGCAGTTTATTTTCGTGTAGACAGTGTATAGATTCGTGCTTTATTCATTGCACCGTTTTACTTGTTTATTCCGTACTTTTCTCTATGCATAATAAACTGTTAGAAAGGCTCATTTTTATGTATCTTGCTAGTCCTCTGAGGACCTGATGATCTCTTCAGGTTAGCCGCATTTGAGTCAGGAGCAGACAAGAAGGTTGAGTTAGCTTCAGATCACGATGCTTTGCAGTTGAGGTTACTTGGTTGGCAGGTTGTACTCAGTTAGTCCATTTCTTGTATTTCTCTATTTTTCGTCTATTGGTAGTGGATTTGTGTCCACCGGACGTGACATTGAATCTTGGATATAATCAGTTATATTATTCAGTTTTCTTTGGTATTTCATTGATCTTGATCGATTCGATTATTCTGTGGATGAGATATAGTTTACCATGTGATTCTAGATTGTAGTGACTTGTATTTAGACAGCGTACTACCGCCGACACTACGGCGTAGGCTGGGCTTGGACACGTTTCGTATCCGAAAAGCGGGTGCGGGTCGTGACAGCAGTGGGTATAATGAATCCTGTTCTCAGATTTTGACAGTGTATCAAAACAGCGTATGAATTCTCAAGACAGTGTGTGTGTGAATTTGTGTGTACAGTCACAGGTTCCTGTGAGCTTAAACCAGTGTGTCCATCTATATTGTATCAGAAAAAAGGAAAACTAGGATTGGGTGTACACCAAAATGAATCAACTGAATTTAAATGTTTACAAACCATTCAAGGAAAATGCATTGGCTAAATGGAACCAATGAACATCCACATGTTCAGGGAAAACCGAGTATAAATCTCAACCAAATCGAAATCATTCAAAACCCAAAACTGAAATCCCAAATTCCTAATACATATTCAGCTGTAAAACATGTAAATTAATCTTTGAAATTGGTTTTTAAATCGCTCAAAAAATAGGAATGTTCAGTTCAGGAAATTTACAGTGAAAGAACCCAGAATTCAGTGTAATATGCTTAAAACAAATCAGAGAATGAGAATTAGGGACTGCATAACAGTTTCCCACTTAACAGCCTATCCATATTCGAAATCCAACTTAACACAATTCAAAATCAACTAATATACTTGTGATTGATATGGAATTTAGCTCAGCAAATCAGTCTTCAAGAAGGAATGAGAATTCAGAACCCAATAGTTACAGGAATGTATCGGTCCACAGTCTACATATCAATTCATTCAACCAAACTCCATTCGAAATTCTAATTTCCAGTCACGAGCCATAAACCAACATTCCAGTAAACTATTACATGTATACATGAATCATTATGGGAATAAAAGCATCAAAATTCAGTATAATATAGAAATCAGTCTCAGAGTTTTCGAATAGAACACATGGTATCAGGAATAAATGGAAAATGCAATTCGAAAATCAAAATCGTAATAATAACCTAAATTACTGGTTGTTAAACACAAACACACATGAGCACGTGTCAAACAATGCATTCATGTCCAACCAAGTGGACACGAATGTGTCCAGCACTCACAAGACACGTATACGTGCACTGCATAGCACGCAGCGTCGTGCACGCGTGCTACGCGTGTCCCGCGCGTGACACAGGCCATGTGGTGACACGTGGCCTTGCGTACACGTGCGCCAGGGATAGGGCTATCCCTAGGACCGCCTGCACAGTGTCCACGACACGTGTCGTGTCCGTGCCAAACGTGTATCAGACGCGTTCCAGTACGCGCAACTGACAGCTCACGCGTGTCCCGTATGACCAGTACGGGGAGGAATTTCTCCTCGCACACAAACAAAATGCTCCCAAATTTTGGGAGCATGGTGGCATTCACTGCCCCAACACTCACACAAAATTTGGTGTGTCCATGTGTCCTGTGTCGGAAGAAATAGACCCCGTGATGCAGGACACAGTGCACAGTGATACGGACAGCGTGTTCGTGTCCTCGTGTGGACACGACACGATTCTAAAATCAAGAAAAAAACACAGAAATCAATAAGCAAACCCTAGATCTAGGATTCTATTCAAATATATTTGCAAAATTTGCAAATCAAATCGGTTCGGGCATTTCGTCGAACACCTAGCCTATAGGTTCGATACGTGTCCGATACGGACACGAAACCTAATGCAAATGATACAAAATTTCTACAGTAGCTAAGGGACACCTATTCCTAAGCCATCATGCAATAAAAATAGGATTAAATCACAATTTGAGGGTGGTTACCTATGGGTGTCAAATCCTCAAAAAGCTCCAAAGAGGGGTGTTCCTCTTGATAGCCAAACTTCACCAAATAGCTTCCAAGCTAAAATAATCTTCCATAAACAGCAAGAACAGGTGAATTAGAACCTAATGCAATTTGTTTGGATGGAAAAGGAATTAAATAGGATTTTCTAGGAATTAATGAATTTGGGGATTTACCTCTTTCTAAACTTGAGATCTATTTCCAAGAAAGGCTAACCCTAAATGATGGAGGCATTAAATAGGGTGGGATTCCCTAGGTGGCTGGTCATAAGCTCAAAAATTAGGGTTAGGGTTCACTAAATGGCCCATGGGCTTAAGTCATGATCAATTAAATAATTAAGCCATAAGTCATTTCATGAAACCACAAGCCATGACTTAAATTCACTTAAACTAATCCTTCCAATCCAAAATTAGTTTCTAATGACTAAAAATGGGTTAACCTAAGTTAGACTAGGGTCACCATGGCTAGGGTTAGCTTCTAGGCTAGTCCACTAGGTCTCAACAAGTCAAGGTCAACTAGAACTCACCAATTCAACAAATCACCAAATAATTCAAATAAGTCAAAAAGACCAAATTACCCCTAGGCTAAAAATGATAATTAAATCATCCTAATGATATGGTTAGGCTCTAGGTCATGCAGTCTCTAGGGTTTCACTAGCAGCACATCAAAATCACTAAGTCATGACTTAAACCAGATTTTAAATAGTTTAAAATTATTAAAAATAACCAAAAATCATAATGTGAAATAAGTATCAATAAATAATAATTATAATTACAAAATTTCAAAATTACCCTCATCTGAAAAACTGGGTGTTACATAAAGGCTGGGCCACTACCCTCTCAATTACTGTCAGGACCAGATCAATGCCCCGACTGAACTTTGCTGTCTCCCTCTGCTGTTGGGCCTGCTGGCCCTCCATGAACTGCTGAAAGAAAGTGAACAACTGGACTGCATCCATGGATCCTGAAGACGGCTGCTGCTGGAACATCTCTGGAATCACCGGGCTCTGCCTGCGCCCTGCTGCTGGTGGAGGGGCTCCTCCGAACGCACCTGAAACGCCTATCCCAGTTGGCATGACTGGGGCTGCGGCACCGGGAGCTGGCTGCTGCTGCTAAGGACGAGAGGTGGCAGACCCCTCTGCAGTATCCCTTGGTCCGGAGCGATGAGATCTCGTCTCAACCATCCTGGAGACAGATCAAACAAGGAATCAATACTGAGATAGAAGCGATAAATCAAGGAAGGATAGTTAAATTTTTAGGAAGACTAATCAGCAAGATGTATAGATGGCATGAATTAAAGTAGAATTTTTCCTAACTGTGATTGAGTGCCTCTCCGTTAAAGCCTATCTCTCAATCCTATAGCAGGCTCGCAGCAGTACAACTAAGTCGTCGTACTACCACGATATTACACTAATATGACTTTCGACCTGTATGGGCCACCACTAAAATGTGTCACGACCCCATCCACTGTGAGGGTACGAGTACGTAACAGCGCCCAGCCTACACCACAGTATCGGCGGTAGAACGCTGTCCTAGGTTACTATCTAATCAACAACTCACGTAATTATATAATATACTTGTCAAATCTCAACTCCGAACGAAGAACAAGTATAGATATAATGAAATCTCAATCACAGTCTAAGCAGGATAAGATAACACAAAAGTTTATAACTAAAGACTAAACAACAACAATTATAAACTACTAAATAATAATATCTCAATAAACTCAGTACAACTCATATCTCAAGTTATTACAATTCAAGTTCTAAAACATAAAAACTAACCAGTCTACTAGCTAGTCTCCCGATCACTCCTGAGTGTCGGGGCCAAAGGTAGCAAATCCCTCGTCAGGTCCATAATGAGTAGGGCAAGTATCCTCAGGGCAATCATCTGTAAAATTTCAACAGGTCCAGTCAGGACAGAAACGAGCACAATCTCATCTAGAAAACCCAAGTAAATGATAGAGAACTATAAAGCAGTTATAGACAGTTGTATTGATGAACATGGCAGTTATATTCAGGTGATGGTATAGAGAGACAGATAAAGTACAAGAAAAGTAAGTAACAAAACAAAAGAAGAATCATGGCAATAAAGACTGTAAAATAAATCTAGCTGAACTAGAGTGACATGATGAGTCCAGACAGTACAATATAAGTCGAGTGTAATCCCAATGTGAGCCTAATACAAGATGAGTCGAATGTGATTCTAATCATTGTTCTAATAAGGTGACTCGAATAAGGTGGTACGAATAATGATTCACATGATGTTCTAACAATGATTCGAATAAATTCTCCAAATGTGTTTTAAAATACTGAGATAGACATGTAAACGACTAAGGGTAATACGGTACACCGTACACCTGGCCAAGTGTGGGATGGCTATCGTTCGAATATCATTCACAGAGGGGTGGTTCGAATAATAGGAATGTTCACATGTCTAATCAGTATTTCCTCCGCCCATTCTAATACAAGTGAATCCATAATCCGACACATCAATCGAATACAAGTCCAACCAGCACATGAAGATGCGAATAGGTGGTTCGAATAGCGCGAATGGTGATTCGAATAATAGAGGCAAGACGAGTAAAGTATGTGTGTCGTATACATGAATTCGGAAGTAATAATACGTGTTTGTAACAAAGAATCACATACAACTAACTAGAACTGAAGTACATTAATTGACAAGTAAATGAGAGAACTATCAGAGAATGTACTCGTCTGACACTCTGAAAAGTGTAGTATAATATCAGATGCCTGTACTAGAGTCACAATGTCCTAAACAGAGTAATACAGGTTATAATGTGTTTAAAATAATATAAATGGAGTTTATGATACAATCTACATGATACTAAGTCAATTCTAGGTCAAAGTCAACTCTAAGTCAACCCTGGTCAACTGTCTAGGTCAAACTAGGTCCAAGTCAAACTTGGTCAACTCTGGGTCAACCCAAGTCAAACTAAGAGCCTAAGTCAACTATCTAGGGTTTAGTCAAACTATATTCAACAAGTCACTTAGGCTGTTGGGTCAACATCTAGGTCAACCCTATAGGGCTAACTCATAATAACCCATAGGCTAATATATCTAGGATACCTTAGGATGCCATATAGGCTAATATGTCTATATACATATCACTATATATACTATCAACCTATAGTCCTAGGCGTATATCCCTCTTATGTAACACATGATGTATCATATAGAATCAAGCTTAACTATATATCACATCTATATATAACATATATACAATATTGTGAACCCTCAAACAAACAACTCACACTATTCCTCACCCTCTCAAACCATGTGGCCAATGGACCAAGACTAATCTGTCCAACCAAAGGAGATATCCCTGCTGCAGGGCAAACTACCAAGGCAAGAGCCAAGTGCAGCAGGTAGCATATACTGCTGCCGTAGAGCAGCAGTCCCATGCCTTGATCAGGGTACAAGGCTCCTAACATTGGCCAAACCGACCTGTACTGGCCACTGTATTTCCTGTGTGCAGTACAAGGTGTGTCTCTCAAACCCCTACTGCTCTACCTTCCAACCACTGACAAACTCTCAATATCCTACACCCTATCACATATCTAGTACCATAGATAAATACCACATCTATGGCCCCAACCTAGTACCTAACTGTCATTCCCTTACATAACCCAACTGCTACTGTATGCCCATGCCCTCTCCTGGACACACATCTTAAACTCTCGCCTAGACACTATTTGGTACTCTAAGCTAATCAAGCACACACAAACACTCAACCAAATCACAGATACCTACCCTTCCTATAACTGAACACTAACTCAATACTAGTCTTAGGCATTAGGGACACTATCACATATCTAGTAACATGGATCCCCCTACTCACCTACTCTCTGTTCAGGTATGCAGGGGCCAAGTGCCCCTGCCTACTGCAGTCAGTTCCCCCAAACTTGCTGCTAAGCTAAACCCCACATTCCTATGCTCTGGACTAAAAATGATGACTTAAAATACAAGAAAATATGGACTGAACACACCATGATGTAGGGCTGAAAAGAGGTGTCACTCAAGTCCAGTGTGTGAATCAAATCAATATTGTGTCCAGGAATTTAAATCATGGGTTCAGTTAACAGTGTGTAGGAAAATAGGAATTTAAATGTGTGAGTGTATAGTGTACATGTGCATATGGCAAGTGTCCAAAGTGAATCATGTATTAAATGTGATTGTGTCAAGCATGTGTCATACAGAGAAGTGTGTGTGAGCATAGTGTCATATAGGTTTAGTTCTCAGGAAAATTGGGATTAAAATGACAGTTTAACATCCCAAATCAAATCATAAATCCATTTCTCAAACACAAAACTTAAACTATCATTAATAGTGAACTATACATGTGTAAGTGAAACAAATATGGCAATTAAACATCAACATAAATCAGTTTAGAGCACATTATGTTCAGAAATGGGAAACTGGAATTGCACGTATCAGTAAACTCCCAAATTCGAATCAAACTTCTATGAAATCCCAATAATTCTAACCCCAAACACACATGTATGAAATCCAGTATAAAACATACCAAATAATCATTCAACTAACGTATCATCTAGTTCTTTAAACTCTAAAAATGACAGAACATGCATACTGATATCAGGGAATTAGGATTTTCCTATTTCGAATTAGAAAATAAATGAAAACCCAATGAAATGCCAAAATAAAGTGCACATATATGTGTTAGGCATGAATATGTGTCAATAGAAGTGATTTCGTGTCCATACAAGTCGACACAACGTATCCAAATACTGAAAACCAGGTATCATAGAATAACAGTGTCAGCAGCCTCATGTAGAGGTGCAGTACGAGCTAGGACACGACACACGACACCATAGGGCTCGTGCTCGTATCCTAGGGTGCGCTACGGATAGGGCTAGGGTTCCATCACCATGCACCGTGTCGGCGTGTCGAAGTTAAACGCGCATATCAGTGCGCGTTTTCAACCGTGTGACGTACAGTGTCAATTCATGCGGGTGGGATTTCTTCTAGTCCGCTCGATAAAATGGCCTAAAATTTTGTCTGTGTCATTTTAGTCATGTGTCCTAGGTGTCACCTTAATCTCGTGGCAAGACGTGCAGTGTCGTGTCCGCTACAGTGCCCGAGCAGCAGGGCATTGAGCGCAGCCTGCTGCGTGCGTGTTCGTGTCGTCGTTCTGACACGACACCACACAAAAACCAACTCAGTCATCATGAAACCTAAAGTACACATATAGATCTACAATTTCATATAATTAGTTTTAAAAAAATCGAAAATAAAATCCTTAGGGGCATTTCGTCGAACACCTATGTACATACGTTGATACGTGTCCGATACGGACACCAAACGGACACAAAATCTATCCAAATTCTAGGGACAGCTAGGGGACTCCTAGATCTAGCCCTAAATGCAAAGAAAATAGAATTAAAATATAATTTAAGGGGTCTTACCTATAGATGCAAATAGCAAAAAAAAAGCCCCAAAATGAAGTGTTCCTCCTTGCTAGCTCGGATCCCCAAATTGCTCAAAATCTGGGATTACTCTCCATAAACAGAAATAGAATGGTATTAGGCACTATTGCAAGAAACTAGGGTTAAAAAGGATTTAAAATAAGAAATCTATGGATTGGGGAAGAATGGACAAACATTTCCTTTCCTATGCGTTGAAATGATATAAAAGAGGCAAGAACTAATGAATAAGTGTTTATATAGGGTGGGGATCCCTATGTGGCTGGTCACTTAGGCTTTGGTTAGGGTTAGGGCTTCTAGTTATGGGCCATGGGCTTAAGTCATAAGTCATTTAATGAAAATCACAAATTATTGTATTAAACCATAAGTCATTTCACTTAAACTTGATTTCCTATTTCAAAACTAAATCCTAAGTGACTAGAATGGGCTAACTTAATTTAGACTAGGGTTACCATAGCTAGGGTTAGCTTCTAGGCTAGTCTACAAGGTCTCAACTAGTCAAAGTCAAAATCACAAGCCATGACTTAAAAAATAGTTTTAAATTGATCAAAAATCACCAAAAATCATAATGTGATATAAATACAAATAAATTATAATTATAATTATAAAATTTCAAAATTACCCTCATTTTAGAATCTGGGTGTTACAAATAGCGTTCATTCTGCAGTGCTATTAAAAGAGCGAACAATAGCAGTTTATCTATAGCATTCGAGCCTCCCTACTATTATAATATCATCATCCATAGCGTTCATTGTGAAGTGCTATTAAAAGTTCATACAATAGCAGTTTATCTATAGAGTTTATGTCTTCCAGCTATTTTGCTGTTAACAGAACTTTATATAGCGTGTTATGAACGCTGTTAAAGGTATAGTTTTTTCTGGATGCTGCTTATGTTGCTATGCCCGTATGTCAAAGTAAGGTATCCAGTTCGATTAGGAGCAACTATCTACTGTTCCAATCATGGAAGAAGCAACACAGTTTTTTTTTATGTTTAAAAAAAGTTATAGCATGTTATGACTGTTATAGGAGCGATCCAATTTTGCTGTATAATTTATAGCGTTCTCGATAGCGGCGTTTTCGTCCGTTAGATATTCAGAAATTAAATCGCTACCGTCACTACAAAATTATGGTAATTTAGTGACTAACTGGACAACTAATCCTTTTTCATTGCTAACTTAGCGACAAACTAGCGACTGATTTTCTAGTTATTGATAATTAGTTTAATTAATGAGATAGTTAATCGCCAAGCCTTTCCTAGATTGTTGCTAAATTTTTGCAATTATCAATGACAAAAATTTTGCGTTGCTAAGTAGTCCGTAATTTCTACATAATACATAGCGACTAAATTTTTAGTTGCTGCAAAAACCTGCCCCAATTTTCTTTCCCGCCCAAAACACAAAAGTCACAACTTCTCCCCCAAAACCTAACATTCCCTCCCCAAAACTCAAAAGTCACAGCTTCTCCCTCCCTCATCCGCACATCCGACCCCCTCCTCCAGACTTCTCCCTCCCCCATCCAAAACTGCCGCCTCCTTCTCCCCCCTCCTCCTCCCTCTCTCCTCCGTATATCCGCCCCCTCCTCCAGACTTCTCCCTCCCTTACCTAAAGCCGCTACCTCCTTCTCCCTCCCTCCTCCTTCTCCATCCCTCGTCCGCACATCCGACCCCCTCCTCCAGACTTCTCTCCCCCCACCCAAAGCCGCCGCCTCCTTCTTCCTCCCTCATCCTTCAGCACATCCGACCCCGTCCTCGCTGTTGCTTCCTCGTCGACTCCTCCCTCCTCAAGACTTTACCTTCGCCTCCTCCTCCAATCTAAAGTCGACGCCATCCGCCGCCTCCTTGAAGCTGGTATTTTTTTTAAAGTTATTTTAGTTTGAACTTTTTTCAATGCATCAATTTTTTGAAGTTATTTTGGTTGGAATCAATTTTGGTTTGGTCTGCATTTTGTGTGCTTCTTCAAAATTATCTTTTGGAAGAATTTTAGATCATAACTTTTTGATTGAGCTCAATTTCATTTACATGTAAATTTTATCATATAGATTTTTTTAAATCCCAAATGCTCCTATATCAATTAGAAGATTAGAAGATGGGAGTTTAGCAGGCTTATATATTTGACTGCTTGGGTCTCATGTTCACATCAATAATCCATTAGCAGTTTACTTATTGACCCGAGGGTCTAGGACGGGTTCATTTCATATAGATTGAGTGGTGACGAATGGGACTTCCAAACATTTTGATACACGTCTACATATTTTAGCATATTTTGATGCATCTTTTGTATGATTCCAAACATTTCATTTCATATAGTTTGCATATTTTGATGTGAATTATTTCTTTACACTAATGCATTCTGTAATAGCCTTCTGACATGATATGGGTGCACATATAATAACGAGAAAGAAATGCTATAAAAACTAATTTGTATCGAAAAGCTAATCGAACGTTATTATGAAACTATAGCATTCGTAAATGCTATGTAAACTCTATAGCATTTGTCACTGTTATAACAAGTCTATAGCGTTCATGGACGCTATAATAACTAAATAGTGTTCATGAATGCTATTACTATCCTATAGCGTTCTTATATGCTATAAGACTTATATAACGTTCATAAATATTATAACCTGTCTATAGCGCCATGGAACGCTATAATCCATCAATAGCATTTATGAACGCTATAACTTTATAGTGTTCTTGTACATGGGGCAATTATAGCGGGCCGAATACGCTATAATAGGTATTCTACAGCGTTCAGAGCATGCTATTATCCCATATTTGTTGTAGTGAACCCACTAACACAAGGATACCATATCAATCTTTGTTATATTGGCATCCCAATACCAATACCTTGGTTGGAATCAAATACCTTAACTTGGGTAAACCTATACCTTACCTTGATATCTTGATACCTTACCCTGGTATCTTGATACCATACCTTGGTCATAAGGTAAACTAATAATTTACCTTGAAGGTAAAGGTAATTCATATTTACCTTAAGATCTAACTTGGTATCATGAGATACCAAGATACCCCTCAAATATCTAATTAACTAACTATCTAATGTACTAACATAACATCTTAACTAATATCTAACATATAACCTATAGAGACTAACTTGCTAATATACCAATATGTAGAACTAACATAACCTACTAACATATCAATATCTAACATCAAACTATCTAACAACATATCAAATATCTAACAAAATACTAACCTCTACTATCTAACTAACACTCATACTAACAAATATAACTTACACTAACATATAACAAACTCTAACATATCTAACCCTCTACTAACCAACATCTAACAAATATACTAACATATATAACTTACAATAATATATATATATATATATATATATATATATATATATATATATATATATAGTGTGTGTGTGTGTATATATATGTATGTGTGTGTGTATATATATATGTACTATATTATACATATACTCGACAACCTATGATACCTACAATCACTTAATATTCATACTACATAGGCTCATAGGTTACACAAAATGCCTATGTCGTATAGTCACTCTTCTACTTAAAACCAATACTGTACCAATTGGGCCTTCACTAAATTCTAGGATTAAAGTATGTCGTAGCCCTTCATGTTAGCTTTCCGAAACTTCAAACGGATCATATTTTCGTGTCCGAAAGCTCCAGGAATCGCGAAAACACCGAAACGTGTTTGTCTTTCAGACAGCTGACACTCAAATAATTTTACAGAAAATTCTAGAATAATTTTGGCTTATTAAAATATATATATTTAGAAAGCTAACTTCGACACGATTCTTTTAACAAAACGAGAGATTAATTGGAGTTTTGAGCTAAAAGTTATGACATTTCTAAGTTGCTATGGCTACTAAAAACATGGATGAATATTATGACGAATTTGAGTTGTTTTGGACAAAAGAAACACATGTTGGCCAAGATACTTGGATACCAACATAGGTATCCAAATGAAACTCATTCTAACCATCCTAACTAAGATCAATCCACTCTCTAACCATTCTAAAACTGAATTTAAGACACAATTAATCCTATTAGGCAATAACCAAACACATGTGGTGTCCTAATTTGGGATCTATCAAGTAGGACACAAAACACATATCTAAAATCCTCAAGAGAGCTCCAAATGGCCTCAAACTTGAATCTAAAGGGGGTACATACATGGAGGTGGATCCTATGGATTCAAAACTAACTAATATGCATAGGAAATCAATTTAGAGGGTTGGCTTTACTTATTGGGAGTTCAATCCCAATGACACTCTCAAGGACACGGTTCCGACACAAAGATCTTTCAAAAAGGACACTCCTCCTTGTACTTTGCTCCAAATCTTTGCTAGCACCCTCCCTTGGTAGTATGAGAAGGTTGGATGGAAGTTTTGGTGGAGGGATGTAAGGATTTGGAGATCAAATCAAAGAGGGAAGCTCTCTAATTTGGGAAAGAACACTTTGTGAAGGAAAAAAGGTAAGATGGAATAAATGAAAAGGGGACACCTATGCTTTATGTGGCTGCCATAGGAGGACCTAATGAGCCTATGTGAAATATCCAAGATGCCCCTACAAGTCTCATTTTGGTCCACTTAAGTCATGACAAGGTTTGAGGTAAAAAAAGGTCAAGTTTAAGTCTCTAATTTAACCAATCTAACTAAGTGGGATTAGTCTAATCTTACTAACTTAATCTTGGGGTCCCGTCTAGAGTCTAAACTACCTGGGTCACTAACACAAGTCGGAACGAGACGAAACTCAAACCCGACTAAACAAATCCCATAAAATTAATATTAAAATATAAAAATTCCCAAAATATTAAAATATAAAAAAATGACCAAAATCACAATACATCAATTTAAATAATATTAAAATAATCTAAAATTCACCAATTAAACAAAATCTTAAATAATTCAAAAGTCATTAATATAATCACACGGGTTAGGCCTCCATGGTCATGGTTAGTCTCTGGCTAAGCAGCTCTAAGGTTACACTAGCAAAAGGACAAAATCACAAAACACTAATTTAATGATATTAAAAATAATCAAAATTCACCAATAAATCAATAACATGATTTAAATCTATTATTAAATGATTAATTTTACAAAAGTTTGAAACTATCCTTATTTTAGAAAAGTGGTGGTTACAACCTCCTTAAAATAATTTTGTCCTCGAAATTTAAGGTGGTTGTACTCTTCCCTAGGTTAAACCACCAACAATCAAGGTCAAAACTACTATCTAGCAACACACAAGATCAGGGTCCTACTGGTCGGGAATTTAATAGTCTCAACAGGGTCATTACACTATCTAGCACAGCAAAACACAATCCAAGAGATACTATTGGAATATACAACAATCATGGAAAAAGGACGGAAGAAGAACAAAGGACAGACTGCTAACCCATCACCTGTTGCATCGGCCTCCTCGGTGGTCAACGCAGGAACCTGCCCGGCTGGGTATATCCCTTTGCTGGTGCGGGACATGACGCTGTTCCACAGGTGGCCTAACTCCATCTCTCTGCCCTTGGTATGGATACTGGCCAGGACGATGAAGGGTTAAGAGAAAATTCTTAACCAGATGTTCCGTTGATCCACAGTGCAAGCACACTTCCAGCCTCTTCCGTACACCTCCCAAGAATGGCCTGACCTCCAACAGTAGGTACAGGTAAGAGCTGGATGAAACTGTCTCGGAGGCTGCTTCTGATCTAGTTGTACTGGAGCTCGTATCGTCGCATGAAACCGCTGAACCCGGGCCCTAGATGGAGCCTGGAACCGCTGTTATGGCGACTGAAAAGATTGATGCAGAAATTTGGGAGCTCAAATGAATGGAACACAAGTAAAATATGGATAGTAGGCTTAAAGTGGGTCATGCTCATACTTTGGGTCGTCAAGTTTAGGTCAAAATGGTGTCTCTAATTCGAATCAAAAATAAAAGTGACTTCATGGGATGAATCAAGATTGGATCTTGGTCAGAAAAGTCATGCGACAAAAATGAAGCACAAGATGGTCTGTCTGAGTGGGACACGACGGTCATGGGTGTAGGGTGTCTTGTCTAGATCGTGCATGTGAAGTTGGTTTTGAGAAAACAACTAGTCTTATGCTCCTAATTTAAAAGTTATGACAATATGCATATGATACTCATAAATAAAGTAGGAATTGGTCAAATTGATCCGGAAGTTGCGATACAAAAGTAGTATAAGGGAACAAGTTTGAGTGGGACATGATATATTAAAATGAAGATAATCTTGTCTACTTCAAACTCATGAAGGAAGTTTTCAAAGATTGACATATCTGACGCTCCAGAAATCAAAGTCACGGAAGAACACTCGTCTATCTAGAATACTCCTTCCAGGGTGTCTACCCAAGTCTATTTACTGTCTACACAAGGCACTAACTCCTCTATATGATACTAGGATGGTACCCCTATACTAGGTTGTCCATGCCTCTTCTCCAACTAGTCACTAAACTATTTTGGTGCCTAAACTTCTATAACATTTTAGATACCTTGTCTCTTGCTACTAGGATACTCCTCCTATCCTGGTTCTTGGTGAACCTCCTATCTTAACACTTATCAATCACTCTAGGGTTCTCATCTATATCTAATTATCAAACCATACACCTTATTTTCTAACCATACTCTAAACTATTAACACAATTAATCAAGGACATAGACCAACTACAAATCACCAAGCCATCATACTATGAAGCAATGTTATAGATTTCGCTAGGCGGAGTCGGTGCGTTGAGAGCCCGACTAGCGCCTAGGGCGCCTAGGTGGCGCCTAGGCGCCGATTTGATTTAATTTTTTTTTGCTCATGACTTTCTATATAAATAATATGTATGTTACACTTATAGACACAAAAGTTATAGAGCATTTATGGCTAGTGTTGCAATGTTTAAGACTTGGTACGATTATTATGGGTTCGAATCCCATGTTTCTGTTTTGCTATAAATTTTTTTTCTACTTTAAAAAAAACATATAAGGGGGAGGAGAGGAGAGAGAGTCAGTAGACTTCTCTCCCCCCTCTTCTTCCTCCCTCCGCTCCCCTCTGCCCTCCTTCTCCCCTCCGCTCCCCTCCCCTCTCCCCCCCTCCCCTCCGCTCTCCTCCTCCTCCCCTCTTCGCTCCCTCCTCTCTTCCTCCCCTCCGTTCCCCTCTTCCCCCCTCCTCCCCTACGACGATGACGACGACGTCGACGACGACAGTAGCAACAACCACAGCAGCGACAGCAGCAGTCGGCGGCGACGGCGACGGCGGCAGGTAAGTCTTTAATTTTGTCGAATATATATATTTTTATTTTTTTCTTGAAAATTTTAAAATAATTAACCCTAACCCTAACCCTAGGCCCGACTAGGTCCGACTAGGGCCGCCTAGGCCTGCCCAGCGCCAAGGCCGGCCGCCTAGGGCCTTTTCGGTACGGCCGGCGGCCGCCTAGGCCGATTTTTAGAACACTGCTATGAAGAACTTATAATAAAATGAGACTCTACAAGGACCTGGTCTACAGAACTGGAAGTATCCTTACTCCTAAGATAATTGATAATAGAACAGAATTTATAATAACAGGAATAAATGATGGAGATGACATGTTAGAACCCTTCACAAGATACAATCTGATAATCATACGCATCTGTCCAAAATCATGATACTTAGAATCACCACGCTAGTAGGGTCCATAACTGGGGCATGCACCTCTATAATCATATCGTCTGGAATCTTTGCTATGCCGACTAGTATAGCTACGAGAAATCCCAAATCTCATAATCAAGATATGTACATCCGAATTCAGGTCTCTATGTTTCTGCCACACCGGCTAATATAGCTGCGATAAACTCCAAGTTACACAACCAAGTAGACGTTTTACCTTCCCTATTATTTTCGTCAACATATGTCATCAGAAGATATCGTAACTCAGGCTATAACATTCATCTCGATATGAAAATCAAAATCAATAATAATTCCATCAAAATCCAACTCAAAAATAAGGAGTAAAGGTGAAATAGAAATAAGAGGAAAGGAATTCAAATTGAAGTTCACAACAAGATTCTCAAGGGTCGTCCGAGAAATCTCTCAAAAGTCTTAACTGTGATTGGGTAACTCCTATCATAACCTAGAACCTATATCCTAACTGCAGGCTCGTAGCAATACTCTAAGTCGAGCACTACTACAAAATCGTATTAGTTACGACTCTGACCTGTATGGGCCACCACAAAAACGTGTTATGATCCGCACCCTGATTAGGGACACGAGCACGTGGGTACGTCCAGCCTACGCCGTAGAATCGGCTGTAGAACGCTGTATATGTGTACTAGAAAGTATAGAATCTAGACACAATATATATGTACCTGTCATCTCCGTACGGAGGTATATAATCTCAACTCAATCACAAGACATCTAAGGAAGATAGGCACGAATATCATAAAGATATAATAGAAATATATAAACTGAAAAAGGTGCGAAGTCAAAACACAGTTTAGAGTTAAAGATATAACACAAGAATCCAAAATATAACATATAACATAAGTCTCAATACTAGCTGGAACGCAGTCCCGTCAAACCTATCTAACAGTCTAAGCTGGAGGTAAATCCTCTACTTGCACCAAGGG
The DNA here is from genome assembly GCA_029216955.1 of Iris pallida. Classification (NCBI taxonomy): domain Eukaryota; kingdom Viridiplantae; phylum Streptophyta; class Magnoliopsida; order Asparagales; family Iridaceae; genus Iris; species Iris pallida. The sequence goes on along the minus strand of JANAVB010028818.1, from coordinate 11,727,895 downwards.
TAATGTCTCATCAAAATTTCTATCCTGGCCATACCCGTAAAAGGTAGAGCAATCAGCCAACATGTCCTCTGTAAACATCAACGGTTATCCTGTCAGAAAAATGAGCAAGTACACCTCCAACAACAGTTCTATTATATTGACAAATGCTGTAAGAGACAATCACAATTGAATACAAGATGAACATATCAAGATGGAAATATAACTGGATATGTAAAGCATAAAATCATGCCAAGGTGTATCATACAGGAAAGTAGAACTGAATAGGAATATATATGATGTAATAAATATAAAATATAAATAGTGCCTCGAGTATTATAGCATTATGTGATCGATATGGGTCAAGATCAGGCTGTTCCATATGACCGGCTACAAGTACGAAAACTCGACCCGGCCAAAATGGAAAGCTATGGAACAAGTAGTAACAGATCAGGCTACACCCTACGTGCAGTGAGGGTGGAGCTATGAAACAATTAGTAACTCAAGGTGGGTTTTGATCACATAACCTATAATACTCTCCATCCCCGAATAGTATACGGATCCGGACATAGCACATCATGACACAAAATTTTCTAAGAAGGTAGCTACTCCCTCTCAGAAATCGATGTCAATACAAGTACAAGAACAAGATCGAACAAGTACCAATATCCAAAAAAGTACAGGAATGACATCTCATGCCAGGAATTCGATATATACTAGTCCGTGCACCATCGTGTCGAGAAACAAGTAAAACACTATAACTGAATCGGATACAGAAGATGTCAAGACAAAGAACCACTATCAGAGAAAGTACTCGCCTGCTGTCCTGAGCTGTCAAGTAAGGTCGATGCTCAGAGTGATCTCACAGACCTAAAGATGAGGTATTGTAAGTTAATTAGGGTTTAACAGAGTTAAGCATAATTTTCTAATGTATGATATGCAATCTAGGTCAATCTTAGTCCAACTAAGTCAAACTAAGTTATATCAAGTCAAACTAGGTCAAACTAAGTCACACTGAGTCACACTAGGTCACAGAAAGTCAAACCAAGTCAAACTAGGTCAAACTGGGTCAAATGTTGACTTACAGTTGACTTTTGGTCAACTGGTCAACTCTAGGTCAACTATGGTCCACCTTGGGTCAAACTAGAAGTCAAGGTCAAGCTTCTAGAGTTTTGGTTAAACTTAGATTAGTGGTCAACATCTATGATACTTAGGATATATTAATATATATACATACCACATATATCCTTACCCATATAGTACCACCCTAACACATACATATAGATATCATATATCAAGTATATCCTCATTATGAACCATAACCTATATCTATATACTCTCATAATATATATAGATACTATATAATCTAAAAATATATACCTATCTATATAATCCTTCCATATTCTAACATCACATATTCAAACTCAAACACTTATACACTAACCCACTAACACTAGGATACCATATCAACCTTGGTGATATTGGCATCCCAATACCAATACCTTGGTTGGAATCCAATACCTTAACTTGGGTAAACCTATACCTTACCTTGATATCTTGATACCTTACCTTGGTATCTTGATACCATACCTTGGTCATAAGGTAAACTAATCATTTACCTTGACGATAAAGGTAATTCATATTTACCTTAAGATACTAACTTGGTATCATGAGATACCAAGATATCCCTCAAATATCTAAATAACTATCTAATGTACTAACATAACATCTTAACTAGTATCTAACATATAACCTATAGAGACTAACTTGCTAACATACCAATATCTAGAACTAACATAACCTACTAACATATCAATATCTAACATACTAGATATCTAACATCAAACTATCAACAACATATCAAATATCTAATAAAATACTAACCTCTACTATCTAACTAACACTCATACTAACAAATATAACTTACACTAACATATAACAAACTCTAACATATCTAACCCTCTACAAACCAACATCTAACAAACATACTAACATATATAACTTAATAATATATATATATATGTACTATATCATACATATACTCGACAACCTATGATACCTACATTCACTTAATATTCATACTACATAGGCTCATAGGTTACACAAAATGCCTATGACGTATAGTCACTCTTTTACTTAAACCAATACTGTACCAATTGGGCCTTTACTAAATTCTAGGATTAACGTATGTCGTAGCCCTTCATGTTATCTTTTCGAAACTTCAAACGGATCGTATTTTCGTGTCCGAAAGTTCCCGAAATCGCGAAAACAACGAAATACGTTTGTCTTTCGGACAGCTGACACTCAAATAGTTTTACAGAAAGTTCTAGAATGATTTTGGCTTATTAAAATATATATTTGGAAAGCGAACTTCGATACGGTTCTTTTAAAAAAAATAAAAGATTAATCGGAGTTTTGAGCTAAAAGTTATGATATTTCTAAGTTGCTATGGCTACTAAAAACGTGGATGAATATTATGACGAATTTGAGTTGTTTTGAACAAAAGAAACACATGTAGGCCAAGATACTTGGATACCAACATAGGTATCCAAATGAAACTCATTCTAACCATCCTAACTAAGATCAATCCACTCTCTAACTATTCTAAAACTGAATTTAAGACACAATTAAGCCTATTAGGCAATAAACCAAACACATGGGGTGTCCTAATTTGGGATCTATCAAGTAGGACACAAAACACATATCTAAAATCCTCAAGAGTGCTCCAAATGGCCTCAAACTTGAATCTAAAGGGGATACATGCATGGAGGTGGATCCTATGGATTCAAAACTAATTAATATGCATAGAAAATCAATTTAGAGGATTGGCTTTACCTATTGGGAGTGCAATGCCAATGATACTCTCAAGGACACGGCTCCGACAAGAAGATCTTTCAAAAAGGACACTCCTCCTTGCACTTTGCTCCAAATCTTTGCTAGCACCCTCCCTTGGTAGTATGAGAAGGTTGGATGAAAGTTTTGGTGGAGGGATGTAAGGATTTGGAGATCAAATCAAAGAGAAAAGCTATCTAATTTGGGGAAGAACACTTTGTGAAAGAAAAGAGGCAAGATGGAAGAAATGAAAGGGGGACACCTATGCTTTATGTGGCTGCCATGGGAGGACCTAATGAGCCTATGTGAAATGTCCAAGATGCCCCTACAAGTCTCATTTTGGTCCACTTAAGTCATGACAAGGTTTGAGGTCAAAAAAGGTCAAGTTTAAGTCTCTAATTTAACCAATCTAACTAAGTGGGATTA
>JANAVB010028818.1:11631547-11724648 GCA_029216955.1 Iris pallida | reverse complement strand
TGGTGGCCCATGCAGGTCTTGTAAATCAAGATATGAGGGTTTACCGAATAGATGTCTCAATCAGTATTCATCCTTGATCTCTGCTCGTATCTTCTGAATCCCTGGATTCTTGTCCTGATCATATGCTTGTATCGTTGATCTGTCCTGGTCCTTCCTTATTGTTCCTATGTCGTCTTCTTCAGCGGCATAGTACCTGACCCGGCCGACCAGCAAGGCGGAGCACCTCCCACGGACCAGCAGCAACCTGGAGATCAAGCCCAGCATTCCGGAGTAGCCTCCAGAGTCGTGCCTTCGGGCGGAGAGCCACCAGTCCAGCCAGTTCAACCTGTAGAACATGATGACGGTACTTTGGTAGGACTCGTCAGGACCTTGATAGCTTCCCAAGTCCGGCGTGGAGATGCCTTGCACCAGGCAGTGACGGATGCTTTGACCCGGGGTGGTCATCAGGGTAACAGCGCGGCCAACAGCTTCAAGCGCTTGAACCCTCCATTCTTCGACGGTAGTGAAGATGCTATTGCGACGATGCATGGCTTCAGGACACAGAGGTGATTCTAGAAGCAGCCAGGACCCAGAGAATAAGAAGGCGGCCGTTGTGCGCCTACAGCTATTAGATCTTGCCCGCAGCTGTGGGCAGCGCAGGCCGTTGGATTAGTAGCACCCATTGCTTGGGCAGTATTCAGAGAGAGATTCCAGACCATGTATTTCGATGCCGTGGCTCGGTACGATCTACAGACAAGGTTCAGCAATTTGAAGCAAGGAGATAGGACGGTCGATGGATATGCGGCCGAGTTTTCCAGACTCAATCGGTTTGCTCCCACCTTGGTGGCAACCGAGTATGATAGAACCCAGCGGTTCCAGCAGGGACTTCACCTGGAGATCTTGTTGGCAGTTGAGCAGTTTGAGCATCAGACTTTTGATGCAGTCTTGAGAGCAGCCCGGAGGCATGAGTATACCTCCCAGAGGATTGTGGATAGGGTCGGAGGACGGAAGAGATCTCACGGCCAGATGAATCAGTCTTCAGCACCGGCCTCGGCAGCCAGGGCTTTGACTATTGGAGCTCCGAGGCGAGCGGCCTCAGTGACGTCGGTTCAATATTCAACCCCGACGTACCCTCAGCAGCAGCAGCAGAAGCAGAAGCAATCTTCCGCAGTGGGTTGTTCTCATTGTGGGAAGCCAGGCCATGTGGTGGCAGAATGTCGCAGGGCACAGGGATTGTGTCTGCTTGTGGAGCACCAGACCATAGGGTGGATCCTGCCCGAATAGGGGAGGTTCATCATCGTCCAACCTTTCTAGCTCATCGGTGAGAGGACCAGCTCTGGTCCAGCAGCAGCAGTATCCATTGCCGAGGCACTTGCCGCCTCAGACCCAAGTATTCCAGCAGCAGAATCCCCAGCAGTATGCACAAGTCTAAGCCCAGAGTCAGAGCAGGCAGCGAGGATTTCAGCAGAGGGGACCAGCACCCCGAGGGCACGGTCAGGCTATGGTGATGACCGTGGAGGAAGGATTGGCACCAGGAGAGGTAGTGGCAGGTACTATTCTCGTCAACTCCTTTCCAGCTTCAGCTTTATTTGATTCTGGTGCATCGTATTCATTTATGTCTGCACGATCGCGACACGGGTAGGATTGGAGCCCGAGTCATTATCAGTAAGGCTCAATATACTTACTGGTAACGGACTTGTGGGTGTAGATAGAGTGTTTTCCTCGTGTCGGATCGTAGTTAGCGGTAGAGAATTCTCCGCTAGATTGATAGAGTTCTCGATGGCCGATTATGATGTGGTCCTAGGGATGGATTGGTTGAGGAACCAGTATGCTAGGATAGACTGCCATATTGGTAGGGTTGTTTTTAGCATTCCAGGAGAGCCGAGTTTTTCTTCTCTCGAGGTGAGATTGAGTCATCTCCTCCGATATTGCGGATGGCAGTAGCAGCAGTTCAGTTGCCCAGGATAGTGGATGAGTTCCCAGATGTTTTTCCAGAAGAGCTTCCAGGTATGCCTCCGGAGCGGGAGATCGAGTTCACTATAGACTTGATTCCCGGGACAGCCCCAGTGTCAGAGAGAGTCTACAGGATGGCACCGTCAGAATTGGAGATCTTGTACAAGATGATTGAAGAACTCAGGACCAAGGGATTCATTTGTGCTAGTGGATCGCCTTGGGGAGCCCCGATGCTTCTTGTGAAAAAGAAGGATGGTACGTCCAGGTTATGTGTGATTATCGTACCTTGAACTCAGTGACAATCAAGAACAGATACCCTCTTCTGAGGATAGATGACTTGTTTGATCAACTCAAGGGGGCTTCAGTATTCTTGAAGATTTATTTGCGCTCAGGTTATCATCAGATCAGAGTCAGAGAGCAGGACATCCCGAAGATAGCTTTTAGATCGAGATATGGGCATTGGAAGTTCCTTGTTATGCCTTTTGGAGCAACCAATGCGTCGGCAGTATTCATGGACCTCATGAATCGTATCTTCATGCCTTACTTGGATCAGTTTGTGATTGTGTTCTTGGATGACATCCTGGTCTACAGCAAGAGTGAGGCGGAGCATGAGTAGCATCTCCGTGTGGTTCTTCAGACTCTCAGGGAGCACCAGTTATATGCAAGTTCAGTAAATGCGAGTTCTGGCTCGATCGCATTTCGTACTTGGGTATATCATCACTCGAGGAGGAGTAGAAGTGGATCCCCAGCAGATTGTGTCTATTGAGTCATGGCCAGTGCCCAACACAGTTGCAGAGGTTCGTAGTTTTCTTGGATTGGCCGGCTACTACCGGCGGTTTGTTTCGGATTTTGCTCGAATTTTAGCGCCAATGATGCAGTTGACCCGTAAGGATGCGCAGTTTGCTTGGACAGCAGAGTGTCAGAGTTCTTTTGAGCAGTTGAAGCGAGGCCTGATAACAGCTCCTATTCTCACGCTTCCAGATGGGACCGAGGATTCTCAGTGTACTGTGATGCTTCAGGCAGAGGTTTAGGATGTGTTCTGATGCAGCATGGGAAGGTAATAGCTTATGCGTCACGACAACTTCATGATCATGAGAGGAATTACCCAACCCATGACTTGGAGCTGGCAGCAGTGGTATTTGTACTTAAGTTGTGGAGGCACTACTTGTATAGAGACAGGGTAGAGATTTTCACCGACCACAAGAGCCTGAAGTATGTTTTCACCCAGAAGGATCTTAACATGCAGCAGAGAAGATGGCTCGAGCTACTTGTGGATTATGATGTCAACCTGCAGTATCATCCTGGGAAGGCCAATGTTGTTGCAGATGCATTGAGCAGAAGAGCGGGAGTTTATTTTCTAACAGCGCAACCAGAACTGTTAGCAGATCTTCAGAAGATGGGTATTGAAGTTGTTCTTCCTTCTAGTGTGGCTTGATGGCCAGTATGCAAGTTCAGTCCACTATAGTCGAGAGGATCCGGATGGCGCAGTCGGCAGATTCCAAGCTTCAGCGACTCAGGACAGAGTGTGAGGCAGGACGAAGACCAGAGTTATACATTCATGGGGTAGTACACTTCGATATGGTAAGCGTCTTTGTGTACCCAACGGAGATATCCGGCAGGAGATCATGTCAGAAGCGCACAGTTCGCAGTATTCCATCCATCCCGATAGTACGAAGATGTACCGTGATATCTGACAGCATTTCTGGTGGAATGGCATGAAGCGGGAGATAGCTCGGTTTGTCTTCAGTGTTTGGTTTGCCAACAAGTTAAAGCCGAACGTCAAAGACCGGCTGGACTTCTTCAGCCCTTGTCGATTCCAGAATGGAAGTGGGAGCATGTGACCATGGATTTTGTGACTGGACTACCTAGATCCCCAGCTGGTAGAGATGCTATTTGGATTATAGTTGACCGGCTCACGAAAGTGGCTCACTTTCTTCCATTCAGAGTTGGTCAGTCGACGGCTCAGTTAGCAGAGATGTACCTCAGGCAGATTGTCAGATTGCACGGTGTGCCAGTCAGTATCACCTCGGACCGAGATTCAAGATTTATGTCGCACTTTTGGCGTAGCTTGCAAGAAAGTTTGGGAACTCATCTCCAGTTCAGTTCAGCCTATCACCGCAGACAGATGGCCAGTCGGAGCGTACGATCCAGACTCTTGAAGACATGTTGCGGTCTTGCACACTTGACTTCGGTGGTTCATGGGAAGATCACTTCACCTGGTGGAATTCTGTACAACAACAGTTTCCAGGCCAGTATCCAGATGGCACCGTTCGAGGCGCTGTATGGCAGGAAGTGCAGATCCCCGTTAGCCTGGGATGATGTTGGAGAGAGGCAGATGCTTGGTCCAGAAATGATTGCTCAGACCGTTGAAGTAGTCAGGCGAGTCAGAGATCACCTTCGAGTTGCCCAAGATCGCCAGCGTCATTGGGCCGATTCTCATCGGCGCCCTCTCGAGTTTTCGGTCGGCGATCATGTATTCCTGAGGATTTTGCCTAACCGTGGCGTCATTCATTTCGGCATACGGGGCAAGCTTAGTCCTAGGTATATAGGACCGTTTAACATTCTGGAGCGAGTAGGAGATGTATCCTATCGTCTCGCTTCCACCGTCGCTAAGCGAGGTGTATGACGTGTTCATGTATCCCAATTACGACGGTATATCCCGGACCCGAGCCACATCCTGGATCATTCGAAATTGGTTGTTGGTACCAACCTTTCGTATGAGGAGAGGCCCGTGTCTATATTGGACCGGAGAGAGAAGATCCTCAAGAACAAGACTATCAAGTTAGTCCGAGTTGCATGGGGTCATCACTCTTTGGAAGAGTCAACGTGGGAGCGCGAGGATGATATCCGATCGCGATATCTCGACTTTTTTTGACTCGTGAGGTATAATGTCTTTCTTATGCCTCATGCCTTCGATTCCTTGCTTGAATGAGTGATTGTCTGCCTAGTTATAGCTTGCATGTGATTAATGTAGCTTGTCTTTGCTCCTCTAGCCTCTTGATTAAATTTTGAGGACGAAATTTTTTAAGTGGGTAGAGTTGTAATGCCTGTGGTTCGTATTACGTATTTCTGGAATACGTGTACGTAATTATTCTTGTATTGCATGATTTCCTTGCTTAATTTCCTTCCTGGGCTTGGTTTACTCTTGGTTGGGTTGGCTTGGTTCGATTTGGGATTGCTCTTGGTTCATCATGAACCAAGGGGTGAACCCCTACCTACCACCACCACTCATATTTATTACCTATTCTTCTTCTCTCTCTTCATTAATCTCTTCTCCTTCTCCATTAAACCCACCACCAACCAAGAACACCCCTTAGGCAAGTGCAACTTGCTTCCACAAGAGAGCCCATTTTTATTGTTCTATTAGCTTCTCCTCATGTTTCTAAGACACACTAGAACTTGTTATTTTCCATTTTGAAGCTTTAATTTTTGTAGATCTAGAAATTTGTTATTTTCGGATTTTGGTGGTTTTGATCTATCAAACTTCTTTGTTTTCAAGTTTTGATGGTTCCATGCTGTAGAGAATTTTATTCTACCCAATTTTGACCTTTGAAAAGTTGGATTTGGACTTGTTTTGACCAAGTTATGGACTTTTGAAGCTTTGGGTTCAACCATGGAGTTCTTGCTGTTTTGGAGAAGACAGTGAGCAGTGCGCGAGCTTTTTAGCTAGCGTCACTGAGCTGTGCACTCTTTAGCGTAGCGCAGTCTGCCTCATTGTTACCTTTTGTAGGCGTATGTCTTACATACGCTACCTTTTGGAGGCGTATGTCTTGCGTACGCTGCCTTTTTGGAGCGTATGTCTTGCATACGCTCACTTGGGTGACAAGAGTCGTATGGACCTCATACGCTGTCTTGGTGAGGAGTCGTATGGACCTCATACGCTACTTTGATGAGGAGTCGTATGGACCCCATATGCTGCCTTGAAGAGGAGTCGTATGGAGTACATACGCTGCCTTTTGGAAGCGTATGACTTGCATACCTTACCTAAGCGTAGGCTTACCTGAGCGTAGCCTCACCTGAGCGTAGCTCGACCTGAACGTAGCTTGACCTGAGCGTATGGCCTTTGGCAGACTTGGTCTTATGTCAGCGTGTCAGTTTGGTTTTATTTTCTTGAGCCTGGCTCTTCTATAGCCCTGTATATTGATATTTTATTAGATATTTTACGCCCATTTTATATCCTTACGTCTTTTGTCCTGAACTTGATAATCACAAATTTTTTATGTAATATGTTTGGAAAGGATAACTGAGCCTGACACGATAGTAACCCGTAGTGGTGCACTCCCGACAAGAGTAACCTGACATGACCTGATAGTGGCCCGTCGTGGCGCACTCCTGACTAGTACACTTGACCTGATAACCTGGCATGTTATATCTTGATAAGCTGTTGCGACGGCTACTTGACAACTGACCTGTATAATAACCTGGATACCGTGGGCGATTGTGCTTGTATAAATAAACCAGTCTTGTCTTGCATCATGTCTAGGACAGGGACTCCTGAGTACCACGGTCAGGAGTACCTATTGAAATGAACTAAGGACTAACAACTAGATTAACACATTAGTCATGAAGAGATTTTCCAGCTACAGGCAATCCCGTTACCTGGGCACGCCTTGGGATCTGTAGCCTGCCGTCGAGTAGGGCACATTTCCAGCACACTGTCATGTGTTGCACCCTTCAAGCTACCTAAGGGTACATTCGTTTCCTGGACAATGTACCCACCTGAATTAAACCCTAATCTTTTAACCCGGGTAACCTGGATGGTCTGCAGGGCTTGTGGCTGTGGAATAATCTCACTGCATCTTGTTAGTAATTAGACTTGTGACAACCCTAGTTAGTTAAAGTATCAAGCTGTGATTCTTGCTTGGCCGTGAAATGATTGGATGGAGTCTAACCAGTCTAGCCTTGCCTTGATCCTGTTCCAGATTACGGCATGACCAGAATGCTTGTATTTATTTTACCGATAAATGGTGAGAATTTCAAGTTCTGTTCAGACGAAGGGTTACAACCCTGGTCCTTGTTTGGTTTACGGGTTGTAACCTGGTTATCTGAATAGTTCCATGGTTATCTCGTCGTATATCATCCTGGTGTATTTTCTTTACTCCAGTTCTTACTTTTATTTATATCTTGTACTGATTGCTGGTTTTAGTTCTTAAGTGAAGCCTCCTTTGTGGCACTTGCTCTTTCTGGGGTCTGACCCAGCTGGTTTTGTATGGCCAGATTTCGGAGCAGCTACCGAGGATCCCCCAACCTTCCTGCCAGATGGTGAACACTAGAAGGAATCCTGGCAACGAGTGGGTTATTTTTGGCTCTCCCACTCTATTGTAAAAATTATTCTTTTGAGGCGTTTAGCCGACGAGCACCTGTTTAGCTCGATTGCACTTTTACTTACTTTCTGCCTACGGGCTGTAACATGATTAACAGATCCTACGGTTGATCATGTATACTAAACTCTTGCTAGTCCTGACATTTTGTACGACTAGCTTCATGATCAGCTGAATATGTAATATTTGGGACGCCTTATTATTGTATATTTAATGATCATACATCTTGTAACTTTTACTTACTTGCTTATGATTGAGACAATAGGCTTGTTCATGACCTTAGGAGACTGCTGGCTTGTAGTTAAACCCTCATGTATCCTAGACAGCCGTGACCGTATAGCGAGGTGGGTTGCACTTCAATATACGTAGCTGGCTATGTCTGCCCCCGCTCTCCAGTATTCTGGTTCTGGGCGTGACAATAGATATATATATGTATATACATATACATATGTAAATATAGGCATGGGTTAAAAGGGAGAGGAATACATGTGTGTAGTAGCATGTGTGTAAAACTACTGAGTGTGATACATGTGATACAATATGTATGTTAGATGTGTATGTGTGTTACAACTACCATGTGTGTGGGATACATGGCCAAGTGGGAGAGCCATGTGTGTGTTGAGAGTTTGGTGGCATGCCCAAGTGTGTGATATGAACTTTAGAGGGTGACACAAAGGGTGTTAAAGTGTGTAGTGAATAGAGTATGCACATGTGTCAATAGAGTGTGTGATACAAGGGGTTAACAGGAATTTAAATTGGGAAAATTGTGTTAGGGTTTAAGTGTACATGTGTGTGTAGAGCATTGTGTATGGTGTGGTGTGTCAATAGGTGAACTCAGTGTGTGTGTGTGCTCATATAGACATGTGTAACAGGAAGATAAATAGAGGGTGTGACTGGATATGGCAGTGGGTATAATGAATCCTGTTCTGAGATTTTGACAGTGTATCAAAACAGTGTGTGAATTCTCAGGACAGTGTGTGTGTGAATTTGTGTGTACAGTCACAGGTTCCTGTGAGCTCAAACTAGTGTGTCCATCTACATTATATCAGAAAAAGGAAAACTAGGATTGGGTGTACACCAAAATGAATCAACTGAATTTAAATGTTTACAAACCATTCAAGGAAAATGCATTGGCTAAATCGAACCAATGAACATCCACATGTTCAGGGAAAACCGAGTATAAATCTCAACCAAATCGAAATCATTCAAAACCCAAAACTGAAATCCCAAATTCCCAATACATATTCAGCTGTAAAACATGTAAATTAATCTTTGAAATTGGTTTTTAAATCGCTCAAATAATAGGAATGTTTAGTTCAGGAAATTTACAGTGAAAGAACCCAGAATTCAGTGTAATATGCTTAAAACAAATCAGAGAATGAGAATTAGGGACTGCATAACAGTTTCCCACTTAACAGCCTATCCATATTCGAAATCCAACTTAACACAATTCAAAATTAACTAATATACATGTGATTGATATGGAATTTAGCTCATCAAATCAGTCTTCAAGGAGGAATGAGAATTCAGAACCCAACAGTTCCAGGAATGTATCGGTCCACAGTCTACATATCAATTCATTCAACCAAACTCCATTCAAAATTCTAATTCCCAGTCACGAGCCATAAACCAACATTCCAGTAAACTATTACATGTATACATGAATCATTATGGGAATAAAAACATCAAAATTCAGTCTAATATAGAAATCAGTCTCAGAGTTCTCGAATAGAACACATGGTATCAGGAATAAATGGAAAATGCAATTCGAAAATCAAAATTGTGATAATAACCTAAATTAGTGGTTGGTAAACACAAACACACATGAGCACGTGTCAAACAATGCATTCGTGTCCAACCAAGTGGACACGAACGTGTCCAGCACTCACAGACACGTATACGTGCACTGCACAGCACGCAGCGTCGTGCAGCGTCCACGCCTGTCCGCGCGTGACACAGGCCACGTGGTGACACGTGGTCTTGCGTACACGTGCGCCAGGGGTAGGGATATCCCTAGGATCGCCTGCACAGTGTCCACGACACGTGTCGTGTCCGTGCTAAACGCGTATCAGACGCGTTCCAGTGCGCGCAACGACAGCTCGTGCGTGTCCCGTTCGACCAGTGCGGGGAGGATTTCTCCTCGCACAAAACGAAATGCTCCCAAATTTTGGGAGCATGATGGCAGTCACTACCCCAACACTCACACAAAATCTGGTGTGTCCACGTGTCCTGTGTCGGGAGAAATAGACCCCGTGATGCAGGACACAGTGCACAGTGCACGGACAGCGTGTTCGTGTCCTCGTGTGGACACGACACGACTCTAAAATCAGGAAAAAAACACAAAAATCAATATACAAACCCTAGATCTAGGATTCTATTCAAATACATTTGCAAAATTTGCAAATCGAATCGGTTCGGGCATTTCGTCGAACACCTAGCCTATAGGTTCGATACGTGTCTGATACGGACACGAAACCTAATGCAAATGACACAAAATTTCTACAGTAGCTAGGGGACACCTATTCCTAAGCCATCATGCAATAAAAACAGGATTAAATCACAATTTGAGGGTGGTTACCTATGGGTGTCAAAATCCTCAAAAAGCTCTAAAGAGGGGTGTTCCTCTTGATAGCCAAACTTCACCAAATAGCTCCCAAGCTGAAATAATCTTCCATAAACAGCAAGAACAGGTGAGTTAGAACCTAATGCAATTTGTTTGGATGGAAAAAGAATTAAATAGGATTTTCTAGGAATTAATGAAGTTGGAGATTTACCTCTTTCTAAACTTGAGATCTATTTCCAAGGGAGGCTAACCCTAAATGATGGAGGCATTAAATAGGGTGGAATTCCCTAGGTGGCTGCTCTTAATCTCAAAAATTAGGATTAGGGTTCACTAAATGGCCCATGGGCTTAAGTCATGATCAATTAAATAATTAAGCCATAAGTCATTTCATGAAACCACAAGCCATGACTTAAATTCACTTAAACTAATCCTCCCAATCCAAAATTAGTTTCTAATGAGTAAAAGTGGGTTAACCTAAGTTAGACTAGGGTCACCATGGCTAGGGTTAGCTTCTAGGCTAGTCCACTAGGTCTCAACAAGTCAAGGTCAACTAGAACTCACCAATTCAACAAATTACCAATAATTCAAATAAGTCAAAATGACCAAATTACCCCTAGGCTAAAAATGATAATTAAATCATCCTAATGATATGGTTAGGCTCTAGGTCATGCAGTCTCTCGGGTTTCACTAGCAACACATCAAAATCACATGTCATGACTTAAACCAGATTTTAAATAGTTTAAAATTATTAAAAATTACCAAAAATCATAATATAAAATAAATAGCAATAAATAATAATTATAATTTCAAAATTTCAAAATTACCCTCATCTGGAAAATTGGGTGTTACAATCCTACCCCCTTAGAAAAATTTCGTCCTCGAAATTAAGATGATCGTATCCCGACTAGGTCAAACCCCCAATCAATCAAAGTTGAAGCAACATAAACCTACTGGTCGTGATTTCTCAGTCTCGAACAGGGTAGCTACACTATCTAGCAAATCACAAACGATATCCTGGCAGGTACTAATGGAATCATACAGGAAAGTCGGAAGGAAGAATGAAAAGGACAAACCTGCTAACCCATCACCTGCAGCGTCGGTCTCCTCGACCGCCATCGCAAAAGCTCCACCCCTCTGGTGCTGAGCTACAGGTGGCCTAGTCCCTCAAAAGGAGGTACAAAGGACAGTCTATCTTCTAGTGGGCTTCAGACCCACAGGAATAGCAAACCTTCAGCCTCTTCCTACACTGCTCCCTGGTGTGTCCTAACTTCCTGCAGTAGGAACAACTGATCGTCTTGGGTCCTGACCCCGATACTGATGCTGCACCTGCTGAAACATCACTGGTGCCTGGGTCTGCTGAATCTGAACGTGAGGCCTCTTGGCCTGGCCTTCGCTGCTGCTACCACTCTGGAAGTCACGACCCTCTTCAACTTCAACCCCAGGTCGTCCTCTGCTGCCATAGCCCCAGAAAATATCTCCGTAAAGGTAGCGTTCCGGTCGCTCTTAGTCAGCGACCGAACCTCCCTAATCAAACCTCGGCGGAACTTCCTCGCCTTCGTCTTCTCAGTCAAGTCATCTATGAACCGGGCCAATCGACAAAACTCCCTGGCGTACTCAGCTACTGTCTGGTTTCCTGAATCAGACCCTCAAACTGTGCCTCTATCCTCCCAAAGCTACATCAGAAAAGAATGCTCCTTGAACAGTTCCTTGAACTGGGCCCAAGTCTGGCCCTCAACTCCCACCCTGGGATCTGTCTGGAACCACGCACGGGCTAAGTCCTGCATCTGACTGCCCGTCGCCTCGATATGGAGTCGATCTGGTATCTCTGCCAGCCTGAAAATCTCCTTGATATGCTCTATCCAGTCGTCTATAATGAATGCCCTCTGTGCCCAGGAACTCTCTGGGATGCATCTTCTGAAAGTCCTGTATATCCTTCTCCTTCCGACGAGGCTGCTACTGCTCCCCCTGAGCAGTCACCATCTCCACAGTAGTACGAACCAGCTGGTATGCCTCGTCAATCCCCTGACAGAAATCGGTCGTCTGTCGCTGCTGCTGCTGTGCTGCTGATGAGACGCCAGAATCCTCTCCAGAAAAGAGAATAGATGAGCAACATCTACCATCCCCGCAGGTGGAGGCTGCTGCGACGGAAGGATCTCAGGAAGCACCCGACTCTGCCTCCCAGCTGGTGGAGGTGCTCCTCCGAAAGCTGCTGAAACACCACCCAAGATGGCATGACTGGGCTGCGGTACCAGGAACTGGCTGCTGAAGGTGAGAGGTGGCAGACCCCTCTACAGCGGTTGCTGTACCAGAGCGATGTGATCGTGTCTCCACCATCCTGAAGACAGATCGAAAAGGAAATCAATACTGAGCAGGAATCGATAAAATCAAAGGAGGACAGTTTATCTCGAAGAAGACAATCAGTAAGATATGTAGATGGCATGAATTGAAGTAAATTTTTTTCCTAACTGTAATTGAGTACCTCTCCGTTAAAGTCTATCTCTCAATTCTATTACATGCTCACGGCAGTACAACTAAGTCGTCGTACTACCACGATATCGTATTGATGCGACTCTCGACCTGCATGGGCCACCACTAAAAACGTGTCACGACCTGCACCCAATGTAAGGGTACGAGCGCGTAACAACGCCCAGCCTATGCCATAGTGTCGACGGTAGAACGCTGTTCTAGGTCACTATCTAACCAGCCAATTACGCAATTATATAATATACTTGTCAATCAATCAACTCCGAGCGGAGGACAAGTATAGATATAATATAATCTCAATCACAGTCTAAGCACGATATGATAACACAAAAGATTATAACTAAGACTAATAACAGAATAAAACCAACATCTAGAAAATATAATCTCAAACAATCTCAACTACAAATCTCAGCTTATATACAACTCCAGTTCTAAAACATGAAAGCTAAACGAAACATCTAGCTAATCTCTCGATCACTCCTGAGTGTCGGGGCCATAGGTAGCTAATCCATCTCCTGGTCAGTAATATGTAGGGCATGTGTCCTCATGGCAATCATCAGTAAAATTTACAACAGGTTCAGTCAGGACAGGAACGAGTACAACTCATCAAGGAAACCCAAGTAAATGACAGGGAACTATAAAGCAGTTATAGACAGTTTTATTGATGAATATGGCAGTTTATATACAGGTGATGGTATAGAGAACAAATAAGATACAAGGAAAGTAAGTAACTAAAACAAGAGAAGAATGATGGCAATGAAGACTGTAAAATAAATCTAGCTGAACTAAAGTAACATAATAAGTCCAGGCAGTAAATATAAACCAAGTGTAATCCTATGTAAATCCAGTACGATATGAATCTAATACAAGATGAATCCAGTACGAGATGATTCTAGGTAGTGATCAAGAATCCAGGTGAGTCCAGCTATTCTAACAGTGTGTTTTAAAATACCGAGATCGACATGTAAACGGCTGTAGGTAATCAGGCACATCTCTCACTGATCAGGCGAGAGATGGCTATGCTTCCAGTAGATTCCAGTTGGAGATTCTAGATTTGGGGTATGTCTACATGTCTTACTCAATATCTCCCAGCCCCGCAATACAAATGAATCCAGAATTCGATACGAGAATCGAGATGAGTCCAGCCAAAATATGATAATTCCAGAAATAGATTCCGGAATGATTCCAGTAATTCCAGTAATAGAGGCAAGATAAGTAAGGTATGTGTGTCGCATACATGAATCCAGAATATCCATACGTGTGGTATCAGAGAATCACATAAAACTAAATAGAACTGAAGTACAGTAACTGGCAAATAAATGAGAGAACTATCAAAGAATGTACTCGTCTGATACCCTGAAAAGAGTAGTGTAATGTCAGATGTCTGCACCGGAGTCACAATGTCCTAAATAGGCAGTACAGGTTATAATATGTTTAAAATAAGACAGATGATTTTTATGATGCATCTACATGATTTTTAGGTCAATCTAGGTCAAAGTCAACTCTAAGTCAAACCTGGTCAACTGTCTAGGTCAAACTAGGTCTTGGTCAACTCTGGGTCAACCCAAGTCAATACTCTAGTCAAACTAGGTCAATTGATCACATCCAGACTAAATTGACTTTTGGTCAACTCCAGTCAAACTGGACTAGTCAACTAAGTCAACTAGGTCAAACTTAGTCCAATCAAGTCTAATAAGTCTCACTAGGCCTAACCAAGCCTAGACTAGCAAGCACACATCAAAATTGGGCTATACAAGCCAACAACACATATTCACTGGCATTAATGCCATATACATAGGCAATGAGCCATAGGCTATGTGCCCAGTACATGGGCTAAACACACATTAATTATATATCTAATTAATATAGTAATCACATATACATCTATAGGCTACATGATAATATATCCATATATAATATATATATATATATATATATATATATATATATATATATATATATGTATATAATATATATGTATATGTATGTATAATATATGTATATACATGTATATATAAATATATATATATATATATATATATATATATATATATATATATATATAATGTATATACATATACATATACATGTGTAAATATATGCGGTTAAAAGGGAGAGGAATACATGTGTGTGTAGTGTTAACATAGTGGCATGTGTGTGAAACTACATGAGTGTGATACATGTGATACAATATGTAGGTTGGATGTGTATGTGTGTTACAACTACCATGTGTGTGGGATACATGGCCAAGTGGGAGAGCCATGTGTGTGTTGAGAGTTTGGTGGCATGCCCAAGTGTGTGTGATATGAACTTTAGAGGGTGACACAAAGGGTGTTAAAGTGTGTTGTGAATAGAGTATGCACATGTGTCAATAGAGTGTGTGATACAAGGGGTTAACAGGAATCTAAATAGGGAAAAATGTGTTAGTGTTTAGGTGTACATGTGTGTGTAGAGCATTGTGCATGGTGTGGTGTGCCAATGGGTGAACTCAGTGTGTGTGCTCATATAGACCTGTGTAATAGGAAGATAAATAGAGGGTGTGACTGGAATGGCAGTTGTCAACCCCTTGACCAAATTTTCTCCTATATTTTTATATTAATTATCATTGTCTCACAAATAAAATTTTATGCTTATTATATTAGTTTGTTTACTTTAAATACCAGCAGAAGGACCTATGGGTAATAAAAGAGTTTATAGGGACCTGAATACAAAAATCCCTATTTCAAATTTCCCTTTCAAACCAATGCTCGAATTCAAATCAATTTCTGATAACTCTCACCAAAGATTTGGATGAGAGTGAATCAGATTCTTCCGACCTTCTCCAGGAATTCGAAACAAGGGTATATATGGGGATTGGTAGCCGACCTCAACCCTAAAAGCATTACCATCTCCGTTCGTCCCTCAACTGAATCAACATCCTGCGTGGAGTCTTCGTCCGGGAACACTACAAGGACAACCAAGGTTAGTATGAATGATACAAGTTCGTTTCCATCTTTCATAAGACTTAGTGAACACCATATGCTCGATGTAATAACCAGGTTGATGGTTGTGACTGTTCACTTAGGGATAAAGAAGCATTAACACCCAAACTAGAATTATTAGAATTATATTATTGCCAAGTACATGGTTGTGCATAAAGAGCAGAGAAAATTGATTCCTGAACTACCATGAATCTCCTTTTACCATTTGATCAATAGAACACATGCAAGGACTGATTCATAATGCCATTAATCGATTTCCTTAAAACACCTGATGTACACTGTTAATGGGGGCATGTTTTGAATATCAGACCAAACTGAGCCCACACATTACATACTGAAACCAAGTTGATCTGGGTATTTGACAGGCAATACTGACCTTAAAGTAATAATTGAGCCCTGTACCATCTTTCATTGCACCCACATTTTTCTGCACTGCTGCATTCACATGACCTGTCTTTGTATTTTCAGTTCCTTAAACAATTGGATCAGACCAATCAACATTGTCCTGCACCCTCCATTTATTCACTGCACATTAGATTACTCATTCATTGCATGCCTACATTTAGGAGGACCCCTCTTGTATTTATCACTACATTCAATTTGACACATGTACTACACCTACTTAGAACATCCTGTACATATGAGTCCCATTTGTTCAAAAGGCTCAGACCACCTGGGTTTTGAGAATGTTTCAATCCATTCATTATATCAAATGTTCATATCCTTCATTATACATCCAGGTATACATCTCGTTCCCTTCATATCCAGTTCTCATTTGTCCAACTGACTAATACTCTTGAGTATCATCCCATATACGTATTCATTTCAGTCCATATAGCCTTAGAGTAACTGAAAGCCCCAATGTATATATGTATAGTTCACTTGAAGGCATGATCATTCTATATGTTTTCATTCAAGCCTATACCCCGTCCTGTTCCTATTTCATGTGTTTAAACCCTTGTACATACCAGTCCATGCTGCTAGGATTATTGCAGTAGGCCAACACCCCTATACATGTAAACTGGAATGAGGGTGAGTATCAGATACTTTGTGATACTCCACATTAAGCATGTTCAGTTGTCAATTCTTTTTAATACCAATTGTAGGAGTATCTTCCTTGTTGAGAAGGTGTCAATCATTGCAGTCCAAATTACCTTGATATGTAAGTTCAGACCTTAGCTCATACATTTCCCTGCATATCCCAATTAACCAACTGCATCTTACATTATATTAGATATATCACTTTACCTCTTGCCTTCCTTACTGCTTTTAGCCATAAATTCATTACAGTATTACATATGACCTTTTCAGGATTCAATATATTCTGTCCTGCGTACACTGCATACCTGAGGATACATTCCTATATTACATTCACTGCATTGATGATACCAACATTTATGATCTGTACAGGAGAGTGTCCTACATGACCTTAGACCACTACATCCCTTTGGGTTAAGATAAGTTCTGCAGATGGTCCATTAATCATCTGCCATGTACACTTTTCTTGATGTCCTATTTTCTTTTTCTTCACTGTATTTAACTTTTAGTAGTCCCTCTTAGATATCTGTCCTACAGCCACAAGGCCAGTCACTCTACATCACATATGGCAGCCACACCCTTTCTCCTGCTTAAGCTATTAGGTATTGGGTCCATGTGGTATCAGATGAGAGGAGAGCCTAGGAGATGGGGTGACCAGTTAGGAGTAATGTGTGGCAGTGAGGTAAACCAGTGCACAAGTGCCTGGTGACAGAACCTGTGTACAAGAGGTTAATTGTTAAGGAAATCCTTGTGAACTGATGAACCAGTGAGGTCAGGTTCTCTTATAGCACCAGTATACATGTTAATGGGATTTATGTATCAGCATGTATCAGAGGTTGAAGGGGAGTGTAGGACTTTACTTGTACTCAGCCTTAACTTTAGAAGTTTAGTTTTGTTACCTGTACTGTCCTGCTCTCCAATAGTCCAGTAATAGGGTTCACCATCCTTGTTGAAGTTCAGATTTGAGAGGGAGCCATGGGGGATCGGGTTAGGCATTGAGAGTACAACAGGAAGTTGGGTACTCACTTTGTGTATCCGTCCCACATATGGATTTTGATATAATTCCCATACTATTGTACCTGTCCTATTGCTTGTATCAGTCACTGGTAGCAAGTAGTAGCCCTATTTTACTGTGATCTAGTCCTTATACTGCTATGTTAGTATCAGTTAGGATGATGTGTGAAGTCCCTTTTTCATTTCTGGGTGGTCCTAGTTGTTATGACATCAATCCTAGTTGATGTAGATGCCAAAATTCATCAGTACTAATGTGGTAGTACAGAGCAGGGGATTGAGTGTCCCCCATAAATGTCCTCCCTTTTACTGGTTGACCCAAGGGGTGTATGTGATCCTGGACTTAAGTTCATCCTAACTGTATTTCCTTCAGACCCTTCCTGTTAGTAGAAGACAGGACATCACTGCCTTCATAGGGGTTAATCTTGTTGGTTCACTAACCAGTCCACCTGAGTTTGACATTGATTCAGTCCAGTAAAGGAGAGGCTTTGTTCAGTCTGGGAAATTGGTTCAGCCTTTCACTCCACATAGTGTCCAATACATCTTGCAAGTTCAGTTTTCTATATATATTTGATTGCCTGTACCCATTCGAGCTAAAGTCTTTAGGATATCTATAGGACCTGCCTAGTTTCTGCAGGACATGTACCAGTAAGATAGCAGTAATGAAAGAGTGGTAAGTCCTACCTAAGAGAAACACATGTAGACAAGCATGAGGTATACACTAGATAGAACTATAGGTAACTTAGATGGGTTGCCTATCCAGCCAAGGAAACTAAGTTAATGTAAGGATTGGCCTAGAAGCTTAACCATATAAATAGATAAGTTTGTTTGTACCTCAAATTGTGTTTGATCACATTGAACAATCTAAACAGGTAAATTGGATTTGATTCAGTGCTCTGAACCTTACCAGCAGCTCAGGACCTAAGACAAGTATACTCTGTCTTTCTACACAGCTTTATTTACATATACTGTCTATTATTTTATCCAGTTTCTCATATTGTTGCCATGTATCTTTTTTATCACTGGTATATTTTTATCATTGCTTTAGACAGTGTTCACAGTTAGCCTTGTGTCTTATTGGTCGTGCCTTGACTGAGTCGTGCCTCCGTGTCTTGAACCTTGAAGCTAACCTGCGAGTCCACGATAGGGACGAGGGTTAGTAGTTATTGATCCACACCTGCGAGTCCACACTAGGGACGAGGGTGATGCTAGCCTGCGAGTCCATACTAGGGACGAGGGTTAGTAGTAGATGCTAGCCTGAGAGTCCACACTAGGGACGAGGGTTAGCAGTATAGGGTTTACGCCCGCGAGTCCACACTAGAGACGAGGGTGATGCTAGCCTGCGAGTCCACGATAGGGACGAGGGTTAGTAGTAGATGCTAGCCTGCGAGTCCACACTAGGGACGAGGATTAGCAGTATAGGGTTTACGCCTGCGAGTCCACACTAGGGACGAGGGTGATGCTAACCTGCGAGTCCACACTAGGGACAAGGGTTAGTAGTTCAAACCCGCGAGTCCACATTAGGGACGAGGGTTTGAGTATTCGTTTCGGTTATCCGTTGACATCTTGACATGAGTTCTCTAGTTCTTTGTTCAGCAGTTTATTTTCGTGTAGACAGTGTATAGATTCGTGCTTTATTCATTGCACCGTTTTACTTGTTTATTCCGTACTTTTCTCTATGCATAATAAACTGTTAGAAAGGCTCGTTTTTATGTATCTTGCTAGTCCTCTGAGGACCTGATGATCTCTTCAGGTTAGCCGCATTTGAGTCAGGAGCAGACAAGAAGGTTGAGTTAGCTTCAGATCACGATGCTTTGCAGTTGAGGTTACTTGGTTAGCAGGTTGTACTCAGTTAGTCCATTTCTTGTATTTCTCTATTTTTCCGTCTATTGGTAGTGGATTTGTGTCCACCGGACGTGACATTGAATCTTGGATATAATCAGTTATATTATTCAGTTTTCTTTGGTATTTCATTGATCTTGATCGATTCGATTATTCTGTGGATGAGATATAGTTACCATGTGATTCTAGATTGTAGTGACTTGTATTTAGACAGCGTACTACCGCCGACACTACGGCGTAGGCTGGGCTTGGACACGTTTCGTATCCGAAAAGCGGGTGCGGGTCGTGACAAGTTTTTTTGGTGGCCCATACAGGTCAACGTTAATCACTTCGGTTGCGTCACTGTACCGTCGTGAGCCTGCGAATAGGATTAGACACTTAGGATCTCATCCACATGTCTTGACTCATTATTGGCCTCTAATCCTTGATTTCATTGAATCCTTGAATTGCATTCTGCTTGAAATTCTCTTCAACGGCTAAAGTATTTTCTTTGGACTCTCAAAACAAGAACAACGTTGCACTGAACACTCTACCAACCGCAGGAGGAGGGCGAGCTTTTGCCACGATCACAGAGAACGCGGCGACACCACACAGAGCTAATGGTGGAAATTTTTAGTAGATTATAGTAGTAGCATTATTGAGGAGTATTATGTTTGAATTTGACTTGCAAAGATTCACAACAATTCCATAGCAAACTGTTAAATTATTCTTTCTAGTAGACTGCAGCTCCTTAAATTTCGAGGACAAAATTCGTTTAAGGGGGATAGAGTTGTCAACCCCTTGACCAAATTTTCTCCTATATTTTTTATATATTAATTATCATTGTCTCACAAATAAAATTTTATGCTTATTATATTAGTTTGTTTACTTTAAATACCAGCAGAAGGACCTATGGGTATAAAAGAGTTTATAGGGACCTGAATACAAAAATCCCTATTTCAAATTTCCTTTTCAAACCAATGCTTGAATTCAAATCAATTTCTGATAACTCTAACCAAAGATTTGGATGAGAGTGAATCAGATTCTTCCGACCTTCTCCAGGAATTCGAAACAAGGGTATATATGGGGATTGGTAGCCGACCTCAACCCTAAAAGCATTACCATCTCCGTTCGTCCCTCAACTGAATCAACATCCTGCGTGGAGTCTTCGTCCGGGAACACTACAAGGACAACCAAGGTTAGTATGAATGATACAAGTTCGTTTCCATCTTTCATAAGACTTAGTGAACACCATATGCTCGATGTAATGACCAGGTTGATGGTTGTGACTGTTCACTTAGGGATAAAGAAGGATTAACACCCAAACTAGAATTATTAGAATTATATTATTGCCAAGTATAGGGTTGTGCATAAAGAGCAGAAAAAATTGATTCCTGAGCTACATGAATCTCCTTTTACCATTTGATCAATAGAACACATGCAAGGACTGATTCATAATGCCATTAATCGATTTTCTTAAAACACCTGATGTACACTGTTAATGGGGGCATGTTTTGAATATCAGAGCAAACCGAGCCCACATATTGCATACTGAAACCAAGTTGATCTGGGTATTTGACAGGCAATACTGACCTTAAAGTAACAATTGAGCCCTGCACCATCTTTCATTGCACCCATATTTTTCTGCACTGCTGCATCCACATGACCTGTCTTTGTATTTTCAGTTCCTTAAACAATTGGATCAGACCAATCATCATTGTCCTGCACCCTCCATTTATTCACTGCACATTAGATTGCTCATTCATGCATGCCTACATTTAGAAGGACCCCTCTTGTATTTATCACTACATTCAATTTGACACATGTACTACACCTACTTAGAACATCCTGTACATGTGAGTCCCATTTGTTCAAAAGGCTCAGACCACCTGGGTTTTGAGAATGTTTCAATCCATTCATTATATCAAATGTTCATATCCTTCATTATACATCTAGGTATACATCTCGTTCCCTTCATATCCAGTTCTCATTTGTCCAACTGACTGATACTCTTAGAGTATCATCCCATATACGTATTCATTTCAGTCCACATAGCCTTAGAGTAATTGAAAGCCCCAATGTATATATGTATAGTTCACTTGAAGGCATGATCATTCTATATGTTTTTATTCAAGCCTATACCCCGTCCTGTTCCTATTTCATGTGTTTAAACCCTTGTACATACCAGTCCATGCTGCTAGGATTATTGCAGTAGGCCAACACCCCTATACATGTAAACTGGAATGAGGGAGAGTATCAGATACTTTGTGATACTCCACATTAAGCATGTTCAGTTGTCAATTCTTTTTAATACCAATTGTAGGAGTATCTTCCTTGTTGAGAAGGAGTCAACCATTGCAGTCCAAATTACCTTGATATGCAAGTTAAGACCTTAGCTCATACATTTCCCTGTATATCCCAATTAACCAACTGCACCTTACATTACATTAGATACATCACTTTACCTCTTGTCTTCCTTACTGCTTTTAGCCATAAATTCATTACAGTATTACATATGACCTTTCCTGGATTCAATATATTCTGTCCTGCGTACACTGCATACCTAAGGATACATTCCTATATTACATTCACTGCATTGATGATACCAACATTTATGATCTGTACAGGAGAGTGTCCTACATGACCTTAGACCACTACTTCCCTTTGGGTTAAGATAAGTTCTGCAGATGGTCCATTAATCATCTGCCATGTACACTTTTCTTGATGTCCTATTTTCTTTTTCTTTATTATATTTAACTTTTAGCAGTCCCTCTTAGATATCTGTCCTACAGCCACAGGGCCAGTCACTCTACATCACATATGGCAGCTACACCCTTTCTCCTGCTTAAGCTATTAGGTATTGGGTCCATGTGGTATCAGATGAGAGGAGAGCCTAGGAGATGGGGTGACCAGTTAGGAGTAATGTGTGGCAGTAAGGTAAACCAGTGCACAAGTGCCTGGTGACAGAACCTGTGTACAAGAGGTTAATTGCTAAGGAAATCCTTGTGAACTGATGAACCAGTAAGGTCAGGTTCTCTTATAGCAGTAGTATACATGTTAATGGGATTTATGTATCAGCATGTATCAGAGGTTGAAGGGGAGTGTAGGACTTTACTTGTACTCAGCCTTAACTTTAGAAGTTTAGTTTTGTTACCTGTACTGTCCTGCTCTCCAATAGTCCAGTAATAGGGTTCACCATCCTTGTTGAAGTTCAGATTTGAGAGGGAGCCATGGGGTATCGGGTTAGGCATTGAGAGTACAACAGGAAGTTGGGTACTCACTTTGTGTATCCGTCCCACATATGGATTTTGGTATAATTCCCATACTATTGTACCTGTCCTATTGCTTGTATCAGTCACTGGTAGCAAGTAGTAGCCCTATTTCACTGTAATCTAGTCCTTATACTGCTATGTTAGTATTAGTTAGGATGATGTGTGAAGTCCCTTTTTCATTTCTTGGTGGTCCTAGTTGTTATGACATCAATCCTAGTTGATGTAGATGCCAAAATTCATCAGTACTAATGTGGTAGTACAGAGCAGGGGATTGAGTGTCCCCCATAAATGTCCTCCCTTTTACTGGTTGACCCAAGGGGTGTATGTGATCCTGGACTTAAGTTCATCCTAACTGCATTTCCTTTAGACCGTTCCTGTTAGTAGAAGACAGGACATCACTGCCTTCATAGGGGTTAATCTTGTTGGTTCACTAACCAGTCCACCTGAGTTTGACATTGATTCAGTCCAGTAAAGGAGAGGCTTTGTTCAGTCTGGGAAATTGGTTCAGCCTTTCACTCCACATAGTGTCCAATACATCTTGCAAGTTCAGTTTTCTATATATATTTGATTGCCTGTACCCATTCGAGCTAAAGTCTTTAGGATATCTATAGGACCTGCCTAGTTTCTGCAGGACATGTACCAGTAAGATAGCAGTAATGAAAGAGTGGTAAGTCCCACCTAAGAGAAACACATGTAGACAAGCATGAGGTATACACTAGATAGAACTATAGGTAACTTAGATGGGTTGCCTATCCAGCCAAGGAAACCAAGTTAATGTAAGGATTGGCCTAGAAGCTTAACCATATAAATAGATAAGTTTGTTTGTACCTCAAATTGTGTTTGATCACATTGAACAATCTAAACAGGTAAATTGGATTTGATTCAGTGCTCTGAACCTTACCAGCAGCTCAGGACCTAAGACAAGTATACTTTGCCTTTCTACACAGCTTTATTTACATGCACTGTCTATTATTTTATCCAGTTTCTCATATTGTTGCCATGTATCTTTTTATCACTGGTATATTTTTATCATTGCTTTAGACAGTGTTCACAGTTAGCCTTGTGTCTTATTGGTCGTGCCTTGACTGAGTCGTGCCTCCGTGTCTTGAACCTTGAAGCTAACCTGCGAGTCCACGATAGGGACGAGGGTTAGTAGTTATTGATCCACACCTGCGAGTCCACACAAGGGACGAGGGTGATGCTAGCCTGCGAGTCCACACTAGGGACGAGGGTTAGTAGTAGATGCTAGCCTAAGAGTCCACACTAGGGACGAGGGTGAGCAGTATAGGGTTTACGCCCGCGAGTCCACACTAGGGACGAGGGTGATGCTAGCCTGCGAGTCCACGATAGGGACGAGGGTTAGTAGTAGATGCTAGCCTGCGAGTCCACACTAGGGACGAGGGTTAGCAGTATAGGGTTTACGCCTGCGAGTCCACACTAGGGACGAGGGTGATGCTAACCTGCGAGTCCACACTAGGGACAAGGGTTAGTAGTTCAAACCCGCGAGTCCACATTAGGGACGAGGGTTTGAGTATTCATTTCGGTTATCCGTTGACATCTTGACATGAGTTCTCTAGTTCCTTGTTCAGCAGTTTATTTTCGTGTAGACAGTGTATAGATTCGTGCTTTATTCATTGCACCGTTTTACTTGTTTATTCCGTACTTTTCTCTATGCATAATAAACTGTTAGAAAGGCTCATTTTTATGTATCTTGCTAGTCCTCTGAGGACCTGATGATCTCTTCAGGTTAGCCGCATTTGAGTCAGGAGCAGACAAGAAGGTTGAGTTAGCTTCAGATCACGATGCTTTGCAGTTGAGGTTACTTGGTTGGCAGGTTGTACTCAGTTAGTCCATTTCTTGTATTTCTCTATTTTTCCGTCTATTGGTAGTGGATTTGTGTCCACCGGACGTGACATTGAATCTTGGATATAATCAGTTATATTATTCAGTTTTCTTTGGTATTTCATTGATCTTGATCGATTCGATTATTCTGTGGATGAGATATAGTTTACCATGTGATTCTAGATTGTAGTGACTTGTATTTAGACAGCGTACTACCGCCGACACTACGGCGTAGGCTGGGCTTGGACACGTTTCGTATCCGAAAAGCGGGTGCGGGTCGTGACAGCAGTGGGTATAATGAATCCTGTTCTCAGATTTTGACAGTGTATCAAAACAGCGTATGAATTCTCAAGACAGTGTGTGTGTGAATTTGTGTGTACAGTCACAGGTTCCTGTGAGCTTAAACCAGTGTGTCCATCTATATTGTATCAGAAAAAAGGAAAACTAGGATTGGGTGTACACCAAAATGAATCAACTGAATTTAAATGTTTACAAACCATTCAAGGAAAATGCATTGGCTAAATGGAACCAATGAACATCCACATGTTCAGGGAAAACCGAGTATAAATCTCAACCAAATCGAAATCATTCAAAACCCAAAACTGAAATCCCAAATTCCTAATACATATTCAGCTGTAAAACATGTAAATTAATCTTTGAAATTGGTTTTTAAATCGCTCAAAAAATAGGAATGTTCAGTTCAGGAAATTTACAGTGAAAGAACCCAGAATTCAGTGTAATATGCTTAAAACAAATCAGAGAATGAGAATTAGGGACTGCATAACAGTTTCCCACTTAACAGCCTATCCATATTCGAAATCCAACTTAACACAATTCAAAATCAACTAATATACTTGTGATTGATATGGAATTTAGCTCAGCAAATCAGTCTTCAAGAAGGAATGAGAATTCAGAACCCAATAGTTACAGGAATGTATCGGTCCACAGTCTACATATCAATTCATTCAACCAAACTCCATTCGAAATTCTAATTTCCAGTCACGAGCCATAAACCAACATTCCAGTAAACTATTACATGTATACATGAATCATTATGGGAATAAAAGCATCAAAATTCAGTATAATATAGAAATCAGTCTCAGAGTTTTCGAATAGAACACATGGTATCAGGAATAAATGGAAAATGCAATTCGAAAATCAAAATCGTAATAATAACCTAAATTACTGGTTGTTAAACACAAACACACATGAGCACGTGTCAAACAATGCATTCATGTCCAACCAAGTGGACACGAATGTGTCCAGCACTCACAAACACGTATACGTGCACTGCATAGCACGCAGCGTCGTGCACGCGTGTACGCGTGTCCCGCGCGTGACACAGGCCATGTGGTGACACGTGGCCTTGCGTACACGTGCGCCAGGGATAGGGCTATCCCTAGGACCGCCTGCACAGTGTCCACGACACGTGTCGTGTCCGTGCCAAACGCGTATCAGACGCGTTCCAGTGCGCGCAACGACAGCTCACGCGTGTCCCGTGCGACCAGTACGGGGAGAATTTCTCCTCGCACACAAAACAAAATGCTCCCAAATTTTGGGAGCATGGTGGCATTCACTGCCCCAACACTCACACAAAATTTGGTGTGTCCACGTGTCCTGTGTCGGAAGAAATAGACCCCGTGATGCAGGACACAGTGCACAGTATACGGACAGCGTGTTCGTGTCCTCGTGTGGACACGACACGATTCTAAAATCAAGAAAAAAACACAGAAATCAATAAGCAAACCCTAGATCTAGGATTCTATTCAAATATATTTGCAAAATTTGCAAATCAAATCGGTTCGGGCATTTCGTCGAACACCTAGCCTATAGGTTCGATACGTGTCCGATACGGACACGAAACCTAATGCAAATGATACAAAATTTCTACAGTAGCTAAGGGACACCTATTCCTAAGCCATCATGCAATAAAAATAGGATTAAATCACAATTTGAGGGTGGTTACCTATGGGTGTCAAAATCCTCAAAAAGCTCCAAAGAGGGGTGTTCCTCTTGATAGCCAAACTTCACCAAATAGCTTCCAAGCTAAAATAATCTTCCATAAACAGCAAGAACAGGTGAATTAGAACCTAATGCAATTTGTTTGGATGGAAAAGGAATTAAATAGGATTTTCTAGGAATTAATGAATTTGGGGATTTACCTCTTTCTAAACTTGAGATCTATTTCCAAGAAAGGCTAACCCTAAATGATGGAGGCATTAAATAGGGTGGGATTCCCTAGGTGGCTGGTCATAAGCTCAAAAATTAGGGTTAGGGTTCACTAAATGGCCCATGGGCTTAAGTCATGATCAATTAAATAATTAAGCCATAAGTCATTTCATGAAACCACAAGCCATGACTTAAATTCACTTAAACTAATCCTTCCAATCCAAAATTAGTTTCTAATGACTAAAAATGGGTTAACCTAAGTCAAACTAGGGTCACCATGGCTAGGGTTAGCTTCTAGGCTAGTCCACTAGGTCTCAACAAGTCAAGGTCAACTAGAACTCACCAATTCAACAAATCACCAAATAATTCAAATAAGTCAAAAAGACCAAATTACCCCTAGGCTAAAAATGATAATTAAATCATCCTAATGATATGGTTAGGCTCTAGGTCATGCAGTCTCTAGGGTTTCACTAGCAGCACATCAAAATCACAAGTCATGACTTAAACCAGATTTTAAATAGTTTAAAATTATTAAAAATAACCAAAAATCATAATGTGAAATAAGTATCAATAAATAATAATTATAATTACAAAATTTCAAAATTACCCTCATCTGAAAAACTGGGTGTTACATAAAGGCTGGGCCACTACCCTCTCAATTACTGTCAGGACCAGATCAATGCCCCGACTGAACTTTGCTGTCTCCCTCTGCTGTTGGGCCTGCTGGCCCTCCATGAACTGCTGAAAGAAAGTGAACAACTGGACTGCGTCCATGGATCCTGAAGACGGCTGCTGCTGGAACATCTCTGGAATCACCGGGCTCTGCCTGCGCCCTGCTGCTGGTGGAGGGGCTCCTCCGAACGCACCTGAAACGCCTATCCCAGTTGGCATGACTGGGGCTACGGCACCGGGAGCTGGCTGCTGCTGCTAAGGACGAGAGGTGGCAGACCCCTCTGCAGTATCCCTTGGTCCGGAGCGATAAGATCTCGTCTCAACCATCCTGGAGACAGATCAAACAAGGAATCAATACTGAGATAGAAGCGATAAATCAAGGGAGGACAGTTAAATTTTAAGGAAGACTAATCAGCAAGATGTATAGATGGCATGAATTAAAGTAGAATTTTTCCTAACTGTGATTGAGTGCCTCTCCGTTAAAGCCTATCTCTCAATCCTATAGCAGGCTCGCAGCAGTACAACTAAGTCGTCGTACTACCACGATATTGTACTAATATGACTCTCGACCTGTATGGGCCACCACTAAAAATGTGTCACGACCCGCATCCACTGTGAGGGTACGAGTACGTAACAGCGCCCAGCCTACACCGTAGTATCGGCGGTAGAACGCTGTCCTAGGTTACTATCTAATCAACAACTCACGTAATTATATAATATACTTGTCAAATCTCAACTCCGAACGAAGAACAAGTATAGATATAATGAAATCTCAATCACAGTCTAAGCAGGATAAGATAACACAAAAGTTTATAACTAAAGACGAAACAACAACAATTATAAACTACTAAATAATAATATCTCAACAAACTCAATACAACTCATATCTCAAGTTATTACAATTCAAGTTCTAAAACATAAAAACTAAACCAGTCTACTAGCTAGTCTCCCGATCACTCCCGAGTGTCGGGGCCAAAGGTAGCAAATCCCTCGTCAGGTCCATAATGAGTAGGGCAAGTATCCTCAGGGCAATCATCTGTAAAATTTCAACAGGTCCAGTCAGGACAGAAACGAGCACAATCTCATCTAGAAAACCTAAGTAAATGACAGAGAACTATAAAGCAGTTATAGACAGTTGTATTGATGAACATGGCAGTTTATATTCAGGTGATGGTATAGAGAGACAGATAAAGTACAAGGAAAGTAAGTAACAAAACAAAAGAAGAATCATGGCAATAAAGACTGTAAAATAAAATCTAGCTGAACTAGAGTGACATGATGAGTCCAGACAGTATAATATAAGTCGAGTGTAATCCCAATGTGAGCCTAATACAAGATGAGTCGAATGTGATTCTAATCATTGTTCTAATAAGGTGACTCGAATAAGGTGGTGCGAATAATGATTCACATGATGTTCTAACAATGATTCGAATAAATTCTCCAAATGTGTTTTAAAATACTGAGATAGACATGTAAACGGCTAAGGGTAATACGGTACACCGCACACCTGGCCAAGTGTGGGATGGCTATCGTTCGAATATCATTCACAGAGGGGTGGTTCGAATAATAGGAATGTTCACATGTCTAATCAGTATTTCCTCCGCCCATTCTAATACAAGTGAATCCATAATCCGACACATCAATCGAATACAAGTCCAACCAGCACATGAAGATGTGAATAGGTGGTTCGAATAGCACGAATGGTGATTCGAATAATAGAGGTAAGACGAGTAAAGTATGTGTGTCGTATACATGAATTCAGAAATAACAATACGTATTTGTAACAAAGAATTACATACAACTAACTAGAACTGAAGTACAGTAATTGACAAGTAAATGAGAGAACTATCAGAGAATGTACTCGCCTGACACTCTGAAAAGTGTAGTATAATATCAGATGTCTGTACTAGAGTCACAATGTCCTAAACAGAGTAATACAGGTTATAATGTGTTTAAAATAATATAAATGGAGTTTATGATACAATCTACATGATACTAAGTCAATTCTAGGTCAAAGTCAACTCTAAGTCAAACCTGGTCAACTGTCTAGGTCAAACTAGGTCCAAGTCAAACTTGGTCAACTCTGGGTCAACCCAAGTCAAACTAAGAGCCTAAGTCAACTATCTAGGGTTTAGTCAAACTATATTCAACAAGTCACTTAGGCTGTTGGGTCAACATCTAGGTCAACCCTATAGGGCTAACTCATAATAACCCATAGGCTAATATATCTAGGATACCTTAGGATGCCATATAGGCTAATATGTCTATATACATATCACTATATATACTATCAACCTATAGTCCTAGGCATATATCCCTCTTATGTAACACATGATGTATCATATAGAATCAAGCTTAACTATATATCACATCTATATATAACATATATACAATATTGTGAACCCTCAAACAAACAACTCACACTATTCCTCACCCTCTCAAACCATGTGGCCAATGGACCAAGACTAATCTGTCCAACCAAAGGAGATATCCCTGCTGCAGGGCAAACTGCCAAGGCAAGAGCCAAGTGCAGCAGGTAGCATATACTGCTGCCGAAGAGCAGCAGTCCCATGCCTTAATCAGGGTACAAGGCTCCTAACATTGGCCAAACCGACCTGTACTGGCCACTGTATTTCCTGTGTGCAGTACAAGGTGTGTCTCTCAAAACCCCTACTGCTCTACCTTCCAACCACTGACACACTCTCAATATCCTACACCCTATCACATATCTAGTACCATAGATAAATACCACATCTATGGCCCCAACCTAGTACCTAACTGTCATTCCCTTACATAACCCAACTGCTACTGTATGCCCATGCCCTCTCCTGGACACACATCTTAAACTCTCACCTAGACACTATTTGGTACTCTAAGCTAATCAAGCATACACTCACAAACACTCAACCAAATCACAGATACCTACCCTTCCTATAACTGAACACTAACTCAATACTAGTCTTAGGCATTAGGGACACTATCACATATCTAGTAACATGGATCCCCCTACTCACCTACTCTCTGTTCAGGTATGCAGGGGCCAAGTGCCCCTGCCTACTGCAGTCAGTTCCCCCAAACTTGCTGCTAAGCTAAACCCCACATTCCTATGCTCTGGACTAAAAATGATGACTTAAAATACAAGAAAATATGGACTGAACACACCATGATGTAGGGCTGAAAAGAGGTGTCACTCAAGTCCAGTGTATGAATCAAATCAATATTGTGTGCCAGGAATTTAAATCATGGGTTCAGTTAACAGTGTGTGTAGGAAAATAGGAATTTAAATGTGTGAGTGTATAGTGTACATGTGCATGTGGCAAGTGTCCAAAGTGAATCATGTATTAAATGTGATTGTGTCAAGCATGTGTCATACAGAGAAGTGTGTGTGAGCATAGTGTCATATAGGTTTAGTTCTCAGGAAAACTGGGATTAAAATGACAGTTTAACATCCCAAATCAAATCATAAATCCATTTCTCAAACACAAAACTTAAACTATCATTAATTGTGAACTATACATGTGTAAGTGAAACAAATATGGCAATTAAACATCAACATAAATCAGTTTAGAGCACATTATGTTCAGAAATGGGAAACTGGAATTGCACGTATCAGTAAACTCCCAAATTCGAATCAAACTTCTATGAAATCCCAATAATTCTAACCCCAAACACACATGTATGAAATCCAGTATAAAACATACCAAATAATCATTCAACTAACGTATCATCTAGTTCTTTAAACTCTAAAAACGACAAAACATGCATACTGATATCAGGGAATTAGGATTTTCCTATTTCGAATTAGAAAATAAATGAAAACCCAATGAAATGCCAAAATAAAGTGCACATATATGTGTTAGGCATGAATGTGTGTCAATAGAAGTGATTTCGTGTCCACAAAAGTCGACACGACGTGTCCAAATACTGAAAACCAGGTATCATAGAATAACAGTGTCAGCAGCCTCATGTAGAGGTGCAGTGCGAGCTAGGACACGACACACGACACCATAGGGCTCGTGCTCGTATCCTAGGGTGCGCTACGGATAGGGCTAGGGTTCTATCACCATGCACCGTGTCGGCGTGTCGAAGTTAAACGCGCATATCAGTGCGCGTTTTCAACCGTGTGACGTGCAGTGTCAATTCATGCGGGTGGGATTTCTCCTAATCCGCTCGATAAAATGGCCTGAAATTTTGTCTGTGTCGTTTCAGTCATGTGTCCTAGGTGTCACCTTAATCTCGTGGCAAGACGTGCAGTATCGTGTCCGCTACAGTGCCCGAGCAGCAGGGCATTGAGCGCAGCCTGCTGCGTGCGTGTTCGTGTCGTCGTTCTGACACGACACCACACAAAAACCAACTCAGTCATCATGAAACCTAAAGTACACATATAGATCTACAATTTCATATAATTAGTTTTAAAAAAATCAAAAATAAAATCCTTAGGGGCATTTCGTCGAACACCTATGTACATACGTTGATACGTGTCCGATACGGACACCAAACGGACACAAAATCTATCCAAATTCTAGGGACAGCTAGGGGACTCCTAGATCTAGCCCTAAATGCAAAGAAAATAGAATTAAAATATAATTTAAGGGGTCTTACCTATAGATGCAAATAGCAAAAAAAAAGCCCCAAAATGAAGTGTTCCTCCTTGCTAGCTCGGATCCCCAAATTGCTCAAAATCTGGGATTACTCTCCATAAACAGAAATAGAATGGTATTAGGCTCTATTGCAAGAAACTAGGGTTAAAAAGGATTTAAAATAAGAAATCTATGGATTGGGGAAGAATGGACAAACCTTTCCTTTCCTATGCGTTGAAATGATATAAAAGAGGCAAGAACTAATAAATAAGTGTTTATATAGGGTGGGGATCCCTATGTGGCTGGTCACTTAGGCTTTGGTTAGGGTTAGGGCTTCTAGTTATGGGCCATGGGCTTAAGTCATAAGTCATTTAATGAAAATCACAAATTACTGTATTAAACCATAAGTCATTTCACTTAAACTTGATTTCATATTTCAAAACTAAATCCTAAGTGACTAGAATGGGCTAACTTAATTTAGACTAGGGTTACCATAGCTAGGGTTAGCTTCTAGGCTAGTCTACAAGGTCTCAACTAGTCAAAGTCAAAATCACAAGCCATGACTTAAAAAATAGTTTTAAATTGATCAAAAATCACCAAAAATCATAATGTGATATAAATACAAGTAAATTATAATTATAATTATAAAATTTCAAAATTATCCTCATTTCAGAATCTGGGTGTTACAAATAGCGTTTATTCTGCAGTGCTATTAAAAGAGCGAACAATAGCAGTTTATCTATAGCATTCGAGCCTCCCTACTATTATAATATCATCATCCATAGCGTTCATTGTGAAGTGTTATTAAAAGTTCATACAATAGCAGTTTATCTATAGAGTTTATGTCTTCCAGCTATTTTGCTGTTAACAGAACTTTATATAGCGTATTATGAACGCTGTTAAAGGTATAGTTTTTTCTGGATGCTGCTTATGTTGCTATGCCCGTATGTCAAAGTAAGGTATCCAGTTCGATTAGGAGCAACTATCTACTGTTCCAATCATGGAAGAAGCAACACAGTTTTTTTTTATGTTTAAAAAAAAGTTATAGCATGTTATGACTGTTACAGGAGCGATCCAATTTTGCTGTATAATTTATAGCGTTCTCGATAGCGGCGTTTTCGTCCGTTAGATATTCAGAAATTAAATCGCTACCGTCACTACAAAATTATGGTAATTTAGTGACTAACTGGACGACTAATCCTTTTTCATTGCTAACTTAGCGACAAACTAGCGACTGATTTTCTAGTTATTGATAATTAGTTTAATTAATGAGATAGTTAATCGCCAAGCCTTTCCTAGATTGTTGCTAAATTTTTGCAATTATCAATGACAAAAATTTTGCGTTGCTAAGTAGTCGGTAATTTCTACATAATACATAGCGACTAAATTTTTAGTTGCTGCAAAAACCTGCCCCAATTTTCTTTCCCGCCCAAAACACAAAAGTCACAACTTCTCCCCCCAAAACCTAACATTCCCTCCCCAAAACTCAAAAGTCACAGCTTCTCCCTCCCTCATCCGCACATCCGACCCCCTCCTCCAGACTTCTCCCTCCCCCATCCAAAACTGCCGCCTCCTTCTCCCCCCTCCTCCTTCCTCTCTCCTCCGTATATCCGCCCCCTCCTCCAGACTTCTCCCTCCCTTACCCAAAGCCGCTACCTCCTTCTCCCTCCCTCCTCCTTCTCCATCCCTCGTCCGCACATCCGACCCCCTCCTCCAGACTTCTCTCCCCCCACCCAAAGCCGCCGTCTCCTTCTTCCTCCCTCATCCTTCAGCACATCCGACCCCGTCCTCGCTGTTGCTTCCTCGTCGACTCCTCCCGCCTCAAGACTTTGCCTTCGCCTCCTCCTCCAATCTAAAGTCGACGCCATCCGCCGCCTCCTTAAAGCTGGTATTTTTTTTTAAAGTTATTTTAGTTTGAACTTTTTTCAATGCATCAATTTTTTGAAGTTATTTTGGTTGGAATCAATTTTGGTTTGGTCTGCATTTTGTGTGCTTCTTCAAAATTATCTTTTGGAAGAATTTTAGATCATAACTTTTTGACTGAGCTCAATTTCATTTACATGTAAATTTTATCATATAGATTTTTTAAATCCCAAATGCTCCTATATCAATTAGAAGATTAGAAGATGGGAGTTTAGCAGGCTTATATATTTGACTGCTTGGGTCTCATGTTCACATCAATAATCCATTAGCAGTTTGCTTATTGACCCGAGGGTCTAGGACGGGTTCATTTCATATAGATTGAGTGGTGACAAATGGGACTTCCAAACATTTTGATACACGTCTACATATTTTAGCATATTTTGATGCATCTTTTGTGTGATTCCAAACATTTCATTTCATATAGTTTGCATATTTTGATGTGAATTATTTCTTTACACTAATGCATTCTG
Source organism: Iris pallida (assembly GCA_029216955.1). Classification (NCBI taxonomy): domain Eukaryota; kingdom Viridiplantae; phylum Streptophyta; class Magnoliopsida; order Asparagales; family Iridaceae; genus Iris; species Iris pallida. The sequence goes on along the minus strand of JANAVB010028818.1, from coordinate 11,690,569 downwards.
TAATAGCATTCTGACATGATATTGGTGCACATATAATAACGAGAAAGAAATGCTATAAAAACTAATTTGCATCGAAAAGCTAATCGAACGTTATTATGAAACTATAGCATTCGTAAATGCTATGTAAACTCTATAGCATTTGTCACTGTTATAACAAGTCTATAGCGTTCATGGACGCTATAATAACTAAATAGTGTTCATGAATGCTATTACCATCCTATAGCGTTCTTATATGCTATAAGACTTATATAACGTTCATAAATATTATAACCTGTCTATAGCGCCATGGAACGCTATAATCCATCAATAGCATTTATGAACGCTATAACTTTATAGTGTTCTTGTACATGGGACAATTATAGCGGGCCGAATACGCTATAATAGGCATTCTACAGCGTTCAGAGCACGCTATTGTATCCCATATTTGTTGTAGTGAACCCACTAACACAAGGATACCATATCAATCTTTGTCATATTGGCATCCCAATACCAATACCTTGGTTGGAATCAAATACCTTAACTTGGGTAAACCTATACCTTACCTTGATATCTTGATACCTTACCCTGGTATCTTGATACCATACCTTGGTCATAAGGTAAACTAATAATTTACCTTGAAGGTAAAGGTAATTCATATTTACCTTAAGATCTAACTTGGTATCATGAGATACCAAGATACCCCTCAAATATCTAATTAACTAACTGTCTAATGTACTAACATAACATCTTAACTAATATCTAATATATAACCTATAGAGACTAACTTGCTAATATACCAATATGTAGAACTAACATAACCTACTAACATATCAATATCTAACATCAAACTATCTAACAACATATCAAATATCTAACAAAATACTAACCTCTACTATCTAACTAACACTCATACTAACAAATATAACTTACACTAACATATAACAAACTCTAACATATCTAACCCTCTACTAACCAACATCTAACAAATATACTAACATATATAACTTACAATAATATATATATATAAATATATATATATATATATATATATATATATATATATATATATATATATATATATATATATATATATATAGTGTGTGTGTGTGTGTATATATATGTATGTGTGTGTATATATATATATATGTACTATATTATACATATACTCGACAACCTATGATACCTACAATCACTTAATATTCATACTACATAGGCTCATAGGTTACACAAAATGCCTATGTCGTATAGTCACTCTTCTACTTAAAACCAATACTGTACCAATTGGGCCTTCACTAAATTCTAGGATTAAAGTATGTCGTAGCCCTTCATGTTAGCTTTCCGAAACTTCAAACGGATCGTATTTTCGTGTCCGAAAGCTCCAGGAATCGCGAAAACACCGAAACGTGTTTGTCTTTCAGACAGCTGACACTCAAATAATTTTACAAAAAATTCTAGAATAATTTTGGCTTATTAAAATATATATATTTAGAAAGCTAACTTCGACACGATTCTTTTAACAAAACGAGAGATTAATTGGAGTTTTGAGCTAAAAGTTATGACATTTCTAAGTTGCTATGGCTACTAAAAACGTGGATGAATATTATGACGAATTTGAGTTGTTTTGGACAAAAGAAACACATGTTGGCCAAGATACTTGGATACCAACATAGGTATCCAAATGAAACTCATTCTAACCATCCTAACTAAGATCAATCCACTCTCTAACCATTCTAAAACTGAATTTAAGACACAATTAATCCTATTAGGCAATAAACCAAACACATGTGATGTCCTAATTTGGGATCTATCAAGTAGGACACAAAATACATATCTAAAATCCTCAAGAGAGCTCCAAATGGCCTCAAACTTGAATCTAAAGGGGGTACATACATGGAGGTGGATCCTATGGATTCAAAACTAACTAATATGCATAGGAAATCAATTTAGAGGGTTGGCTTTACTTATTGGAAGTTCAATCCCAATGACACTCTCAAGGACACGGCTCCGACACAAAGATCTTTCAAAAAGGACACTCCTCCTTGTACTTTGTTCCAAATCTTTGCTAGCACCCTCCCTTGGTAGTATGAGAAGGTTGGATGGAAGTTTTGGTGGAGGGATGTAAGGATTTGGAGATCAAATCAAAGAGGGAAGCTCTCTAATTTGGGAAAGAACACTTTGTGAAGGAAAAGAGGTAAGATGGAATAAATGAAAAGGGGACACCTATGCTTTATGTGGCTGCCATAGGAGGACCTAATGAGCCTATGTGAAATATCCAAGATGCCCCTACAAGTCTCATTTTGGTCCACTTAAGTCATGACAAGGTTTGAGGTAAAAAAAGGTCAAGTTTAAGTCTCTAATTTAACCAATCTAACTAAGTGGGATTAGTCTAATCTTACTAACTTAATCTTGGGGTCCCGTTTAGAGTCTAAACTACCTGGGTCACTAACACAAGTCGGAACGAGACGAAACTCAAACCCGACTAAACAAATCCCTTAAAATCAATATTAAAATATAAAAATTCCCAAAATATTAAAATATAAAAAAATGACCAAAATCACAATACATCAATTTAAATAATATTAAAATAATCTAAAATTCACCAATTAAACAAAATCTTAAATAATTCAAAAGTTACTAATATAATCACATGGGTTAGGCCTCCATGGTCATGGTTAGTGTCTGGCTAAGCAGCTCTAAGGTTACACTAGCAAAAGGACAAAATCACAAAACACTAATTTAATGATATTAAAAATAATCAAAATTCACCGATAAATCAATAACATGATTTAAACCTATTATTAAATGATTAATTTTACAAAAGTTTGAAACTATCCTTACTTTAGAAAAGTGGTGGTTACAACCTCCTTAAAATAATTTTGTCCTCGAAATTTAAGGTGGTTGTACTCTTCCCTAGGTTAAACCACCAACAATCAAGGTCAAAACTACTATCTAGCAACACACAAGATCAGGGTCCTACTGGTCGGGAATTTAATAGTCTCAACAGGGTCATTACACTATCTAGCACAACAAAACACAATCCAAGAGATACTATTGGAATATACAACAATCATGGAAAAAGGACGGAAGAAGAACAAAGGACAGACTGCTAACCCATCACCTGTAGCATCGGCCTCCTCGGTGGTCAACGCAGGAACCTGCCCGGCTGGGTATATCCCTTTGCTGGTGCGGGACATGACGCTGTTCCACAGGTGGCCTAACTCCATCTCTCTGCCCTTGGTATGGATACTGGCCAGGACGATGAAGGGTTAAGAGAAAATTCTTAACCAGATGTTCCGTTGATCCACAGTGCAAGCACACTCCCAGCCTCTTCCGTACACCTCCCAAGAATGGCCTGACCTCCAACAGTAGGTACAGGTAGGAGCTGGATGAAACTGTCTCGGAGGCTGCTTCTGATCTAGTTGTACTGGAGCTCGTATCGTCGCATGAAACCGCTGAACCCGGGCCCTAGATGGAGCCTGGAACTGCTGTTATGGCGACTGAAAAGATTGATGCAGAAATTGGAAGCTCAAATGAATGGAACACAAGTAAAATATGGATAGTAGGCTTAAAGTGGGTCATGCTCATACTTTGGGTCGTCAAGTTTAGGTCAAAATGGTGTCTCTAATTCGAATCGAAAATAAAAGTGACTTCATGGGGTGAATCAAGATTGGATCTTGGTCAGGAAAGTTATGCGACAAAAATGAAGCACAAGATGGTCTGTCTGAGTGGGACACGACGGTCATGGGTGTAGGGTGTCTTGTCTAGATCGTGCATGTGAAGTTGGTTTTGAGAAAACAACTAGTCTTATGCTCCTAATTTAAAAGTTATGACAATATGCATATGATACTCATAAATAAAGTAGGAATTGGTCAAATTGATCCGGAAGTTGTGATACAAAAGTAGTATAAGGGAACAAGTTTGAGTGGGACATGATATATTAAAATGAAGATAATCTTGTCTACTACAAACTCATGAAGGAAGTTTCCAAAGATTGACATATCTGACGCTCCAGAAATCAAAGTCACGGAAGAACACTCGTCTATCTAGAATACTCCTTCCAGGGTGTCTACCCAAGTCTATTTACTGTCTACACAAGGCACTAACTCCTCTATATGATACTAGGATGGTACCCCTATACTAGGTTGTCCATGCCTCTTCTCCAACTAGTCACTAAACTATTTCGGTGCCTAAACTTCTATAACATTTTAGATACCTTGTCTCTTGCTACTAGGATACTCCTCCTATCCTGGTTCTTGGTGAACCTCCTATCTTAACACTTATCAATCACTCTAGGGTTCTCATCTATATCTAATTATCAAACCATACACCTTATTTTCTAACCATACTCTAAACTATTAACACAATTAATCAAGGACACATACCAACTACAAATCACCAAGCCATCATACTATGAAGCAATGTTATAGATTTCGCTAGGCGGAGTCGGTGCGTTGAGAGCCCGACTAGCGCCTAGGCGCCGATTTGATTTAATTTTTTTTTGCTCATGACTTTCTATATAAATAATATGTATGTTACACTTATAGACACAAAAGTTATAGAGCATTTATGGCTAGTGTTGCAATGTTTAAGACTTGGTACGATTATTATGAGTTCGAATCCCATGTTTCTGTTTTGCTATAAAATTTTTTTCTACTTTAAAAAAAACATATAAGGGGGAGGAGAGGAGAGAGAGTCAGTAGACTTCTCTCCCCCCTCTTCTCCCTCCCTCCGCTCCCCTCTGCCCTCCTCCTCCCCTCTGCTCCTCCCCTCTCCCCTCCTCCCCTCCGCTCTCCTCCTCCTCCCCTCTTCGCTCCCCCCTCTCTTCCTCCCCTCCGCTCCCCTCTTCCCCCCTCCTCCCCTACGACGATGACGACGACGTCGACGACGACAGTAGCAACAACCACAGCAGCGACAGCAGCAGTCGGCGGCGACGGCGGCGGCGGCGGCGACGGCGGCAGGTAAGTCTTTAATTTTGTCGAATATATATTTTTTTATTTTTTTTTTAAAAATTTTAAAATAATTAACCCTAACCCTAACCCTAGGCCCGACTAGGTCCGACTAGGGCCGCCTAGGCCCGCCCAGCGCCTAGGCCGGCCGCCTAGGGCCTTTTCGGTGCGGCCGGCGGCCGCCTAGGCCGATTTTTAGAACACTGCTATGAAGAACCTATAATAAAATGAGACTCTACAAGGACATGGTCTACAGAACTGGAAGTATCCTTACTCCTAAGATAATTGATAATAGAACAGAATTTATAATAACAGGAATAAATGATAGAGATGACATGTTAGAACCCTTCACAAGATACAATTTGATAATCATACGCATCTGTCCAAAATCATGATACTTAGAATCCTCGCCACGCTAGTAGGGTCCATAACTGGGGCATGCACCTCTATAATCATGTCGTCTGGAATCCTTGCTATGCCGACTAGTATAGCTACGAGAAATCCCAAATCTCATAATCAAGATATGTACATCCGAAGTCAGGTCTCTATGTTTCTGCCACACCGGCTAATATAGCTGCGATAAACTCCAAGTTACACAACCAAGTAGACGTTTTACCTTCCCTATTATTTTCGTCAACATATGTCATCAGAAGATATCGTAACTCAGGCTATAACATTCATCTCGATATGAAAATCAAAATCAATAATGATTCCATCAAAATCCAACTCAAAAATAAGGAGTAAAGGTGAAATAGAAATAAGAGGACAGGAATTCAAATTGAAGTTCACAACAAGATTCTCAAGGGTCGTCTGAGAAATCTCTCAAAAGTCTTAACTGTGATTGAGTAACTCCTATCATAACCTAGAACCTATATCCTAACTGCAGGCTCGTAGCAATACTCTAAGTCGAGCACTACTACAAAATCGCATTAGTTACGACTCTGACCTGCATGGGCCACCACAAAAACGTGTTACGATCCGCACCCTGATTAGGGACACGAGCACGTGGGTACGTCCAGCCTACGCCGTAGAATCGGCGGTAGAACGCTGTATAGGTGTACTAGAAAGTATAGAATCTAGACACAATATATATGTACCTGTCATCTCCGTACGGAGGTATATAATCTCAACTCAATCACAAGACATCTAAGGAAGATAGGCACGAATATCATAAAGATATAATAGAAATATATGAACTGAAAAAGGTGCGAAGTCAAAACACAGTTTAGAGTTAAAGATATAACACAAGAATCCAAAATATAACATATAACATAAGTCTCAATACTAGCTGGAACGCAGTCCCGTCAAACCTATCTAACAGTCTAAGCTGGAGGTAAATCCTCTACTTGCACCAAGGGTAATGTCTCATCAAAATTTCTATCCTGGCCATACCCGTAAAAGGTAGAGCAATCAGCCAACATGTCCTCTGTAAACATCAACGGTTATCCTGTCAGGAAAATGAGCAAGTACACCTCCAACAACAGTTCTATTGTATTGACAAATGCTGTAAGAGACAATCACAATTGAATACAAGATGAACATATCAAGATGGAAATATAACTGGATATGTAAAGCATAAAATCATGCCAAGGTGTATCATACAGGAAAGTAGAACTGAATAGGAATATATATGATGTAATAAATATAAAATATAAATAGTGCCTCGAGTATTATAGTATTATGTGATCGATATGGGTCAAGATCAGGCTGTTCCATATGACCGGCTACAAGTACGAAAACTCGACCCGGCCAAAATGGAAAGCTATGGAACAAGTAGTAACAGATCAGGCTACACCCTACGTGCAGTGAGGGTGGAGCTATGAAACAATTAGTAACTCAAGGTGGGTATTGATCACATAACCTATAATACTCTCCATCCCCGAATAGTATACGGATCCGGACATAGCACATCATGACACAAAATTTTCTAAGAAGGTAGCTACTCCCTCTCAGGAATCGATGTCAATACAAGTACAAGAACAAGATCGAGCAAGTACCAATATCCAAAAAAGTATAGGAATGACATCTCATACCAGGAATCCAATATATACTAGTCCGTGCACCATCGTGTCGAGAAACAAGTAAAACACTATAACTGAATCGGATACAGAAGATGTCAAGACAAAGAACCACTATCAGAGAAAGTACTCGCCTGCTGTCCTGAGCTGTCAAGTAAGATCGATGCTCAGAGTGATCTCACAGACCTAAATATGAGATATTGTAAGTTAATTAGGGTTTAACAGAGTTAAGCATAATTTTCTAATGTATGATATGCAATCTAGGTCAATCTCAATCCAACTAAGTCAAACTAAGTTATATCAAGTCAAACTAGGTCAAACTAAGTCACACTGAGTCACACTAGGTCACAGAAAGTCAAACCAAGTCAAACTAGGTCAAACTGGGTCAAATGTTGACTTACAGTTGACTTTTGGTCAACTGGTCAACTCTAGGTCAACTATGGTCCACCTTGGGTCAAACTAGAAGTCAAGGTCAAGCTTCTAGAGTTTTTGTTAAACTTAGATTAGTGGTCAACATCTATGATACTTAGGATATATTAATATATATACATACCACATATATCCTTACCCATATAGTACCACCCTAACACATACATATAGATATCATATATCAAGTATATCCTCATTATGAACCATAACCTATATCTATATACTCTCATAATATATATAGATACTATATAATCTAAAAAAATATATACCTATCTATATAATCCTTCCATATTCTAACATCACATATTCAAACTCAAACACTTATACACTAACCCACTAACACTAGGATACCATATCAACCTTGGTCATATTGGCATCCCAATACCAATACCTTGGTTGGAATCCAATACCTTAACTTGGGTAAACCTATACCTTACCTTGATATCTTGATACCTTACCTTGGTATCTTGATACCATACCTTGGTCATAAGGTAAACTAATCATTTACCTTGACGATAAAGGTAATTCATATTTACCTTAAGATACTAACTTGGTATCATGAGATACCAAGATATCCCTCAAATATCTAAATAACTATCTAATGTAATAACATAACATCTTAACTAGTATCTAACATATAACCTATAGAGACTAACTTGCTAACATACCAATATCTAGAACTAACATAACCTACTAACATATCAATATCTAACATACTAGATATCTAACATCAAACTATCAACAACATATCAAATATCTAACAAAATACTAACCTCTACTATCTAACTAACACTCATACTAACAAATATAACTTACACTAACATATAACAAACTCTAACATATCTAACCCTCTACAAACCAACATCTAACAAACATACAAACATATATAACTTAATAATATATATATGTACTATATCATACATATACTCGACAACCTATGGTACCTACATTCACTTAATATTCATACTACATAGGCTCATAGGTTACACAAAATGCCTATGACGTATAGTCACTCTTTTACTTAAACCAATACTGTACCAATTGGGCCTTTACTAAATTCTAGGATTAACGTATGTCGTAGCCCTTCATGTTATCTTTTCGAAACTTCAAACGGATCGTATTTTCGTGTCCGGAAGCTCCCGAAATCGCGAAAACAACGAAATACGTTTGTCTTTCGGACAGCTGACACTCAAATAGTTTTACAGAAAGTTCTAGAATGATTTTGGCTTATTAAAATATATATTTGGAAAGCGAACTTCGATACGGTTCTTTTAAAAAAATAAAAGATTAATCGAAGTTTTGAGCTAAAAGTTATGACATTTCTAAGTTGCTATGGCTACTAAAAACGTGGATGAATATTATGACGAATTTGAGTTGTTTTGAACAAAAGAAACACATGTAGGCCAAGATACTTGGATACCAACATAGGTATCTAAATGAAACTCATTCTAACCATCCTAACTAAGATCAATCCACTCTCTAACTATTCTAAAACTGAATTTAAGACACAATTAAGCCTATTAGGCAATAAACCAAACACATGGGGTGTCCTAATTTGGGATCTATCAAGTAGGACACAAAACACATATCTAAAATCCTCAAGAGTGCTCCAAATGGCCTCAAAGTTGAATCTAAAGGGGGTACATGCATGGAGGTGGATCCTATGGATTCAAAACTAATTAATATGCATAGAAAATTAATTTAGAGGATTGGCTTTACCTATTGGGAGTGCAATCCCAATGATACTCTCAAGGACACGGCTCCGACACGAAGATCTTTCAAAAAGGACACTCCTCCTTGCACTTTGCTCCAAATCTTTGCTAGCACCCTCCCTTGGTAGTATGAGAAGGTTGGATGAAAGTTTTGGTGGAGGGATGTAAGGATTTGGAGATCAAATCAAAGAGAAAAGCTATCTAATTTGGGGAAGAACACTTTGTGAAGGAAAAGAGGCAAGATGGAAGAAATGAAAGGGGGACACCTATGTTTTATGTGGCTGCCATGGGAGGACCTAATGAGCCTATGTGAAATGTCCAAGATGCCCCTACAAGTCTCATTTTGGTCCACTTAAGTCATGACAAGGTTTGAGGTCAAAAAAGGTCAAGTTTAAGTCTCTAATTTAACCAATCTAACTAAGTGGGATTAGTCTAATCGTACTAACTTAAGTAGTGGGATATGTGGGCCATGACTAACTAATCCTGGGTGTCACGACCCGATCCCAAATAATTGGGTCGAATCGGATCATGCCCAGCCTACACAGTTGTTGAGACGGCGGCAGTAAGCTGTTCCATTAGTAGGTAACCACAACAACATCTATATTTGTCACAACTCAATATTCGGGAATTTAAAATTTTATTAAACATTAAAATAAATACAACTGAAAGTAAAAGAATTGAATTAAAATAATGAATTAAAATAACAGAATTTTTAAAGAAACAACAAAACTGGAAAAAGAAAATCTAGCTAAGCACTCGGCTCATCGGCCTCAGTTCCTACGTCCTCCAAAGGGGACTCTGGCAACACCACGGGATACAGAACTGGGTCATAATAGCTGTTGATTAACAACTCAGCATCCTCAATATCCCCTAAAAATGTTATCTCCAGTCAGGAGGGAGCAAAGTACAATTCATGCGAATCCAACAATTAAAATAATAATAGAATCATGCATTTTTAAACAATTTGAAGTAAACAGTTTTCTAGTAGTTAAAACATTGTGATTTGAATAGGCAATGAATATGACCGGCTTGGGTTGTACAGTTATATCCTATTGATACGATATGGCTTATCCCCAAGTGTGTGAGAGGTAAGCTAATACAGTTCTAAGTTATCACTTGGGATATGGTCATAAACATTACACTATTCCTCCAGTACCCAACAGTCAATCAGTCAGTGCTCTCAGAGAGAGTTTCGTGTTACATCATGGTTTAAACTTGCAGTAAAGCGATTATTAAATAATTGTAAACTAACACAAAATGTACTTACCTCAAATTGGACTGGACTTGAAGGGTTGAAAACTTCGAGATGGGATTTAGTCTCGTCCTCGAAATCCTACATTCGAGAAGTTCGACTCAGATTCCAGAGTTACCAAGCTAACTATGCTAGTTGCAATCTCTAAGTTGTGTCCTAATCAATTTTAATCTTTATTTAATAAACACGAAAGAATGCGATTATCGGTGCGTTGTAATTAATTACGAGAGAAAGATCAATTTAACTTTTTATTTTGGAAAACTCGTAGTTACCAATTTAATTGGTTAAAACTTTGTATTTTCGTAATTATACATATAAAACTAAATTTCTTGTTTAATGAGAAAACATGATCTTTGTTTAAAATATTACAAACTTGTAAATTTTAATGTGAGAGAAATCTTATTAATTTTTCTATATCAAAAATATTATTTATTTTAGTTTTTACGCGTCTACGCTCAAAAAATCAGCAAAACCAGAAAATGACAGAAAAACATATGCTACAATAATTACAGGCCACAGAGAGAAAATAGAAAAGCTGAGCTTATGCCCTTACAATTTATTTTACATAAATTGAAATAAGAAGAAACGTTTGTTAGTTCTAAAATTATCCTACAATTCAATTATGAATAAACTAATAATAAAAATAGTGAGTCTCAGATATTGGTCCAATCGTCATATAGGCTAATGCCTCAACGTCCGGGCGAAGCCGTTTTCATTTGCACTTAGCCAGGGCCCATTGACCTATACGGTCGTCGTCCAAAATCCCAAATAATATTCTTTTCCGAAAATTATTTTAAAACCTTTTTTAAAATTATATAATTAAATTTTATAGAAAAATCCGGCAGCACTTCCTCTATTTTCGGTCAACCCAAAAACTGGAAAATGTGCCATAAACACCATTTATAAAAAGTCCCAAACCAGGGAACACCCAAAATTCAACTCCAAACCATTTTACACCACAATTAGATTCACAAAATAATTCCCGAATCTCAATCGGAAACCCGCAATATAGTTTCGGAAATTCTCGAAATGGATTCGGGAATCACAACGCCTAAAACCCAGAAAATATATTTCAGAAAAGTCGGAAATAAACGCCGAATATCACAGAACATTTCCGAAAAAATCCGAAGTTACGACGTCGCTAAAAACTGAATTCCTGGGAGGGAATCGGGGACCAATCTCATCATAGACAAATAAAAATGGGACGGGACAGAGGAGTTATACCTTGGGTTGCTCGGCTAGAGCTTTCAGATAAAATTAAAGAAGAAAAATAACCCCGGACAGCAGGTCGGGCTTGCTGGAACAGAGCACAGGAGCTGCGGTAAAACTCGAAAATGTCGGGATGACGTCCAAGCACGGAAACGGCGCACGAGGGACGCGAACAGCGCTGGATGCGCTGTCGGAGACCACGGGCTCGGGTCTCGGGACCGAGGAGCAAGGGCAGCGGGCGGCTCGTGGGTTGGCGAGGCCGGCTGGTCGGGATCGCCGGAGGAAACCCGAGAGGGGTCGGCCGGAAAAGTAAAAGGAGGTGGGGTCGCGTGCTGGCGACGGCCGAGAGGGGGCGCCGGAGTCGGCCGAGGCTGGGCACGGGTTCGGCGGAGAGGTCGAGGGCGGAGTTGGCCGCGAGCGGCCCAGAGGACGTCGGGGCGGACGCCCGGGTTGGCACGGGGGCGCACGGGTTCGACGGAGATGGCCGAGAGGGGCTCGGATGGATGGTCTGGGAGGGAGTGGGAAGTGGTGGTGGAGTGTGTTGGTGGATGGGGAAGAATAATGGAGAGTTGAGGGAATAAGAGGGGAGGCTTGCTCGTGAGGGGAAGGGGAGCAAGTGTGGGGATAGTGATTATGGGAGAAGAGTTGGTGGTGGGGTTATTAAGAAGTGGGGGAAAAGTGAACGTGTGGTGAAGAGTGCTGGTGGTGTGGGTTTGCTAAATATGGGGAGAAGAACTAGTTTGTGGTGAAGAGAAACATAAGAGGTGACTGAAGAATAGGATGGCCTAGTCGTGGGATGACCAGGCCAATAGGTTAAACAAAATTATTATTTTTTTGTAAAAGAAATCAGGATTTTCAAATAAAGAGAATGGGTTCAGATCGGGTCTGGGTTTCGGAAAGCTGGTCCGGGCTCGGGTCAGGTCAGCAATCAAAAGCCAATTATTATTTTTGAAATAAATTTTTAAACCCATAATATAATAATAATAGTAATAATATTATAACAATAATAATAAATTACGAAACGAAAACTGGATTTCACAATCTTTCCTCCTTAGAAAATTTTGTCCTCGAAATTAAAGGCAGGGTTAGGGGGGTACCTCAAGTCTCAAACAAGTACGGGTACTGCTCCTGCATCTGGTCTTCTCGTTTCCAGGTCGACTCACCTGGTGAGTTGTGCCGCCACAAGACTCTGACTATCGGCGTCATAGAGTTCCTGGTTCTCTTCTCGCCCCTGTCCAATATCGCCACTGGCTTCTCTGGCACTGTGAGGCTGGATCCAATTTCCAGCTCCGAATGGTCCAAGATGTGGCTCGGGTCCGGGATGTAGCGTCTCAGCTGTGAAACGTAGAAGACATTGTGGACGCCTTCGAGACTTGGGGGTAGAGCCACCCGATAAGCCACTTCTCCAATCCTGCTGAGTACTTCAAAAGGACTAATATACCTGGGGCTTAACTTTCCTGCTCTGCCGAAACGGATGGTTCCTCTGGTAGGAGAGATCTTCACAAACACACTGTCACCTTCTTCAAACTCCAAAGGCCGTCGGCTGCTATCGGTCCAATGCTTCTTTTTGTCATGGGCAATCCTGAGCTTGTCTCTGATCATTCTTACCTTCTCTGCTGCATCGATCACCATCTCAGGTCCAAGCAATACTCGTTCTCTGACGTCGTCCCAAGCAAGTAGAGTGCGGCAATGACGTCCATAGAGTGCCTCGAACGGTGTCATACCGATGCTAGCTTGGTAGCTATTGTTGTAAGAGAACTCTGTCTTCCCAAGACCCTCCAAATTCCAAGACGCAGGATCTCAGCATGTCTTCTAGCGTCTGGATTGTTCTCTCTAATTGTCCGTCAGTCTGGGGATGGTAGGCGGTGCTGAACTTCAGTTGTGTTCCCAAACTGTCATACAAACTCTTCCAAAAGTGAGAGGTAAATCTAGTATCTCTGTCAGATACAATACTTACCGAAACTCCATGAATCTGGTAGATGTGCCGCATGTACAGTGCTGCCAACTTCTCGATGGATAGACCAACTTTGAAGGGGATAAAGTGAGCTGACTTCGTCAGTCGGTCAACGATAACCCAAATGGCATCCTTTCCTCCTTGGGATCGAGGCAGTCTCGATACGAAATCCATTGTTATGTGCTCCCATTTCCACTCCGGGATGTCGAGCGGCCGCAATAGTCCTGCTGGTCTCTGTCTGCTAGCTTTCACTTGCTGACAAATTAAACACCTAGCCACATACCTGGATACATCCTTCTTCATTTCGTACCACCATACTACAGTACGCATATCCCGATACATTTTGTTGGCTCCAGGATGTATGGAATACTGCGACTGGTGCGCTTCTTGCATCAGCTTGTTCCTCAGTTCGCCAGTTGGTACGCAAAGCCTCGTACCATTCTTCAGTGCTCCGTCGCTGGCGATTAAGAATCCTTCAAGTGTTCCTGCCAGCACTTGGTCTCTGAGTTTGCAAAGCGTCTCGTCTTGGAATTGTGCCTCCTCGACTCTGTCCATCAGACTTGAACGCACTTGCAACTGCATCATTGTTGATTCAGCTCCTGGTACAATGGCTTCTCTTTCCAGTTTCTTCATTTCCTCTTCAGGCAGTACAATTTCCAATCCAAGCTTTTTCATGTCCTCCAGCAAATGGCGCTCCTTGGTCAAGAACATTGCCATCGGGTATCGACTAAGTGCATCTGCAACAACATTAGCCTTACCCGGATGATACTGCAGGTTGATGTCGAAATTCTTCATCAGCTCCAGCCATCGTCTCTGTCTCATGTTCAGCTCCTTCTGAGTGAAAACATATTTCAGACTTTTGTGGTCTGTAAATATTTCTACTCTCTCTCCATAAAGGTAGTGCTTCCATAGCTTCAATGCAAATATCACCGCTGCAAGCTCCAAATCATGTGTGGGATAGTTCTTCTCATGAGTCCGTAATTGCCTGGATGCGTAAGCAATTACTTTCCCGTGTTATTGAAGAACGCAGCCCAATCCCTTACCGGAAGCATCACTATAAATTGAGAAACCGCCGGTACCTGCGGGTAGCGCAAGTATCGGCGCTGTTGTAAGCCTCTTCTTCAGTTCCTCAAAAGCTGACTGGCAAGCTTCAGACCAAATGAATTCTTCGTTCTTCCTTGTGAGCTTCGTCATTGGTTTAGCAATCTTGGAGAAATCCTTAACAAACTTTCGGTAGTAGCTAGCTAAACCCAAAAAGCTTCTGATTTCTGCAACCGAGCTTGGTGCAGTCCACTTCTCAATAGCAGCTATCTTCTTTGGATCCACCAAAATTCCTTTTCTTGTAAAAACATGGCCCAGAAATTCTACTTTGTCTAAAAAGAATATGCATTTAGATAGCTTACCATAGATCTTCTCCTTCCTCAAGGTACTCAGCACTTTCCTCAGGTGCTCTTCATGCTCTTCTTCAGTCTTTGAGTAGATCAGTATGTCATCGATGAAGACAACAACAAACTGATCCAGGTATTCATGGAAAACCTTGTTCATGAGGTTCGTGAATACTGTAGGAGCATTCGTCAGTCCAAACGGTATGACCAATAATTCAAATTGCCCATACTTGGTGTTGAATGTCGTTTTTGGGATATCCTCCTTCCTGACCTTTATTTGATGGTAGCCTGATCTGAGATCTATCTTCGAAAATACCTTGGCTCCACTCAGTTGATCAAACAGGTCATCGATCCGGGGCAGAGGGTACTTGTTTTTGATGGTGATGTTGTTCAGCGCCCGGTAATTAATGCACATCCGTACGGTTCCATCTTTCTTGGGAACGAACAAAACTGGTGCTCCCCAGGGTGAAGCCCCGTCTCTGATAAATCCTTGTGCCTTCAGTTCGTCAATCTGGTCCTTCATCTCCTTTGTCTTCTTAGGATTGACTCTGTAGCATCCCCGAGAAATAGGGAAAGAGCCAGGTACTAGATCAATGGTGAATTCCACATCTCGATCTGGCGGCAATCTTGGAAGACTATCTGAAAAGACGTCCATGAATTCCGCTATGATAGGGTGAGGAGGCCCGGGTTCTTCGGTGATAGAGGAGTAGGTAACACTCTTCATGTCTTCCGGAGCTCGAGAGATTTCAAACTCCGGTTCTCCTGGTGGGCTGAAGATTACACATCCTCTGTGATAATCTATCAGCGCATGCTGCTCACTTAACCAGTCCATCCCTAGGACTACATCATAGTTGGGCAGGGGCATCACAAGTAAGGGTGTTAAAAATTGATGGCCTGAGATAGTTATGGGACAGTTACAAGCCTCAGTGATGGGTATGGGACCATCCCCAGTCCTAACTCTACTAATCATCTTGCTAAGTCCCGTATCTAGGTGGTGTGCAGAAATAAACTTTGATGATATGAAACTATGTGATGCACCCGAATCAAATAATGCTAGAGCAGGATGTGAAAACACATAAATGGAACCTGTGATGACATCAGCGGTGGGTTCCTGCTCTGGTTCCTGTTCATCAGCTGCTAGGGCAAAAGCTCGCCCGGTCTTCTGTTGGTGTTGTCCGAACCGTTGTTGGTGAGTGGATAGGGGAGCTCTTTGCTGAGTTGCTCCGGTCCGGTGGACTGACGAGGGGCAGTCCTTCACTTGGTGGGTGGCAGACCCACAGACTAGACAGTGTCCTAGTCTCTTCCTGCATATGTTCGACTGATGTCCTGACCTCTTACAAAATCACAGACAGGGATCTGCCTCTGATGCGCTCTGTCATTGGTCCTTGCCTGATGGTGCTGCTGCTGATGGTGCGAAGGCCTGTTGTTGTTGTTGGGCCTCTTCTGGTTACCCTGGAAGTTGCTAGTTCCAGGATACTCCCTCTTTGAACGAGAAGGCTGGCTCTTTTCTCCACATCCTGAGCTCGTATCAGGATCTTCTCATATGTCTTAGCGCCACCTGCGATCACAGGGGTGCGAATCTCTTTCCTTAATCCATACCTGAATCTCTCAGCACGATCCTTGGGGTCACCAACCAAGTTCTGTGCAAAGCGGCTAAGTCGGCCGAACTCTGCCGCAGACTCTCCGACCGTCATGTTCCCTTGCTTTAGGTCCTAGAACTGTCTTTCCATCTCCCGCATCTCTGATGTTGGGAAGAACTTCCTGCGAAACAGCCTCTTGAAAGTGTCCCAGTCGAGCTGCTTGTCCTGGAGTCGGGGTTCATTTCGATACCAGGTGCTTGCCACATCTTGCAGCTGGAGTCCTACCGCTTCGGTCTTGAGGTCCTCTGGGAGTCGAGCGACGCTCAAGAGACGTTCCATGCTGTCTAGCCATTCATCGGCGTAGATGATACCCTTGGTCCCTTTGAAAGGTCGAGGGCCTTGCTTCTTGAAACTCTCTATATCTCCGACCTTCATGTAATAATACGCCTCTAATCAAAAGAATGGCCTAATGAAACAAAATCTTAACTCCTGGATTTATGTTTACTTTGGCAGGTCGTGGCTCCAATGAAATGGTTCCTCCTCTCTCGAGGGCAGCCATAGCCACATTGTGGGCATTCTCCATGCCTTCTCTCATAATCGCAGTCTGCTCGCGATGGGCTTCATCTTGGGCTGCAGTCTGTTCTCGTTGAGCTTCTGCTTAGGCTCTATGGGCTTCAAGCACTCCTCGTAGCATGCCCACTAGATCGGTAGGATCAACGAGCACTGGTGGGGCAGCTGGTGCGGGCACTACCGTTGGGGTCTGCGGCTCAGTCCGGGGAGGTGTAGGGTTTGCCGCTTGAGATGTAGTGGCGTAAACGTCGTGGAGTGCTGGAGATTGATGGGGACGGTCGATCAGCTGCAACGGTGAAGGGTCTAGGCGGGCTGGGGGAGATGGGGTGTGTTCGGGTGATGACACCTCATCGCCAGCAGGGGTGGTCTTTTCCTTGGTCATACTCTGGAAGGTTTAGGATACAAACATAAGCAAGGTATCCTACCAGTCTATAATCAAACAAAAATATTTATATATATAATTCGGACCTATGTTGTGACAAATCAATGTTCTAGTGTTCTAATTGTTTCTAGGTATGTTTTCATAAGTTGTTGTTCTGACCTGCATGGGCCACCACTAAAAATATGTCACGACCCGATCCCAAATAATTGGGTCGAACCGGATCATGCCCAGCCTACACCGTTGTTGAGACGGCGGCAGTAAGCTGTTCCATTAGCAGGTAACCACAACAACATCTATATTTGTCACAACTCAATATTTGGGAATTTAAAACTTTATTAAACATTGAAATAAATACAACTGGAAGTAAAAGAACTGAATTAAAATACTGAATTCAAATAACAGAATTTTCAAAGAAACAACAAAACTGGAAAAAGAAAATCTAGCTAAGCACTCGGCTCATCGGCCTCAGTTCCTGCGTCCTCCAAAAGGGACTTTGGCAACACCACGGGGTACAGAACTGAGTCATAATAGCTGTTGATTAACAACTCAGCATCCTCAATGTCCCCTAAAAATGTTATCTCCAGTCAGGAGGGAGCAAAGTACAATTCATGCTAATCCAACAATTAAAATAATAATAGAATCATGCATTTTTAAACAATTTGAAGTAAACAGTTTTCTAGCAGTTAAAACATTGTGATTTGAATAGGCAATGAATATGACCGGCTTGGGTTGTACAGTTGTATCCTATTGATACGATATGGCTTATCCCCATGTGTGTGAGGGGTAAGCTAATACAGTTCTAAGTTATCACTTGGGATGTGGTCATAAACATTACACTATTCCCCCAGTACCCAACAGTCAATCAGTCAGTGCTCTCAGAGAGAGTTCTGTGTTGCATCGTGGTTTAAACTTGCAGTAAAGCGATTATTAAATAATTATAAACTAACACAAAATGTACTTGCCTCAAATTGGACTGGACTTGAAGGGTTGAAGACTTTGAGATGGGATTTAGACTTGTCCTCGAAATCCTACATTCGAGAAGTTCGACTCAGATTCCAGAGTTACCAAGCTAACTATGCTAGTTGCAATCTCTAAGTTGTGTCCTAATCAATTTTAATCTTTATTTAGTAAACACGAACAAAACACGATTATCGGTGCGTTGTAATTAATTACGAGGGAAAGATCAGTTTAACTTTTTATTTTGGAAAACTCGTAGTTACCAATTTAATTGGTTAAAACTTTGTATTTTCGTAATTATACATATAAAACTAAATTTCTTGTTTAATGAGAAAACATGATCTTTGTTTAAAATATTACAAACTTGTAAATTTTAATGTGAGAGAAATCTTATTAATTTTTCTATATCAAAAATATTATTTATTTTAGTTTTTACGCGTCTACGCTCAAAAAATCAGCAAAACCAGAAAATGACAGAAAAACCTATGCTACAATAATTACAGGCCACAGAGAAAAAAATAGAAAAGCTGGGCTTATGCCCTTACAATTTATTTTACATAAATTGAAATAAGAAGAAACGTTTGTTAGTTCTAAAATTATCCTACAATTCAATTATGAATAAACTAATAATAAAAATAGTGAGTCTCAGATATTGGTCCAATTGTCATATAGGCTAATGCCTCAACGTCCGGGCGAAGCCGATTTCGTTTGCACTTAGCCAGGGCCCATTGACCTATACGGTCGTCGCCCAAAATCCAAAATAATATTCTTTTCCAAAAACCATTTTAAAACCATTTTTAAAATTATATAAGTAAATTTTATAGAAAAATCCGGCAGCACTTCCTCTATTTTCGGTCAACCCAAAAACTGGAAAATGTGCCATAAACACCATTTATAAAAAGTCTCAAACCAGGGAACACACAAAATTCAACTCCAAACCATTTTACACCACAATTAGATTCACAAAATAATTTCCGAATCTCAATCGGAAATCCGCAATATAGTTTCGAAAATTCCTGAAATGAATTCGGGAATCACAACGCCTAAAACCCAAAAAATATATTTCAAAAAAGTCCGAAATAAACGCCGAATATCACAGAACATTTCCGAAAAAATCCGAAGTTACGACGTCGCTAAAAACCGAATTCCCGGGAGGGAATCGGGGACCAATCTCATCATAGACAAATGAAAATAGGACGGGACAGAGGAGTTATACCTTGGGTTGCTCAGCTAGAATGTCGGGACGACGTCCAAGCACAGAAATGGCGCACGAGGGACGCGAACAGCGCTGGACGCGCTGTCGGAGACCACGGGCTCGGGTCTCTGGACCGAGCAGCAAGGGCAGCGGGTGGCTCGTAGGTTGGCGAGGCCGGCGGGTCGGGATCGCCGGAGGAAACCCGAGAGGGGTTGGCCGGGAAAGTAAAAGGGGGTGGGGCCGCGTACTGGCGGCGTCCGAGAGGGGGCGCCGCAGTCGGCCGGGGCTGGGCGCGGGTTCGACGGAGGGGCCGAGGGCGGAGTTGGCCGCGGGCGGCTGGGAGGACGTCGGGGCGGGCGCCCGGGTTGGCGCGGGGGCGCGCGGGTTCGACGGAGATGGCCGAGAGGGGCTCGGGTGGATGGTCTGTGAGGGAGAGGGAAGTGGTGGTGGAGTGTGTTGGTGGATGGGGGAGAATAATGGAGAGTTGAGGGAATAAGAGGGGAGGCTTGCTCGTGAGGGGAAGGGAAGCAAGTGTGGGGAGAGTGATTATGGGAGAAGAGTTGGTGGTGGGGTTATTAAGAAGTGGAGGGAAAGTGAACGTGTGGTGATGAGTGCTGGTGGTGTGGGTTTGCTAAAAATGGGAAGAAGAACTAGTTTGTGGTGAAGAGAAACATAAGAGGTGACTGAAGAATAGGATGGCCTGGTCGTGGGATGACCAGACCAATAGGTTAGACAAAATTATTTTTTTTTTGTAAAAGAAATCAGGATTTTCAAATAAAGAGAATGGGTTCAGATCGGGTCTGGGTTTCGGGAAGCTGGTCCGGGCTCGGGTCAGGTCAGCAATCAAAAGCCAATTATTATTTTTGAAATAAATTTTTAAACCCACAATATAATAATAATAATAATAGTAATAATATTATAATAATAATAATAAATTATGAAACGAAAACTGGGTTTCACATGGGGTTCCGTCTAGAGTCTAAACTACCTGGGTCACTAACACAAGTCGGAACGAGACGAAACTCAAACCCGACTAAACAAATCCCATAAAATCAATATTAAAATATAAAAATACCCAAAATATTAAAATATAAAAAATGACCAAAATTATAATACATCAATTTAAACAATATTAAAATAATCTAAAATTCACCAATTAAACAAAATCCTAAATAATTCAAAAGTCACAAAATGACCAAAATACTCATGCCTAAAAAGTGGTAATTAGCTAATATAATCACATGGGTTTGACCTCCATGGTCATAGTTAGTCTCTGGCTAAGCAGCTCTAAGGTTACACTAGCAAAAGGACAAAATTACAAAACACTAATTTAATGATATTAAAAATAATCAAAATTTACCAATAAATCAATAACATGATTTAAACATATTATTAAATGATTAATTTTACAAAAATTCAAAATTATCCTTGTTTTAGAAAAGTGGTGGTTACACGTCATCCTCAAGTTTCTGACGTAACTTGAGAAATTCTTTGACTTGTGGTAACATCGTCTTATCGTCCTCAAATTGCATCTTCTAGACCTTTTCGGTTAAGTGGATCTTGTTCTTGTTCTCATCTGCCTTGTAGACTCTACAGACTCCCAGACTTCCTTAGCATGGACCGTCTTGCTGTATGACTCTGCCAGAGAGTCTTCCATAGAGTTTAAGATAAGCAACTTACAAAGGTTGTTATCTTCATCTACTTAGATTGCAGAGTAGTCGCCTCAGCGACCCTTCGAGCATTTTCACCTTCTGGACTTAAAGGCTCATGATCTGTCAACACGTAGTCAACGCTCACGAATTGAAGATTAAGGCTGACCTTTCTCTTCTCGACGTTGTAATGCTCCCCGTCAAATTTCTCAAGTTTGTTAAAACTTGTGACGAGAAGGTTTGCACGGTTGTTTTCCATAGAATATAAATCTTGCTTTGAGATTGTTATATCCGAGGCATAATTTTTGATGGAAAATAGAGAATCGAAACAGTTGTAAAAATAGCAACAACGTTTCGTAGCAACACTTCGAAGAAGGTGCACTACAGAGATCCTTGGAGGATTTTGGGTAACAAAAATCTAAAAAGATTTCGTTACAACAGCAAACGAATATAGAGCTTCTTTTAGGAAGGTACAAATCTAGTTGCTAGCAGCAGCAGCGATGAAAGCCCACAAGTGGTTTCTAATTAGATCAGAGAAGAAGAGAATGAAAAAAGAAAGAGAAAGGCAACTTTGTTGGGGTGATCAGATCACCGTTGCTCAAAGAAAGATTCGCCTATATACGATCCTCTTTCAGGAACCAGCAAATTCTAGAGAACTTCTGGAACGCTCGTCAGTCAATATTTGAGACTTGAACGGGCTTCCTGGACTTTACGGACTCCTTTAACTCTCTTCTTGGTGCATCTTAGAAAGGAGGCCAGGGGGCTCTATTTATAGACTGGAGTGGGACTTCACCATCTCTCCTACCGATGTGGGACTAAAATACCAATACTCTAAAATAGAGTTTGATATTTTACATCATCCTACAATCAACATAGTCGAATGCTAGCCCATGCCTACCCTCCGAACACACGACCGTGTATGCACGAGGCATCATGGAGTCCGAGTCCGATCAACAAAAATCAACTTGCATCATTGTTAGAATTAATCATTTTTTCTTCTAGAAAAATAATCCCACATGGTACACACTTGTGCCCTATTACACCTCATGTGCACACCTCGATGCAAGCAATGCATTATATTGAGATACTTATCATTTGGTATAGGCTATAGCCGATGTGGGACTATCTTTCATAGTCTAAAGGCAAAAACACCAACAATACATTCTTGTCTCATATGATCATTTTGTAGATTCTAGTTGTTCTAGTGATACCGTTATCTCTTCTTATTCATAGCTTCTTAGATGTTTGTGATTTGAGTACATATTGTTGTTATAGATTATTTAGATGTCGAAATTTTGTTGGGTACTTGACAGCGCTCTACCGTCGATACTGCGGTATAGGCTGGGCGTGGCCCACGAGCTCGTGCCCGATATCTGGGTGCGGGTTGTGACAACAAAAGGGAAGACATGTTCACAAACCAACACATATATATCACCAAAACTACCGTATTTACATCTCGAACATGGCTCTAAAGGTTAATGATAGACATTATATTTATAGATGTTTTATAAAAATACTAGTCACGTTCATGTGCGTTGCACAATATCTTGTTTTTAGAAAATATGATTGGTGCAAAACAATCCTTTGAAAAATGATAGAAATTTAAATCATATTAAACTAGTTTAAATATAGCTTAATTAAAATTGTTATATATATGGTTTAATTAGATAATAATAGGTAGTTAGCTTATATATGATTTGAACATATTATATATTTGGTTAGATAATACCAAACAAATTATTAGATAAGTAACATTTTTAAAATATTTTCTTTTTTGATTATGCAATGATATACCTTTTAAAATTCTCTTTATAATAAGTAGATAGCTGTCAATCACCTCTACCCTAGTGATTGAGGTAGGAGGCATTTGCCCTATCTATTCAGATTCGAACATGAGTGACGCGTATTATTATTTTCATTTATAAAGTGGTGGAAAAAAGACATACAATGTAACGTTATAAAAATGGTAGGAAAAAAAAGACATAATTTTTGAAGAAAGACATACAATGCAATATTATAAAAATGGTAGAAAAAAGACATAAGTTCCAAACCACCCCCCCCCCCCCCCCCCCCCCCCCCCCCACCAAAAAAAAAAAAAAAAAAAAAAAATCTTAATGGGCCTAAGACCCAATCTAGTGTAAATATTTTTGGTGTGTACAGCTAGCAGAAGTAAGGGTATAAACCCTAGCCGCCCCCTTTTATATAAACTCTGTCCCCTCCCCCCCCCCCCTCTCTCTCTCTCTCCCTCTCTCTACTTTTTTTCGTACCAAACTCGTGAGAGGTGATATTTCCTTTTTTGTTCTTCTTGCTTGTAGTTCAAACTTTGTTAAATAAATAGTTTGTTAGGGTTCTGGTGTTGCGTAGGGTTTGGTGGGTCTTTGTGATGTGATCTATGCTTGTTAGGTTGATTCATACTCACTCTGTTGTTATTTTTACGTTATTTTTTATATATGGTTTGATAAATCAGAAAAAGATAGGGCTAGTTTTGTTGGCCATTTGAATAGTTTGGCACACGTCATAACTTATAGTTATGCTTAGAATTTGGCTCTCCAAAAATTATCGAGCGTGGTATCCTCATTATACCATTCTGCCGTGTCACCAATTTATGGTGGCTGTGTCGCGTCAGACACGTATTGGTCACAGCCCAGACACTCCAAAGTACACTATGACAAACCAAAATAGGTGTCTTGTTGTGTTGTGTTGTATCCGTGTCCTTGCAACATAGGCATCCGCCTTCTAGACTGAGGATGAGTGGAGGGATGAACCAAGGAGAAATAAGAGAACGAGGGAGGAAAATATCTCGAAAGGATTGGGGGGGGGGGGGGGGGGGGGGATCTTGGAGTTTGGATGAAGTAGCCACTCTTTTGGGGTTTATTGGGTCATGGTTTTGGAGTTAGAATTGGTGTTCCCAAACACCAAACTCAAGTTATTCGAGTTTGTAGGCCCAAATCCACCCAAACTCCAACAACGTTTGGAAACCGAGTTTTGTCCAATTTCATTGGAACTCCAACAGCGTTTCAAAATAGATTTTGGGGGAAGGAAATGAGGGGCTTCGTGGCTAGTTGTGAGTTTGAAAGAATTTCATTTCTAAAAATCTAATACCACGCCTTAAATAGGAGTTATCTAAATTCACTCTGTTATATTTTCTTGTGAACTCCAAATTATCCCTCTTTTATCTCCTCCTTTCTTATATTCCCTCAAATGTTCCTCAAATGGGATATATGGAGATAACTTGAGTGAATTTCATAACTTGAAAGTTGAAAGCACATAACTCCAAAACACACCCAACTCAAACTAAAAAAAAATATATCAAATGTTTCTAGTTATTAAGCATGCTATTTCTCAATGTTCATTGATTTATGACTATGACTACTTAGATAACGTTGACCATAGTATGCTAACTTCATTACATGTTTTGTGATATAAGTTAGCCAAATGATATGTATCAGTGACAAGGTTTAGATTTATTTATAGTTAGGTCAATCTGTTGTACAAGTATTTCATTCTTCAATTGTGTTCCACCCAAAGCAAATTTCTGGGAGCACTGTATTATTAAGTTGTTAATGTCCGATCCAAGATTCCCTGAAGATATCTGTTTTTTCTTTGGTACTCCATTGCATAGAGATTTCCATAGATGTCTATTGAGTTATTATTTCTTGGAACTGAATTCTCTTGATTAATAATGACTTATCATGGACAGACCCAAAGCTCTTTGATTAATAATGACTTATTTTGGTACCCTTCTTAGGCATGGTCTTTCCGCCAAGAGCCCCTAATGGATAATGATCCAGTGATGCATTTGCTTAATTCTGCTCGTTGTATGTCTTCCAAGCCTTTTGTTGGAGGTAAAGTCATTTCCTCGTGTTTACTTGTCTACTTTTGTTATGTATACTCACTCTACCGGGGATTTTGATCATTTGAAATTTTTGTTAGGTCTTGCCTGGGGCACTGATGACCAGTCATTGAAGGAGGCATTTGACAGCTTTGGCAATGTTGTTGAAGGTTAATTCGTGTCCCTTTTGCGAAAGATCTTGCTCTTCGTAGCTAGTGAACTCAAATGAAGCTTTTCAGTGATTTTGACAGCTTGGGAGTACGTACTTATAATAGAGATGGATTTCTCTATGCAGAATACATAATTTTTGTTATTGCCGGGAACGCCGGGGCACGCTTTTCGATGAAAAATACAGAAACTGAAACAGTTGTAAAGACAATGTTTCAAATGCAATTCCTTAAAGAAGGTTTTGCAACAGAGATCCAGAAGGATTCTGCAAATTACGAGATCTAAAAAGATATCGTAATTCACGAATAATCTAAAGAGATTTTCGTGATCGTAGCAATCTGGCAGTAGTGCCTTCTAAAAAGAAGATACTAACAGAAATGCTAAAGGCAACAGAAGGGTGACAGGCGAGAAGATGGAATTGCTGGGGTGAATTATCACCGTTGCTCAAAGCTTTATTCGCCCTCTGCGAACAGCTTCCAGGAACCAGCAAGGTTGACGGAAAACCTTGGAACACTCCTGCTCTTCTGACTCCTCGGAAGACGGCGAACTCCTCTGGCAATGGCTCTACTCTTCTCTCTCTGTTTCTGAAATTACAGAACCCACGCGCTAGTGTTTGTGTTAAAAAACACGCTCACTACTCTGTTGTGTTAAAGAACACTTAGAGTTTTCTTTTCTCTCTGGAATTCTGATTTTTTCCAACACTGAGAGAGAGGAGAGAACCTGCATATATAGCCCACGGGACGGTTGCCAAGCAGTTGCCTGAACTTCAGGGTAGTGGCTGAACCACTCCTGAATGTGCAGCAACTGCTGCAACCGTTCCCGCTCTAATATGCAGCCAGCCACACGCACACTACGCACTCTACGCACATTGCGTACGCTGCGCACACTGCGCACTCTACGTACGCTGCGTATGCTGCGCACACTGCGCACTCTACGTACGCTGCGTACGCTGCGCACTCTGCGCACTCTACGCACGCTGCGTACGCTGCGCACACTGCGCGTACTGGGCGTACTGGCTGCGTACTGGGCTGCGTAACTGGGCCAGCGTAACTGGGCTCGCGTAACGGGCCGCGCAACGTGGTCGCGCAAGTGGCTCGCGCAACGAGCGCAACTTAAGCGCACTATGCGCCTAGCGACGATGCTGACGTGCTAAGTGCAAAGTGCGCCAACAAAACGCCACATTACGCCTCATGAGCCCTTGAGCCCGAGTCCGAGCCCGAGCTCGAGCCCGAGTCCGAGCCCGAGTCCGAGTCCGAGTCCGAGTCCGAGTCGCTAAGCTCCTACGGAGCTTAGCTCCATGGAAATAAATTTCCAAGAGCAAAAAGCTTACAGCTTCTTAATTGTTGATTAAGCCTTTATACCATTAATAATTAATCCCACATGGCACACACCCATGTGCACTACATGTGCATCTCCATAAAGAGTAAAGACTCATATATATGGAGATACACATTCCTTTCTAGCCGATGTGGGACTAAAAACCAAAAACCAAAGGCTAAAAACCTAACAATCCCCCACATATCTCTATATATATGAGTACGAGTGTTCCCCACAGTAACTGTCCATTATGCTTTTAGGATAGATGCCACTTAAGACTTGAATCTTCCCACGTGAGTCAAAAATCAAACTATAATACAAGAATGGACTAAGCCTTGAATTCTGCATCATAGCTGAAATTCTTTCCACTCACATAATGTAGTTACATGTGCTTCTGGCTGCACATTTAAGGCCGTGTGCCAGCCTGGTTTCAGTGTATAATATTAGGCGTCTACAAGTTTACCCTCAAGAGACGGCCTGATATCTCTTTGTCCATACACTATAGGTGAGTTCTTTATTAAAGAGACATGGCATGAAGCGTCCAACGCTTCCTTTGCGGTGCTACGCCGCTATGACATGGCCTTAAGCCGAGGACCTTACCCCGAATCACCGGAAACCTCATCGTAGTGTCATACTACCCGTAGCATGAGGTCTAGCCCCTTTGTAGTGCCAAACTACCCAGCATGAAGTCTTACGCTTCTGTGCGGTGTTACGCCGCTACGACATGGCTTGCAAGGCCGAGGCTTATTCCTAGCCGGGTTTACCTCATTGTGGTGTCGTGCCACCCGTAACATGAGGAACACCTCCTCTTTGTAGTGCTGACTACATCCCTTTTTAATTCAATATACAGCATTAGGCCAACTGCCTATTTGCGGTGCTATGCCGCTGTGACTTGGCTAACATAGCTGAGGCTTTACCTCCTTCGAGAACCTCATGGTGGAGTCACCGCTACACATAGCATGGAGTCACACTCCTTGTAGTGTTGTGCTACCATGCTTCCTGTAAAGCATACCAGACATTCCAAATGCCTGAGAACTCATTAAGGCATTTAAGCCAACCTCCCACAGGACCTGTTTTTCGCAGAAAACAACAGTAGACAACAGTGGTTATAGGTCCGTAATCTCTACATATCCAATAGAACATGTACCCACCGTTCCTGATATTCTTCCGATTAGTGGTCCTCCCTTGAACCAAAAGCTAGATGCCTAGTAGATAAATCTTTGAACTAATAGCATAAAACTTTATGGTAGGAATACAATAATACAATATCAGAATGCCTTCAAGCCCATTTTACAAGCTGTGTCATCGACCAGCTGGCGCTTGAGGCCCTTGGTGAACGGATCCGCCAGGTTCTCCTGACTCCGAACATCAATTACTGCAATAACACCTCTCTTGATAAGATCGTGTACTGCCCTGTGCTTTAACCGTACAGTCCTCTTCTTCCCGTTGAAAAGGTCATTTGATGCCACCGCCGCAGTCGCCTGGTTGTCGCAGTATATCGGTATTGCCGGTATTTGCGCCCCAACCACTGGAAGATCATACATGAGCTCCCGAAGCCATTCTGCTTTCTCGGCTGCGGTATCAAGTGCAAAGAACTCAGATTCCATGGATGACCGCGAGAGCATAGTCTGCTTCTTCGACTTCCACGATATAGCAGCTCCACCCATTGTGAAAATGTATCCACCTGTGGACCTCTCGCTCTCCACCTCTGAGCACCAACTGGCATCACTGAAGCCTTCCACTACCGGAGGATCTCCGCTGTAGTACAGTGCATATGTCTGAGTCTTCTTGAGATATCTCATAACCCGTTCCACGGCTTTCCAGTGTTCAACACCTGGATTGCTCGTAAAATGACTCAGCATTCCCACGGCAAAAGCTATGTCAGGCCTTGTGGCAGTAGTAGCATACATCAAACTCCCGATTATGCTTGCATACTCCAGCTGCCTGACGCTTTCCCCTGAATTAGGCTTCAGCTTCAGATCACACCTGTACGGCGTATCGATCCCTGAAAGATCCCGATACCCATAACGAGTGATCATTTTCTCAATATAATGAGACTGTGACAGCGCTAGTCCAGTGTCTGTCCGGATGATCTTGATCCCTAAGATCACATCAGCTTCCCCCAAGTCCTTCATACTGAACTTGCTTGAGATGAATTTCTTTGTCTCCATGACACATCTAATATCCGTACCTAGGATAAGCATGTCATCCACGTACAGACAAACGATCACACCTCTTCCATCAGCGAACTTCGTGTAAACACACTTGTCCGTATCGCTGACCATGTAGCCATTTGACCTTATAACTTTGTCAAATTTCTCATGCCACATCTTGGGAGCCTGTTTAAGACCGTACAAAGATTTCACCAACTTGTAGACTTTGTCTTCAAGACCTTTGATGACAAATCCCTCTGGATGTTGCATGTAAATCTCTTCGGTCAGCTCGCCATTTAGGAAAGCCGTATTCACATCCATCTGATGTATCACCATCTTATTTATTGCTGCGAGAGCAATCAACACTCTGATGGTGGTCATCCGGGCTACTGAAGCATATGTGTCAAAGTAGTCAATTCCCTGCTTCTGAGAAAACCCCTTGGCTACCAACCTAGCCTTGAACTTGTCAATAGTTCCGTCTGCTTTCATCTTCTTCTTGAAGATCCATTTGTATCCGATGGGTTTCGCTCCTTCAGGAAGATCAACCAACACCCAAGTGTTATTTGAGGTGATGGAATCAATCTCATTGTCAATCGCCTCCTTCCAGAAAACCGCGTCTCTGGTCTTCATCGCCTCATCATAGGTAAGCGGATCTGCTTCCACATGATAGGTGACAAAGTCACTTCCGAAGTCCTTCGGCCTCCTCACACGCTTAGCTGATGGCTCAGCTTGTTCTGGTTCAACCGTTGTTTCAACAACAAGATCTTCTTGGACCACATCTTCATTAAAGACTTCAGTCTCTTGTGCACCCTCATTATTCTCCGGAACATCCGGAAGAACAATATTCTTGTGCCTTGCAAACTTGTCTTCAAAATATTCTGCATCGCAAGATTCAATGATATGATTTGACTCAATATCAAGAAATCTTCGAGCATTACTCTTCTCGGCATACCCCAAGAAGATCGTCTTTGTAGTCCTTGTCCCAAGCTTCTGAATCTTTAGATTTGGAAGCTTGACATATGCCAGACACCCCCACACTCGAATGACATTCAAGTTTGGTCTGACCTTGAACCAGAGTTCATGAGGAGTAATGTCAGAAGTTGCATGAGGCACCCTATTTAGAATAAAAGTGGCCGTCAATGCAGCTTCTCCCCAGTAGCACTTAGGAAGACCAGCAGTCAACAATATTGAATTTATCATTTCTGTCAACGTCCTGTTCTTCCTCTCAGCTACTCCGTTTGATTGAGGAGAGTACGGAGCCGTAGTCTCATTGACTATTCCATGTTCCTTACAGAACGATGCGAATACATGAGACCTGTACTCTCCACCTCGATCACTTCTTATCCTTTTGAGTTGTTGTCCAGTCTGCCGTTCAGCTTCGGCTCTGAACTCCTTGAACTTCTCGAATGCTTCGTCTTTAGCCTTCAGCAAGTAGACGAACGCATACTTTGAGAAGTCGTCGATGAAGGTTATGAAATACTTCATCCCGGCCTTTGTAGAGAACTGTTTGAAGTCACAGATATCTGAGTGTACCAACTCCAGAAGATCTGTACTTCGATTAACCCGAGGAAAGGGTTTCCTTGTGATCTTTGTTTGAGCACAAACTTCACATTTCTCTACCTTACCCCCACACTTGGAGATAAGTCCTAGACTAGACATTCTGTTTATTCGTTTACAATGAACATGTCCTAGCCTATTATGCCACAACTCAAGAGTATAAGCAGAAGGAGAGATTTCATTAATTACATTAATTACATTGGACTGATTTACAAGCTGAATCTTGAACATTCCTTCGGTATAAAAAGCTTTCCCGAAATATGTTCCCTTGATAGACATCACCATCTGGCCAGCATTGATGTCCATTCTGAGGCCTGCATTACAGAGTAAACCTCCCGAGATCAGGTTCTTGGCGATAGCAGGTACGTGCTTCACGCCTTGAAGCGTCAGAGACTTGCCAGAAGTCATCTTCAGAATAACCGTCCCGATCCCTAGAACTTCAGCTTGTGCTTGGTTCGCCATCACAACCGCTTCAGAAGTGGGTGTGTAGGTGGTGAACCACTCCTTACTGGAGCAGACATGGCAGGTGGCTCCAGTATCTACCCACCAGTCTGAATCAGATCCTACAGCATCAACCTGTCCAATCATAGCAATTACATCAGTAATCATTGAGACTTTGCTAGGCTCACCTTGCTCTGATTTCTTGGCCGGTGCTGTGCATTCACTTTTGAAATGGCCCAACTGGCCACACTTGAAACAAGGCATCTTTGCCTTAGATTTCTTTGACTTGAAAGAAGTTCCCTTAACATTCAAGTTGTTAGGGTTCTTCTTCTTCTTCTGGAAATCTGCACGCTTTCCCTTTCCCTTTGGTTCCTTGGTCTGAACCAGATTAGTGTTAGCCAATTGCTTGGAAAGCGTGTCAACCTTATGTTGAGCCCTCATCTGGTCTTCAACATAAATTTCCTGCAGGAGATCTTCAAGGGTGATCTCCAGCTTCTTCCTATGCATGTTTGCATAGAACTTACTCCACCCAGCGGGGAGCTTTGAGACAATCCCTCCAACAACAAACTTGTCGGGGAGGGGCATCGCCTCGTCTTCCAACTTCTGTCGCAGCTTCAAAAATTCTTTGACCTGCGGCAGCATGGACTTCTCGTCCTCAAAGAGCCATTTGTGATATTTTTCAACCACAAATATTTTGCTCCTGTTCTTGTCTTCTTCGTAGAGTTTTTCTAGAGACTCTCATATGTCTCTAGCGATATCCTTCTTAGAATATGATTCTGCTAGGGAATCCTCCATAGCATTCAGGATAAGCAACCTGCAAATGCTATTCTCCCTTATCCACTTGGCCTGAAGTTTAGTAGCCGCGGTGATTGCGGCAGCAGACCCAGTATCTGGAACAGTAGGTTCCTCTTCAAGCAATACGTGATCCACGTCTCTGAGTTGAAGAGTGAGATAAACCTTCCTCTTCCAGACTTGATAATGCTCTCCATCAAACTTCTCTAACTTACAGAAGTCAGTGTTTAGGAGTGAAGCATTAATATTTTCCATCGCAGCAATAAAGCTTTGAGATTGTGATTGCCGGGAACGTCGGGGCACGCTTTTCGATAGAAAATACAGAAACTGAAACAGTTGTAAAGACAATGTTTCAAATGCAATTCCTTAAAGAAGGTTTTGCAACAGAGATCCAGAAGGATTCTGCAAATTACGAGATCTAAAGATATCGTAATTCACGAATAATCTAAAGAGATTTTCGTGATCGTAGCAATCTGGCAGTAGTGCCTTCTAAAAAGAAGATACTAACAGAAATGCTAAAGGCAACAAAAGGGTGACAGGCGAGAAGATGGAATTGCTGGGGTGAATTATCACCGTTGCTCAAAGCTTTATTCGCCCTCTGCGAACAGCTTCCAGGAACCAGCAAGGTTGACGAAAAACCTTGGAACACTCCTGCTCTTCTGACTCCTCGGAAGACGGCGAACTCCTCTGGCAATGGCTCTACTCTTCTCTCTCTGTTTCTGAAATTACAGAACCCACGCGCTAGTGTTTGTGTTAAAAAAACACGCTCACTACTCTGTTGTGTTAAAGAACACTTTGAGTTTTCTTTTCTCTCTGGAATTCTGATTTTTTCCAACACTGAGAGAGAGGAGAGAACCTGCATATATAGCCCACGAGACGGTTGCCAAGCAGTTGCCTGAACTTCAGGGTAGTGGCTGAACCACTCCTGAATGTGCAGCAACTGCTGCAACCGTTCCCGCTCTAATATGCAGCCAGCCACACGCACACTACGCACTCTACGCACATTGCGTACGCTGCGCACACTTCGCACTCTACGTACGCTGCGTACTCTGCGCACTCTGCGCACGCTGCGCACGCTGCGTACGCTGCGCACACTGCTAAGTGCAAAGTGCGCCAACAAAATGCCACATTACGCCTCATGAGCCCGAGTCCGAGCCCGAGCTCGATCCCGAGTCCGAGTCCGAGTCGCTAAGCTCCTACGGAGCTTAGCTCCATGGAAATAAATTTCCAAGAGCAAAAAGCTTACAGCTTCTTAATTGTTGATTAAGCCTTTATACCATTAATAATTAATCCCACATGGCACACACCCATGTGCACTACATATGCATCTCCATAAAGAGTAAAGACTCATATATATGGAGATACACATTCCTTTCTAGCCGATGTGGGACTAAAAACCAAAAACCAAAGGCTAAAAACCCAACAATTTTGTACCGTCAAGAAAATAGTCCATACCATGTCATGCTTAGTTTACTCATGGTACTTGTATTGTTGTGAAGCAGCGGGAGTAATCTTAGACAAAGAGACAGGAAGGTCTAGGGGACTTGGATAAGTCAGCTATTTCGAGCATGGATGGCCAGGTTTTCCCACATTTTTTTTTTATTTTCATTTTCGTATCTGAGTAATAAAGTTTGCATTGCTTTTACAATTCGAGGTTTCACCATAGTCTGCATTATCGGTCAATAGAAACATATCGATCAATAGAAACATAAACCGTTTGGCATGTCCCAATCTGATATCGACCGGTTGATAGAGATACTGCTTGGCATGTCCCGATCCAATACCGACCCGACCGCTACCGACACAAATCGATACTGGTGTTGGGGATCTCTTTTCCGGTAATTTCAATAGAAAATTAAACAAAAAAGACCAATCAACAACGGTGTAAAAGCATGTAAACGAAGAAAATGTAGAGAATAATTGTTATGTATTTTATTGATTGGCTACTCCACTATTTATAGGGAGTCTAGCTCCTCTTCATATTACATTTTCCAATGTGGGACTAAATCCCTTATTAGTTATCAACACTCCCCCTCAAGATGGACGATAGATATTAATCATTCCCATCTTGTTACATAGCTTCGACAGACTTAATGAACTAAGACCCTTAGTCAGACAGTCTGCCAATTGTTCTTCTGAGCGAACATGATCAATCTTCAGTATCCCTTGTTCCAGCTTCTCTTTGATGAAGAATCGATCGATCTCGATGTGCTTCGTTCTGTCGTGCTGAACTGGATTGTTAGCTATACTTATTGTAGCTTGACTATCGCTCAGAAGACGTAACGGTGCCCCCCTTGTCCAGCTTCAACTCTGTCAGCAACGCTTTCACCCACAGCAACTCCGACACTCCTAAAGCTATTGCTCTGTATTCTGCTTCAGCTGTAGACCGTGCTACCACAGACTGTTTCTTGCTTCTCCATGAGACCAAGTTTCCTCCTACAAAGACACAATATCCCGTGGTAGACCTTATATCGTCTATGCAGCTTGCCCAGTCTGCATCGCAGTATCCCTCAACTTCTATACATCCATTCTTCTTAAACCATAGCCCTTTTTCCGGCGTCCCTTTCAGATATCTCAAGATCTGAAATACTGCATCCATATGACCCGTTCTTGGATCATGCATGTAGCGACTTACTACACTCACCGTAAATAAAATATCAGGGCGAGTGTGCCCCAGATAAATCAATCTTCCTACAAGTCATTGATATCTTTCACGATCAACTGGCTCTCCTGCTTCTGCTCCCAACTTGTACTTCTGGTCAATTGGAGTGACTGCTACTTTACATCCCAGCATCCCTGTCTCCTTCAGCATATCTAGTGTATATTTTCTCTGTGAGAGAACAATTCCTTGTTCGCATTCACACACCTCGATACCTAGAAAGTACCTCATCGCTCCTAGATCCTTCACTTCAAACTCCTTCGCGAGTTTTGACTTCAGCTTAGCGATCCCGACTTCACCATTACCTGTGATTACTATATCATCCACATATACAGCAAGTATAGTGATATGGCCTCTTGCATGCTGAAGAAAGACCGTATGATCTGTATTTGCTTGATAGTATTCCATGCTTGTAACAGCCTTTCTGAATCTGTCAAACCAGGCACGAGGAGATTGCTTGAGCCCATATAGCGACTTCTTTAGTTTGCACACTTTTCCATGCGACGTCCCTCCGTCTGATTCTGTAGCGTAGCACCCTGGTGGGAGTTCCATGTACACTTCTTCTTGTAGGTCCCCATGGAGAAAGACATTCTTCACATCTAATTGGTATAGCTTCCATCCATAATTTGCTGCAATGGAGACCAGAGTTCTTACGGTGCTCATTTTTGCTACTGGAGCAAACGTCTCATCATAGTCGATGCCATATGATTGTGTGTATCTCTTTGCAACCAACCTCGTCTTGTATCGTTCTACCTTTCCTTCTGACGTCTCCTTTACTGTGTACACCCATTTGCATCCCACAGTTTTCTTCCCTTTGGGTAATAAAACCAGCTCCCACGTCTTATTTTTTTCCAGTGCCCCAAGTTCTTCCATCATTGCAACTTTCCACCTTGGATCTTTATTTGCTTTCTGCCAACTTTTGGACAACGAAGTAGAGTCTAATGATGTAATGAAGGCTCGATAATTTAAAGAAATGTTAGAATAAGACAGGTAGTTGGCAATATCATATTCATAATCATCAAAACGACTATGAGCCTTACCCGCATTGATGCGAGAAGATCTCCTTAAGGGAGCAATAGGTTGTGGAGAGATCATACCATCAGAGTCAGAGAGATCTGCATCAGAATCAGATTGATTCTGTGCGGGGGTAACATCTTCAAGAGTTGGAGCAGGAGTAGACGAGGGACTTGGTACAGAAGGCACAGGGCACGGTACAGGCACGGTACTGGACTTCTGCTGTCTCCTTCTGTAGACTTGGAGCTCCTTTTCCATTGTCTGCTGCTCCCTCTGTTCCCTTTTCATTGTCTGCTGCTCCTCCTGTTTAACATATGTATCTTCTTCATCTTCTGTATCGGAGTCACTGCTTTCTCCCCCTTTCGTTCAGTTTTTCACGACCGGGCATGGGACCGATCCGACTACCACAGATGTGCTTAATTTCTTCCCCTCACATCTAACACCCTCTGTGTTAGGTGTGTCAACAAATGTCGAACCGTCATCCGAACCATAATATGGTTCCAGTTCTCTGAATGTAACGTCCATGCTTACAAACATCTTCCGCTCAACTGGACGCCAACATGTGTATCCCTTCTGAGTTGCCGTGTACCCGACAAAGACACATTTAACCGCTCTAGGATCCAATTTGCCAACACCTGGCCTATTATCTTGGACAAAACATACACACCCAAATACTTTTGGTGGAACAGTGTACGTGGTTGCACCAGTAAGCATCTCCAACGGTGTCTTTCAGTCCAATACCTGAGATGGCATTCTGTTGATAAGATAAGATGCCGTTAACATCGCCTGTCCCCATAAGTGTTTCGAAACATTCATAGCCAGCATCATCGTCCGCGCGATCTCTAGCAGGTGTCTGTTCTTCCGTTCGGCCACACCATTTTGTGCCGGTGTATAGGCACAAGAAGTTTGGTGTAGTATGCCATGAGTGGATAAATACTCAGCAACCGTCTTATTTGTATACTCCGTCCCATTGTCAGACCGTAAGCATTTAATTTTAGTGCCATATTGAATTTCTATCCGGCGATAAAAGTCGCAAAACGCCTCAAAGATGTCACTTTTATTCTTCAAAAGGTACACCCATGTCACGCGAGTATAACAATCAATAAAAGTGACGAACCATCGAAAACCATTAATACCGGTTGTAGGACAAGGGCCCCATACGTCCGAATGTATCATATCAAATGCAGCCGAACTTCTACTACCGGAACTCACATACGTGCTTTTGGTATGTTTACCCAACTCACAAGCATGACAAAATAACTTCTCTTTATTAGCCCTTTGGTATAAGGACGGATACATTCGACTAATAATTTTAAAAGAAGAATGACCGACACGCTGGTGGTGGAGTAGCAATTCATCTTCTACACTGCGCCATGAATCTTTCGGTGGTGTGTCTGCTACCAGAGATGCCAATGTTTTGTCCAGTCCAGTCCTGTCCAAGTACCACAGCCCCTTATGCCATGTGCCAGTCCCTAGTCGTCGTCCTGTCCCCTTCTCCTGAAAGGCCACCGTAGGAATGTCAAAAGAAACAATACAGTTAAGATCAAGAATAATGGCACTAATAGAAAAAAGATTGACAGAAAAAAATGGAGCATGTAAGACATTGGTGAGAGTGAGAGAAGGGGTGCATGCGACAATGCCTTTACCCATGACAGGGCTGGAGTTACCATCAGCAGTCTGAATGCTCTCCGGCGTCGGTAGGTGAGTATAGTCCTGGAACTCACCGCGGGACCCCGTCACATGGCGAGATTCCCCAGAGTCCATAATCCAACCTGGTTGGTGGACAGCTGCCGCAAGAGCACGCGCAGGTATACCTGTGCCGGTTTGGGCAAAGCAAGTGATGTGGTCCCCCGAGGTAGATGACGTCCCATGACTGCCGTCCGAACCCAGCTTCGTGCTGCGTAACTTCGCGATGAACTCCTTCTCAAGAGGGGTTAACTCAGCCAGGTGATTTTCGCCCCTTCCTCCGCCAGATTAGCTTTGTGTCCTCCAGAATAATTTTCCCTTCTACCAGCATAAGCGCCACTACCACCACGACGTCCGCCGCGGTCCCGTCCACGATCACTTGACTGACTGTGCAGGAGTTTTGGACAAAATCTGATGTAATGCCCTGAGTCACCACAGTTGTGGCAAACACCGGCCACAGAGGGAGGCTGATTGAAGGCGACAAGGACAGACTTGTCAACAGCGGCTTGCTCCCCGTGGAAAGAGCCCTTGTTGGGCATCAACTTCAAGCGAGCATCTTCTTGTGCCATGGCAACTATGGCTTCTTCTAAGGTTGGAAGCATGGGCTGTGCTATGAGGACATTCCTTCTATGCTCAAACACAGGGTTAAGACCCTTCAAGAACTTCATCTTCCGTTGACGCGAAATATAATCCAAGAACTTTCGGAAATGTTTCGCAAATGCTGGTTCGACCTGGATATCTTCCATCCCAGGAGGATCATAGTGATCCAGATCAGACCAGTACTTGTTCAACAGTGCTGCATACTCAGAGATGGTGCGGTCGTCCTGGGCCACCCTATCGAGTTCATCCTACAGTTGGAAGACCCGCATAGGATTGCCCGAGCCTGAGTACATATCCTTCAAAGTCTGCCATATATCAGCAGCAGCCTCCATCGCCTCGACATTGTCCGACACCTGGTCGATCAAGGAGGCTGTCAACCATCCAGCCACAACATTGTTGACAATTTCCCAAATAGCAAACTCCTTTGAGGAGGGATCATCTGGCGCCTTGGTTTGGCCATTGACGTAGCCAACCAAGCCACGTCCCATCAGCGTCCGCATGACCTGCCGTGACCATTTCAAGTAATTGGACGTTCCTTCCAACTTCGTCTCCAGCTTGTCCAGCTTTCCCATTTTGTAGGGTGACGGATCCACATCAGTATGGATCACACGTGGGGTCGCCTCGGTTAATCTCTTTGATAAAATATCATCAACCAAGGCCTTCATCTCGTCTGCTGTCAGTTTACCAATGATCGAATCCATGGCGTCTTCAACTGTGATTCGTCTTCGTCGTCGTCTTCGTCGGCTTCGTCGTCGTCGTCTTAATGTAAAGTCTTCAACAGAGACCTTACGAATGCGCGGTTAACATGGCCAACACCGGCGCGCGCATGGAGATCCTAATTTGCAGATCGAGAACGAAAAACAAATAAAATATTTGTAGTTCCGGAGGGCGTAATCTAGGAACATAAGGTGCAAATAAAGCATTTGACATCCATCCGTCTTCAAATAACCGCCCACATAATCTCTCTCTCAAATTAGGGAATTTTTTATTGAAAAAATGGGGGGGGGGGTTACAGCAGCAGGTGGGTCGGCGTCGGGGGGAGGGGGGGGGGGCAGCAGCAGGTGTGGGTGGGGGTCGGCAGGGGGTGGGGAACGACAGGGGGGCGTTGGGCGGGGCTGGGGGGGTCGGCAGGGGTTAGGGGTAAGGCGGGCAGCAGGGGGGTCGGCAGGGGGTGGTCGGCAGGGGGGTTAGGTTTAGGGTCGGCAAGGGGGTGTGGTCGGCAGGGGGTGGTCGGCAGGGGGGATAGGGTTAGGGTTAGGGTCGACAGAGGGGGGGGGGGGTCGGCAGGGGCTAGGGTTAGGGTCGGCAGCAGGGGACAGCAGGGGGGGGTCGGCAGGGGGATGAGAAATTTTTTTTTGTGGTTATGGCTCTGATACCATGTAGAGAATAATTGTTATGTATTTTATTGATTTGCTACTCCACTACTTATAGGGAGTCTAGCTCCTCTTCATATTATATTTTTCAATGTGGGACTAAATTCCTTATTAGTTCTCAACAGAAAACTTATCGAAAGTAAAAAAAGGTGACTATTATTTATTCACTTCCAAATACTAAGAAACCGCGGAGAAAATACTTAACATTATGCATAAATATATATAAAAAAATTATCATTTTTTTAAATATTTTATTAATAATTCTTTGCTTTCTGATACCAAAAAAATTAATACTCGGATCGGAAAACGCCGATACCGGGATCGCTCATAGGAAGGGTTAAATACCAATCCCGACCGTGCGGACCTTGGTTTCAATTCTACTTACTGAAACTGAATTAATCTTGATTTCGATATCGATATTCATAGGAAGGGTTCAATACCAATTCAGATACAATACTCATAGGAAGGATTTGATACCAATTTAGATAGTGTGAACCATGGTTTCAATTCTACTATACTGAAACTGAATTAATCTATCTATTGTTTCATTTAATGGTTTCAGGAACTTCAAGGCAGGAACATTCGTGTGAACCTTGCCAATGAAAGACCAGCTGGTGGTGGGGGTGGGGGTTTCCGTGGCGGCTATGGTGGTGGCCGCGATGATTTTGGAGGGGACTCTGGCAGTGGTGGATACTGAAGCCTTTCGCAATAAGCATGACTATTTTGATTGGTGCGTGCAATTAGTCATGTTTGTGGATCATTTGGTACCCATGTTTTTAACTAGAGTACACGGAGGTGATCTTTGTTGCGGATTTAAAAATAGTTTTTATTGTTATGTTTGCTAGAAAAGGTTGAGACTTGCTTGTGCACACACAAGTGTAGTTGATACCCTAATTTATCTCGTTTGTTGGGGATATGAAACTGGGAATCATTGAGCAGATGCATCTAAAATCTTGATCAGTTTTGTTGTTCAAGTGGAAACTCAAACTTGGTGAATTTTCTGTGTTAACAGTATTCTAAGCTCTGACGACTTTGAATGCAGATGCAGGGTTTATCATTTCGTCCCATTTTTTCATCTAGGATGTTGCACAAACAATGAGAAAAAGAAGTATGGACATCGTTTTGAAGGTTTTTCCAGTTTTAAAATTTGCATGGTTGTATCCTCTGATGATTTTGGAGGACAGCTGCATTCATTTTGAGATAAATTCTGTGCAGAGGTTAACAAGTAAATAATACTCCAGATTAGGGCTGCAAATGAGCCAAACCGTTCGTGAGCTGCTCGAAGCTCGGCTTGATAAAAGCTCGTTTGAGCTCGGTTCGTTTAGTAAACAAGCTGAGCTCAAGCTTCATTTTCGAGCTCGTTTAATAAACGAGCCAAGCTCAAGCTTAGAAGTACTCGGCTCGTTTGAGCTCGCAAGCTGGTTCGTTTATGAGCTTGCGAGCTGGCTCGTTTAGGAGCTCGTTTGTTGTTGAATTCTAATTTTATATATATTTATAATAATATGGTTGTGTCTATTATATATTTATATGTTCTTAATAATTGATATGAAGGAACTTTTTAAATTAATTTTTTATATATAAATTGTTAATATTACAGGTACTTAAATTCAAGCCTAACTAGCTTGAAATCGAGCTCATTAAGCTTGAAATAAAGTTGAACAAGCTTGAAATTTAGCTTAACGAGCTTGATTTTGAGCTTATCGAGCTTGTTTATGAAGCTTGAATCAAGCTTGTTTATCAAGCTTGTTTATCAAGCTTGCTTATCAAACCAAGCTCGAGCTCAAACCAAGCCAAGCTCAAGCTTAATATAAACAAGCTCGAGCCAAGCTCAAGCTCTAAAATAAAAAATTTATCAAGCTTGAGCTCGAGCTCGAGCTCGAGCTCGGTTAATTCTAGTCAAGCCAAGCTCAAGCTTACAAAAGCTTGGCTCGGCTTGGCTCGTTTGCAGCCCTTCTCCAGATCAACAATTTTCTGTAGATCCAGGAATTGCACCGCAGTCCCTACTGCTCGAACATCCAGTCAGAAATACCTATATTTGTTATTAGAAAGAAAGAAAAAAACAATTGAAGCAATACCTATTTGTATCCTTACCTTCCTAACTTATTTTATCTGAAGTTTTGAGAGATCAATAGTAAGAAACTGACATTGATAGAAAGTTTGAGTGATTAGTAGAAGAATATAATATACTGACAGTGTATAGGGACTACTATATATAGAAGGCTACTTGCAAAAAAGTAATCTAATATAAATTTTGTACAACTTGAATGCGGCTAAAAGTCTCTTAATTTGCGTTTGGTTTGGTTGTCACGCAGAAAAAGAAAAAAAAAAAAAAAAAAAACCTGGGATTTTATAGTTTTTGTTCAAATATCTTGTAATTAAATCTGAGAGAAAATTTTCTTTTTCCATGTTTATTATTTTTTTAATAGTTTAGTTGGTTAAGATGATAAACTTCTTTTTAAGAGAACATAGTTCAAGTTATCGTAACTCAATCTAAATCCGGATTCATCCAAAATCGAATCCGAACTTGAGCTAAATTCTATTTATTCCATTGGAAAATTAATATAGCCATCTATTTTAAGATAATTAGATTTCATTCATGAAAATATTGTTTTCTTGGACATAAGTGTTATTCTGGATATTTAAAATTGTCTGAGCATACATTTTATAGTTCACCAATAATAATAATAATAATAATAAGGAATTTTTTGACTTGTCTCTCACTTTGTTTGTCCGAATTAAGGGTGCATCCCACTGTTTTGTATTAATGTACATCACCCTCCACATTGGACGGATTCCGTCAAAAATATTTCTTTTGGACCAAAATGTCCTTGCTTTCTCCCTCACTCTTTCCTCTAACCCCCTTCCCGCGGCCACCGCCACCGCTCCCCGCCTCTGCTCCCCCCCTCCGCCACCAACCCCTCCCTCCCCCCCCTCCCCTCCCCGCCTCTGCTCCCCCCCTCCGCCACCGACCCCTCCCTCTCCCCCCTCCCCTCCCCGCCTCCGCTCCCCCCTCCACCACCGTCCCCTCCCTCCGTTCCCCCCTCCCCTCCCTGCAGCGGCGACGACAGCAGCAGCAGCGGCGGGGGCGGCAACAGCAGCGGAGGCGGGGAAGGGGGGAGGGCGGGAGCGGGGACGGTGCC
The DNA here is from genome assembly GCA_029216955.1 of Iris pallida. Classification (NCBI taxonomy): domain Eukaryota; kingdom Viridiplantae; phylum Streptophyta; class Magnoliopsida; order Asparagales; family Iridaceae; genus Iris; species Iris pallida. Next base: position 11,648,620 of record JANAVB010028818.1, on the reverse strand, counting down.
CGGGGGGGGGGGGGGGGGGGGGTGGAGAGAGGAAAGAGGAAGAAGAAAATATGAGAGACATTTTGGTCAAAATTTTTTTGTCAAAACGTTTGACCGTTAATTTTTGACGAAATTCGTCAAATGTGAGGGGTCATATACATTAATGAAAAACAGTGGGGTGCATCCTTAATTCGGACAAACAAAGTGGAGGACAAGTCAAAACTAATAATAATAATAATAATAATAATAATAATAATAATAATAATAATAATAGATTTCTCATCCTTATTTTTTCAGTTTTTTTTCAACGCAACCTTAAAATTTATCTACAAAATGCTATTAAAATTTGTTTACAAGTTAATTCCTGAAGAATAATATCACTTGATTGATTGAGGCTAGGGGTGAGTGTTTTGTCTATTCGGTTTCATTCGAATCGAAATAGTCAAAATCGAAAAACCAAACTTCTAAAAATTTAAAAGCGAAACCGGACTGATAATCGATTCGGCTTATTTGATTTGTTCAGTTGGACTATTTCTGTTGTTTAATGATCCAATTCAAAGTTGAAATTATATTAAAAATATATAATTTTTATACATATGTTTGTGGGTCCAAAGTTAGACTAGTTATTAAATTATCAAAGTTAGACTTGAAAACACATATATAAAATTATTATTTTTAAAATATATGTTTAGAGAAATAAGTACACTGAACTCACCCTAATGTTCTCCAACCCCCTCCCCCCCCCCCCCCCCCCCCCCCCCCCCCCCCCCCCCCCCCCCCCCCCCCCCCCTCCCCCATGTTTTATGAGTATTACAAAAACTACCCCTTCCGGAAAAAATTACATTTACCACATCTCTGCTTTATAAATTTTATAAAACATAAATATAGGAGTGGTCAGTGTTAAGTTTCTATAGAAAATACAAAAATATAAGGGTGATTCGTGTAATTAGTTTCAAAATAGAAATAATTTCTGTAACAAGTGTAAAATATAGGAATAATTAACGCAATTTGCCCGACGAGACTTATTTTACAATAATATACGAATAAAAACTAACTCTCAAGCTCGTACTCTCGATTGGTTGGTCTAAAGTACAAGGAGAAGCACATATGCTTCTACAAGGAGAACTTTCTGCTCAATGCGGTATCTGTTATTGCCGGGAACGTCGGGGCACAATTTTTTGATGGAAAACTGAGAAAATGAAACAGTTGTAAAGACAACGTTTCTAATGCAATTCCTTAAAGAAGGTTTTGCAACAGAGATCCAGAAGGATTCTGCAAATTACGAGATCTAAAAAGATATCGTAATATACGAATAATCTAAAGAGATTTTCGTGATCGTAGCAAACTGGCAGTAGTGCCTTCTAAAAAGAAGATACTGACAGAACCGCTAAAGGCAACAGAAGGATGACAGGCGAGAAATGGAAATGCTGGGGTGAATTATCACCGTTGCTCAAAGCTTTATTCGCCCTCTGCGAACAGCTTCCAGGAACCAGCAAGGTTGACGGAAAACCTTGGAACACTCCTGCTCTTCTGACTCCTCGAAAGACGACGAACTCCTCTGGCAATGGTTGTACTCTTCTCTCTCTGTTTGAAGTAACAGAACCCACGCGTACTAAAAAGCACTAGTGTTTGTGTTAAAGAACACGCTCACTACTCTGTTGTGTTAAAGAACACTTAGAGTTTTTCTCCCTGAAAATTCTGATTACTTCTGCCAACAGAGAGAGAGGAGAGAACCTGCATATATAGCCCACGGGGCAGTTGCCAAGCAGTTGCCTGAACTTCAGGGCAGTGGCAGAACCACTCCTGAACGTGCAGCAACTGCTGCAACCGTTCCCGCTCTAATATGCAGCCAGCCATACGCACACTGCGTACGCTGCGCACACTGCGCACACTACGTACGTTGCGTACGCTGCGCACACTGCGCGTACTGGGCTGCGTAACTGGGCCAGCGTAACTGGGCTCGCGTAACGGGCCGCGCAACGTGGTCACGCAAGTGGCTCGCGCAACGAGCGCAACTTAAGCGCACTATGCGCCTAGCGACGATGCTGACGTGCTAAGTGCAAAGTGCGCCAACAAAACGCAACATTACGCCTCATGAGCCCTTGAGCCCGAGTCCGAGCCCGAGCCCGAGCCCGAGTCCGAGTCCGAGTCCGAGTCCGAGTCCGAGTCCGAGTCCGAGTCGCTAAGCTCCTACGGAGCTTAGCTCCATGGAAATAAATTTCCAAGAGCAAAAAGCTTACAGCTTCTTAATTGTTGATTAAGCCTTTATACCATTAATAATTAATCCCACATGGCACACACCCATGTGCACTACATGTGCATCTCCATAAAGAGAAAAGACTCATATATATGGAGATACACATTCCTTTCTAGCCGATGTGGGACTAAAAACCAAAACAAAAGGCTACAAACCCAACAATCCCCCACATATCTCTATATATATGAGTACGAGTGTTCCCCACAGTAACTGTCCATTATGCTATTAGGATAGATGCCACTTAAGACTTGAATCTTCCCACGTGAGTCAAAAATCAAATTATAATACAAGAATGGACTAAGCCTTGAATTCTGCATCATAGCTGAAATTCTTTCCACTCACATAATGTAGTTACATGTGCTTCTGGCTACACATTAAAGGCCCTGTGCCAGCCTGGTTTCAGTGTATAATTTTGGGTGTCTACAAGTTTACCCTCAAGAGACGGCCTGATATCTCTGTCATACACTATAGGTGAGTTCATTATAAAGAGACATGGCATGAAGCGCTTTGCGCTTCCCTTGCGGTGCTACTCCGCTATGACATGGCTTAAAGCCGAGGCCTTACCCCGTACCGGGAACCTCATGGTAGTGTCATACTACAGTAGCATGAGGCAACCGCCTCTTTGTAGTGCCAAACTACCCAGCATGAAGCCTTAGGCTCCCTTGCGGTGTTACGTCGCAACGACATGGCTTGCAAGGCCGAGGCTTTATTCCTAACCGGGTACCTCATGGTGGTGTCGTGCCACTGTAACATGAGGAACTCCTCCTCTTTGTAGTGCTGACTACACCCCTCTTTATTTTTAACATACAACATTAGGCTAACTGCCTATTTGCGGTGCTACGCCGCTGTGACTTGGCTTGTAAAGCCGAGGCTTTATCCTATTCCTGGGCAACACCCTATATATAGGAACCTCATCGTGGAGTCACCCCACTGTAGCATGGAGTTTCACTCCTTGTAGTGCTGCTCTACCGTGCTTCCTGTAAAGCACACCAGGCATTCACTCTGCTTGAGAACTCATTAAGGCAATTAAGCCAACCTTCCCACAGGAACCGTTTTTCGCAGAAAACAACAGTAGACAACAGTGGTTATAGGTCCGTAACCTCTCCATGCCCAATAGAACATGTACCCACCGTTCCTGATATTCTTCCGATTAGTGGTCCTCCCTTGAACCAAAAGCTAGATGCCTAGTAGATAAATCTTTGAACTATTAGCATAAAACTTTATGGTAGGAATACAATAATACAATATCAGAATGCCTTCAAGCCCATTTTACAAGCTGTGTCATTGACCAACTGGCGCTTGAGACCCTTGGTGAACGGATCCGCCAGGTTCTCCTGACTTCGAACATCAATCACTGCAATAACACCTCTCTTGATAAGATCGTGTACTGCCCTGTGCTTCAACCGCACAGTCCTCTTCTTCCCGTTGAAGAGATCATTTGATGCCACCGCCGCAGTCGCCTGGTTGTCGCAGTATATCGGTATCGCCGGGTACTTGCGCCCCAACCACTGGAAGATCATACATGAGCTCCCGAAGCCATTCTGCTTCCTCGGCTGCGGTATCAAGTGCAAAGAACTCAGATTCCATGGATGACCGCGAGAGCATAGTCTGCTTCTTCGACTTCTACGATATAGCAGCTCCACCCATTGTGAAAATGAATCCACCTGTGGACCTCTCGCTCTCCACCTCTGAGCACCAACTGGCATCACTGAAGCTTTCCACTACCGACGGATCTCCGCTGTAGTACAGTGCATATGTCTGAGTCTTCTTGAGATATCTCATAACTCGTTTCACAGCTTTTCAGTGTTCAGCACCTGGGTTGCTCGTGAAACGACTCAGCATTCCCACGGCGAAAGCTATGTCAGGCCTTGTGGCAGTAGTAGCATACATCAAACTTCCCATTACGCTTGCATACTCCAGCTGCCTGACGCTCTCCCCTGAATTAGGCTTCAGCTTCAGATCACACCTGTACGGCGTATCGATCCCTGGAAGATTCCAATACCCATAACGAGTGATCATTTTCTCAATATAATGAGACTGTGACAACGCTATTCCAGTGTCTGTCCGGATGATTTTGATCCCTAAGATCACATCAGCTTCCCCCAAGTCCTTCATACTGAACTTGCTTGAGATGAACTTTTTTGTCTCCGTGACACAGCTAATATCCGTACCTAGGATAAGCATGTTGTCCACGTACAGACAAACGATCACACCTCTTCCATCAGCGAACTTCGTGTAAACACACTTGTCCGTATCGCTGACCATGTAGCCATTTGACCTTATAACTTTGTCAAATTTCTCATGCCACATCTTGGGAGCTTGTTTAAGACCGTACAAAGATTTCACCAACTTGCAGACTTTGTCTTCAAGACCCCTGATGACAAATTCCTCTGGCTGTTGCATGTAAATCTCTTCGGTCAGCTCGCCATTTAGGAAAGCCGTATTCACATCCATCTGATGTATCACCATCTTATGTATTGCTGCAAGAGCAATCAACATTCTGATGGTGGTCATCCGGACTACTGGAGCATACGTGTCAAAATAGTCAATTCCCTGCTTCTGAGAAAACCCCTTGGCTACCAACCTAGCCTTGAACTTGTCAATAGTTCCGTCTGCTTTCATCTTCTTCTTGAAGATCCATTTGCATCCGATGGGTTTCGCTCCTTCAGGAAGATCAACCAACACCCAAGTGTTATTTGAGGTGATGGAATCAATTTCATTGTCAATCGCCTCCTTCCAGAAAACCGCGTCTCTGGTCTTCATCGCCTCATCATAGGTAAGCGGATCTGCTTCCACATGATAGGTGACAAAGTCACTTCCGAAGTCCTTCGGCCTCCTCACACGCTTAGCTGACGGCTCAGCTTGTTCTGGTTCAACCGTTGTTTCAACAACAACATCTTCTTGGACCACATCTTCATTGAAGACTTCAGTTTCTTGTGCACCCTCATTATTCTCCGGAACATCCGGAAGAACAATATTCTTGTGCCTTGCAAACTTGTCTTCAAAATATTCTGCATCGCGAGATTCAATAATATGATTTGACTCAATATCAAGAAACCTCCGAGCATCACTCTTCTCGGCATACCCCAAGAAGATCGTCTTTGTAGTCCTTGTCCCAAGCTTCTGAATCTTTAGATCTGGAAGCTTGACATACGCCAGACACCCCCACACTCGAATGACATTCAAGTTAGGTCTGACCTTGAACCAGAGTTCATGAGGAGTAACGTCTGAAGTTGCATGAGGCACTCTATTTAGAATAAAAGTGGCCGTCAATACAGCTTCTCCCCAGTAGCACTTAGGAAGGCCAGCAGTCAACAACATTGAATTTATCATTTCTGTCAACGTCCTGTTCTTCCTCTCAGCTACTCCGTTTGATTGAGAAGAGTATGGAGCCGTAGTCTCATTGACAATTCCATGTTCCTTACAGAACGATGTGAATTCATGAGACCTGTACTCCCCACCTCGATCACTTCTTATCCTTTCGAGTTGTTGTCCAGTCTGTCGCTCAGCTTCAGCTCTGAACTCCTTGAACTTCTCGAATGCTTCGTCTTTAGCCTTCAGCAAGTAGACGAACGCATACTTTGAGAAGTCATCGATGAAGGTTATGAAATACTTCATCCCGGCCTTTGTAGAGAACTGTTTGAAGTCACAGATATCGGAGTGAACCAACTCCAGAAGATCTGTACTTCGATTAACCCGAGGAAAGGGTTTCCTTGTGATCCTCGTTTGAGCACAAACTTCACATTTCTCTACCTTACCCCCACATTTGGAGATAAGTCCTAGACTAGACATTCTGTTTATTCGTTTATAATGAACATGTCCTAGCCTATTATGCCACAACTCAAGAGTATAAGCAGAATGAGTGACTTCATTAATAACATTAATTACATTGGACTGATTTACAAGCTGAATCTTGAACATTCCTTCGGTATAAAAAGCTTTCCCGAAATATGTTCCCTTGATAGACATCACCATCTGGCCAGCATTGATGTCCATCCTGAGGCCTGCATTGCAGAGTAGGCCTCCCGAGATCAGGTTCTTGGCGATAGCAGGAACGTGCTTCACGTCTTGAAGCGTCAGAGACTTGCCCGAAGTCAGCTTCAACACCACCGTCCCGATCCCGAGCACTTCAGCTTGTGCCTGGTTCGCCATCATAACCACTTCAGAAGTAGGTGTATAGGTGGTGAACCATTCCTTACTGGAGCAGACATGGCAGGAGGCTCCAGTGTCTACCCATCAGTCAGAGTCAGTCCTTACTGCATTAACCTGTGCAATCATAGCAACTACGTCAGTGATCATAGATACCTTACTAGGCTCTCCTTGCTCTGATTGCTTGGTCTTTGCTTTACACTCATTCTTAAAGTGGCCCTTCTTGCCACACTTGAAGCAAGGCATTTCTGACTTTGGCTTCTTTTTCTTGATAGAAGTTCCCTTGACTTTTAGATTGTCAGGGTTCTTCTTCTTGCTGTGGAAAGCCGCCTGCTTTCCCTTTGGTTCCTTGGTCTAAACCAGATTGGCGTTAGCCAATTGCTTGGACAGTGTGTCCACCTTCAGTTGAGCCCGCATCTGGTCCTCAACATAGATTTCCTGTAGGAGATCTTCAAGGGTGATCTCCAACTTCTTCCTATGCATGTTTGCATAGAACTTGCTCCACCCAGCGGGGAGCTTTGAGACAATCCCTCCAACAACAAACTTGTCGGGGAGGGGCATCGCCTCGTCTTCCAACTTCTGTCGCAGTTTCAGGAACTCCTTCACCTGCGGCAGCATAGACTTTTCGTCCTCAAAGAACCACTTGTGATATTTTTCAACCATAAATATTTTACTGCGGTTCTTGTCTTCTTCGTAGAATTTTTCTAGAGACTCCCATATGTCTCTAGCGATATTCTTCTTAGAATAGGATTCTGCTAGGGAATCCTCCATAGCATTCAGGATAAGCAACATGCAAATGCTATTTTCCCTTCTCCACTTGGCCTGAAGTTTAGTAGCCGCAGAGATTGCAGCAGCAGACCCAGTATCTGGAACAGTAGGTTCCTCTTCAAGCAGCACGTGATCAACGTCTCTGAGTTGAAGAATGAGATAAACCTTCCTCTTCCAGACTTGATAATGCTCTCCATCAAACTTTTCTAACTTACAGAAGTCAGTGTTGAGGAGTGAAGCATTAATGTTTTCCATCGTAGCAATAAAGCTTTGAGATTGTTATTGCCGGGAACGCCGGGGTACAATTTTTTGATGAAAAACTGAGAAAATAAAACAGTTGTAAAGACAACGTTTCTAATGCAATTTCTTAAAGAAGGTTTTGCAACAGAGATCCAAAAGGATTCTGCAAATTACGAGATCTAAAAAGATATCGTAATACACGAATAATCTAAAGAGATTTTCGTGATCGTAGCAAACTGGCAGTAGTGCCTTCTAAAAAGAAGATACTGACAGAACCGCTAAAGGCAACAGAAGGATGACAGGCGAGAGATGGAAATGCTGGGGTGAATTATCACCGTTGCTCAAAGCTTTATTCGCCCTCTGCGAACAGCTTCCAGGAACCAGCAAGGTTGACGGAAAACCTTGGAACACTCCTGCTCTTCTGACTCCTCGGAAGACGACGAACTCCTCTGGCAATGGCTGTACTCTTCTCTCTCTGTTTGAAGTAACAGAACCCACGTGTACTAAAAAGCACTAGTGTTTGTGTTAAAGAACACGCTCACTACTCTGTTGTGTTAAAGAACACTTAGAGTTTTTCTCCCTGGAAATTCTGATTACTTCTGCCAACAGAGAGAGAGGAGAGAACAGTTGCCAAGCAGTTGCCTGAACTTCAGGGCAGTGGCAACATATATAGCCCACGGGACAGTTGCCAAGCAGTTGCCTGAACTTCAGGGCAGTGGCAGAACCACTCCTGAACGTGCAGCAACTGCTGCAACCGTTCCCGCTCTAATATGCAGCCAGCCATACGCACACTGCGTACGCTGCGCACACTACGCACGCTGCGTACGCTGCGCGTACTGGGCCAGCGTAACTGGGCTCGCGTAACGGACCGCGCAACGTGGTCGCGCAAGTGGCTCGCGCAACGAGCGCAACTTAAGCGCACTATGCGCCTAGCGACGATGCTAAGTGCAAAGTGCGCCAACAAAACGCCACATTACGCCTCATGAGCCCTTGAGCCCGAGCCCGAGCCCTAGCCCGAGCCCGAGTCCGAGCCCGAGCCCGAGTCCGAGTCCGAGTCGCTAAGCTCCTACGGAGCTTAGCTCCATGGAAATAAATTTTCAAGGGCAAAGTGCGCCAACAAAACGCCACATTACGCCTCATGAGCCTTGAGCCCGAGCTCGAGCCCGAGTCCGAGTCGCTAAGCTCCTACGGAGCTTAGCTCCATGGAAATAAATTTTCAAGAGCAAAAAGCTTACAGCTTCTTAATTGTTGATTAAACCTTTATACCATTAATAATTAATCCCACATGGCACACACCCATGTGCACTACATGTGCATCTCCATAAAGAGAAAAGACTTATATATATGGAGATACACATTCCTTTCTAGCCGATGTGGGACTAAAAACCAAAACAAAAGACTACAAACCCAACAGTATCCTTCTTCAACTTCCTTAAAAGAGGAGATGGGAGAGGAATGGAGATGGAGGAGTGGAGCCCCCGAAAAGACGAAGGGTCATGGAGGGCATCTACAGGGTGCCCAAGTTCCTTAGGGAGATCAACGAGAGAGCCTACTCTCCGACAATGGCTTCCTTCGGTCCCTACCACCATGGCCTCAACCACCTCAATCAAGTCCATGGAGAAAAGCACAAGCATCGGGCGCTTCTCGGCTTCCTCCGGCGCATGCCAATAGGCAGCTGGCGATGCCACGGGAGGTTTTACACTTGAGCCTTGGGACGACCTCTACCTGTTCCTAGCGTGTCCTATATATGCTCTGCAAGGATGACATCTATCTGTAAGTTAGCTTCACCCCTAGCCTAGTGGTAGTGGTGAGGCATGTGGCCCGAGTGGTCAGGAGTTCGAATCCCAGTGGGAGCGATTCCAGAAATTACCATTTCTATATATATATATATATATATATATATATATATATATATATATATATATATACACACACACACACACTGGATAAAACATTATGTTCAAATAATAATATCTACTGTGCAAATGAAGATTTGAAGCAACTACGCAGAAGATGGGATAACTATCATGATAATTAAATCAAGAAAAATTTATGTAAGCAATACATAAAGGGGTGTATGATCTCACAGTAACACATTAGGAGTGCAGGAAACTTATGTGGACTTAACTTCAATTGGACCCTCTTGTCACTACAACATTAGGCTGCGAACGACTCCTGACAGTTTCTCCACTCCCAGTATCATCAGGAATAGTTCCATTTTTTTTCAACTTATTTGAGGGTACAGAGAAACTCTGCTCATAAATCTTGTGGACAGTTAAGACATGATGGATATAATCATATGCAGAAATCCAAAGGTAATGTGGACAGTTAAGAAACATCACCCCCCTGAGGCAGTACTTTCTGAAATGGTCCGAAGGAAGTTAGCTTTGGCTGCGGCGTCATGAGCAAATTGGCCTGTCAGTGCAATAGTTGCTGTGCTGCTTCCGACCTTCTCGATCCCTCTCGAGATCATGCAGATGTGGTTGGCTTCGACGACAACCATGACCCCCCTGCCGAGGGCTGAAAAGATGGATTCGGCAATCTGCCTTGTCAACCTTTCTTGCACCTGGAGTTTGCACCCGTAAAAATGGACCAGTGACTGAATAAAAGACCTATCCATTGCCCCCCCTCCTCCTTCCGATCCGTAATAACCAACATGCACTACACCATAAAAAGGAAGAAGATGGTGCTCACATTGAGAACAGAAAGGTAGGTTCAGCTCGGAATGGATCTCATCTTGGCTGTTGCCAACATCGACACCTATCCTCTTCTTACGAAAGTTCAGTGTACTATACCCATTTTGCTTGGCTTCCAAACTTGACCTTTTAAAGTTCATCAGCCACTGCACATAACGAAATGGGGTGCCGACGAGCTCTTTCCTCAATGGATCTTCCCCAAGTGACTCTAGTATCGAAGTTACTGCTGAAGTCATGACAGACTGAGTAACTACTGTCTTTGGCGACATCCTACCATTTGATATACTCCCAGTGCTGTGCCCATTGCATTGGGGTAACTCCAAAGACCGCGCTGGGCACCAAGGCTGAGCAGGAGGTTCCAACTCCACGCTTACCCCTCTGAACTTGAGAAGAGCCAGGAAGTCATCCCAGAAAGAGTTGTTTTCATTCTTCTTAAAGACTCCTGAACTTGAAAAGACTGAAGCATAAAACCAACCTTGCATCTCATGTTTTGATGGATGCACTGGATTTGGATTGCATTGAATTGCTTCCGGGAACTGAATGTGCCTACACTGAAGGGCAATGGCAACACCAGCAGGCTTAATGCTGTTCTGTAATGCTGCACAAATTTCATTGGCTAGTCTTTGTGGCTCTTGAAGCCTCTTGGCAAAAACGTCTGCCACCCTGGAGAGCTTGCTTAGCCCCACGACTCGCTGACCTGATGGGACATAACCAACATGGCATTGAACACTGAAAGGTAGCAAGCAGGATTCACAGTATGAGAAGAGATTGATGTCCCGGACAACAACTAAACCACCGTCTCCTCCGGCATAACCGGCCACATTGTCCAAACCAGCTTCAGGAAATAGAGCACCTTGTACAATGTCCCTCACTTTCTGTCCATAACCTGACAACAAAGAATATGGAGTAGATTAGATTGGAACTAAGAACTTGTATCTAACATATCTCAAAGATCAGATGACAACAGAGGCACTAAATAGATCAGAGTACATTTTGACCAGTGGGACATATTACTTGTAGAGAAATTTTGACTTACCCCCCACTTAATTTACCCCAATTCACGGTGCACCCCACAGTTTTGTAAAAATGTACAGTACCCCCCACTTTGGACGGAATCCGTCAATTTTTTTTTGGGACCAAAATGCCCTTGTCTTCTTCCTCTTTCCTCTCCTCTCACCCCCTCCCCCCCCTCCCCCCCGCGACCACCGCCCCCGCTCCTCCCCTCTCCGCCTCCGCTGTGCGCTTCCCCCCCCTCCCCGCCTACAGTAGCGGCAGCAGCGGAGGCGGGGAGGGGGGAGCGCACGACGGAGGCCGGGGGGGGTGGGGGGTGGGGGGAGGAGAGCGGGGCGTTGGCCCCGGGGGGGGGGGGGGGGGGGGGGGGGGGGGGGGAAGTGGGTGAGAGGAAAGAGAAAAGAAGGCATGGACATTTTGGTCATTTTTTTATGGATTTCGTCCAAAGTGGGGGGTACTGTACATTTTTGTAAAACTATGGGGTGCACCGTGAATTGGGATAAATCAAGTGGAGGGTAAGTAAAAAATTTATCTTGTAAAGCATGCAGGTTGTTATAAGAAAAATAACAGTTGCCAAGTGTTGTCAAGATTGTCATTTCATTCTAAGGATGGTCAATCTGTACAAATTTCAATTTTCCAAAAGAAAATTTCAGTTTGAATTTCTTCCTGTTTCATTATTTACTTCTTTCAATTACCCAAAAAAGGAAAGCAATTACTTGACTCACCTTCTCCTCCTCTTTCTCAAAACCACACAGTTTGATGGCACATGGAGTAATAAATGCAAATAGTAAAATATATATGCAGTTCAGTTCAAAGCATCAGTAAAGTCATAGCAAAGCAAAAGCAGACAACATAGTAGTGATAGTAAAGTACAAGGATCATCTGTCTACATTTATTTCCCAATAAAACGGCCATCAGTTGATTGAACAGTCTACCACATGAGCACCAAGTTCTCTTGTTTTAGTCAAATTGCATTCCACACAATTGTGCTCTTTTGGATTGTGACATGCAGATGAATGTGGTTCCCAATAGCAACTTTTATTATCTTGTTTTTACTTCATTTAGACTCTTTTTCAGTCTAGAGAAACTTGGAAGATGCTTCCTGGTTGCATGAGCTTAAATGCATGACCGGAAAGGTATCGACTTACCTTCTAGGTTCCATGGCAAGGGCTTCGTGCTCATTGTTACTTATGCTAGGAATTTGGCACCAACATACTGGATTGACGTTTTTTCGGAAAGCCAATCCTTTTCAATCTTCAGCTTAATGTGGCAGGGAACAACAACAACAACAACAACAACAACAACAACAACAACAACAACTGCCAAATGATAATAAGAAACACAAAGATAAGTACCAAGCAAATAGCAAAAATCCAACCAAGCAAAACGCAAAGCACACAGAATCTTGTGTGCAAGCATTGATATTTGATGAATCAAGGTGCAAAATGTCACCGATATAACAAAAATGAAAAAAGCAACTATAGATGAAAAAGACCTGTCCCTTTCCAAATGGCGTTATTCAACAACCATCGTCAGTAGTTCAAGCTAAAAAGCTAGGGCAGCAATCTACAATACAAATACCCACAAGAGTAAAACATTCATAGCTGAATCTATACCTAATATATGAAGCACATTAAAAGAGAATATCAAGTCCAACGGAAAGAAAAAAAGATCGTTGAACAGGAAATGAGCCCAAGGTCCAGTATGCTTAATGTGAGTTGGAATTCAAAGCTTTCAGTTAACATGAATCTGGACGTTGGAAATTACCAAATCACTATTCGCACTTCTGTATACAAAAATGAGGAGTTAGATCTCATTTCTCAGAAAGCAAGGTTCACAATATCAGTATCGGAATCGGTATCAGACCATTCCTATGAGTATCAGAATCGGTGGTATCGGCAGTATCGGATCGGAGTATCGGATTGTTTGGTATTGGAAAGCAAATAATTATTAGCAAAATATTAACATTTTAGAAAACATATTTTATACATAGGCATAATTTTAAAATTCCCGTGTTGTTTCTTAGTAGTTTTGAAATTGAATGAAATAGTAGCCACCTTTGTTGATTGATTTTACATGCGATAGATTAGTTTTCTTCTTTTACATGCTTTTACAACCTTACTATCTTTTATACCTTGTTGATTGGCCTTTTTCGTTCAATTTTCTTTGCCGAATTGACCGAAAGAAGACCCTGAACGTCGGTATCGGCTAGTATCGGTCAGTATCGGGTATCGGATTGGAACATGCCAAACCATACCGGTATTGGCAGATAGTGCAAACTATGTTAGAAAGAAGTCATTTATTTCCTCAAACGCCGAGCCTGGATTCATTTGAACCAATTTCAACCGACATGTGATTCTAGTCAAATATAGAGCTTGGGGATGTATTTGAGAGAATGAATTCTTGGATGTTTATTCATTTCAAAGTGGCGGCTATATAAAGGTGTTTGTATTACCATATATGATTGTATTTTTATATGGTAATTACTAAATACAATATAATTAAGGTTTACAATATCGATATCAGAATCGTTATCAGACCATTCCTATGAGTATCGAAATTGACGGTATCGGCAGTTTCAGATCGGAGTATCAGATTGTTTGGTATCGAAAGCAAATAATTATTAATAAAATATTAACATTTTAGAAAATAATACATTTAGGCATAATTTTAAATATTTTCAGTGTTGCTTCTTAGTAGTTTTGAAATTGAATGAAATAGTAGCCACCTTTGCCGATTGATTTTACATGCGATAGATTAGTTTTTGAATGAAATAGTAGCCACCTTTGCCGATTGATTTTACATGCGATAGATTAGTTTTCTTCTTTAACATGCTTTTACAATCTTACTATCTTTTACACCCTGGTTGATTGGCCTTTTTGTTCAATTTTCTTTGCCGAATTGACCGAAAAAAGATCCTGAATGTCGGTATCGGCTAGTATCGGTCAGTATCGGGTATCGGTTGGTATCAGACCGAACATGCCAAACCGTATTGGTATCGGTCATATCGGATCGGTACCAGCCGATACTGCAAACTATGATTCCTACCATATACAAGTACTACCATATATGTTGATATTCTATATGCCAAGTACTAAACACAATATTACCATGACTCATGTAACAATTCCAACTTCGAAGGTCTTTCATCAACCCATCGACCCTCAAAGAAGGGCGCGTTCACCTGACCAACCTTTGATGCCTTCCCTGCTTCTACTCCTTCCCTTCGTTGTCAATCGGGAAATCAATCAAGGCAAATAATGCTGCATTTGAATCCCTAGTTCGATGAATTCTACCAACACCAAAGTTAAAAGTAGGCGTCATTGAATAACGGATATTTTAGCAAATACCCCCATTACAAATATGGAAACTATCATATACCCCCACTTATTTAAAAAATTAGCATATGTCCCCATTCCTTTGTATACAATATTTTAAAATTTAAGATATACCCCCACTATTTAACCAAAACTTTGATTATTTTACTCATAATGGGGGCATTTGCTAGTTTTTTTTTTTAAAATAAGTGGGGGTATATGCTAATTTGTATATTTATAGTGGGGGCATTTGCTAAAATATCCCTTGAATTAAAATATGACGACAGAAAAAACAAGCAAACATGTGTACAAGATCCAAAAATGTACAAGTCATCTTAGATTTCGCCAGCACCATTATTGAACTCAGTTAGGAAACATCAAGCTATTAACAACAAATTCGATAGCCCAATGGAGCAACTGTTTTTTTACTATAAAGAATTAGAACAAGTCATCCTACAAATTACACGATCAATCAATCATTCATCCATGGCAATACCCAAGTAGCAGAAAATTAATAGTAGATGAATAAATAAAAACTTGGAATTTTGGACAAAGTACAAGGAACCCAACTGCGCAAAATCACAACTTTTTTCATCGAACAACCAATTGGATCGGAAAAAGAAAGAAAGGGAGAAAAAGATGAGATTTTGACATATAGCCGGCAGCAACCCAGTTGTGCAAGAACCAAAACCCACATCCAATCTTCGCTAAAGACTGCAACTTTTTCCATACAATAGCAAAAAAAACAGAAAAGGCAGGAGATCTAACCTTGGGTTGCATGGGCGAAGGCCTTGGTGACGCGGAGAGGGGTCTTCCTGATCCCTTCCCTCTCATGGTCCTCCCCCAGTCCCTGCAGCAGCAGCCTGACCGCGTCCTCGATCTTCTTCTGGTTCGCGATCGCTGCGGCGGCGGAGGAGGCGGAGGAGCGCTCGTCTTCCGATTCGGATTCGCAGTCGGCGGCCGACAGCTCCAGCCTCAGCTCCTCCGCGAACCTCGCCTCCTCCAAAGCCCCCATAGAACAGCACACAAAGAGAGAGAAAGAGAGAGAGGGAATGGGGGTGGCTATTGTGTTTTCATTCGCATAAATATGGAGGAGGAGGAGGAGGTGGTGGTGGGGGCAACCGGAGAAGAAGAAGAAGCCGCCGCCGCCAAGAAGAATAAGAGAGGAGAGCGGAATAGAATAGCGGATTGGGAGCAGCATCGTGTGTCCATAAATAAATGGAACGGAGGCCTTCCGAGAAGGTTACTTGGTTAGTGGATTGGGTCCGTTGGGTTGATCGAAAGGGTAAGGAAGTATGAAAATAATTTTTTTTAATTTTTTTTTTTTAGTTGCATCCCACCTTATTTACTCTAATTTAAGATTTAAGGTGTATTTATTGAATTTAAGTAGCTCTTCTGATTACCGAGGAGAGATATAAGATTCCGGCTGGGTGGCGGAACATCAGTGGATCGAGCCACGGGAGCGTATTATTTTTCCATTTATTTTTATATCTCGCATTGAAAATCCTCCTTCTTTATTGTAATACATATATGGTCAGATGCTGTAGTTCAAGATCATTTGTATTTTTTTTTACGTTAGGTTTCAGATATATATAATTCTTTTATTATATGAAACCAAAAAAAAAAAAAAGACAAGAAAATTGTATATAGATAGAAGAGAAAATCACGATGTTGAAAACAATACATGGATTTTGTACAATGATACTCTACAAAAAATTTGAAAAGGGATGTAGCGCAGCTTGGTAGCGTGTTTGTTTTGGGTACAAAATGTCACGGGTTCAAATCCTGTCATCCCTACCTATTACTTCTCCTATGGGCAGTAACGAGGGATTAATATTAATTAAGTGAAGTGAGAGTTGGAGACAGTGGGTCCAACAGGCATGCTACTTTACCATAATATATAATACTCCCACTTTAAATCAAAACCGTCCATTAGTAACAATTGACTGCTTTGACACATAATTTCAGACCAAAATGTCTCTCACTTGCTTTTTAAACAACGGTAAGGAATAAAGCAAATTTTTTTTGTCTAATTCCTAAAGTACCCTCCCTTTTCTAAATTCCTTACACAACATCAAATCCCGTTCTCTCTTCCATTCGGTTGTAACCTAACCCCGTCTCTTCCATTTTCACATTCAATCTCGACCTAACCCCCAATCTCTCTTCCATTCGATCTTGATTGTAACTTATCCTCTAATCTCTCTTCCATTCACTTGTGTGGATTTTATAAAACATTTAGGGTTCATCGAAGCTTCATCCAGCTCCCATGGCAAATTTTCTGCAACTCAGGTAATCTAAAAATGGTTTGGATTTTTTTCCTTGAATGTATGAAATATTTTGCTTATGTGGTTTGTCCATCTCAATTCGCTACATTTTTACTTTTGTCTAGGAGAAATGTCAAAAATGCTCAAAGAACATCCACCTTGTAGATAAGTGTTCGTTCTTGAGCTCACCTTGCAAAATCGAAAACTGCAAGGGGATTAGGTACCTTTCGAAGTCAAATGCTAAGGCAAATCCCGGGAGAAATTTTTTGAAGTGCCCCCTCTGCTCGTATTTCAATGTCTGGATGTTGATGTTTTGGGTTCAACCTCTGGAAGCTCATCTTCAACAATTCAAAGAGAAGTTTGTTTCTTATGTGGTGACTTAGGTCATTGGA
>JANAVB010028818.1:11609047-11626547 GCA_029216955.1 Iris pallida | reverse complement strand
TGCCTTGTATGAGTGTAATTCCAGACTCGTACGACATCACGCCTTAGCAAGGACGATCGATTCGGCATAATACTACCGGGGACGAACGGTTTGTCGACTCGGAATATGACAAATTGGTATCAGAGCTCAGTTATGTTTCCTCGAATTTTCAAAAAATGTTTTTATTTGGAATGTTGGTTGTGATTATTCGATTGAATGAATGCTTGTCGACATACTGCGTGAAATAAAAGTTCCATACAGGTAAGCCCATAGATATTTTGTTAAAATACTAATAGGTTTACTTTGTTTGTATGAATGATAAAGAAAAATAAAAACAATCTCGGGACAGCAACCAATGTCGTAGATAGTTCATCGAGTTCAAAGGGTGCTAGCCCTAGCGAGACTATGATGGAGAAAATGTTGCAGTTGATGGAGCTACAGCAACAACAGCTTCAGATGCAAATCAAAGCCCAATTTGGTGCGCATCAGAAGCAAATGGACGACCTAACGCAGATCGTAAGCAAGATAGTGGGCAATACCAAAGCAATGGTCATGGTATCCGAAGAGAGGCAAGATGTTCAAGATGAAGTCGAGAAAGAAGTCCAACCGCAAATGATAAACTCTTCTTCCCTGTTCAAAGCAAAGGAGTTCCGCAAGATGAACCTGCCGAAGTTCAATGGCCGAGCAGAGCCCGATGTGATAGTGGGATGGCTCACAGAAATGAAGGACTTATTTGATCTTTTCTGCATCGAAGGGTCCCAGAGGGTGGCCTGTGTGGCGCTACAGCTATAATTGAGAGCATACGACTGGTGAGCGGCGAAGAAACATGAAATCTGTGAAATCGATCCCAATACCAAGATTTACTAGGAAATGTTCAAGGCAACCTTTCTTGAGCAGTACGTTTCTCTCGTCATCTGTCGATAGAAGGGGGATGAGTTCATGATGTTGAAGCAAGGGAATATGACTGTTGAAGATTATGATAAAAGCTTCTCAAAACGTGCAAAATTTGTCGGTGCCTTCCTGTCCAACAAAGAAGAATGGTGTGAGTGTTTTCAACAAGGCCTCAACGATGAATTGCATAGGGACGTCATGAATTAGCAATGCCGAACTTATCGTGAATCCTACGAAGCCACACTTGATAGCGAGCGGATCTTTGGCCGTATGTCGCAAAGGGCCGTGCCTGTCATCCGCAACAATTTCAACAAGCATCCTAATGATACTGGAGGATCGAAAGTACACAAGTGTACAAACACATCCAAGAATCGGCGTCCGTATCCAGGATTACATTACAATACCTACGGCAAGCATGGGCATCGTCCGAGCGATTGTTTCTATAGAACATGTTATGGGTGTGGCGAGATGGGCTATTCAAAGCCGCAATGTCCGAGAAATGTTCTGAATCAACACAACCCACCAAGGAACATTTCAAATTAGTATAAAGTGCCTACACTACAAGGCGCAAATGTGGTGCTCGTGAACCCGCATAATCAACGCCATGGAGCTCAAGGCCAAGTTTATGCATTAACTCGGGATGAGGCATTCGCATCCGATACTGTTATAACCAGTTGTCACTACC
This sequence comes from Iris pallida, assembly GCA_029216955.1. Taxonomy (NCBI): domain Eukaryota; kingdom Viridiplantae; phylum Streptophyta; class Magnoliopsida; order Asparagales; family Iridaceae; genus Iris; species Iris pallida. Next base: position 11,624,992 of record JANAVB010028818.1, on the reverse strand, counting down.
ACATTAACTCGGGACGAGGCATTCTAACTTAAGTTAACCTCTATTTTAGTCATTAGAAACTAGTTTCAATAGGAAGAATTAAGAATAAGTGAAACGACTTATGGCTTGTGACTGTTAATTCCATGACTTATGTAATTACGCCCATAGGCCCATGACTTGAGCCCAAACCCTTACCAACCCACACATGGTCGGCCAACCTAGGGTTTTCCCCCTATTTAATATCCCCTTTCCTTGTTCTTGCCTCTTTTGTGCTCAACCAACTTTTTAGAAAGAAAGATAAATCCCCAACTTCCTAAATTCCTATTAAATCGATTTTTAATTCTTTTTGACCCAAATCTTTTGTATATGATTCTAATCAACCTCTACTTGCTATTTATGAGGAGTAGTTTTAGTTTTAGAGCAATTTGGAGGATTTGGATAGCAACGAAAACCGTTTGATTTGGGACTTTTTCTTGATCCTTGCAACCCATATGTAAACCCTTTTAATTCTATTTTAATTCTATTTTTATTGCATGGTAGCCTAGATCTAGGTGTCCCCTAGCTGTAGTGAAGGTTTGGTGTCATTTGCATGTGGTTTCATGTCCGTATCGGACACATATCAGTGTTAGAGTGCATGTGTTTGATGAAATGCTTGAAAGGACTAAAAACTTATAATTTTGAAAACTATTTTAAAAAATTTGTAGTGACATATATACTTTGATTTTGTGTCTTATTGATTTGGTTTCTGATACGAATCGTGCCAGTTTGGACACGGGAACACGCTGTACGAGACACCGCACACGTGCCCTACTGCCCAATGTGTCGTGTGCACTGTATACGACACAATAGGACATAATACTTGACACAAAGGTGGGGGTAGTGTCTGATACGACTCCCCTAAAACTTTATCGCGTATCGTGTCGTATCGGAAGAGGAATCGCGAGTGCACTGATTTTGCACTGCACTACTTCAGGCAGATTTTTGGCCCTGATATGCATGTTTTGACACGACACGGGGACTCGAGGACACAGTGCAGGGCGACACGAGTGTAGCCCTATGTGGGACGAATACATAGGCACGAGCACGAGTCGTGTTGTGCTCTGTGTCGCGTGCACGAGGCCGTGTCCTCGTTGCACGAGGCTGTCTGATGCATTCCTTGATACACTGTATTTTGCATTTTTGGACACGTCGTGTCCCACTTTGGGGACACGACACACACTGTTGGACACGTACACATATAGCCCATGGTTTACCAACCATTAGTTTTGGATAATAATGGTAATTTTGGTTTCGAATTGGGTTTTCTTCAATTTACGGATACACTGCTCACTGTTTATTGGTTTCTGAATCAAAATGTAATTTCAAACTGATTTCCCTGATTAAATTACAAAGAAAGATTCATCTACATATGCATGAGATTATGTACATGGTAGGTTTCATGTTAACTAGGTGTTTGGATTTACGAATTTGGATTTGGACTGAAACCGGAATTCCTGAGAGCAGTTTCCTGAGATTTCACTGCTATCACACAATCCTGAAACATTGATACACTGATTTTGTCACATTCTCATTGCTATTGACACACATCCTCTACTGAATCCTGAGAACACTCTAGCCTACCTACTGTTTCCTGAACACATTTCACCACTGCCACCTATATTCATTTACCACACACACACACATGTTAGTATTCACACACACAACACTACATTCATGTATCACACACAAAATTGTTCACACACATTAATATACACATACACCCGAGCCCAATATCCTCACACACACACACACATGGACTGACCTGGGATTCAAAACTGAGAACCTATAAGCTACTGTCATGTACACACATATATGCTACACACACACACACACACACACTAAAAACTGGGAACTTAAACACTGTAATTGCACACAGTTTTTCAGTCACTAACACAAATGTTCACTACATACACACACATGACACACTTTCTCTCCTGAAACCTGAGAACAACTGACCACACTGTAGCTTCCCTTCCCGGATTTTTTTTAAATATTTTTATTTATTTATTTGATTTAAATGGTGATTTTTAGATTTTATGAATAATTATTTAGTTAAATATTACGGTGGATGATTTTTGCCATGGTTGAGTTTTGAAGTACAAGACGACTATGAATCATGGCACGGATAGTACAGTGGCGTGCCTTGACTAGTGTATTAGCCATGCCAAGGCAGGCCGAGCCATAGTGATGTCCTGACTAAGAAAACTAGGCCAAGTTGCGACTTAACCCTATAGAACGTTTTGATTATTTATTAATTATAGTATTGACATGTAGGAGACCGTTTGTGTCGATTTAGCCCGAACTTGGCCCGAACCAAATCCCAGCCATTGTAGGTTTGTAGTGAGACCAAAGACGACCATGTATGCATATTTCATGTGTGTACAATATTTATTAAATTATTTTAGGTATTGATGTGCATTTTTAACTATTTGAATATTTATACAAAAAATTGGTATTTTTATTATTTAATATTGTTTTACAATATTTGTACAATTTTTTGGACCCGGATAAGGGTGAGTAGTAAGGATTCACCAAACCACCAGTTAAGTATTATTTTATTATTTATGGTGATTAAATAAATATATTTATTACTATTAGATATTATTATTATTATTGGTTAATCGAGTATTTATTGATATTATATATGGGTATGAATATATATAAATAAATATTATATATTGTGTATGTGTACGTATATGAATATATAAATATATATAATAGTGCATGTGTGTGTGTGTATAAATATATATACTGGGTGTGGTATATATATATATATATATATATATATATATATATATATATATATATATATATATATATATATTTTATATATATATATATATATATATATATATATATATATATATATATATATATATATATATATATATATATATATATTTTATATATATATATATATATATATATATATATATATATATATATAAACGTATACATATATAAGTATATAAATGTATATATATATATGTATATAAATGTAAAAAAAAAGTATATATTTATATATATATATATATATATATATATATATATATATATATATATATATATATATATATACTGGAAACAAGACCTGGGTAGAAGTTGTATGTACGGGCATGTTTGTACCCGGCAGGTCCTGCGAATCTAGCTATGGGCACAAGCACGCGAGCATAAGCGAAAGCGCTCAAGCGAAAAGTACCTGCAAAAGTCAGAAAAGTGCAAGCAACGCTAGAAACGGAGGAAGAGGAAAGAAGGTGCAGGTACCCTCAGAGCAGTTACTTTCCCGGAGAATGGGATGAAAGAACGAAGACAGAGCTGTATTGTCCTCATCACAGTAATTATTCCCGGCATGGTCCTGCAAATGCAAAGAAAGAGACCTGGTTAAATAATCATTAAGGGATCAGGTACATGGTAAAAGTAGGAACGAGAAGTTAGGGTACCTAAGTACATGTTGAAGCAAGTGTTCGAGACGAGTTACGGTATCCGGTACAGTTCATGCAAAGAAATGAACATAAAGAACATCATCACATCGGCCAAGGAAGGTTTCAAAAGGGAAGCCTCCATCCCGTAGTAAAGGTCATATCGAAGTAAAGGCGTCCTGTCCCTAAGAGTGTGCCACCTCTCGTAACACAAGGAATCCTGCCCCTAGAAACAAGTAAGTACAGGTCTAGCGTCTAATCAGGTTTTTCGTCTAGAAATAGGGTGTTGCTTCTGTTCTGTCGATCCCAAGGCTGATCTCACCCCATTCGCAGCCATCCATGCACGATTCCTGCTATATTAAGGTAGTACGGATCATAGTGCTGGGTTGAAAGCATGCTTAGAGAATATCATTGGATTTCTTTCTTATGACAATAAATGCATGTACCTCGCCCCACCTAGTGAGATTGCCAAGAGGACTGGAATGCCTTTTCCTTCAATTGCTAGGAGCGAATATCGGCATATGGTATTGGGGGAAGCCTCTCTTATTGTATGCGCGAGACCAATAGTAGCTAGTAAAAGGAACATATCCTGGAAAAGGATACCGATTCCTTTATAGTGCAATCCTACTCCCGTTACGCGACACTTCTTGTGGATAGGGATCTCTTTTACTATCCAGGATCAGCACTTATATGCTTTAATAAATAGAATAAGTACCTACTTACTATTCCCGAAACATGAATAAGAACAAGCTGTTGGTGAAAAAGGTAGTTCGTCCTTTTCAACTAAAAAGAATGGCTATTGAGAATGCGACTAGTCGTCCGAGAAGCGGTCTAAGAGGAATGGTCTAAGTAGGGTGGGAAAGAGCACATACGTATCTGGTTCAGGTCACCCAGTAGTTAGCTCGGCACCTGGTACCGAAATAGGAAAGAAATGGGCAGATACTTCACCCGCCCGTATATAAGAAAGACGGCTTACCGGGCATTTAAGGTAAGCTACTTAGGTTAGGGCGCGTAGAAGCTATTGGGACTTTCTCATTTGTAACATTCCAGGTTGATACTTATAGGCCGCATAAAGGAACTGCGACCCCTGCAGCTAAGGCATTGGCAGCTAAAGGTACTAAGTCTAAATATCATATCGGTGCAGCCCACGGAGCGGTCAAATAATTGATTTTGCACTCGTGAAGCTATGTCCCTAAAATCCAACATTCTATCTCATATAGCTGTGATTTGAGACTTTTCATAAGTCGAGTATGGAAAGTATTGAGTAGAGTAGGGAGGGTATCAAGTAGGGACAGTAGAGAGTAGAGTATGTCAGCAGGCGGGGAGACGGATCAAAGGCATTAATCTTCTTCTCGGTTTGCATGCGTTCGTACTTTTCATTTCAAGCACTAACGAAGAAGTATTCGTTTGAGAAGTGATGTGCCAACTCCTTCCCCGCATCAACAAGGTTTAGTGCTCGGGTTCGAGTTCGTGTAATCACCTTCTTGCCATAGGACCCACCTTGTTGTATCAATTGCACCCAGAGAGCTACGAAGGTGTGCCAAACCCTCGATGAAATCATGAAACTGATAACCCACACCCAAGACACCAATTCACTAGATTCAATACTCAATTACGAACAGATTATAGGGATGATAGAATCACAAGGCTCGATACCATTACCTGCCCTTCTTTCTTCTCTTATCAAATTGCATCCGGCTTTGATTATATTCAATTGTGAGTTACCCGGTAATGCCACATCAACTATTCTGTGCTCGTGGGTATCTTAACCATTGATTCAATTACGCAAACCTACCGAACTGTGTCCTTTCCTTCAGATTTACGTACAAAACCTAATAAGAAACTAATCCGCAAGGGACTAAGCGCGAGGAACCTCTTTCTTAAAACAAATATCCCGAACAGCCTATTCGATAGCTGCCTAAGAGAGCATTCGTGCAAACAGAACTGCGCATTCTCGAACAAGGGATTCATCGAAAAGACTAGCAGCCCCCAAGCCCTACCCTAGTTTTGAATGACGTCTCGGCATCAAGTAAAGACCGACCCTTTCAAAGGCCGTATTCTGTCCAAAAGAAAGGGATTTCATCGCCTTTACCTCTTCACGTGAACAAGCTATTCTGTGCACGTGGATATCGTCACTATTGATCGGACTGGAAGGGATACTGGCTTCATTCCTATCCCTGAGTCAAGATCCAAGGCACGGTCGCCTTCGATTGCCTTGCCTTTGATCTTTGATGCCCTCCCCAACGAAAGAAATGCTGCTGCTCCTTCTGAGTTCGTGATGTGCTTTGGCTTTCCCGCGATCTCCCCTGCTTGTGGTACTGACATCTAATACAGGGATTGGAGGCCTAACCGCTCTTGTCTTGGATTCTCTTTGATGGACATATCTCACTAATACGGTACAGAAGAGGAAAGGTAGGAGTTCCCGGCTATCTCATTTCCCTTTGCTATTGAATTAAGTGCTGTTTTCAGGTGCAGATGAGGAATTGCACAAATAGGTTGTGCTAAAGGAACTGACCATGGTTAATCTACGAGGGGGAGGAGGTTTCATATAGGGCATCAGAATAGCTAGTGCGCAATGTCGACATTGATTTAAAAGTAGCAGGGATTTCATCTCCTTAGTCCGACAGAAGTCTCGAAGAGAGAAGGAATGGAATCAATATCCGGGTCTGAAACAAGCCCAAATAGGAGACAGTTGAAGCAGATTCTGTAACAACCGATTCGAGCACAACAGCAAAGAGCGGATTGGCACAGCTTGTGGTGGTACGGGTTCTTTACGCATCCGCCCAGGTCCTGCTCTTTCTATGGAATCGGTGTGACCCGCCACATGGACTGCTTCTTTTAGTATAGTACAATCAAGGTTTTCTGCTCTATATATCCCTTGCTACAATATTAAGATGGGACGAGGTATTTTATTTGCAGTGCACCTAAAAAGAAAGAGAATAGTTAGAGCACCAAGTGTTAGGAAGTAGCAGTCTTTTACACTTGCCCTAAAAGTCTCTTACCGATGTCCTCACTAACAAAGAACCGGCTCGAATTCTCAACAATCAAAGAAATGCTTCTCCAGGTCAGCAACCATCTCATGAGGATGTGAGGCTTTGTCGACTGAGAAGTCAGACTGTCTTTACAAAAACGAAACCATATAGATTCATTTTGGAAAGAGATAGAGGTAGTCTCGGGGAAGCGCTATCTTAGTCGATTAGATGGTTTGAATCCCAATCGCCAAATAAACAGCACATAATCTGGTGAGGCAACACCCTCAGATGGAAGACCGATGGGATGAGATGAGGTCTCCGCTCTTTTCCAAATAGACGGAACACCCGCTCCGAAGATACAAGCGGTGGATAGGATCTCATGGCAAGCGAGTACAGGAAGAGTTTTTTTGCTTAAGACTGCGAACTTGCCCACGGAGCGGTATAGGTAGCTTGTCAAGAGCAAGAGGGGATCTTCCGCTTCTGATTCAATTGCTTATGAATAGGCTAGTAAGCCAGTACAATACCTATCTTCTGATCGATAAGTAAAAAACCTCTTTTCTCGGATCCCATAACATAAAGCCAGTCTCCTCCGGGCACCTCACTTCCTCACCCACAACTGACTCTACAGCAACTACCTCTACCTGTCGGTCGAGTCAGTCTTCAACTCCCTTAGTAGCTAGCCTTTAGGGTTGACTTTGAGCCCTCTAGGACTCGAGATCTACACCATGAGGACAGGGGTGTGCAGGCTACAACGATGGCAGATGAGGAAGTGGGATGGACCAAGGTTCAAGGCAGAAAACGGACCAAATCAGGCCACATTGCTATCATGGTAGCTAGGCCTGCAGGGGTTGACATCATTCGTCGTGATTGGATCAATCAGACTCGCCCACTGGTGAGAAAGGCAGTCATTTTTTCGCTGAAGCCCTTGTTGTCACTAACAAAGCTTGAGTAGAAGATGCAGGTGTAGAAAGATCTATGGCACCCTTTTCGAGACTATTGACACTACTGGGCTGAATCTACCATGTTCTGTGCTGCTTTCTTTCGTAGTACAGTTTTCTGTAGTCGGATCAAGAAGACGCTTTCTTTATGTCAGATCATATGGAATCCTCCTAGTTCGGGTGTCAAATTGAAGACGGATGGATGTGCTAAAGGTTGTCATGGGGCTGCTGGTTTTGGCGGACTAGAGACATTTGTGGTAATTGGTTGGTTGGCTTTGCTGGGAATGCGGACATTGATTCTGGGTCTGAACTAAAAGCTATCCGTTTTGCACTTCAGATAGCTTGGGAAAGGGACTGGAGAGAGATTGTTATAGAAACAGATTCAATTCATTATTAGCTATCCATAAGATCCTCAAAGCTGATATTGGTTTGGACCATCATCGAGCCTTGATAGCCGATTGTAGGACCTTTTTTAAAGAAGCCGTAGAAGGTCTCCATTCAACATATGCTTCGAGAGGGGAATTCTTTTGATTATATACTTGCAAATTGGGCTATGTCGCTCCAGGTGGACCTGCAGGTGTGGGAAACTTCACCAGTTTTTGTGAGGGCTCAATTAGATGCTGATAAGATTGGGTTTCATATCCTAGGGGGCTGTGCTATGTAAGTAGAGTGGCATGTTTGTTTTGGCTGCTCTCTTTTTGTTTCTGTTAGTTTTCTTGTAACCAAAGTATAATAACTTCCTCACAGGGGGGAGTTAGCAAAGGTAGAGACAGTCCGATCTAGCCAGTGAGCTGCATGCCTGCTTTCGATTCAATGTCTTTCTTCACACCCGGCAAAGCCCTTCGAATTGTCTCTTGTCTCTGCTGCTAAGCCCTTTTCTATTCCCGAAAAAAAGAACCTATTGATTCACTTACAAACAGAACAGCCAAACATGGCATGGAGGAAGTGTTCCCCAGCAAGAAGTCGACGTGAGGCACTAGTGGCTTTCAGTGCGGATTCTATAACATGCCCATCTAACCGCTCTTAGCCAAAGGAATTGATGGCAAAAGCCTATGTCTCTGTAACAAGAACCATGGCATTCGATGCTTCCTGTACTGCTCCTGTCTAGCAAAGAGCCAAAGAACGTAGCGTGTCTACTATTACACATAGAAGTGAAGAAAATCACTGGACTGCGAAGTCCGACCGGTCTTTCCTTATTTTCCAAAGGCGTTCGGGCCCATCAATCACCTGAAGCTGCCCTTTGTAGCTACGACTCCCCTTCGGTCGTGATTTCATGCTCTTAATTCTCTTCCTTATAGTCCACGAAGGCGGGTACAAAGAAGGCGACCAGAGGGAGGACCTCGATGTTGACTCATCCACATCCTGGGGTTGAAGAAATCAGAGGACCTGCTTTTGATATTAGCTCACTCAGTTGACACAAACAAATAAAGACCAGAACAGTTTCTTTTAGGAAGTTTCAAAAGTGCAGTTAGTTGGCTCCCCCTTCCAGTCCAGGTTAAAAGATTGAGAGGAAAAGAAAATGTACGAGACGGCCGGCATCAAGCAAGCCTACCTCGTTCTCAAATTCTTCCTAAAGGCTTTTGGCAGTACTTGCAATAGAGGTATGACTGATCACTACCAGAAGCATCTGACTGATTTTTCTTAGGAGGAGCATCGGACTGGGTACGGCGAGAAGGGGCAGCAATAACTAATTCAGAAGAGTGGATTCAAGCACCCCCAGAGGTCTTCTTTTCCTTGTTGGCCTGCAGCTCCTTCTGTCCCTCAATCCTCTTGTGGGTATGTCCCTGAGACTAGTGCAATCCAGGCATTTCGGGAGAAAACCTTGGGCAAGAAATCCCTCTCGCCAAGACTAGTTGCCTTTCAGAGCCCTTCTTGCAAAGACCTGATTTGCGGCATCTACATGATTTACTGCTAACACCGGATTCTGTCCAAAAGAAAGTTCTTACCGAGACTTCAGTAAGCACAGGTACTATGGGAATCCCTTTCTTTCATCCCTTGTTGGAACTAGTTCCACAAGCCAGCATAGATCAGGAAGGTACAGATGCCAAACAAGAGGCACTCGATTAGCCAGCCCTCCGAGATGCAAGAAGGACAGGAAGCAGGAACTCTTAGGCAACTCGAAAGGGAGTGAGTGTACTACTAAGAGTAGGAATGAGGAAGTAAGGAGGGAGTGAGACTGTTACTGTAATCCTATTGTGATTTCATCAGTCATGGGTGCTATCCTTGTCGTATCCGCTGTGATGTTCTCAATTGACTGCACATTCATGCCCAGAATCCCTTGTTGGAGGAAGAACCGGTATCATCACATATTTGAAAACAAATCCCGATTCATGGATCTCTCGGTTCGAGAAAGAAGAGGATCAAACCATTCCTCGAAGACTTTACTGATCACTCTCTCAAACTCAAACGACTGAGTTTCATGCGATAGAAGTAGAAAGTTTTTTCAACCCCGGTGACCGGCCTAAGAATAGGCACCTTTGGACGAGATCTACTTTGTTATCTTGGCTACCCTCTTCGCATGTCCTTGTGAATGAAAATGAGCTTTTTATACGCAATTCTGACTGAAAAGAGATAAATAACTAATGGCTTGAAAGCTTGAACGTGACGAATAGGCTGCTCATCACAATAGGTGGAGTCTTTATAGAAGCATGAGACTGATTCTGGCATCAGTTGGTGTGAATGACTCTGGCCCAAAGGCGACCGAAGGGAAGGCGAAAGAAGGAGAACAAAGTGAGGCGACCGTGCCGGGAGTAAGCGTGGATTGAGGCGACCGACCCGGTAGGGAGGTTTTCTTTTGATAAGCGTGAGATCATCCTTCTTTCCTGATGTCAGTTTGGAATAGATTATTTGGTAGAGAGAATCTGGCGCCACTCCCTAATAGAAGAGGGTTGTGTTCGATTGGCTCTCGAGAACGTCGAATTCGACCATGGAGCACTGGATTATATTTTTCGAAGTCTTTGCGTAGCCCGAGAACAATCCAACTTCTATTCCCACGTTCTTGAAGCCAACGCTGACTGTCTAAACCAGCACAGGCAGGTGCGGTACCAGTACGAAATGGAGGGGCATCAATTAGCTTCGGAAGCTATGGAGGTCCAAAATAGGATTCGCGAACTGCGTCTCTTTTAAGAGAGATTCACCGGCTGCGGCTTAGGGCCCCGCAAGATAGAGAATAAAGAAGTCGAGTCTCGATCAGCCGAATACTTACTATGACGCTTGGTTCGGAGAGCACTTGTGTATGTGATGCAAGTGAACGTGTATGAAAAAGCTGTCATAAAGTTTCGTTGTTCGTTCCGTCGTCGACCCTATGTGACTCAATCGATTGGGGGACCAGAAACCGAACTTCTCTTTTGTGAAATGTCGTGGGTCAGTCATCTATTCGTACGAGATTCGTTATGGAAGGAGGGAGTTGGCTGAAAAAGATGGACAGTAACGATCGCGTAATATCAATTTATCGGCCTCGTCATCGAAAGCGGCTTCTAATTGCTCGGACATTATCAGCTATATGGGGGACTTGGATGGTGAGCAAAAACAATTGATCAAGAAGTTGGTCAACTTTCGCATGAAAGATGGTAAAAGAACGAGAGTTCGTGCTATTGTTTATAAAACTTTTCATCGCCCAGCTCGAACTGAAGGCGATGTAATCAAACTTATGGTTGACGCCGTGGATAATATAAAGCCCATATGCGAAATACAAAAAGTCAGAATCACAGGTACTATTTATGAGATCCCTGGGATTGTAGCCAGGGATCGTCAACAAACCTTAGCTATTCGTTGGATCCTTGGAGCAGCTTTCAAACGACGTATAAGCAACAGGATAAGCTTAGAGAAATGTTCATTTGCTGAGATACTGGATGCTTATCGAAAGAGGGGAATTACAAGTCAGAGAAGGAAGAATCTTCATGGACTGGCTTCCACCAATCGACGTTTCGTGCATTTCAGATGGCGGTAAAGTGATACCACGGAGCTCTTCCTCATTCAGTCATATTCTTAAGTAAGAAAGGTCCCTTTTCATTCATCTTCTTATAGAATAGAAAGAAAGTTATGATATAAGACATAAGGATTTCTTACTTGTTCTAGTAAGATAATAACAATGGTAGCTTTCAAAAAAGTATAAGCTCATCGACGGATGTAGCGCAAACTTCTTAGCTATACGAGAACTATCGTAGGAATATCAATATGTAGCTATACGAGAACGTACGTGACTTGCTTTCTTTGGTTCAGTTGGAAAAGAAAAGGAATCCTTTCGCTATCGCTTCACTTGCTACATTGCATTAACACTTACGATAAGGTCAAGAAGGCATTTGATTTTGATGAAAGCGAAGAGGGAAAAGTCTCGAACTCGACTCTATCTAGTATTAGCTTACTAAATAGGGTCGGATGTAGCTATATATGTTTATGAAATAAACTAACAATTAGTCTACTATAAACTAAACTAGCTGACTATTAACATACTCCCTCCGGTCGCCTCACATAATTTGAATTTCTCTGACATTCTACGTTTCCGAAATGGATCCTATCAAATATTTTACATTTTCTATGATCATCTCTATTTTAGGTATTCGGGGAATCCTCCTTAATAGACGAAATATTCCTATACACCCACACACACACACACACATATATATATATATATATATATATATATATATATATATATATATATAGTTTCTGATAAAGAAAACAAAAGAAAAAGAAATACAAAAAGAGATAACAGCAGCCCAGAGCCCAGGCCCACAACTGAAAGTCCAGCCCATGCGAGCCCACATGCTTAAGTTCCCCACAGCTAAATCGCACCCCTGAACCCGAGCGGTTGGTTATATACACTTGATGTGTATATATATTTCGAAACTAATAAAACCCCAGTAGCCCAGTTGCTTCCTCACACATCCAAACTGGCCCACCCGGGCCAAGCCTAAGCAACCCAACCCAGCCTAGGTTCGAACCCGAGAACAGCAGGTTCTTAGAACTGAGAACAGTCGAGCCTATGGCTCTTCGCCATGGGCTGAGGAACCCGCTCGGGTTTTCTTTTTCGTATGTATATATATATTCGACAGGAAGAGAGAAGAACTCCACGAAACCCTAAACCCACACGCCGCCGCGCCACCCATGGACCCCTGGCGACCCTCTGGCACCGCCCTACGTGGCCAATGGTCGGCCACGAGCGCCAAAAATTGGCCGCGCGTGCGCACATGCGTATGCGGAGGAACAACGACAGCAGGCCAACCACCACTACTTCGGGGTATGATTTCTCAATCAACGATTGATCATTTTCGATTCCGTAAATTGCGTTAGAGAGCCTAGTTGACCCCCTTAAATCATGTTCAAGTAGAATCAATTCTAATGGACAATACCAATCAGTAGATCATAGAAAAAATCCCGAAAAACCTATTCTAAACAGGACATATAGAACAGCCAACTACCCGATTTGGAAGGCGTATAATCGTCGATTCCTCGGCAGTTTAGAAAATCTATTTGCATAGGCCTGTTGGCAACATAAACAAGATGGAAACCCCATTTATAGATTTATTTTTCATCAATTATGTTGCTGTTAAACTAATTTCAAAGTTCGAGAAAAATCTAGGTTTAAAATTGTCCAAAACATAGAAAACCCCCTCGATACGACGTGCGTTCCGCCATTTCGGGCGATGTGGTTGCAAACCGAAAGCATCGAAACCTGCATAATGGTTTCATGGTCGTGTAGGCTTTGGAGGAATTCAAATTGGTCGCGTGTGCGCGACGAATTTGATGCATATCCGTCAAAATTCACCGTATCGGCCTCTGTGCAAGTTTTTCAATTACTTTGTGCACGCTCGTCAGATCGAGACGAAACTTGCACCAACAGGACCATATCGATTTTTTGGTCCTGCATGCCAAGTTTGGTCCGATTCTGAGACAGTTGGTAAAATCGCCGTTTTACGGGCCCCACGGTCCAACTCAACGGGTTATTTTGTGCACAGTCCGCCGGAATCCAACTCTGGACATACGGTTGGGTTCGTATCAAAAAATCGGATTCGTAGACATATAGTTTGACGACTTTAAAGACCATTGACTCTGGCACGCTTTTCGGTGCAAAGCGGGTCCAACGGCGGACATCGTTTTTGTCCGAAATTACCGTTTTGCCCATGTGTCCAGAATTGGACTTAAGGACAGGCAAACCTAGCTAATTTGACTATTCTGAGAATGTTGGTAATGTTTGTTTCAGCTTTCGGAGACAGTTGTGATGACTTGGACTGTATGGCTTACCAGTTGACGGTATTTTATTGGTTCTTCGTGCTACCACCAGGCAAGATACCTTGCCTCCCTCTACAGTTTACTTACATGCATATTTATATTATTATACAGTTTATTAGTTGATTATTTATACGTGATTTGTATATCATGCATGCTAGTATATATATAGCCTTGTTTACAATTAGCTTTGTAGTTCATATTGGATATATGTATATATAGTTCTTGTTCGTAGTTAACTTTGTAGTTCATTTTGGATTGGTTTTCTCATGTATCGTGATTGGGTCTTATTATGTCATCACTTGTACTTGGACTGAGTCGCATCGTGTCATAGGATTGAATAAGTCATATCGAAACTGCTTTACCTCCTTGGCTTAAAATCTTGAAGCTAATCCGCAAGTCCACACAAGGGACGAGGGTGATGCTAGCCTACGAGTCCACACTAGGGACGAGGGTTAGTAGTATATGGTTCACAACTGCGAGTCTACACTAGGGACGAGGATGATGCTAGCCTATGAGTCCACACTAGGGGCGAGGGCTAGTAGTTGTTTAAACCTGTGAGTCCACACTAGGGACGAGGGTTTGAGTATTCGATTGGTTATCCATTGACATCGTGATATCATGTTCTCTTGTTCTTCTCCAGCAGTTCGTCTAGGCGAAGTGGTTCTTCCAGTCGTATATAGTCGTATTTTCGTGCAGATTGGTCTTTCTCCGTTTATTTTCTGTATTTCCTTTATTGCATGATAAACTGCTAGATAGGCATGCTTTTATGTATCTTGCTATGTCCCCTGAGGACCTGATGATCTCTTCAGGTTAGTTATTGCGTGGTGTTAGTTAGCAGCTCGGGATGGCAGATGATTATGACACTTGTGGGGTCCAGATGTGATGATATTGCTTGCGGGATTCAGGTATTGATACCATGTTTATTATCCAGTTCATCTAGCTCGTGTTCCCTTTCATCATTATGATATATCATATTTATTGATTCAGTTTATAGACTCACGTTATTTCTTGGAGTCTAATCGGACATGCATGCTAGTGGGCTGCAGACCACGACCCATACTTATTCATTCTTGTTTATATGATTCATGTGGATTGAGATATAGTTTAGATTAGATATGATACCATGACCTTGACAGCTTATACGTACTCGAGTCGGGCTGGAGTCCGCTCGATACGTAGCTGGCTTGCTCACGAGCTCGCGTCCGAAAAACGGGTGCGGGTCGTGACAAGTTTTTTTGGTGGCCCATGCAGGTCAGAGCATATCGTATCGGTTACGTAACTGTACTGATACGAGCCTGCAACTTTGACTAAACCCTAGAAATCTCAATCCACTCTACCTTGAAAAATTCTCCTAGAAATTCTCTACATCCTTGAAAACTCCCTACTTGCTCTCGATTATACTTACTTGCCTTCCGTACCATTGATTCTCGTCCTCTCCTATTCCGGGGTGACGAATGATCGTGCTGTCTAGGATTCATCAGAAATTCTAAAATTATGGTATAATATTGCATGATTATTGAGTTTTGTTTGTTTATGGGTACGAGGGATTATAGATACCATATGTCCTAGATATTTTAGTAGAATTATTAGCCACTAGTTAGAAGATTATATGATTTTAGTGACCTGTGTTTCAAGGGAGTAGTGTGACCAAAGGTGGGTAGAAGTCCTCAAGTATCCGAGGTTATAAAATATTTTGAGAAATTAAATTTGAGGAAAATTAAGGTGATGGTAGACTTCGAATTTTAAGGGATAGTCATGAATTGGAATTTCGAGGACGAAGTTATTTCTAAGGTGGGTAGATTTGTAGCTTCCCTTCCCGGAATTTGTTTTGAAATATTTTTATTTATTTATTTGATTTAAATGGTAATTTTTAGATTTTATGAATAATTATTTAGTTAAATATTATGGTGGATAATTTTTGCCATGGTTGAGTTTTGAAGTACAAGACGACTATGAATCATGGCACGGATAGTGCAGTGGCGTGCCTTGACTAGTGTATTAGCCATGCCAAGGAAGTCCGAGCCATAGTGATGTCCTAACTAAGAAAACCAGGCCAAGTTGCGACTTAACCCTATAGAACGTTTTGATTATTTATTAATTATAACCAGGCCAAGTTGCGACTTAACCCTATAGAACGTTTTGATTATTTATTAATTATAGTATTGACATAGTGATGTCCTAACTAAGAAAACCAGACCAAGTTGCGACTTAACCCTATAGAACGTTTTGATTATTTATTAATTATAGTATTGACATGTAGGAGACCGTTTGTGTCGATTTAGCCCGAACTGGGCCCGAACCAAATCCCAGCCTTTGTAGGTATGTAGTGAGACCAAAGACGACCATGTAGGCATATTTCATGTGTGT
>JANAVB010028818.1:11469047-11604047 GCA_029216955.1 Iris pallida | reverse complement strand
CTCGCTCCTGTCCTGACTGGATCTGTTGAAAATATTACAGAGGATGAGGATGAGTCTCTGGTGTCTACCTATTATGGTGTAGCTATAGACAACACTTGTGACTTGGACCCACTTGCAGTAGAGGATCTGCCACCAGTGGTTTAGACTGCTAGCTTAGACTCTTACCTTGTCTTTTTCATTGATACACTATTGTATATATTAGGAGTTTGTTTTATCTGGATGTTTGTGGAGATGTTATCATAAACATTTAGACTTCTATCTATTGTATCTCTTGTGTGGATTCGTTTATATCTATCTAATCGTATTCTACCTTAGATGTGATTGAGACTGTATTTTGCTATGTCACCTCCATTCGGAGTGTATATACTGTACATGTACTTTATATTGTTAGATGATAGACCTAGGACAACGTTCTACCATCGACACTGCGACGTAGGTTGGACGTATCCACTTTTCTAGCCTTTACTTTAGGGTGGGGGTCGTGACACGTTTTTAGTGGTGGTCCATGCAGGTCAAGTTTATGTAGTGGTATTCGAACTAGAGTATCACTACAACCTGCAGTAGGATTAGGATGTATTTTTGAAGGTACTCAATCACAGTTAGGATTTTTTGAGAGATTCCTAGGATGACCCTTGAGAATATTATTAAACTTCAATTTGAAATCCTTTTCCCTATTTTGTTCGCTCTCACTCCTTGATTATTGAATTTGATTTTGATGGATCGTTGTTGACTTTGATTTTCATATCGAGATGAATTTTATGGCCTGAGTTACAATATTTTCTGATAACATATGTTGACAGAAATAACAGGGATGGTAAAACGTCTACTTGATTATGGAACCTGTAGTTTATCGCAGCTATATTAGCTGGCGTAGCGGAAACATAGAGACCTGACTTCGGATGTACGTATCTTGGTTATGAGATTTAGAATTTCTCGCAGCTATACTAATCGGCATAACGAGAATTCCAAATGACATGATTATAGAGGTACATACCCCAATTATGTTATCTATCGTTTACGCAGCCTTGCTTACTGACATGGTAAGGACTCTGAGTAATATTATTTGGACAGACCCATATGATTATCAGATTGTATCTTGAGAAGGTTTTTAAACATATCATCTTTATCGTACCCTTCTGTTGTTATAAAATTGTATTCCATCATCAAATAACTTAGGAGTAAGGATATTTAGTTTTGTAGAGCTTATTCATATGTAGTTCTTTCATAGTGTAATGATATGATGATTTGTAGAGTGTCTGTACTCTAGAGATGATAGTTAGCATTGATATTAGAATAATAACCCATTGTAGATGATTCTTATGTTATTTATAATACCTACCAGTTTCTATATACGATGTTAGTATACCTTACAGCCTTGATGATTTATTATTTTTTCCTTACCCTTTCTAGTAGGGCACTCATGACCAGAGCATTTCCTTGAGTATAGTTGTAGTTTCACCTAATACTGAGAGGTCTATGTGTATAGATAGATACAGATGATATTGGCATATGGATATGGGTTGGTCGGTATCTATAGGTCATTGTTGTATAGGGTATTGACATGTTGTTTAGCCTATATTTTGTTCAATTTTCTATTTTAGTTAAGTTCTCTTTGTGTTGAGTTTAGTCGTGTTTGATCAACCTTTATAGGCAGTGTGCAGACCCTTCACTAGATACCATGTTCCCTCGGTTCATGCTATTTCAAGTTGTTCACTGTACTCAATATTTCATTACCTACCATATTGTATCATAGATTTTACTGGACCATTGTTCAGACCCCAATTATTGACTTACCAATATAACCATCAACCCCTTATCATATTCTGCATATATGAAGAGTCAGTATCATGCATATTAGAGGTCTGCACTCATCCTTACTTCTGTACATGGTGACCTACTGCATCTCTTAGCATTTTACCTTACTTGCACTACAAAAAAAGAGAGCTTTTGGGACGACACTATTAGATACGCTACTCTAGAATGTCCTAAAAATTTAATATTTGGGACGCCTATCTATTTTGTAACAAAAATTAATATTATTTAGGACAGATTTCTAAATGGATCATAATAATGTATTTTTTAAGACTAAAAATTATTTATTGTCCCAAATAAACTTTTGGACCGTCCCAATAAAACTTGGCGGGAAGTCAAAACAATTGGCCGCCCAAATTTTGGGCCCATTCCATCTATTCTTTATTTTATATATTTATTTTTGCATTAATGTTAGCCCGTCTGATGTGAATGGTTCAATATTGTTGGAGTGGGTGGGGTTCCCAACCTATGTGGAGAAGATCCCGGAGTGCGACGAGCGCCGTCCGATGTCGGATAAGCTCGGGAGTAGCTGTTACTGCTGCTGCTGCCCCAAAGGGGGTTCTGGACCAAGTCTGCCGAGTTCGGGCCGAACTCGGTCCCAGGCCGAGTTCTGGCCGAACTCGGTCTGGCCGTTCCAGGGTTTGGCCATCCAGTGCTGGTTGCCCCACACAGAGTTCTGGCCGAACTCTGTGTGTCGGAGGGCTGAAGCGGATTTCAGGTTGAGTTTTCATTATTGGATCTAATCCAACGGTCCAGGTTGGTTGCGGGATTAGGGAGATATATTGAGTTTTCTCAACCCTAATTCATTATCGTATAATCGTATTGGACAACACAAGTTTGAGAGAGAAGGAGGCAAGAGTGCCATTACAACTTCGGAGAAGAAGACGGAGGATTGAGGGTCGCTGTTCGAAGGAGATCGTGTTCGGGTAATCTCTACTCGTCGTTCTCGCTCTTCGTAGCCTTGTAATCATTGTTCTTATCTCTGAGTGTTGTGGGGATCCGATTTGGATCGGGAGGAGTTTGTAGAGGGTGTAATTCTTCTATTCCATTAGTGGAGGCTTCTCAGGGTTGGACTCCGATCGTCCCGTGGTTTTTCCCGCAAGGGTTTCCACGTCAAAAATTCTCTGTGTCTGCGTGGTTGTTTTTGTGTGCTTGTCTTTTGGGTTCGTGCATTGTTTGCTCGGTCCTCTCACAGGTACTCTCCGGTTTGGGGAAAGGTTTCCGCGTTTCTTTCCCAACAGAGTGGTATCAGAGCTTTGGGTTCAAAGGGTGTCAGGAGTTGACAGAGGAACCAGAGAGGAGAGATGGACGCGAAGCCGGTACGCATGGTGAACCTTAATGGCATAAACTATCATTATTGGCGGAGCAAGATGAAGGATTTGCTATTTGTTAAGAAGCTGCATCTACCTGTGTTTGCAATCGAGAGGCCCAGTGATAAATCTGAGGAGGACTGGAAGTTCGAGCACATACAGGTGTGTGGGTACATACGGCAGTTTGTTGATGAGAACGTGTACAACCACGTTGCCAATATTGAGCACGCGAAGACGTTGTGGGATAAGCTGGAATCCTTGTATACGAAGAAGACCGGGGTAAACAAGTTGTTCCTGATCCGAACGATGATGGGTCTACGGTACAAGGATGGGGCGTCTATTACGGATCACTTGAGTGAGTTCCAGGGCGTGGTTGACCAGCTATCTTCTATGGGAGTCAAGTTCGACGATGAAGTTCAGGGACTGTGGCTGCTGTGTACATTGCCAGACTCGTGGGAGACCGTACGAGTATCTATGATCGCTTCTGCTCCAGAGGGCGTGGTCAGTCTGGAGTTTGCCAAGAGCGGGGTGTTGAATGAAGAGATGCGGAGACGTTCTCAGGGCACTTCATCCACATCCCACCACTCAGAGGCACTTGTTTCAGAGAGCCGCGGAAGGGGCAAAAGCAGGGGTCCAGGTGGTGGCAGAGACAAGAGCAGGGGGAAGTCCAAGGGTCGGTACGAGGACTCAGAGTGTTATCATTGCGGTAAGAAGGGCCATATCAAGCGGAATTGTTTCGCTTGGAAGAAGGAGAAGAAGGGCGACAAGGGGAAGCAAAAAGAGAACACTACAGCGGCGGCCTCGACGCATGGAGGCGATGTGATCGTCGTAGGTGATGAGGTCATTACTAACCTCGCCTGCGATGACAATTCTTGGCTGGTGGACTCAGGGGCTTCAGCACATGTATCTCACAATAGGGCACTGTTTGCCACTTACACGACAGGCGTCTGTGGCGTATTGAAGATGGGCAACGGAGATGTGTCGAAGGCGGTTGCCGTTGGAGATGTGCATTTGAGAACGAAGACGGGTGCGATTTTTGTTCTCAAGGATGTTCGTCATGTCCCTGATATCCGTTTCAACCTGGTGTCGGTTGGAAGGTTGGATGACGAGGGATTCTTCAGTCTCTTCGGGAATAGTCAGTGGAAGCTTTCCAGAGGTTCGATGGAGATTGCCAGAGGAAGCAAGAAGTCCGGTCTCTACTATATGGAGGGGAGCGCAGAGGGGGCACAGGAGGTGAATGCAGTCAGTGACGCGTCTACCGAGTTGTGGCACAGGCGGCTCGGCCATATCAGCGAGAAGGGGATGAGCTACTTGGTGAACAGGAAAGTGATTCCGGGGCTCAAGTCTACAAAGTTGGAGAAATGCACGCACTGTTTGGCTGGGAAGCAAAATAGGGTGTCTTTCCAGAGTCACCCAAGTTCGAGGAAGCCGGCGTTGCTCGAGTTGATTCACTCGGATATCTGCGGTCCTATGAAGGTAAAATCTCTTGGTGGTGCTTCTTACTTTGTGACTTTTATTGATGACTGTTCCAGGAAGGTTTGGGTCTATGCCTTAAAGACCAAGGATCAGGTGCTGCCTACTTTCAAGGAGTTTCAGGCCTCCGTTGAAAGGGAGATGGGCAAGAAGTTGTTGTGTGTTCGGTCCGACAATGGCGGCGAATACATCGGTCCCTTTAATGCGTATTGCAGAGAGCAAGGGATACGACACTAGAAGACTCCGCCAAAGATACCTCAGCTCAATGGTGTAGCGGAGCGCATGAACAGGACACTGATGGAGAGGGTGCGGTATTTGCTGTCAGAAACAAACTTGCCGGGCAGTTATTGGGGTGAGGCTCTTCTCACAGCTGCTTATATTATTAATTTGTCTCCTAGTGCTCCTTTGCAGGATGATGTTCCTGACAAAGTATGGTACGGCAAAGAGCCGTCATACAGTCACCTGCGGGCGTTTGGTTGTAAGGCCTTCGTGCATGTACCGAAGGACGAGAGGACCAAACTTGAGCCGAAGACGAGGCGATGCGTCTTTGTCGGCTACGGTCGGGATGAGTTTGGCTATAGACTCTACGACCCAGTGGAAGGAAAGCTCTACAGAAGCAGGGACGTGGTGTTCGTCGAGGATCAGACCATGACCAACACTCAGGATTCCGAGACGCCTTCTGAGGCTGAGGAATTGCCTGAGTTAGAGTCATTTCGCTTCGAGCAGTTTCCAGAGGACATCGCAGAGGATCCAGTTATGGGGGAGCCGGTACATGGAGTTGCTTCTAACCTTGATCATCAGCCTGCTGATGGTGGTCAGGGTGTCCCTCAGGAGGATGAGCATGCGGGGAGGCAGTTCCTGAAGGGGAGGAGGCTGTCGGTATACAGCCAGCACCAGTGGCTCCACTAAGAAGGAGAAACAGGGATCGTCGACCATCTACGAGATACTCGCCGGATGAGTATGTGCTATTGACTGACGGAGGAGAGCCCGAAAGTTTCGCAGAGGCTATGGAAGACGAACACAGGCAGGAGTGGATGGTGGCTATGCAGGAGGAGATGAGTTTCTTGTACACCAATTCTACTTATGATCTGGTGCGGTTGCCAAAGGGCAAGAAGGCTTTGAAAAATTGATGGTTGTTCAGAGTGAAGCAGACGGATGATGCTACTCGCCCTCGATACAAAGCGAGGCTGGTAGTCAAGGGCTACGGTTAGCGGAAAGGCATGGATTATGATGAAATCTTTTCGCCTGTCGTCAAGCATTCGTCTATTCGGGTGGTGCTAGCATTAGCAGCCAGTTTCGACTTGGAGGTCGAGCAGATGGACGTGAAGACGGCGTTCCTCCACGGTGATCTTGAGGAGGAGTTATACATGGAGCAGCCGGAGGGATTCTGTGAGAAGGGCAAGTCACATTAGGTCTGCCGGTTGAGGAAGAGCTTGTATGGTCTGAAGCAGGCTCCGAGGCAGTGGTACAGAAAGTTCGAGTCATTTATGGGGGAGCATGGTTATGCACGGACGACGTCGGACCATTGTGCATTTGTGAGGTATTTTGCCGATGATGATTTTATCATCTTATTGCTCTATGTTGATGATATGCTATTAGTGGGTCGGAATGCCACTAGGATAGCGGAGTTGAAGCGCCAACTGGGCGCAGCCTTCTCTATGAAGGATTTGGGCGCAACGAAGACTATTCTTGGGATGGAGATCAGCCGAGAGAGAGAGTCCAAGCTGCTACACTTGTCCCAAAAGAAGTACATTCACCGGGTACTTCAGCGTTTCGGGATGGACGGGTCGAAGAAAGTGAGTTCCCCCCTCGCGGCTCACTTTAAGTTCACTGAGGAGCAGTATCCATCTACCGAGGACGAAAAGGAAGATATGGAGCGGGTTCCATATGCTTCAGCTGTGGGAAGCCTTATGTATGCCATGGTGTGTACGAGGCCAGATATTGCTCATGCAGTTGGTACGGTTAGCAGGTATCTTTCGAATCCTGGAAGGGTACACTGGAGTGCGGTCAAGTGGATTCTACGATATCTTCAGGGCACTGCTGGTTGGAGACTTTCCTTTGGTGGTGACGAGCCGAAGCTGGTTGGGTATACCGACGCTGATATGGCTGGAGATGTAGACACGAGGCGATCGACTTCAGGCTACGTGATGATGTTTGCGGGAGGAGCAGTGTCGTGGCAGTCGCGGTTGCAGAAGTGTGTTGCCTTGTCGACGACGGAGGCGGAATACATTGCGGTGACGGAGGCTTGCAAGGAGCTGTTGTGGATGAAGAAGCTGTTGCAGGAAATGGGACTGAAGCAAGAGCAGTATACTTTGCTTTACGACAGTCAGAGTGCTATCCATCTTGTGAAGAATCAGACGTTTCATAGTCGGTCCAAGCACATCGAGACTCGGTATCATTGGATACGGGATGTGGTTGAGAAGAAGGACGCGGAGCTTGAGAAGGTGCATACAGATGACAACGGAGCTGATATGTTCACGAAGATTCTACCAAGGGGGAAGTTTGAGTACTGCAGGCAGATCGTCGGGATGACGACGTCCTCCCCATAGTTGTGAAGGAGGAGATTTGTTGGAGTGGGTGGGGTTCCCAACCTATGTGGAGAAGATCCCGGAGTGCGACGAGCGCCGTCCGATGTCGGAGAAGCTCGGGAGTAGCTGTTACTGCTGCTGCTGCCCCAAAGGGGGTTCTGGACCAAGTCTGCCGAGTTCGGGCCGAACTCGGTCCCAGGCCGAGTTCTGGCCGAACTCGGTCTGGCCGTTCCAGGGTTTGGCCATCCAGTGCTGGTTGCCCCACACAGAGTTCTGGCCGAACTCTGTGTGTCGGGGGGCTGAAGCGGATTTCAGGATGAGTTTTCATCATTGGATCTAATCCAACGGTCCAGGTTGGTTACGGGATTAGGGAGATATATTGAGTTTTCTCAACCCTAATTCATTATCGTATAATCGCATTGGACAACACAAGTTTGAGAGAGAAGGAGGCAAGAGTGCCATTACAACTTCGGAGAAGAAGACGGAGGATTGAGGGTCGCTGTTCGAAGGAGATCGTGTTCGGGTAATCTCTACTCGTCGTTCTCGCTCTTCGTAGCCTTGTAATCATTGTTCTTATCTCTGAGTGTTGTGGGGATCTGATTTGGATCGGGAGGAGTTTGTAGAGGGTGTAATTCTTCTATTCCATTAGTGGAGGCTTCTCAGGGTTAGACTCCGATCGTCCCGTGGTTTTTCCCGTAAGGGTTTCCACGTCAAAAATTCTCTGTGTCTGCGTGGTTGTTTTTGTGTGCTTGTCTTTTGGGTTCGTGCGTTGTTTGCTCGGTCCTCTCGCAGGTACTCTCCGGTTTGGGAAAAGGTTTCCGCGCTTCTTTCCCAACAAATATGAACCATTGATGTTAAACACTTTCTTTTCTACCAAACACTAATCCTCCCTCTCAGACCGACCAAACACCAATTCTCTTTTGCAACACTGCCCCACCCAAATCCGCACCCAAAGATCCTCTGGAGTGGATCTCCAAGAAAAGCTTTGGGAGAATGGAATCTCCGACGGAAGGTACGTTCATCTCAAAAAATTATGCTATGGAGTTAATCTTCATGTCAACTGGATCTTATCGATCTTGTCGGAGGAGATAAAACCCTAATTTTTGTGAAATAGAGCTTGTTGATCTTGTTGGGGGTGATAAAAACCCTAATTTTGTGAAATAGAGCTTGTTGATCTTGTCGGGCTATTATAAAGCCCTAGTTTCTTGTCGATCTTGTTTGGACTGTCAAAAAAATCCTAGTGTCAGTCGAATTTATCTATTTACTTCTATCATAGCCATCCACGTCTAGTCTGGAACAAAAGTTAGGTCCGGTCATGGAGCACCAGGGTGTTGAGTATGCAAAGAGGGAAAGCAATCGTGGATGCCTTATATATCAATTTTAGGTAGTAGGCAACTGTCTGGCTCGCAGGAAGGAAATTGTAGTTATTTCAAAAATAAAAGAGATGTGTAGTTTTGTAAGGTATTCTAGTGGGGGTTGGTATTAAGCACAGTGATTTGACTTGTTTGTGCTTGGGCACTTCAATTTATATCACACAATGGTTTTGGTTGAAATATAAATTTCATTTTTTACTTTATTTTTTAAAATTATCGAAGCATCTACAATCTAGTAGCATTAGAGCGTTAGGTCTATTCCTAGTCAGGTCGTTTGTGCATTATTTATTTGAAGTCATCTATTATTTTTTTTGAGCTAATTGCAGGTCTTGTAGTAAAGAGATTATTGGGGGGTCATGATTATAATAGTCTTTGGCAGTATCATTTTCATTTATAAACTCCTTTATATCATATTTAGAGGTTATGCAATTCTTTACTCTTTACAAATTCTATGCTATCTGGATTATTTGTTTGCACTAATTAATTACTATTAGTCTTCTAGTTTCTTAATGTTCTAGTAATGAATAAAGATTGTCAATTGCACTTGCATTTATATATGAGATATATGAACTCTATCAACATATAAGGTGCAGTAGTTTTTAATATGAGGTCTTATGCATCATAGGGGCTAACTTACAAAGGTTTAGTGGCCCAACTGCATTGTCATATAGTGATATATTTGTGTTTCAAAAGGTAAAGTATCTTATCCATAAATTTGGTACTTGGTTTTACTAGAAAACTTATCATGTTGTTTGTTCCATTATGTTCGCTATAGTTACATATCTATTCTAAGTTGTGGCTTGGGATTGACTGATTGTTTGAAGGCTATTCAATTGTCTTCTATTTTGTGTATGTGTTGGGATACCTTAACATACTACCTAGGACACCTTTTCATTTAGAAAGTCATCTGGATAAAATTTATTATCTACGTGTTTTTCATCAAATTATTGAGCTATGCTTGAGGCTCGTTTCAGAGTACATATGTGTACAAGAGCATGGGATTGAACACTTTCTGAGACATTTAGGGAGAAATGTGTGAAATAATAAGAAGGATGAGTTATTAGTTAATTTTATTATTTTTATTTAAAGATTTGTAGAGTGTATATTTTGTGATTGTGGCCACTGATTCAATTTTTGCAGCTATAGTATTCTTCTACTTTATGCCCCTGTGTCCCAAGTACAATTCCTTTGTTTATTTCCCTTTAAGTAAAATAAAGATTTTAACATAGACTTCATAATTTACATATAGATAATTAAATCACTTATCTTTCAAAAAATTTGTAGATTTTGGAAATATGTAGTACCTTTATCAAGTTTTATATTCTTCCTGATAAATTATCACAGATAAACAGGTCATTAGACATGACAACTTAAAATCAATTTTCAGCAAACGAGAGCTAATAATTGTGGTAGTGCTTTGGCAGTAGTAACTCTTATTTTAGAATATGTTAAAACCATACTTATTTGGATCCCCCAATTTGCCTAGGAACATGTTCCCCTGCTTGTTTTAATATTGTGTCAAAATTTGTTGACTTTTTAAATACGTGTTACTTTTTTTTGCCATAATTCCTCCAAAAAATTTGCCATATACAATTTTTAGAGAGCACTTCAAGGAAAATAAATTAAATTCTCCTTGGATTTCCAGGACTTGCCCAATATGGTTGCTATAAAAGATATTGATTTTCCTGATGTTGATGCTATATTTTTTTGCATGCCACATGGAACAACACATCTTCATTTTTCTTTCTTGCATTCATAATATTTTAGATGATCTTGTCTAATTATAGGGATAAATTTTTATAATTGGCATTCTTCCTTTAGGCCCTATTTGGCTCTAAGGATTTCCTTGGATCAACCATGCTAAGAAGCGCCACTACACCAAAACAGTCGTTTTCCAACGATTATAAGCGTTAGGAAAAATTTTCCTAACACTTTTTTGCCGTTGGTAGTATGGTGTGGGGAATTTTTAACGGCCATTGTAATCGTTTATTACCGTTAGGAAAAAAATTTCCTTACGGTAAAACACCGTTGGGAAATAATATTTCCTCACGGTTAAACACCGTTAGGAAAATGATTTTCTAACAGTAAGATAGTGTTGGTAAATAAAACATCCTAACAATAAAAAGGTGTTGGTAAATGAAATTTTCTAACAGTAAAAGAGTGTTGGTAAATAAATTGTCCTAACAGTAAAAAACTGTTGGAAAAATAACATCGCTAACTATAGAATTTTTTAAAATAAGAATTTGTTTATATTGTCGGCATATAATTTATTATGAGAATATAATTTGTTTATATTCACTAATATTCGTTGTGTGAATATAATTTCCACAAGAAAATTCGTACGTACACAATCAAAATTAATAAAAGATACCATCGAATTCATTTATAAATTAACATATTCACACTTACAATTATTCTTCATATAATTGTGTCTCACCATATGTATTACATAACCTCTTGTGGTACATAAACAAAAAAAACCCAACCAAAACACGAAAAGCTACACACTTTGTCCACGATGGTCTTTTCATTTTGAACACCACCTATAGCAAATAGAGAATTACCCAGGACCGCAACAACATGATATCCTCTCATAAGCCTCCCATAGGTCAATTTTTGCAGTTGATCTGCAAGAAAAAAAAACCAGATTCCCAGTTAATTCCCTCAAACATAACGCATCCTAACTGCTTGAAGAGTTTTTGGCCACTCTTAAAACGAATTACTTAGTTCAGCCTGCATCTTACATGGAATGCAGCTTACAGCCATTTGCCATTCCCAGTAGCAGGAGATTCAAGTGTTGAAGCTGGCTCTTACAGAAGCAACTCCATCATCACAAAATAGCAAGGACAACCAGAGCAGCCAGATTTCTTCCGGTATTGCTAAAGCAACCCCATCATCCCAAAATAACAAAGGCAGTTCGAGGGGCCTGAGTTCTCTTGGTAACACCGTAGCAATCCTGCCACGACAGCCAACCGAGGATATCACGAAGAGCCAAATCTCTCATGTTAGCATTCCATCTATCAATCTGGTAATGTCACCTTATAAACTTTTATTTGGTCCCTTTCTATTATGCTGTTCATCCCCTCCATTCTTGTGTACCTATTTTAGAAGTAGCTGCATTATTTATGTGCATCTTCACTGTACTAATTATGTTTGTGAGTTCAAGATACAAAAAAAATATAGTAAAAGCATATAGTATACCCCTTCCAATATGCAAACCTCTCACCAAGTAGTAGAGTTCCCAAGAGTGTGAAAATTATAAGTATCAGAGGGTTGAAAACAGATGCATAAAATGGCCCCTGCAAAAACAGAGTACATGAAGGATCAATGACGCTGCCACAACCCTCTACAAAAACCACCCAGATTGTAAATAAGCACTTGTTTATGTACAAAAATTCAAATCAAGGCAGTTCAATAGTTTGTATACGAAGTACTAAATGCCTAATCTTGTTCTTCACTCGCAAAGCTTCAGTCATCTAGAAAAATCATATCAAGGCAGTTCAAGATTGTAAGTTAATGACATGAGTTATCCAGGTTCAAGATGTATATATATATATATATTTATATATATATATATATATATATATATATATATGTATATATATATATATAAGCACGTATATTATATAACATATATCAGTGTCTTTCTTGTTCAATATATCTATATATCTTCTTTAGCATTAAGTATGATATGAGAAAACAAAGCTAGACTAGTTGAAAAAAAGCACATATAGCTTAAGAAAGGACAAGAAATTGAAGATTGTGAAAAAGCCCATGCATGTTGCAGAAGATGTATGCTATTAGGCCATTGAACCGTTGTTATCATGTATGTTAGCATTCAATTAACCTTCCTTATACTCTTTTGATCCACCAAAAGAGTCATATTATGTAAAAACATGAAGGGAACTTAATTTTAACTATATGTTCACCTATGCAGCTGTGAGCTCTTTGTATTCTTGTATAGGATTCTTGCTGGCAAAATTTTCAATGTTGCACGACAAGGAAAAAAACTGGATGGTCATCTATCTTGTGTCAGAAAACCAAAGCTAAATGCACACATGCACTTAAATTTCAGAATTTATGTTATAATCCAACAAAATGGAAAAGATTAATAGAGCATAATTTCCTTCTCTGTCATTCATGAATAGTGTATGCTTGCCTATTAAAGTTCATTAAGTTCATTGTAGAACAATATTGAACAATACTTAACCAAATAGTCCATACTTACCAACAGTCTCATAATTTGCATCTAACAATATGAATTTAGAATTATGATTGGCAGTATGTATCATAGATATAGAAACAATGTGTGGTGTGATGGGTCATAACATTGACTTGACTTCCAAAGTTATTTATAAAACTAGACTTAAATATTGTGTATAACATATAGGACAATTATAGAAATCTCAGGTAAAATGTAATAGATTTCCCTACATACAATGCTTCCTCCAAATGAGAAATATCCAAATACGAAATATCCAAACTGAAATGTATTGAATAAGATGTTAGCTAACATTTATGATGATCAAGAATGATGATCAAGACCAATACTCACTCCCAAAAATTATATGTTCGATACCCAAATTGTGGCTCAACTTCCCATGTAATTATCGGTTCAATTAAGCAAAGAAAAAAGCTAAAAGAAAAGGAGAAAGTAAAAAGTTTTCAACGATATCAATCGAAAAGGAAAATAAAAAACAACAAAGTTACCCATCAAAGATATCTTGTATGCCTCTTTTTTCATCTGTTCTATAATTATATATAAAGTTACTACCATAAGTTCTTGTATGCATGCATAGATTGTCTATGCGATGAGGGGGAGAATGTGGATAGTTTACTATTGATACTTTTTGGGGGTTACATGAAGCACGATACAAGTGTTAACCTCACATACGTGCATTGTGTAAGGCCATTTATCTAAATTTTATGTTATATTTGCTTCCAACCGAGTGTCTTATGCTAGGACAATCTTAAAGCTTTGCGACATGGCTTTGACCCCTATTTTGAACAAAATTCTTCATTATAATAATCTTTTTCGATATAATAAATAACATATGAATTTGGAGTTCTTTGCAATAGATAGTTAGGTAACTAATGTTAACTTTTTATGTAATTCTTTATTTATTTGTATTCCATTCCTACTTTAAGAAAGGTGATTATCCTGAAAGCCTCTGTACCACATAAAATCCTGACTAATGTTGTATTTAATGTTGGCTTTCAGGAAAGGTGATTATATTTACTTCCAACCGAGTGTCTAATGTTGGCTTTCAGGATAATCACCCCTCCATCAAAATCATTTTCGTTAAATTGAACAACGAACATCAAATATACTAGCAACCAATTGCCATTTCTAAGTGTTTATTATATTAGTAAAAATGGTTCACATTCTCAGACATTACACAAAAAATACAAAATAAACCAGAATGTGCCAAAATTGGTTCACATTCTCACACATTCTCACTAGCATTATTTCAACTATTATAAATATTTTCTTGCCACACAAAAGTGATAAAACTTATCACTGGAAGTTAGCTAGGCCTTTTGTATTTCATAGCTGATTTTAGACTCCTATTTGTCAACAATTTCTTCTCTCCAAACTGTTATGCCAACTCTCGTCACAAGGTTTTCTTCTTTGAAAAGTTTTTGAACATGTGGCATGTAACATATAAAGTTGTTTATACTTTTAGAAAAGGAATTTGTTATTTTGCCATTTGGTGTTACTCCGGGTTTGTGGCACAGAATTATTCATGATTAGTGGCTCCTAATTCTCTCTTTCACTATTTTCTGTTAAAGGTATTAATGAAGATAATTTGAAGTGTGATATTATCCGAGACTTCTCTTCTTCTTTCAGGGCAGGGTTTTGCTAAAGGTACTATACATATAGGCATACGCACATTTTATTCTGCTTATATCTAGATTTTTTTTTGTTAATTTTGGTTTTATTGGCAAACATTTTTTTTGTTATTTAGTCATATAAATTTGTGTTGTTTCAAAGAATTATATTTCTTTTTTCCCCTAATTTTGCCATAAGATAATTGATTTAATTTGACATATAAGCTGTTGGTTTAATTTGAGAAATTTGTGTAAATATAACACTGATTGTATTGAGAAGCTTTTCATTTTGTTATTTGTGAAATGGTTGAACTATAGAACATGTTTTTAAGACAAAGTTCTTACAAGTCGATGTGCGAGATAAATCTCTTTCCTTCCTACGATTAATTTAAGTTTAACCTACACTACAGAAGGCAATCACCAGCGTTCCGGGATTTACTCTCTTTAATGTTCTTATAAATATTGTTCTATTATGAACGACTAGTACAATGTATTCTTAATTTTGGTGTTGTATGTTTGCAGAGAGAACTTTTAGTAGGAGGAAGAGTTCACCATTCGCAGGAGTAATCTACAGTAAGCGCTCGATAATTAAGATGAATGTTCATATTTTTTAGTACAAGTTTATATATAAAGTTTAATTAATATGAGTAGCATAAGTAGTTCTAATTGATTTACTTGTGAAGTTCATATCTTTGCTTGTCATCTAATATTATTATATTGTCTGTGAACTGCTAGTTTTCTCAATTTTTTACAAATTAAGGTTGCTTTTGAAGTCCACCTATCTTAGTCTTATAGTTTAGCTTAAGGATTGATAACACCAAGAGGATTGTGTTTTTTTAGTGCATACTTTGGTATCCCGGTTAAGAAAGTCTTTTGGCTAAAATTGGGTAATATCAACCTGTATCAGAGTTAGGCATAATAAAAAATATTAGCCCATATTTGAGTTGTTTACTTGGACAGCAGATTTATTTTGCTTATTTACAGGATTGAATTGTGCATTTTGCTTATGGCCCTTCTGAACTATAAAAAATTCTAGCTCTTCTTGTTAAAAATCTTAAGATTCTTTGTGCTTTTCTAACAGTATATATATCTCTGCACCTTAATAATTCAGAGACTTGTCACTTATAAACTATGTTCTCTAAGGTAAACCCCTTGATATAGGCAAGAAACTGATATATAGGGATGGTTTTTGTCGTATATATTTAAATGGTATCTTGTGAACTCAAGGCTAGAATGGGTATCCAGTTTTCAAACCTTAATAAAATCAACTTTATACCTATGATTTAATGGTGTAAAAGGATCCATGTTTTGGTAGTTACACTTGATTCATGTTCTGCTACCTGAGAAAGGAAGTGATTCACAATTGTGGAATATCCTGCCATGAGATTTACCAGATGAAGCTGTTATAATAGATAACATGGAAAAAGTTTAGTACTCCAATCATCTAGACCTGTAGCTTCACCAAATTAATTACTTGTTGTTTATAAAGTAGTGAGATTAATTCTTGAGAGACTATATTTTTTTATAAATTGCGGATAATCTTACTCGATACTATATCTTGTGAACACGAGCACAAAATAGATATATTCATCAATCTTGGTGGTGTTTTGAGGGTTTGTCCTGAGATCCATTGACATAATTGTGCTTTAAGGATATATAAACAATAAGGAGTCTTAGTCCAGTGACATAATTATGGACAATTCAAATTGGGTTCTTTTGTGCTATATTTAGTGTTTTATATTGTGACATATTTAGAATTCATTATTTGCAGGTTGTTTTTTATGAGGCTGATTTGTTTACTTCTATTTGCAGGTCCTTCCAATGCTTTTTGTACCTATTTTGCAAATGATGGGAGATGCCACTTTGGAAAATCAAATATGTTTTGGACTTGTGTAAAAAGTCATAGATTTTATTTTATAAATCAAGTGAATGCTTACTAATGTAAAACTTGATGGGAACACTCTAAGTGATGTAAGACTTGGATTTTATTTTGTGAACAATGGGATATTACCTTTAAATATGTTTTATAGAAATCGTTTTGTTAATGTTGCGGCTACGCTTTGTTAATGTTGCGGCTACCATATGCATTTCCGATTAAATAAAATAGTTCTGCATGAATTTTTGTTGTATATAAAATTCAATTATATATTTTATATATAAATAGGAAATTAGTAATTCCATAATAATTTAAACGATTGTTAAGTTTTTCGGACGATTATAGTACTGTAACAAAAAGTAAATTACTTTTTTTTGGACTTTTTAAAATTTCGTCCCTTATTTATTAGGACGAAATATATCTGTTACAAAAACTTGTTTTTGGGGACAAATTAATAAACCGTCACACAAAAGCATAAATTTGAAAACTTTTGAGATGTTTTGCCTAACCGTCCTTTAACAGTAATTAGGACGGCAATATCCGTCCCTAAAGTTTTTGCCACGCCACCCTAATGGGACCGTCCATTCCCGTCCCAAAGGCCGTCCCAAATATTTGTTGGGACGGTAATTGCAGTTTTTAAGACGATTTTTTGCTGTCCCCAAAGGTCACTTTTTTTGTAGTGTTGATAGCCTTGCAATACCCTTCATTATAACCTGTAGTACCTACCCTACAATGGAGTTTAAACTTTTTCTTGGGCATGGTTGTTCTGTCCACTTGGGACAGTTGAATACATTGGGGATATAATATGGGTTGTTAATAAGAGTTCTTCCTTGATCATTTGTTCTGTCTCTCTTTCATTGTATTAGATACAGATGATACCTGTTTAGCCCATCTGTCCAGATTTATGTCCAAACCTTTTCCTTTCAGTGATGGTTCAGTCTCCCAAAAGCCTCTACCTGGGCATTGGTTCAATTTTCCATATGTAGGTGTCCTACATATCATTGTCCTACATGTGATTGTTCTGTATCTTCATGTGCAGCCATGCTACACCACTGTTCTGTCCCAACACACCCTACAATATCTGACCCCTTCTTTGGAGTGATAGTTATGTGATAGGGAGTTGGTGTTATTAGACTTGAGTAGAGTTGAGGTGATGAGGGTAAAACATATATATAGCTTGTATATATGTATTGTATTTTGATTTGGTATGTGGCCTGCACTCAATTATAGTATACTACCTATTGTATTTCCTGCACACCAGTTTGGCTCACTT
This sequence comes from Iris pallida, assembly GCA_029216955.1. NCBI lineage: Eukaryota > Viridiplantae > Streptophyta > Magnoliopsida > Asparagales > Iridaceae > Iris > Iris pallida. Next base: position 11,586,570 of record JANAVB010028818.1, on the reverse strand, counting down.
CTTTTGGACCACTATCCTGCATATAGTTTAGTAGGTGTTCAGTCCAGATAGAAAGGAGAGGCACAGGTTTGATCTAAGGCATGTTTCAGTCACCATGTAAGTTTCTTTCACTTGACTTTACAAGTGGACCCTAATGTCCTGTCCTTTTGCTTATAAATTCAGTTTTCTTAGTATCATTCCCTTTTTTGCCTACATTGATGATTCAGACCATTCATCCTTAGCCTAATTTCTGAGCATTTGTTCAGTCCCTTATAAGTTTAGTCTACTTTAACCCTTTGATGATCAGTTATATGTATATATAGAGATGATATACTTAGGATATATGTAATGGGTTGTTGTTCTTGAGCTTATGTATATGTGGTATTTGGGATTTGTGTGCTTAGAATATAGGTATTTAGTTATGGGTGACTTGATAGGATTTGGAAAGTTATGAGTTAGTCTATTATAAAGTTTTTCCCTTTTGCTAATTTCTAGTTGCCAACACCTAGATAGCTAGCATAGGTAAAATCCTAAAAAGTTGACCAGTTGTTGACCAAATGCTTGGATATTGACAAATTGACTAGTTGATGACCAGTAGTTGACCATTGACTATGTTTGACTGGAGATAGGGTTAGAAGCAGGTTGCTGATGTGTTGTTTGATTATTTAGTAATTAGAGACCTTGTTTGTGTTTAGGTCAGAAACATGGTTTTTCTGAGGATATCTCCGACTCGTGGAACCATACGTTTTGGTAGAGGTGGGAAGCTTAGCCCACGCTTTATCGAACCTTTCGTGATCAGCGGGAGAGTCGGTGACGTGGTATACAGGCTAGACATACCACATGCACTAGTGGGTGTCCACAACGTATTCTACGTATCACAGTTGAGACGGTACGTGGCTAACCCTAGCCATGTACTTGACCATTCGGAGATTGAGGTGGGACCTACTCTCAGTTATCCAGAGCAGCCTATGGAGATTCTGGATTGTCGAGAGAAAGTACTGAGAAACCAGGTGATACCCTTGGTTCGCATCGCATGGAGGCATCATTCTCCAGGAGAGTCTACCTGGGAGCGAGAGGATGAGATGCACGAGCGATACCCATATCTTTTAGGACCGTGAGGTATGATTGTCTATCCTTCTCATCAGTTTAGTTTTGTCTTTTAATTTCGAGGACGAAATTATTTTAAGGAGGGTAGATTTGTCACTACCACATTTTAGCTTGAGGGTATTTTGGTCATTTGTGAAATTTTGAATTTATTTCGATTTATTGAATTGGTGATTGATATCTTTGACTTTGACTTATTGAGACTTTGTAGACTGACGTAGAAGCTAACCCTAGCTATAGTGACTTAGTAGGCAATGGTGTGACCCTAGTCTAACTTAAGTTAACCTCCATTTTAGTCATTAGAACTAGTTTCAATAGGAAGAATTAAGAATAAGTGAAATGACTTATGGCTTGTGACTTTTAATTTCATGACTTATGTAATTAAGCCCATAGGCCCATGACTTGAGCCCAAACCCTAACCAACCCACATATGGCTGGCCAACCTAGGATTTTCTCCTTATTTAATATCCCCTTTCCTTGTTCTTGCCTCTTTTGTGCTCAACCAACTTTTTAGAAGGAAAGGTATATCTCCAACTTTCCAAATTCCTATTAAATCCATTTTTAATCCTTTTTGACCCAAATCTTTTGCATATGATTATAATCAACCTCTACTTGCTGTTCATGAGGAGTAATTTCAGTTTTAAAGCAATTTGGAGGATTTAGATAGCAACGGGAACCGTTTGATTTGGGACTTTTTCTTGATCCTTGCAACCCATAGGTAAACCCTTCTAATTCCATTTTAATTTTATTTTTATTACATGGTAGCCTAGATCTAGGTGTCCCCTAGCTGTAGTGAAGGTTTGGTGTCATTTGCATGTGGTTTCGTATCCGTATCGGACGCATATCAGTGTTAGAGTGCATGTATTTGATGAAATGCTTGAAAGGACTGAAAACTTGTAATTTCGAAAACTATTTTAATAATTTGTAGTGATATATATATATATATATACTTTGATTTTGTGTCTTGTTGATTTGGTTTTTGACATGAATCATGTCAGTTTGGACACGGGACCACGCTGCACGAGACACCGCACACGTGCCCTGCTGCCCGATGTGCCGTGTGCACTGTACACGACACAATAGGACATGATACTTGACACAGAGGTGGGGGCAGTATCTGACATGACTCCTCTAAAACCTCGTCGCGTATCGTGTCGTGTCGGAAGAGGAATCGCGAGTGCACTGATTTTGCACTGCACTGCTTCAGGCGGATTTTTGGCCCTGATATGCATGTTTTAACACGACACGGGGACTCGGGGACACAGTGCAGGACGACACGAGTGTAGCCCTATGTGGGGCGAACACGTGGGCACGAGCACGAGTCATGTCGTGCCCTCTGTCGCGTGCACGAGGCCGTGTCCTCGCTGCATGAGGCTGTCTGAAGCATTCCTTGATACGCTGTATTTTGCATTTTTGGACACGTCGTGTCCCACCTTGGGGACATGACTGTCACGACCCGCACCCTAGGGTTAGGGCACGAGAACGTAACAACGCCCAGCCTACGCCGCAGTGTCGGCGGTAGAACGCTGTCCTAGGTCTCAATGCATCTAATTGTATAAGACTAAACAGTTTATACTCCCCGAATGGGGGTGACATAGCAGATACAGTCTCAATCACATCTAAGGTAGAGCATGATAAGGATAGATAAAACTTAAAATCCAAAAAGATACAGGAGATAGAAGTCTAAGTGTTTAAGATACAAAAACCCAGAAAACATCTCAAAACTTGAATACAGTAATCCACAAAATAAATACAACTCAAGAAAACTGAGAATAGCTAACTAAACAACCTCTAATGTGTCTCCTCTAGGCTAGCAGGCAACCTCCAAACTATCTGTAAAATTTGTCAAGGTATCCTGTCAGAAAAATGAGCAAGTACAACCACCAACATCAGTTCCATATGAATTGACAAAAGCTATAAGAGACAGTATAATGAAATAAAAGACAAAGATAAGTAAAGTACAGGGTAAAACCAACAGGAAATGTATAATAGGTGTGAGTACTGAATATAACAACAATAGGTATGTAGGACTGCTTAGGAACTATCCGGAAGCCGAGTTACAACCCTTAAACCAAACAAGGACCGGGGTTGTAACTCTTCTCCCGAACAGAACTTAGCCTCCTAGGATAAATAAATATAAAAGGTGCCTTGAATTATTAGTGCGTCATGTGATCGGTTTGGGAAACATGTTCAAGCTTTCCATCTGACCGGCTACGAACAAATAACAAGTGTGAAACAACAAGTGTGAAGATAAGGCCGGTCACCATGGCAAGTTGTGAACAAGTGGGGTCAGGCTTTACCCGTCGTGAGCGAGGGTATAGCTATGAACAAGTAACAAGTACAAGTGTGAGGTACAAGTAGGGATTTTGATCACACAACCACTAATAACTCCCCATCCCCGAATAGTATACTGGATCCGGACATGACACATCATGATACTAGACTCAAGAGCAGGTGATCAGCCCACTCCCAAGTTCATGTCTATACAAGTACAAGTAACAAGTCAAGTCATATACTAATATACCAAGTAATCTAGGAACAACATCTCATGACAGGATCCGACGTAGACTAGTCCATGAACCATCGTGTCTAGAAATCAAGTAAGACACTACAACTGAATCGGATATAGCAGATATCAAGACAATGAAAACTATCAGTGAATGTACTCGCCTGGTAACCTGAGCAGCTGATAAGTATAGAGGGTCCAACTGAAGCCACAGAGTCCTATTTAAAGCAACACAGGTTACAAGGTGTTCAAGTTGTATTAAATGAATCTCTATAAACAATCTATTTTATCCTAGGTTCTTCTAGTCAAATTAACCCTAGGTCAACTCCGGTCAATAATCTAGTCAAACTAGGTCAAGCGTTGACTCACAGTTGACTTTGGGTCAACTGGTCAACTTTGGTCAAACAGGGTCAATCTAGTCTAATTATTAAAGAATACAGTGTACTTCGTTATTTGTACGTCGAAACTTACGACACGCAAATCGAGATAAGAATATCAGTGGTAAGGTTGATAATCTTATAATGGTGATCCACGTGTCCATCTTGTCAATTTCAGCGATGTGAGATCACTGGAATTGACTGAGCTCAGTTTCGTTGTACTAATCCCGATATACGAGCATTATATGAATTAATTATTAATTAATTATAAAAAGGCTAAACTCAGAGAAACTATTAACAAACATTGTCGGACGACGAAATAAACATCGCCAATGTTCCAGAATGATCAAATTAGCTAGGATAGCCTACCTATCGGTCCAATTTGGACACAAGGGCAAAAAGGTAATTTTGGGTCAAAACGGTGTCCGTGTCGGAGACGTTTTGTACCGAAAAACGTGCAAGAAAACAAGTCTATAAAATATAACAAATTATATGTCCACGAAACCAGAATGACGATACAAACCCAACAGTATCTCCAGAATTGGATTCCGTTGACCCGATCTCAATTTGGTCCGTTGACCAGATCTTGGAATTCCAGTTTGCACGGAAATGCGTGCCGGAGCCAAAGTTCTCAAAACTCAGCAAACTACCAGTTAACGAGTCCAGAATGACGATATGAACTCAACAGTATATCCGGAATTAGATTCCGATGAGCCGATCTCAAAATGACCCGTTGACCCGGATATTCGTATCCGACTTGCACCGAAATGCGTGTCGGACCCAATGTCCACCAAAACCTAGCAAATTATATGTCAACGAGTCCAGAATGACGATACGAACTCAACGGTATATCCGGAATTGGATTCCGATGAGCCGTCATCAAAAAGTCCCGTTGACCCAGAAAGTGGGATCCGCTTTGCACCGAAATGCGTGCCCGGGCCTACGTTCTCCAAATCTAACAAATTTTATATGAAAACATGCCAGAACGACGCCACGAATCTAATGGTGGTGTCAGAAATGAAATTGGAGTCCCGTGTTCAAAAGTAGAATTTTACAAGTTGGAAATTATGAATTCGGACGACCAACTTTGGCGTCGAATTCAACCAGTCAAACAAGCTCACAATGAAACAAAACTGGAGGGATAGTAAGAGGGTTATACCAGCTTCGCACAGAAACTGGTAGCACGCCAAAAGGAGCTACGGTGGAGGAGATACAAGCTGACGAAGTTGGCCCCGCGAAACTGTCTAAATTTAATACAATTTAAACGGTCAACTTGGTGGCCGGTTTTGATGTATCAAACGATAAAATTAACGGACGAAAATTGACAGGGATGAAGGGGGATATATCGAGATTGCGACAGAGCAAAGAAATTGCTGATCCAACGATCGGATCTCCGGAAAAATGTACGCGAAGTCGCTGCGACGGAGCGTCAAAACGAACTCGATCCCGCGCGCGTCACGACGGGACGTCGTTCAAAATGCACAAATCGCCTCGACGGCACGTCTCGGAGGACGTTGGCTGCCATGGAAGGACAGGCCACAGTGGGGCGCACCCACGGGGAGGGGTCGCCGGAGCCACGGCGGCCCACGCGGCGGCACGGCGGCGCACGAGGGCGGCCCGCACGCGCGCGTGTGCGTGCCTGCCGTGGTGCAACGCTGCTGCTGTGCTCACTGCTATCGTGCGGCGGCGTACGACCTGGCCGGCGATGGCGGGGGTACGGCGGCGAGGGGGTGAGGTGGTCGTGATGGCTGTGGTGATGAAGGCCATGGTCGATGGTGGTAGTGGCGGTTACGTGGAATGGTGATGGAGTAAGGAGGAGATGGAGGAGGAGAGGGAAGAAGGAGGAGAAGAATGGCTGCTGTGGGTGGCGGCCATGCTCGACGGCCAGGGGAGGTCGGAGCTCCGGCATGGAGAAGGTCGGGTGCTTGGATGTGGAGAGGAGGAGATGTTTGCTGGAGTTGTTGTAGTAAAAATTGGAAAGGGAGAGACAGAAAGAATAGCAACATAAATGAAGAGAGAGAGAGAGAGAGGAAAAGATTCTTTCCAACATAATTAGGGCCGGCCACTAGTCTGTAGGGTGTTGGGTGAAAAATTGATGGTTGGGATTACATAGAGAAATCAATGGCTAGATGGAAAATAGAGAAAATAGGTAATTTCTATAGGTTTCAAGGAAAATTCTAATAAATATAAAAATAGGCAAACATGATATTTAATATTATTTTTGGATGAGAAAAGTGAGGGTGTCATGATGGAGAGCAACATGGAGCTGGGCTGGACTCGGTGGAGCCGGATTGGACGAAAATCGGACATTAAGCAATAATTGAATTAAAAAAAATAGACGTTGATGATCATGAGTGAATAAGTAGCACAAAGGGATTCCGATAAATGGAACACAAGTGGCGGACGGATAGTAGGCTCAAAGTGGGCCATGTCCATAGTTGGGGCTGACAGGTTTTGGTCGACAGGGGACCCACAAATCGAGTTGGAAGATAAATGTGACACCGTGGGGTGAAATAAAATTGGGTCACGTGTCAGGAAAGTTGTGCGAAGCAAATGGAGCACAAGATGGCGTGTCTGAGTGGGACACGAAGGTCATGGGTGACGAGCATCTCGAGTAGATCTTGCATGAGAAGTTGGTTTCAAGAAAATAACTGGTCTTGTGCTCCAAAATTAAAAGTCACAGTAACGTACTAAAAATGATCAAAGAAAAGAGTGGGAAAATCAATTACTGATCAAACGGTCTAATTCGACCAGAAGTTCAGCGAAGCAAAAAGAGCACAAGGGAACAAGTTTGAGTGGGACACCATATACCGTCATGAAGGTAATCATGTCCACTCCAAAACTCGTGAAGAAGATTTCCAGAGTTGAACATCCCTGACACTCCAAATATCAAAGGCACGAAAAAGTACACTTAAGGATAAATAACAGAATAAATTATTTATCGAAACCAATCAATCAGAAAATAAAATAAATAAAAAAATCAACCCGAAATTCAGGGTGTTCACAATGACAGACACTGTTGGACGCGTACACATGTAGCCCATGGTTTACCAACCATTAGTTTTGGATAATAATGGAAATTTTGGTTTTGAATTGGGTTTTCCCCAATTTACGGATACACTGCTTACTGTTTATTGATTTCTGAATCTAAATGTAATTTTAAACTGATTTCCCTGATAAAATTGCAATGAGAGATTCATCTGCATATGCATGAGATTATGTACATGGTAGGTTTCATGTTAACTAGGTGTTTGGGTTTACGAATTTGGATTTGGACTGAAACCGAAATTCCTGAGAGCAGTTTCCTGAGATTTCAATGCTATCACACAATCCTGAAACATTGATACACTGATTTTGTCACATTCTCATTGCTATTGACACACATCCTCTACTGAATCCTGAGAACACTCTAGCCTACCTACAGTTTCCTGAACACATTCCACCACTTCTACCTATATTCATTTACCACACACACATGTTAGTATTCACACACACAACACTACATTCATGTATCACACACAAAATTGTTCACAAACATTAATCTACACATACACCCTAGCCCAATATCCTCACACACACACACACACACATGGACTGACCTGGGATTCAAAACTGAGAACCTATAAGCTACTGTCATGTACACACATATATGCTACACTCACACACTAAAAACTGGAAACTTAAACACTATAATTGCACACTGTTTTTCAGTCACAAACACAAATGTTCACTACATACACACACAGGACACTTTCTCAACTGAAAACCTGAGAACAACTGAACACACACCCTAGTAGCTACTGTCCTATGTCACATTGTGTACACACATGTATGTATCACACACACATTCCTCTACTATTACCTACTGTTTCCATATTACACACACACATATATGTGAACCATGTCACACATGACACTCTAAAATCTGAAACTGTTTTCCTATTTGACACACACACACACACACACACACACACACACACACACACACACACACACACACACACACACACACACATTTGAACTATGTTCACTTCTACCATGAAATCTAACCCTCCTCTATATGTTTGTTAATATATATATATATATATATATATATATATATATATATATATATATATATATATATACATGTTATATATGTACAGAGAAAAACTGAAATCTTATTTCTATACATATATATAGATGTATATTATAGTTAGCCATGCATGCCATGTGTATTGTAACTTATAGCTAGTGTTTTGATACCCCTTTCATGTACACCTCCATGTTCACACACACACACACACATAGGCTTACATGCTAGTTCTCTCTCTAACTTTCTCTTTATATATAATATTGTATATATATATATATATATTTTTTTTGTATATATAATATTGTATATATATATATATATATATATGTAATCCTATATACATATAGATATATAAGAATTCCATGATAAATAGCTAATATGAATGTGCCTTGATGTGTGGCTTGTGTTTGGCTTGTATAGCCTTGGGATTGATGTGTGCTTGCTAGAATAGGTTGGCTAGGCTTAGCGAGACTTGTTTGGGTTAGGCTTGACCTAGTTGACCTAGTTTGACTAGTATAGTTAACTAGAGTTGACCAATGGTTGACTTTAGCCTAGATTGACCCCAAATATCATGTAGATGCATTGTAGCAGTCTATTTTACTATTTTAGACATGTAGTGACTTATACTGTTCTATAGGAGCCAGACACCACTCCTCGGACAATATATTCTCTTCAGATATTTAAGATACCAGGCGAGTACATTCTCTGATCATTTCATATCTTGTTTAGGATTATATTTCCTGCTTTAGATTACTTTACTTGACGCTGATACGTTGGTATCACGGATTAGTACTATATGGATCCCTTCATGAGATATTATCCCCCTCGGGAGCATCAGATACTCACGTCTCGTGTGTTTCACTTACATCATGTATCTCATGCTTCTATTATCACGAATCTTCATGTATCAGCTTGTGATTTCTGTACTATCATGAATCACAGAGCCTTCACGAATCTATTCATGAATTACTCTTGAATTACCCTTTATGGGCCAGTAGTATAGTCCTGAATCTTAACGTAACTTGACTGGATCCTTGTGTATTGATTGGGGATAGGGGAGTAAAAATTGAACATGTGAATAATTCTAAAGTAGAATAGTCATGAATCACCTCTATAGTATAGTCATGAATCACTCTCCAGCTGTTCACATGTTCATCTTGTACTCTGAATCACTAGTACTGATTAGTTCACTTATATATTATAGCTATTTACTTACAGTCTCTCTTTTACATCATGTTGTTCTTCAGTTTCATGTATCTTACTCGTTAGCATGTTTATATTTCCTAACCTGTTATAATTTGCATGAGATGTATTATGCTCGCTCCTGTCCTGACTGGACCTGTTGAAAATATTATAAAGGACAAGGATGAGGCTCTGGTGTCTACCTATTATGGTGCAACTATAGACAACACTTGTGACTTTGCCCACTTGCAGTAGAGGATCTGCCACCAGTGGTTTAGACTGCTAGCTTAGACTCTTACCTTGTCTTTCTCATTGATACATTATTTTATATATTGGGAGTTTATTTTATCTGGATGTTTATGGAGATGTTATCATAGACACTTAGACTTCTATCTATTGTATCTCTTGTGTGGATTCGTTTATATCTATCTATCTTATCGTATTCTACCTTAGATGTGATTGAGACTATATTCTGCTACGTCACCTCCATTCGGAGTGTATATACTGTACAGGTACCTTATATTATAAGATGATAGACCTAGGATAGCGTTCTACCGCTGACACTGCGGCGTAGGCTGGATATACCCACTTTTTGTGCCCTTACTTTAGGGTGCGGGTCGTGACACAGGTATATTACTCTACAAAAATATACCTGCTCGGGTTCTATTCGATTCGGGTGCAACGCATAGTTTTATATCTGCTGATTATGCAAAAAAAATAAAATAACCATGCAATCACTAGATATGAACATTAGCGTTAGCACTTGTAGCCCCTCTTCCCAGAATTTCGATAATATATTTTATTTATTTATTTGAATTAAATAGTGATTTTTGGAATTTTTATTAGTTAATTATTATGGTAGATGATTTTAGCCATGATGGAGTTTTGGAGTACACGGTGGCTAGAATCGTGGCATGGATAGTGCCATGGCGTGTTTTGACTAGTGTATTAGCCCTGGTAGGAAAGTCCGAGCCATAGTGATGTCCTAACTAGGAAAACAGGCCAAGTTGTGACTTAACCCTTACCGAAGATTTATTTATTATTTATATTATTGATTTTTTAATAAAAAACCAGTTATACTATTTTAGCCCGGACAGGACCCGAACTGAGCCCTAGCCCATGTAGTCACGCGACACGTCCAATGACAATCGTGTTGATGGAATTTGGTAAGAGGGTGTGGTATTTTCATTTTAATGGTTTAATAATTATTTTCTAAGAATTCGTAATTAAATATTATAAATATCCTTATCAGTTGTTATTCAATGGTATTGGAATAACATAGGTCCTTGTACATTCTGAGGATTTTTAGACTGTGCGCAATAGTATATACACCATAATTGAGTTATTGAATTTCATTATTATTATTATTATTATTATTATTTTATTATTAATATTATTGAGGTTATTATTATATAATAATATTTTATTATTATTGGTTACATTAGTATTGTCAAATAATTGTTATATGTATATATTCGTATTACATAAATAAGCCCTACACTAGGGACAAATGTTATGGGGATTATTTAGATTTTACCGAGATTATATATAAGCATATATATATATATATATATATATATATATATATTATATATATATATATATATATATATATATATATATATATATATATATATATAAGGATAAATATAAAATATAGATATAATAGAAAAGCTTTATTTGTAAATCTATAATTGCTAATGGCCTCCAGGGACCCGGATGCGCATACTGAAAAGAGTTGGACTTAAGTGGAAAATTCCCTTTGTGGTCTACTGTCCACAGTAGCCCAACCGAGAGCACAGTTCGGGATTCAATAGCCGCGTATACATTAAGACGAGGAGATCGAGTGAATCGCAAGCAAAAAAAACTCTAAAACCCTAAGTCCCCAACTACGCCCCAGCTTTCCCTTCCCTGGGGCGCACCCCCAGTCATCGTGCGCCGCCATGGCAGCACCGGGGAGTCGCCGGAAGGCCTCCTGTACGTGGATCCAGAACAGTGTGCGACAGCAGCGAGGAGCGAGCATGGTACGGATTTCATTGTCATGTTTCTTCCAGTATACTTAACAGATTTTGATTCCGTAAAGTCCTATAGAATGACCATATGATCATCCAGGATCCCTGCTAATTAGTTTTTATTGAACTTACTCGGATTCGACGAGAAATCGACACAAACTTACCCGAAAACTGTCAAAACATGACATAACTTCGTATCCATAAAACTGTTTTGGAAGGCCAATTTCGGCCATAACAGTGAGCAACATAAGAACCTAATTAAAGACAGCTCTAGAGAACCTATACGGCTCTGCAACCCATTTTGTAGAAGTCGATTTGATCGACTGAGCGTCGAGAAATTGGCGTCTCAAGTTGACCAAAAACCCGTTTTTGAAATATTAGAAAAACATTAAAAATCTTCGATACGACGTGCCTCCCGCCAATCCGAGCGACGTGGTCACAAACCGAAAGCGTCGAAAGCTGCGTAACAGTTTCGTGGTCGTGTGGGCTTTGACGGAATTCAAATTGGTTGCGTGTGCGTGACGAATTTGATGCGTATCCTTCGAAATTCACCGTATCGGCCTCTGTGCAAAATTTTCAATTAGTGGGTGCACGCTCATCAGATCGAGACAAAACTTATGCCAATAGGACCGTATCATTTTTTTGGTCTTGTATGCTAAGTTTGGTCCAATTCTGAGACAGTTGATAGGATCGCCGTTTTACGGGCCCTACGATCTGACTCAACGGGTGATTTTGTGCACGGCCCGCCGGAATCCAACTCTGAACATATGGTTGGGTTCGTATCGAAAAACTGGATCCGTAGACATGTAGTTTGATGACTTTAGAGACCGTTGACTCTGGCATGCTTTTCGGTGCAAAGTGGGTCCAACGACGGACACCGTTGGACCCGAAATTACCATTTTGCCCCTGTGTCCAGAATTGGACTTAACGACGGGCAATCTTAGCTAATTTGACTATTCTAAGAACATTAGTAATGTTTATTTCAGCTTTCGGGGACTGTTGTACGAGTTTTGACTATTATGGCATACTGAGTGGTTCAGATTATCGGTTATACCAGCACAGGACCATAGGCAAGTACAGTTTATTGTCTGTATTTCGATATTGATCTTCACTATATTTCATTGATTGGCCATTGGTTATGTGATTTTATATTCTATTATAAATTGTCGAGTCGGGAATGAGAAGTACCAAGGATGTGTGATCCGACTGTAGACATTGTTTATTTTCATGCAGTAGACCTCGTAGACAGTGTTTATTTTCATGCAGTAGACCTCGTAGACAGTGCTTATTTTTCTGCAAGTAGACCTCGTAGATGTTTGCAAAAACAAAAGTATGAACTTTATTGATACAAACTATGCAATAAGATTACAAGAATTCTGGGAAAATTACAACTGTAGGAATCCAATCTAGAAGACGATTGCTTTATCCCTTGGACGATGTGAACTTTGAAGACAGAGCCTTTGAAGTTGAAGACAACTCTGGAAACTGAAGGCAAAAGCCTCGGAAGTTGAAGGCAAAAGCCTCGGAAGAATGCAGCAGCACTTGGGCAAGAACTCCTGGACTCTCTGATCTCTGATGCTTGATCCCCTTGAATGGAGACTTGAAACTCTATTTATAGAGTTCTGGAAATAACTAACTTTTAGTTATTCTGGACTGCGTATAATGGATTGCACAGCAATTAGATTGCGCAATAATGGACTGCACAAGCAGTTATTGGATCATGGGCCAACTGCCTTGGACACATGGCATCATTTGATTAAAATGCGCATGATCGTGCATAGTCAGTTGCCACATAATCAGCAATTGATGGCATGAATGCCACGTGTACTTTATCAGCTGTGTTGATAAAGCGCGTAATCTGAATTGCGCAGACTTGGACTGCGCAGGCTCAGACTGCGCAGGAAATGGATTGCGCTGCCAGCTGTCAGCCGTCCTCGAGCGCTGTGCGGCGCAATAAGCGAACAGTCTCCTCGTTCTTCGTGTTGTCAGCTGTCAGGAAGATTTGATTGTGTCAGGTAATGATGACTTTTTGCGACATCAGCTTGCGCAGTTGGAAGTGTGCGCAATCCAGTATGCGCAATCTGAAGCGTGCGTAATCTGATGTCTGCGCAATTGATTTGAATTTTTGATAGGTGCAACTGGATTTTTTAGGACCTACAAGACCCCCTTCAAAGTTTTCAAAATGTGAACTTATTCAAAATTTTGAAATACTTTGAATTTTTGATATTGAAATCAATTTGCGCATGAAGTGAGCTGGCTGCGCAATCTGAGGGATTGTCCCCAATTTCAGGCGCAATCTGAGGCGGCCATTTCATTTTCGAAAACTATAAATAGCCCTCTTCTTCATTTCATTTTTTACTTTGCCTTCTTCGTGCTTTTGAGAGAAAATCCTCGAACCCTTTCTGTCTTTCTTCTCCGACGATCTCCATGGCTCTCCGTCGATCCTCCGCCGCCGCAAAGGGAAAAGCCTTCGCCGAATCATCGACCAGGGCTGCGCGACGAGCTTCTCGTCATGAATCCGCACACCCTGCAATGTCAGGTAAAGGATTTAAATCAAAAACCCTCTTTAGGATTTTGATCTCACTGTTCCTCAGAATCCATCTCTTTTTAGAGATGTGATCATACTGTGCCACCCTCTTTATGGTTCTGGTTGCACAAATCAGTTAGTTCTTCATTTTTATGAAGAACGACTTTTTGCGCAATCGGTTGAACTGTGCTGGCAGATGCCAGCACAATTTGCTGATTTGTGCGAGATTGTCAGCGCAAACTGATGACTATTTGTTCGCGCAGTCTGATGTTTGCGCAAACTGATGTTGTGCAATCTGATGTTGTACATTCTGATGTTTGCGTACTCTGATATTTGCGCAAACTGATGACAGAATCTTTGACTTGACTTGTACTGAATTTTATTTTCTCTGTTTGATGCAGTTAATGTGAGAAAAGATCCAGAATATGAAACTTTTGTGGGAACTCTTTCAGAGTCAGAGTATAAAGAGGATCTCTCTCATGTACATTATCTCCAGTATGATCTGCCGACCTCCCGTTAGGCTATTCTGATCTCTCAAGACCATGGAACCTTGCTGTGTTTAATGAATGGACAACCTCTGGAATCAGCAGACGCTGTCATTCATAAGAAATCTTTATTCTTGTTTGGTGAGGCTTTTGAGAAAAGCTCTCAACCAAGGCCGAGGATGGAGGAAAGAATTGTCCATCAGGAGGATAGGTCATTCTTTATACTAGATATCTCCCGCTGCCTCCCTTTATCTCGGTATGCTCATGCGAGCTATCCGAGGAAGAAGGAATGGAACCTCACTCTTTTCCAAAACACCCGTGCAGAAATTTTTTTGACATGTTCTACAGCTCCTCTAATCGATACAGTGTCTTGTTGAGAGGATTGAGACCTGGTTGTATTCCACCAGAGAACTCCTCCTTGTTGATGCCTGTCAGAACATCGATATTCGTAAACGAATTTGCGAAGGCTGAAGGGAAGTACCCCGAATAGTACATCAGATTAACTGGATTGGTGAATCCAGATTATAAGAGATGGAACTGCATTGCAAATTGGATTCTGACCAAATTTGAAGACAGACTTCAATAAATCAATTTGTACCAAGCAGTGCACGCCACTGTCTATGGTTTTGCCCCCAACTCACACCTGTTCTTGGCCTTGGCTGAAAGATACAATTATAGAACAGGGACTTTCATGACCCCTGGCGGAGAAATTGGGTTTGCACTCCACGAGATGAAGTATATCTCGTACTTGCCAATGGCAGACGCTCCATATGAAGAATTTGTTCCAACCAATGATGAGTTAGACAAACTTAGAAGGGAGAATGCAACAATGGTAGCAGTATTTGAGGAACTGCTATGCCATTATAAGATCTGTTCCCTGTTTTACAAAAGTGCTACAGCAAATACCTGCTATTCTTCAAAGTGGTTACCTTATCTGTTCCTTAATCATATAGAAGAGAAGAAGACTAAGGAACACGACAAATGCTATCCTGACTTTTTTAAGCCTTTGGGTAACACAGAAGTGATGAAATTGATGGAAGGAAGTGGAGACTTTGATAAAGAAATGAAGGATGATTATCAATGTCCACCTTTAAAGAAAGGGGACACTCTGGAGAGTTATTTGAGAATGGGATATAGACCCATGTCAAAAGAAGCCCAATTGGCAGGGTTTCTGACATATTGGCTCCGTCGGTTTGTGGTCCCAGGATCCAGTACCGTGGACCGCTTTCATCATGGTGTTCTTTTTGCCGCTGTTAAGTTAGTCTTCGGTTACAAAGTAGACCTGTTATCAGCGATGACTTGCAAGTTAAATGCCAGTCTTCGTCTATATGTTGATATGATGCTGAAAGCCAAAGGAGAAAAAGAATTTCCTCGCCTAGAACTGCCATATACATATCTATTTGGATGGTTGCCCCTCCACTATCCCACTTTAATGGACCCCGGCATGGGACCGGTTGATGGCAGCTTTCTGCGAAGGTACTCTCATGGTAAATGGAAGTACACTTCTTTGAGCGAATATAGATATGTTTTGAATCTGAACAGAGGATGGAACTTTTGTTGTGCTCCTCTCCCCGCTGGACATGATCAAATGCCAACAAATATGGTGGACTCGAAGATGCAACCTCTAAACCGTGCAGCCTTTGAATGGTTGAAGACAATTCGACCGTCTCATTTAGTGTACCGGTTTGAAGAGGAGTGTTATTTAGAACCATATCTCCCTAGTCAATTTGCTCGGCAGTTCGGGTACGATCAATTCCACGTGGGAAATGCCATCATCTGCCTTCAAGGCAAGGGTTTTTGATAGACGGGGCCCGAGCTTGGGCTTATTATAATGCTCGAGATACGAAGGTCATATTCTCGATGCCAGCAAATATCACCCATGGTCCTCGGATGCTATTTACATATTCAGTATTCTATACATCCGCGAACACTTTTGCTGAGAATTTTAATCTCGCAGATAGTTTCGCTTCTTCGACGAGATTGAGGAAAGGAAGAGTTGCTCTGTAGCTTCCTGGAAATGATGAGGTGCACGAGCCGGCAGATGCACCTTTGCAAGCTTCGAGGGATATTATGTTCCTTCAAGAGGTAAACACAGCAATGCGTATCTCTTTGAAAGTGGGTAGATCTCCAGCAAAGAAGAGGAGAAGAGCCTCCTGCTCCGGCAGCCAAAAAGAAACTGATATTAGAACCTTCTTCGAAAAAGATCACCACCAGATCTCAATCTCGGCAGCTGGCCGAGACAAATCAACAAGATGCTACCACACCGACTTCTATACAAAAACAAGTTGAGCCAATAAATGTAGAGAGTCCGGAAAGACCTTTACATAGAAAGAAAAGATTAGTCCATAGACATCAAATTTTGCCTTCGATTGTAGCAGATGCTGTAGCGGGCATCACAATGTCATCTCCCACTCCAATCCCTGAGTCTAGTAAGAGGGAAGATTTTGAGCCAATGGAAGAGAGGAATGAGGCCGATGAGCCTAGAGAAGAAGAAAGTAATGTAGTCCGATCTCCTCTGCCTGCTACGGAGATGACTCGACTTCCTCCAACTCCTAGAACCCTCCGAGAAGAGGAGGAACATGAAGTAATTGCAGCTATGGAAGATTGTGACTACGGCCTGGAAGATTATATTGACCAAGTTACAACTACCAGCGGGAATGCTCCTGAAGGAGATGAAGATAAAGATAGCTCTTCATTTGAAAGTGAAGATATGCAAGATCCCGACAGGGATGATGAAAAACACATGTCTCCTACTGCTGCCGATGATACTTCAGATCCTAAAAAGGATATTGAAGTAGAGGCGTCCTCAGAAAAATCAGGAGACGAAGAAGTTTCAGAAGAAACTCCCGCAACTGATCTCCAAGGTATAGAATGGAATTAGCAATCTTCTTTAAAATAGATTGATAGCTAATGTCTTTATTTGTATTTTCTGCAGATCTTGAGACTCTTCCAGCACCTTCGACGGACCTGGCTATAGTGCCCGTAACGACGGTGGTTGTTAGTAGTAGTCATCATCTATCTTGTGGTTCTGAAGCGGGCAATAGCCAAGCTGTTGCGACTGAAGCTACTTCTGCTCAACGGGAGTCCATTCCTGCAGGGGATAAACTCATTGCTAGATCGAACTAAGGTAAAACTGTCTTCATTTGATCTTCTTGGTTATTAGCAAACGACTGACAAACTAACAATTTTACTTTTGCAGAGGAACAAACAGGAGGGGCGACTAGCTCCACTTTGGCTCCTTTATTTAAAGAGCCTGTCATCCAGACACAAAGGATCGAGCATCCTGCTGCCTCGTCCTCAACAGGAGTAGCTGCGACTCCTGGGACTCTGGCAATTAATCAACAAGTTGTCCAATTATTCACCAGATGCTTCTTTGAATCCTTGGGACCTCTAGTTCATAAGATGATAAACAAAGATGGAGCTGATTTTTTTATGGTTAGAAACCCAACTTCTCTCTTGGTAAGGGCTATAAGGGAGCAAGGAGACGAAGCTCAAGCCACTCTCCTTGACCATATATTGGATGAATTAGAAGTCTCCAAAAAAATTATAAGGAGCTCAAAAAGAAGGAAATAGAATCTCTAGTGCAGGCCGAGTTCGAACGAATGGCCCAGGCAGCTGATATAGAAAGGGTGAATCTTTAAAATCTTTTGGAGGCTTATTCCACAAAGTCTGCTGAATACAACTCCAAGCTAGAATCAGTAACTTTGATGGCTGAAAGAAAAGGACAAAGAACTACTGAACTGAGAGCAGAGATTGCTCGTCTCCAGCAAGAGTTAGAAGATAAAACTGCTAATCATCAAGTTGTAATTGAACAATTCAATGCCTTGATTCAGGAGAGGGATGAGTACGAGGCAACTCATGGTGCAGAGATTACCCGCCGGACGGTAGCCATGCCCGTTTTTAATAAAGAAACCGGGATAGAAGAGGCCAGAAGGAGGGTGACATCCACTCATGAAGAACAGCTGCAGACTCTGAAGCAGCAGATTGACAATTTGATCATACCTCCTTGTTAATAGAACTTTTTGTATCTTTGTGTCTTTTGTCGTAGATATGTTTTTGTAATGCCTCGTATTTTGATTAATAAAAGACATTTTGCTGTGGCTCCATTATTTGTTGCATATCTTACTTAGATATAAATAATAGAGATAGAAAATATATTCAGAGGTACAAGACATGATATATTTCTTGATGATTTTGTAGAAAATAATTATATTCATTATATCTGCTCAGAGGTAATATGGACGTGGCAGAATATATTGAATATTGTTATTTCAATTGACAACTTAATCGAAAAATGACAAGTTGCTGATGTATATGATGAACGATAATGAATCGTCAATGTATGATAAATGAACGGGAAAACCGTCAAGTGATGGAATGAACGGGCAAACTATCAAAATAGATGACAATGAACGGATGAACCGTCAAGTGATGATGAGTGAACGGGTGAACCGTCAGTTGAATGATAACGAACGGATGAACCGTCAAGTGATGATGAATGAACGGGTGAACCGTCAGTTGAATGATAACGAACGGATGAACCGTCAAGTGATGATGAATGAACGGGTGAACCGTCAGTTGATAATGAACGGATGAACCGTCGAATGAATATGTCTCTTCGTTATTTGAGGAACCTCTGCCTATAAATATAACAGAAATCTGACAGGAACGAACACTTCTACTTTTCAACATAAAAATGTCGTCTGGAGAAGCATCCAAGAAGGCTGAAATCGCTCCGAAGGTTCAGAAGGGCACTGAAGAACACCCTGCCGATCTAGTTCAGTCAAAGGAGGCAGAAGCAGGCGAAGGTTCGTCTGCACCCAAGCCACCACGAGACATTCTGGACTTTCTGCTTGAACCAGGAAGGACTGAAGAAGAGGAAGCCATGAGGATGGCTGCTTGCAAGTTCCTCGTGGGTTCCAGCAAGGAAGTTCTCAGCTCTTTTGCTGACCGTATTTTCGAAAAGGACGGTAGTGGTCCGCGTCCAAATGTAGAGAAGGATGATAGTGACCTTCCTTAATATCATGTACTATCATATGATGAAATAAAATTTGAATTTTATTTATGAACTTGAACTTGTCTGATGATTTACAAATATTTACATTCATACATAATACTTCTTAAGGAACTTACCATTGATAGGCATCATAGCAATTCGACCGTCAAGCTCTGAGAGTTGATAGGCTCCATTTGAAAAGACTTTGCTTACAACATAGTGACCTTCCCACTTCGCATCGAATTTTCCTTTGCTCATATGAGTCATAGTCATAGGACGTCTGACCGTTAGAACAAGTTCTCCTTGCTGAAATGTTCTGACTTTAACTTTGCGATTGAAAGTCTTCGAGATACGGGCTTGGTATAACTCAATATGTTGTTAAGCCATTAATCGCTTCTCATCAAGTGCTTCTAATTCTTAAAGTCGAAGAAGATCGTTATTCTCTGTAGTAAGCTCGTTAGCAATGGCAATCCTTAAAGAAGGAATTTGCAGCTCCAGAGGAAGAACAGCTTCACAGCCATAAACCAGAGAGAAAGGTGTAAAGCATGTAGGATTGCGGACCGTAGTTCGGTAGGCCCAAAGACATTCACCAAGTTTCTCACTCCAGTTTCGTTTGTTAGTAGATACAAACTTCTTGAGGAGTTTAATGATGGTTTTGTTAAAGGCTTCAGCTAAACCATTAGCGGCAGGATTGTATGCTGTCGAGGCGACATTGTCAATCCGATAATCATCGCAGAATCTGGTAAATTTCTGGCTGATGAATTGAGGTCCATTGTCATGGATGATTCTTCGAGGTACACCAAATCTATAGATGATGTGGTGTTTAACGAAATAGATGACGCTACTAGTCTTAACTTCAGCCAGAGATATAGCTTCAGCCCACTTGGAGAAGTAATCCGTTATTGCCAGTATGAACCGATGTCCTCTAGAAGAAGGAGGATTGATAGGACCTATGACATCCATGCCCCAAGCTTCAAAAGGACAGGAAGCAGCAGTCGGATGAAGAAATTCCGATGGTTGATGAATGAAGTCTGCATGGATTTGACAAGCACGACATCTCCTTGCATATTCAATGGCATCTGCTACCATAGAAGGCCAATAGTAACCCATGTGTCGAATACGATCCTGTAATTTAGGACCGGGTTGATGTGCTCCATAGACACCATCGTGAGCTTCACGCAAAACTTGTTTAGCTTCATCACCAGCGAGACAGCACAGGAGAAGACCGTCATAAGTTCGTCGATAGAGGGTCTTGGTAGTTTGATTATAGTAGAATCAAAGAGATCATCGACGAACACTCGTAGCCTCCTTAGGATCTTCAGGGAGTATGTCATGAACTACGAAGTCGATGAAAGGAGTTTTCTAATCTTCATCGATAACATTGACTTCAGCAAAATTGCTGAATTCAATATTATGATTGTTTTCGATACAGAACAATTCTCGGTTGGAGATAACTACCACTTGCTGTCTTTTGATAGGGATATCTAAGACAGCTGCAAGATTGGCCAAAGCATCTGCTTCGGTATTGCAAGCTCGTCGAATATAGTCTATGAAGAAAGCTTTGAATGATGTAGCTATGTTGATCGCTGCTTCATGATAAGGCACCAGATCTTGATGACGGACTTCATAGGTTCCTCTAACCTGGTTGACAACCAGCTTAGAATCACCGTAGACTTCGAGATATTCAACGTTCAGTTGTTTGGCTAATTGAAGGCCAATGAGTAGAGCATTGTACTCTGCTACATTGTTGGAGCAGGGTTCATCTAGAGAGTAAGATCTTTGGATGGTTGATCCGTTTGAAGAAACGAGAACAACCCCAATACCTGCTACAATGGCACCATTTGGTCCAATTCTAGATACACCATCAAAGAATAGACGCCAGGTTAGAAATTCTTCGAAGATCATGTTGACTTCCAATGTCTCGTATGGAATTTCGTCATAGAGCTTGGATGTTTCTGGCACAGGATGAGCTGCTAAGAAATCTGCCAGAGCTTGACCTTTGACAGACTTTTGTGGAACATACACCATGTCATATTGAGCTAGCAGGATTGCCCACGTGGCCAGCCGAGAATTGAGTGTGCTGGGCTTCTTCATGAGTACCCGAAGAGGATTAACTCGGGATATGACATGAATAGTTTAGCCAATAATGTAATGCCTTGTCTTCTGCACAGCGAACATGAGAGCCAGACATTCTTTCTCAACTGGACTATAACGGTGTTCAGCACCAATCATAGTACGATTGAGATAATATATGGCCTGTTCAAGACCTTTTTTATTCTTTTGGGCAAGTAAAGCACCCAATGAATGGTCCATCGCACGGACATACATCAAGAATGGAATATCAGAGATAGGTGGCACCAAGACTGGTGGGTTCATGAGATGTCGCTTGATGTCGTCGAATGCTTGTTGATACTCTTCAGTCCAAATGAAAGATACACCTTTCTTCATTAATTGAGTGAATGGTCTGCAGCGTCCAGACAAATTCGAAATGAATCTCCTGATGTACGCAAGTCGACCTTGGAACCCTCGTAGCTCTTTTAGGTTGCGTGGAGGAGGCATCTTTTGAATGGCTTTAATCTTCTCGGGATTCACGTGTATACCCTTAGAGGTAATGACGAAGCTGAGAAACTTGCCACTAGAGACACCCAAGAATGACTTGGTGGGATTCATTTTGAGTTGATGTTGGCACATTAGATTGAAGATAGTTCTCAAGTCTTGAATGTGATCTTTTTTTAGACTGCTTTTGACGGCAATATCGTCAACATAGCATTCAACAGTCTTACGGAGATGATCTTTGAAGATAGTACTCATAGCCCGTTGATAGATTACACAAGCATTCTTGAGACCAAATGGCATCACTGTATAACAATAGACCCCACGAGGAGTACGGAAAGAGGTATGTTTTTCATCTTCAGGATTCATCTTGATCTGATTATATCCAGAGAATCCATCCATAAAAGATATTCGCTCAAACCCACAGGTATTGTCAATCATGACATCCATGATAGGGAGAGGAAATTCATCTTTTAGACATGCTTTATTAAGATCCCGGAAGTCGATGCAGACTCGAACTTTACCGGTTTTCTTTAGAACTGGAACAACGTTGGCCACCCAGTCAGGATATTGTTCTTCTCGAATAAAGCCACAAGCAATGAGCTTCTTGACTTCATCATCGATCGCGTCCATCATTTCTGGTTTGAAACGCCGTTGTTGCTGCTTAACTGGTTTTGCATTGGGCAAAATGTTCAGTTTGTGCGTAGCAATCTTGGGATCTAAACCTGGCATGTCTTCGTAACTCCAGGCAAAGACATCGATATATTCTTTAATAAGAAGAATCAACTCTTGTTTGTCTGTTTCTGGAAGATTCTTGCTGATGAAGATTGGACGAGGTGATCCGCTTTCCCCTACATCAACTTGAACTAATTGATCTTCAGTAGGAGGTTCTCGTTGTTCAAAACGAAGTACCCATTGATTATCCATATGTTGAGCCCAAGGATCTGTTTCAGGATTTTCTTCAACGTCCTCGTTATAGCTTTCTGGAAGTTCGGCGGAGACCATATTAGAGGATACGATCAGCCGATGGACTTCACCGATGCTGGTGTCAGAATCCTAAGATCTGGAATCAGAAGAATTAGAACGTTCTTCACTATCGGAGTCAGAGACTGCTGGGGATAAAATCGGAGGGGAAGCATATCCGAGACCTTTCTTAGTCCTGCTGTAGTACATTTCTGACTTTCCTTTCGGAACAGTCGTACGAATAGGAGTTCGTCTACCTTTACCATAATTGAGACCACTTTTGAAGTCATAGCCTATTTTTCGGATGATGTCTTTGGATTGTTGACTGTAACGACGGAGCTGGAGACGTCCTATATCATTACTCTTACTATCATCCGTATAGCTGAATTGTTGTTCCGGTTTTTTACTAAAAAGTATTGGACTTTCGCCTTTCTTTCTAGAAGGGACAATACAGTAAGAATCATCTGGATCTTCAAATGAGACTTCTGTTTGAAAAGATTGTGCAACTCCCATTGTAATTGATTGGAAGCTATCTAACATATCCAAATAGCATTTAGTATGATAAATAACATCAGTATACTGGAAAGTAGATGCTTTTTCATTGATCTGTACATTTGTATTTATAACAGGACCTTTAGCCTTAGCAGGCTTAGTCAGATTGATTACAAGAGGGGGAGAAGAAGAACGTGGAGGTGGCTTGTTACGACGGAGGTCGATAACAAGTGGCTCAGAGGAGGTGAGCTCCCTTTTTTTCTTGTTGTGAGTGAGATCAACAACAAGTGGCTCAGAAGAAGTGAGCTGCTTTTTATCCTTGTTACGACGTAAATCGATAACAAGTGGCTCAGAAGAGGTGAGCTCCCTTTGATTTTGATCAGCATCAACTGACTTCTTTTGGACTGGCAAGTGAATAGCCAGTGGTTTAGAAGACTGAGGATGAGAAACTCGCCCTTTAACAGGTATGATAAGAGTGTCTTTGGGCATTGCTTCTTGTTCTTCTTCAGTGTCTAAGGCTAACACAACCTTCATGTATTCATCCTTGTACATATGAGCGTCATTGCAGTATGCTTCAACACCTTTGAAGGGATAGAGATCCGCAACCTCCTTTTGGACCTCTCCTTTATCATCAACATATTTGAAACATTGATGAAGAGTTGATGGAACAATATTGTGCTCATGTAGGAATGGTCTCCCCAGCAAAGCATTGTAAGAACAACCATGATTGTCAATGATATAGAAAGTAACCTTTGTACGAAGATTGCCTATTTGGAGTTTTAAGCGAATCTTGCCCAAAGGTTCACTTCTTCCCTGATTGAATCCAAGGATGGTGGTGATTGTACTGGAGAGACTATGTACAGGGATTTTCAGAGCATCGAGCATTGTCTTTGGCATAATGCTGAGAGCAGATCCTGGATCTATCAAGATACGATCGACTTTCATCGAGTCGACATACCCTGTATAGTAGAGAGGACGATCATGCCTATTGTCTTCAAGTAGCATATCATCTTGAGTGAAAGTAATGTTCGGAATTAACTCCAGAACACTATGACAATGAAGACAAGAGACAGGCTCTGCTTCTGGCTTCTTGAGAAGGGCTAGACAAGTCTCGGCTTGCATGAGAGCTTCACTTAGAGTTTCTCGTGTCTCTCTGGAAAGATGCAAGAGCTCAAAGATAGACAACCTTGCTGGTGTATTAGCTAGTTGAGCCAATATATCAAAGTTGTAAGGCTTTTCGAGTCCTGTAGGGGATGATTTCTTCAAGGGCTTATCAAATCGGACTTGTTGCTTGCCTTTGTCAGCAACCACTGGCTTGGGAGGAATGGGTACTATAACCGGTGAGGATGTAGAAGGGATCTCTTCAATAGAAGTAGGTTGTGCTAAAGCAGGTTCAGAAGAAGAGGCAGGATTCTCTTGGACTTCAGGGTAATCTTTCAGATAAGCTTTCCCTGATCTGGTACCCAACAGAATTTTTTCATCAACTATGGGGTCAAAAGACACCATGTTGCAAATCTTTGTCTTGCTTTTGGAGCGACCTTTCTTCTTTGAGGAAGAGGAAGCCTCAAACTCTGAGGCAAGATCGGGATGGATCCATATAACCTCGCCATTGTCAAAAGACAAAGGAACGAGACCTTCGTTTGGTGGAGAAGGGAGATTTTCAATCTCGAGGACAGCCTTTGGAATGGGAATGACACCATGCTGTATCATCTGCGGGGGAAAGTTACCGAACTGGACCGAGACCATGTTGGCGGTAATAGTCCTCTCATCTTGCTGAAGAGTGACAACGCCAACATTGACAAGCTCTTGAATTTTACCCTTGAGCACATAACATGCTCTAGTAGGATGTCCAATGAATCGGTGGTAGACACAATACTTAGGATGATCGGTCTTACCGACTTCATCAGGTTTCTTTGGGTCTGGAAGCTGGATCTTGTTGCTTTTGAGTAAGCAATCGAAGATGCTTGCAGTGTCATTCTCATCAAAAGAATACTCTACCTTAGGACGAGGTTCCCTCGGTTGAGGTGCAGAAGGAGTAAAAGTAGACGTAGGCGGAGCTACGTTGACAGCCAAGGACTCTTTACTTTTCAGGTTAATGTTCAGAGTTTCCTTGTTCTTACGGTTGTTCTGACGATTATCGCTGCCTGATGTTTGATGTTCGTCCCGATCTGGATTAGACATTTGTACCCCCAGCTGTTTGAATTTCTCAGCACTCACTTCAGCTGCTTTGGCATTGACAATGAAAGATGGCCAATCTTGGAAATATGTTGAACCTGTCCACATGCTGATGATAGGCAAGAGATTTGCCTTACAAGTGTCTATGGTAACAGCCGCAGGAGTCCCTGGAGGCATCTTCAAGGTTTCTCGGCGGAACCGTTCAATGAAACTCTCAGCAGTTTCATTTTGTCTCTGTTTGATTTTATTGAGAGCAGACATAGTCATGTCATTGAATCCCTCATAAAATCGTTCCAGAAAGATTTGCTTGAGGCCTGAAAAGGATGTGATACAACCATCGGGCAAACTTCTGTACCAGTCGTATGCTACGTCGGCTAAACAACCGACGAACACTCTGGTAAGAAGAGCGTCATTTGGTTGGAGTTGAACAGTCATTACCTCAAAATGATTGATGAACTGGCTTGGTGAGGTACTGCCGTCGAAGAGAGAGATTATTGGGATTTTATATTTGGAAGGAAATGGGACTTCCTTCCACTCAACTGGGTATGGCTGCTTGATTCCCAACCTTTGTAAATTGTCCTTCTCTTTGAAGGCTTTGAACTGAGTTCGTAAGAGTTTGACAGCTTCATTGGCATCTTCAGATGATGAAGAAGGAGCCGGTTGAGTCAGAGTGGTAGGAAGAGGAACAACATTATAAGCACTACCCCCAGCCCCTGACTGACTGGATGTAGTTTGAACTTGTACTTGCACATGAGGCATTTGAGGAGACACTACCCCCAGCCCTGTATTGACAGGTACCGATGATGCTATGACTTCAGGACTCACAGCAGGTACAGTTAGGGGTGTGGCATGTTGTGCCACAATAATGGAATGCATACTGGCGACCATTTCAGCCATGGTCTTCAGCTTGTCCTCTAATGCAGCTATACGCTGTTCCTGATTTGCAGAAGTTGAAGCATCTGGATCTTCATTGACAACATAAGCTGTCACTTCTCTTGGTATAGTAGAGGACACTGTCTGTTCAGAGCTTTCGCTGTATGTATCATAGTCAGAGAAAGAGTCGTCTCCTGACTGAGAAGTAGGAAGATAACCCGAAGGATCTTGAAGAAGATTCCTTTGACCGATTGTATCTCGGCTTCGAGAACGGGTATGTCGAAATACTCCTTCAGAGGATTCTTGGAGTAGATCTAGATACCGTTGGCTTGGCTTGCGAGGTTTGCCGTACTTACAGCATTTTCTACCTCCAGTGTCTCGGGAAGTCATGTTGACAGAAGCGTACAACACTTCTTCATCCTCTGACATCAGTTCAGAATTTGCAAAAGTCAAACGATCGAAGACAGATTGCTTTGTTGTTTGACAACAACATTGAATGATGACTTTATGATTGCAATGATGATCAGATGATTGAACTGAAGGTGCTGAGGCATTATCTCGTTTTTGCCTGAGATGTTCTCGGAGATCGAAAACCATACCGGGACGGGAAAAGGTTCTGGGAATATGTTCTTTAACAACATTAGGAACATGATTCCGATTCTTCAAATGTTTAGTCCCCTGTGTATACAATGAAGTGCTCACCTCATTGGCATAGGTGGCAGAATTTTTGCTCCTGGAAGTTTGTCTTTGAGGTTTGATCTTCGGCATTGGCTGTTTGCATTTTGCTGAGGTTGGCCTGTTAAAATATGTTCTTAGGTCTGCAAATTCACCCCCAGGGATTTCTGTTTGAGACACCAACAGCTTTCCCTGTTTGGAACGGGATATCTTAAAAGTTGGAAGGTCTTGGAATTCTGCTACCGGGGTAGGCAGAATACCTCTTTGATCAGTACAAGTTTCCTTGTCATGATGGAAAGAAGAATCCTTGTTTAAAGGGGTTCTTGTACTGACTGGTGCCGAAGCACGTTCAATTTGATCTTCTTCGATAAAGACCGAGGAAGACTGAGAAAAGACCAAAGGGCTTTTTTCTTTATTTTGTGAAGAATGGTTAGCTAAAGAGCTTTTTCCTCTGTTGTCTTCCAAGTCATGAGACAAGGAAGTTTGAGAAAAGTCCAACGGGCCTTTTCCTTTGTTTTGAGGATGAAGAGGAATAGCCAAAGGACTACCTCCAGTGGATTGTGCTGGAGCAGCAGAATGCTTAAAAGGAGCAGATGTTTTTCCTTTGTTATGAGAGAAGGAGAGTTTAGCCAAAGGGCTATTACTCTTGGATTGTAAAGGCATAGTTTGCGCATGGGTGGATGGCGCACTGGTCACTTGCGCATGAGAAACTCTGGCAGAGGGTGCACTGGTTCTGACCACAGTAGCTGTGGTTTGCGCATCAGGAGTTCTTTCTTCAGAGTGCTTGGGATGCACTCTGGTCACTGGAGTGTTGGTTTGCGCAGGAAAAGTTACTGCCAATTGCGCCAGGGTCATAGGAGTCTTATATTTTGACAAGACAACATATGAAGTGGCCTGTGCAACAGTTGCAACAGACTGTGCAGCAGTGGTTGAAGCAGATTGTGCAACAGTGGTTGAGACAAACTGTGCAACAGTGTTTGAGACAGACTGTGCAACAGTTGGCACAGCAGATTATGCACTAGTCCGTCTAGTAGACTGCACAGTAGTCTTGGTGGCAACACTGCCAGATTGTGTAGCAGTCTTGGAGACCCATACTGAGCGCACCTTGCTCTTGGCAGAAGTGGCTGCAGTACGGGGAGTGGTTTTGGAGTTGAGCATCGCCTCGTAGGTTGTCTGGTTGACTTTAACAACCAGTGTCTTCTGCGTCTTCCCGATAGACGCTACGTCACATTGAGTTGCTACTTCCTCGTCGGAGGAGAAAGTTTTCCCCCAGCAGAGTCGCCATTTTGTTTGCAAAAACAAAAGTATGAACTTTATTGATACAAACTATGTAATAAGATTACAAAAATTCTGGAAAAATTACAACTGTAGGAATCTAATCTAGAAGACGATTGCTTTATCCCTTGGACGATGTGAACTTTGAAGACAGAGCCTTTGAAGTTGAAGACAACTCTGGAAACTGAAGGAAAAAGCCTCGGAAGTTGAAGGCAAAAGCCTCGGAAGAATGCAGCAGCACTTGGGCAAGAACTCCTGGACTCTCTGATCTCTGATCTCTGATGCTTGATCCCCTTGAATGGAGACTTGAAACTCTATTTATAGAGTTCTGGAAATAACTAACTTTTAGTTATTCTGGACTGCGTATAATGGATTGCACAGCAATTGGATTGCGCAATAATGGACTGCACAAGCAGTTATTGGATCATGGGCCAACTGCCTTGGACATATGGCATCATTTGATTAAAATGCGCATGATCGTGCATAGTCAGTTGCCACATAATCAGCAATTGATGGCATGAATGCCACGTGTACTTTATCAGCTGTGTTGATAAAGCGCACAATCTGAATTGCGCAGACTTGGACTGCACAGGCTCAGACTGCGCAGGAAATGGATTGCGCTGCCAGCTGTCAGCCGTCCTCGAGCGCTGTGCGGCATAATAAGCGAACAGTCTCCTCGTTCTTCGTGCTGTCAGCTGTCAGAAAGATTTGATTGTGTCAGGTAATGATGACTTTTTGCCACATCAGCTTGCGCAGTTGGGAGTGTGCGCAATCCAGTATGCGCAATCTGAAGCGTGCGCAATCTGATGTCTGCACAATTGATTTGAAAGTTGTATTTCTTGATTTTTTGACTTTGTTGATAGGTGCAACTTGATTTTTTAGGACCTACAGTAGACAGTGCTTATTTTTTTGCAAGTAGACCTCGTAGACAGTGCTTATTTTTTATGCAAGTAGACCTCGTAGACAGTGCTTATTTTTCATGCAAGTAGACCTCGTAGACCGTGCGGTGTAGTGTCCCAGACCGATCACATATCAAAGGTACTCCTAACAGTTGGGAAGGTATTTATCTATTTATTTAATATTGATTTTTTTGTCTTTTCTCACGGCTTTACTATTTATTTTCAAAACTCATGATTGATGTCTAACCTTTGTTTTATAGTCATTTTCATTTATTGAAATTGCATTCAGTGAATTGTGCTCGTTCCATTCCTGACTGGAAACTAATATTTTTTAGGTTAGCCGTGGATTCACTTAGCATGGGAGATATAGGGGTACTTGCAGACAAAAGCCTAGAGACTAGCTAGATAGTGGACTTGTAGTCATTCAAATATTTGTACAAGTTTATATTTTTCCGCAAATGTAAAACTTGTGAATATTGTGAGTTAAATTAATTATGTGAATGAGCATTATTTGTGATTGTGATCTTCATGGCCGTGACAACGTTGTACCGTCGACACTGTGGCGTAGGCTGGCTTGGACACGTCTCGTATCCGTAGAAAAAAGGGGGTGCGGGTCGTGACTAGTTTTTGTGGTGGCCCATGCAGGTCTGTTTTTGCAAATCATGCGAACTCATGATAGTACTTAAGTTATTTATACTACTGCGAGCCTGCGACTAGAAAATGCTCATTCACGAATTAGGGATTAATTTAATTTAAGAGAATGACTAGGACTAGGAGTCCCTTGTTCAAATTGACCGTCGGATAGTTAAGGTTGTTAGATAGGCCATGCAATTTAGAATTATTAAATTCAGATAGCTTGCTAGATCCCTATAGACACACTATTGCTTTTGATGTGATGATATGATCTAACGTGGGTATACTACTCACTTGATTAGTTAGGCTTTCTCGGAATTAAGGCTATAATCTTGATAACCTGCTCAGTTTTCTTTTGCTCTATGTAGATATAAATCTTATATCATAAGTTAGAATTGCCTATTTTAAATTCTATTTTTACTGTATGAAATTGGTTTATAATTCATGATTCTGTTATTCCTGTATGAATCCCGAGTTAGATTTGATTCAAAGTTTTTCCTAGCCATTTGAAATATATATGAGATAAAGATTAGGATGTTCTTACTTCACTTGTCTTCAGATATTTCCTTTCGATCAGTCTTTTACTTTAAGGATTGAGACTTATAGGCAGATGTTACATTTTCTATCATAGTCAACTAGTTTGAATCTCTAGCAGCTCCTTGAAGTTCTTAGGAGTATAGTTAGGGTAATTTAACGACTGTGATGGCTAGACAGCAGCACGCTGTCGTCAATTACCTGAGAGTGGAGAGTGTCAGCGCACTGGTAAGGCACAACCCACAGAATTGAAATCATTTCAAAGAATCATAGTCTATGGAACATTGCTAAAACTATGTTCTCGTTGACCTTTTTAGATCTTAGATACCCTTGTGTCAATATAAGGTAGAGTATCCGATAGCATATCACATCTGAATCATAAAACCAAGGGTTTCCACGGCCGGAGTATATGGGCGAGGCATAATTCTCGGTAACATAATTTCAGACGTGAATACAAGTTTAGGATACCATAGAGGACAGGAAAATGCCTGTTCGTCCCATAAGAACCAAAGCCAAACTAGTGGAAGCTATGTAAGTTCGGTAGCATGTCTCCCAACCTGACCTTCCGTGGTCCTTGTGATCCATTGACGAGGTAACTGACTGACATTAATAGGTTTACCTGGAGTATAGAAATCAGAAGTCCATAACCCATTAGTCGACCAAGGCCTTATGAATAGAAGATAGTAGGATTGACTGTATAAGCAAGAACACCAGGTAAGTTTTGATTCTCTCTAAACTCGAACTACTTGTGCCTCTTTTCAAAAATCTCGCGTACTTGTATTTTGACTATCTTGACCAACGCTACTATTACAGCCTAGTTTTTGCAAGCTTACTCTTTTATCGAGCTTGATTCGAGATATATGTTTATTGGGGATGCTCGCTAACATATTGTCTAATCAGAATCGATGTATTATGGTCTGATCAACCATAGTGCACTCGGTTCGCTCTCCCTCTGATTAACCTATGTGGATTGAGATGTAGATGTCTCTAGGATCTCATCCGCTACTGTATTGACAATTCCTCTTGAATTATATATTCGCCTTTGAATCACGTAATTATATTCAGTGACATCTCCCTTGGACTCTTTATTGTTTTTGTCTTTCACTGATTTGGAAGGACGAAAGCTCATAATTGGTAAGAGTGATACGAAGTATCCCCATGGCTACAATAGTTGTATACACAAGTGTAGCTACCATCGGCCAACCATGTGACTACAACCTTGCCTTGAGTTACTCATTCTCCTCTCGACCCCCAAACTGCTATTGGGACCTTCTAGCCATCTGAATTTGAGAATGATTAGGCTTTTACCCTTAGTCAAGATGCCAACCTAGGAGACTATCCATTCTCAAGAAAATAATTTGTTGTGAGTCTCTAATTTATTGCTTGAAGCTTGCTTTAACTAGCAACCCTTAAGCCCATACCCATAGAACCTTGTGACAATAGTTTGGGAGGTTTGACCCCAATAGAAATTTATGACACAGTTATTAGAAATCTTTTCATATGATGTACCTTAGAGTTGGTTATCTCGTCGATAACTCTTGTATATTGTGGACGAGTAGATCATTCTATTTTATCGACCATGTGTCATTGTACACACTCATTTTCCACTTATTGTGGAACGATCCATGACTTGACTTATATATACCGTATCCCGTTACGCCGTGCCTTATTCTTTATTAACAAGAGTCGAGGTAAAGTATCCAAAATTTAAAATTCTTCTACCTCATTATTCCCAAAATTATGTCCTAGCTTCTAAGGTGGGTAGGCTGTAATCCTTCTAAAATTTTGGGATATACGAGGATTACCGATTGACTAGAATGATTTCCATTAGGATGATAATTAGTGTCTCATGGACTCCCATTTTCCATCTAGATCATTTTGTGTTCCCGACCGTGTCATTAATATTCGGAGCACGAGACCAGCTCTTATCTTCCAACAAATTTCACATACAAGATCTAGACGAGTTCACCTTCATCTAGGTATATCATGTCCCACTCAAACACATCCCTTTATACTATATTTTTATGGCACGATTTTCAGGACGAAAGGACTAGTTATAACCCTTACCATGATACCAGTATACTTCCCGACTACAACTAGAGACTCAATTTCGACTCAAAACTTTCGACCCAATATATGGTTGTGATTCACTCAAAGCCACTACGCGCATGTTGCTAGGGTGCCACTCAATCGCATTTCTTGTGCTATTTAAATACAAAAGTCACGGAAGACGCAATTTTGGGCTTTAAGGACCTGGCCAACCAATCCGACTGACAACTAGTTCAACCACTTGGGTGGAGACCTATTCTAGGTTACCCTAGCCTAGTAAAAATAGCTAATCATTGGGTTATTGTCCAGTCAATATAGATTGAAATCCTAGGTTCATCCAACCAGCGATTGAGGTCCAATCAGGAAACCCATTAAGACCCAGTAAAACCCATCCATAAATACCACCATATTTGGACTATAAAATCAAACTATTTGAAATAAGCCCCTATATCTATTATGTAGTCCACATCTCTTAGAATATGACCCGTAACCCTTATTCCATCTACCTGGAAGTCGTATCCTGTAATGCATTTTACTCCTTGCTTGTGTGTTTAAATAACCACGAAAAAGATCACATTCTTGATTTCTCAAATTCTGTTCTATTATGGAACCATATTTAGATTAATTTCGAGAATAGAACTTCTGTATTGCATGGATTGCAAGCCACTTAAGAGGCAAAGGGTTCTTCGTTTTAGCAAGTGACTAGACTAGAGTAGCCCACTCTAGCAAATAAGTTAATGGTTCATGAATTTTCTTCTAGCTGCATCATTAGATACCCTCTATCGCTCTTGAAAACTGCATGATTGCCCTCGAATATTCTTTCGTATCTTCCAGTTCTTCTTATTTCGGGGCGATGAATAGTCATGCTTATTAGAATTTATCAATATTTTTGCTACTTGAATAAATTGTTGTTTGTTAAATTTTGGGGTTGCTTGATAGATAGGAGCGGACTATAGATGCCATAAGCAGTAGATATCTATTGGTAGAATTGTTAGCAATTGCTTGGAAGACTATAAAATTTTAGCGACATGAAGTTTGAAGGAGTAGAGTGACCAAAGGTGGGTCGAAGTCTTCGGGATTTCTAGTTACAGAATGGCTAGAAGGAGGATATAACTATTTTCGAGGAATTAAAAATTCAAGGAGATTAAGGTAATGGTAGATTTCCTTTTTAAAATTAAGGAATAATTACAAATTAGAATTTCGAGGACGAAATTATTTTTAAGGAGGGTAGATTTGTAGCCCCTCTTCCCGGAATTTTGATAATATATTTTATTTATTTATTTGAATTAAATAGTGATTTTTGGAAATTTTTTATTAGTTAATTATTATGGTAGATGATTTTAGCCATGATGGAGTTTTGGGGTACACGGTGGCTAGAATCGTGGCATGGATAGTGCCACGGCGTGTTTTGACTAGTGTATTAGCCCTGGTAGGGAAGGCCGAGCCATAGTGATGTCCTAACTAGGAAACCAGGCCAAGTTGTGACTTAACCCTTACCGAAGATTTATTTATTTATTATTTATATTATTGAATTTTTAATAAAAACCATTTATTCTATTTTAGCCCGGACTGGACCCGAACTGAGCCCTAGCCCATGTAGTCATGCGGCACGTCCAATGACAATCGTGTTAATGGAATTTGGTAAGAGGGTGTGGTATTTTCGTTTTAATGGTTTAATAATTATTTTCTAAGAATTCGTAATTAAATATTATAAATATCCTTATCAGTTGTTATTCAATGGTATTGGAATAAAATAGGTCCTTGTACATTCTAGGAATTTTTAGACTGTACGCAATAGTATATACACCATTATTGAGTTATTGAATTTCGTTATTATTATTATCATTAATGTTATTGAGGTTATTATTATATAATAATATTTTATTATTATTGGTTACATTATTATTGTCAAATAATTGTTATATGTATATATTCGTATTATATAAATAAGCCCTACACTAGGGACAAATGCTGTGGGGATTATTTGGATTTTACCGATATATATATATATATATATATATATATATATATATATATATATATATATATATATATATTATCCTTATATATATATTATCCTTATATATATATATATATATATATATATATATATATATATATATATTATCCTATATATATATATTATCCTTATATATATATATATATATATATATATATATATATATATATATATATATAAGGATAAATATAAAATATAGATATAATAGGATAAAATATAGATATAATAGAAAAGCTTTATTTGTAAATCTATAATTGCTAATGGCCTCCAGGGACCCGGATGCGCATACTGAAAAGAGTTGGACTTAAGTGGAAAATTCCCTTTGTGGGCTACTGTCAACAGTAGCCCAATCGAGAGCACAGTTCGGGATTCAATAGCTGCGTACATATTAAGACAAGGAGATCGAGTGAATCGTAAGCAAAAAAAAAAAACTCTAAAACCCTAATTCCCCAACTACGCCCCAGCTTTCCCTTACCTAGGGCACACCCCCAGTCGTCGCGCGTCGCCATGGCAGCGCCGGGGAGTCGTCGGAAGGCCGCCCACGTGCGGATCCAGAATAGTGTGCGACAGCAGCGAGGAGCGAGCAAGGTACGGATTTTACCGTCATGTTTCTTCCAGTATACTTAACGGTTTCGATTCCGTAAAGTCCTATAGAATGACCATATGGTCATCTAGGATCCCTGCTAATTAGTTTTTATTGAACTTACTCGGATTCGACGAGAAATCGATACGAACTTACCCAAAAACTGTCAAAACATGACATAACTTCGTATCCATGAAACTGTTTTGGAAGGCCAATTTCGGCCATAACAGTGAGCAACATAAGAACCTAATTAAAGATAGCTCTAGAGAACCTATACGGCTCTGCAACCCATTTTGTAGAAGTCGATTTTATCGACTGAGCGTCGAGAAATCGGCGTCTCAAGTTGACCAAAAACCCATTTTTGAAATATTAGAAAAACATTAAAAATCTTCGATACGACGTACGTCCCGCCAATCCGGACGATGTGATCGCGAATCGAAAGCGTCGAAAGCTGCGTAACAGTTTCGTGATTGTGTGGGCTTTGACGGAATTCAAATTGGTTGCGTGTGCGCGATGAATTTGATGCGTATCCGTCGAAATTAACCGTATCGGCCTCTGTGCAAATTTCTCAATTAGTGGGTGCACAAATTTCTTAATTAGTAGGTGCACGCTCATCAGATCGAGACGAATCTTGTGCCAACAGGACTGTATCATTTTTCTGGTCTTGTATGCCAAGTTTGGTCTAATTCTGAGACAGTTGATAGGATCGCCGTTTTGTGGGCCCCTCGGTCCGACTCAACGGGTAATTTTGTGCACGGCTCGTCGGAATCCAACTCTGGATATACGGTTGGGTTCGTATCGGAAAACTAGATCCGTAGACATGTAGTTTGAGGACTTTAGAGACCATTGACTCTGGCAAATTTTTCGGTGCAAAGTTGGTCCAACGGAGGACATCGTTGGACCCGAAATTACCGTTTTGCCCCTGTGTCCAGAATTAGACTTAAGGATAGGCAATCCTAGCTAATTTGACAATTCTAAGAACATTGGTAATGTTTATTTCAGCTTTCGGGGACTGTTGTAAGAGTTTTGACTATTATGGCATACTGAGTGGTTCAGATTATCGGTTACACCAGCACATGACCACAGACGAGTACAGTTTATTGTCTGCATTTTGATATTGATCTTCACTATATTTTATTGATTGGCCATTGGTTATGTGATTTTATATTCTATTATAAATTATCGAGTCGGGAATGAGAAGTACCAAGGATGTGTGATCCGACCGTAGACATTGTTTATTTTCAAGCAGTAGACCTCGTAGACAGTATTTATTTTTATGCAGTAGACCTCGTAGACAGTGTTTATTTTCATGCAGTAGACCTCGTAGACAGTGTTTATTTTTATGCAGTAGACCTCGTAGACAGTGCTTATTTTTCTGCAAGTAGACCTCGTAGACAGTGCTTATTTTTTCTGCAAGTAGACCTCGTAGACAATGCATATTTTTCATGCAAGTAGACCTCGTAGACAGTGCTTATTTTTCATGCAAGTAGACCTCGTAGACCGTGCGGTGTAGTGTCCCAGACCGATCACATATCAAAGGTACTTCTAACAGTTGGGAAGGTATTTATCTATTTATTTAATATTAATTTTCTGTCTTTTCTCACGGCTTTACTATTTATTTTCAAAACTCATGATTGATGTCTAACCTTTGTTTTATAGTCATTTTCATTTATTGAAATTGCATTCAGTGAATTGTGCTCGTTCCATTCCTGACTGGAAACCAATATTTTTCAGGTTAGCCGTGGATTCACTTAGCATGGGAGATACGAGGGTACTTGCAGACAAAAGCCTAGAGACTAGCTAGATAGTAGACTTGTAGTCATTCAAATATTTGTACAAGTTTATATTTTTCCGTAAATATAAAACTTGTAAATATTGTAAGTTAAATTAATTATGTGAATGAGCATTATTTGTGATTGTGATCTTCATGGCCGTGATAGCGTTCTACCGTCGACACTGCGGCGTAGGCTGGCTCGGACACGTCTCGTATCTGTAGAAAAAAATGGGTACAGGTCGTGACAACACTCCATCGGGAGTTGATATGTCTATGAACTTTATTTGTAGGAATGGACACATTTGTATCGGGAAAAAAAATCTATCCTTGGAAGCCGTCGTATTAGACATCAAAGAGTATGACATAATCCTGGGCATGGATTGGTTGGACGCTTGTCATGCAACAATTGAGTGTACAGAGAAGAGAGTGGTGTTTCATCTTCCTGGCGAGACAGTTCTCATATTCGTGCGGTACGGTCTCAAAGACGGCCATGGGCGGCAATTTCAGCGAGGCGTATGCTGCGTTCCGGCTGTGCGGGATACTTGGCATCAGTTTGAGATACGCAGAAGGATAATACAAATACAATACAGACTGATGTTGTGGTAGATTTTTTTGATGTTTTTCCTGATAAGATGTCCGGAATGCCGTCGGATCGAGAAATAGAATTCAGCATCGACACCTTCCCGGATACACGGCCGATATCAAAAGTGCCTTACCGAATGGCTCCAGCAGAACTGAAGGAAATGAAGGTACAATTACAAGAGTTGCTAGACCACAGATTTATTCGCGCTAGCGTCTCTTCGTGGGGAGCTCCCGTACTGTTTATGGAAAAGAAGGATGGATCAATGCGGCTATGCATCGACTATCATGAACTCAACAAGGCGACCATGCGGAACAAGTATCCCTTGCCATGAATCGATGACTTGTTTGACCAACTGTAAGGCGCGTCAATATTTTCCAAAATTGATCTTCGTTCAGGCTATTATCAGTTGAAGATCAAGTCCGATGACGTATCGAAGTCTGCCTTCCGCACTCGATATGGTCATTATGAATTCCTAGTCATGTCGTTCAATTTGGCGAATGCCCCAGCCACTTTTATAGATCTGATGAACCGAGTCTTCCGATCCCAAATTGATAAATTTATAGTCATGTTCATCGACGATATCCTTATCTACTCAAAGAATCAAGAAGAGCATGCAGAACACTTGAAGACGGTATTACAGACTCTGTGTAAAAATAAATTATATGCCAAGCGGAGTGAATGCGAGTTCTGGATAAGTAGTGTGACATTCCTCGGACATGTAATCTCTGCCGAAGGCGTCGCGGTGGACCCAAAGAAGATTGAAGCGGTTGTAGATTGGAAACGACCTACCTCGGCTAGCGATATTTGGAGTTTCCTGGGCCTAGCAGGCTACTACCGAAGATTCGTACGGAGCTTTTCAAAACTAGCGTCGCCTCTGACTCGCCTCATACAGAAGGGAGTAGTATTTGAATGGAGTGGCGACCGTGAATCCAGCTTTCAAGAGTTGAAGCAACGACTCGTTTCAGCTCCAATCCTTGTACTTTCATATGGTCTAGAAGGCTTTCAGATATTCAGCGACGCATCGGGAACTGGCCTCGGGTGCATACTCATGCAGAGAGATAAATGTTGGCCCATTGGTCATAGTCAAACCTAATTTTAATATTTGATCAAACTCTGTCTCGATATAAATGCAAGCAAATTCAGATATTTACCTACGACGTTTTGGACACTGCTCAACGATAGATATCAACTATGTTCAGGACTGAAGCCGTTTGCCACTCCGAATGTATTTCCTGTTAAGCAATATAATTTTTCATTTTATTGAGTCTAGGAATACATTGTACACTGAGTCGTACTGGCAAATAGGCTATCCGAAAATATTTTTCAAAACCATCCTATTCTTTTACAAATGACCTATATTTTTGAAAAACATCCTTTTTACAAAAAGCTTCCGAAGGACTTTTCAAAAAGTCAAATTGATTTTTCTCAAAAATGAACTGGCAGAACCCTAGCAGAACTCGGCCCGAGTTCGGCCAGAGTTCGGCCAAGTGGAACGTTTAATTTTGAACTTGGTCTTCTTTCAGTTGCGGTTTGTTACAAAGAGTTCTGTCCGAATTCTGCCCGAATTCTGTCAGAGTTCTGTCTTTGGAAAAACTATAAATAGAGAAGCATTTCGATCATTTCAAATCACCAATTCACTTTCAATCTCTTCTCTTCTTAAGCTTACATTCTTCCAAAGAGTTCTAAAAAGCTTTTATTTTCAAATCCTAAGCCAGTTACAATCCTCTAGTCGATTTGCCAGTGCAGTGCGGTCTAGAAGTTTCAAGAGCGATTGTAATCAGAGGTTTGATAGAAGATTCAAATCTTCATAATTGAAGTTGGTTGAGTTCTTCGTATCAAAGCTCACGTCTGTAGAAGTTGCAAGGACTTCGTATAAAAACTTGCAGGATTTTCCAATAGCGGATTCAACTGGAAGCTAGAGTTCTTCCGACTGGACTAGTCCTCACAAGAGAGAAACCAGTATAAATTTCGGTGTTTGCGTTTGCCCTCTGATCACTTTTAATTTATGTCATTTACTTTGTGATTATTATTATATCTGTGATCTAACTGCTAACAAGTTTTTTAATTAGCAATATTCCGCTGCCTACTCTATTCACCCCCCTCTAGAGTATTCTGATTTACGATTTTGTTCGTACAATTGGTATCAGAGCGAATTATACTGGTAAAGCAAGGTAAAATTGCAGTTATATTCAATTGTTATATAGATCACAGCATTACACATGGCAACTGTAAAATTCACAAGTGAAGGCCAAGCCACAAACAGACCTCCACTGTTTGACGGCAAAAACTGTACTTATTGGAAAATACGTATGAGTTTCTTTCTGAAATCTCTTGATTTTGACTTATGGTCTGTAGTTATTGATGGCTATAAATAGCCCCTTCGTATTAATGTTGATGGTGTTTTGGTTGAAAAACCCCATGACAAATATACAGAGGAAGAAAAAAAATGCCAGTCTTGACGCACATGCTATTAACACTTTATTTTGTGCTTTAGACAGAACTGAATTCAACAGGGTGTCTACTTGCACAACATCAAACGAAGTGTGGAAACTTCTCGAAGTAACCCACGAAGGAACAACACAAGTCAAGGAGTCAAAGATCATCAGACTTACTCAGGAGTACGAGGCGTTCAAAATAAATCCAAGTGAATCAGTCACTCATATGTTTACAAGATTCTTGGATATTGTAAATCCTCTGTCTTTACTAGACAAGGATTACAGTAACTATGAGAAGATTTACAAACTTCTACGAGCCCTTACAAAGAACTAGATTCCAAAGGCTACATCAATCATTGAAGGGAACGACCCCTCAACAATGTCTCTAGAAATACTCATGGGTAAGCTACTCACTCACGAGTTAGAACTTCAAGACTTTGAAGATGCTACACCAAAGGAGAAGTCAGAGAAGACGATAGCTCTCAAGGCTCGACATAGAAGAACCATCGAAGATGATTCTGATGACAGCGACTCCGACTCTGAAGATCAAGCTCTTCTGGTAAGAAAATTCAAGAAGTTCATGAGATTTAACAGGAGAACAAAAGACAGCAAAGACAACAACAACAATGAGGAAGATCCTTTTTGCTACGGATGCAAGAAGAAAGGACACATGAAGAAAAATTGTCCCTCAGCATCATCATCAAAGAAAAGTAGCAAATATGACAAAGGCTATCTGAAGAAATCTACATCAAGGAAGTACACCAACACAAGCATATGGCATGAAAGTGAAGCCATCGACTCAAAAGATGAACAATCAGATGATGCTGCAAATGTGTTTTTGATGGCTTGTGATCAGGTAATTACTAATCCTCTATTTGATCCTTATGATGATTTCACCTTTGAGCAACTAGGAGAGGCTTTCAGTGAACTGTTAGATGACTACAGGAAACTGCATAGTAAATATGAAACCTCTAAGAAGGTAGTCAAAGAGTACAAAGGTGAAATAGGAAGACTTACTGACCAATTAGATCATGTTAGAAATAATGCCTCTTCAACTGAGTCTGGTGAGCTTTCTTCTATTAAATTGTTGTTACACGAGACTATTAAGTGATCCGAAGAAAAAGACCAAACTATTATCCAGTTAAAGGAAGACCTATCTAAGGAGAGAAAGAGTCTCCAATGTGCACAGGTCAGATTAGAATCACTCACATCTGACTATACTAGATTATATGACACTTCCAAAAAGTTGAAAATTAGTTTAGGAAAATGGCCTGAAGTTGCTGCTTCCTATTCTAACACATGTCAATTACCGAATCATCGGAATACGCCCAACACTGCCAGACCAAACCATACCAAAACTATGCCCAAGAAGACTAATAAGTATGCATTCTTCTATACTAGAAAACCAAAACCTACCAATCATGCACCTCATACTACTTTCAACACTCAACATGCTAAATGTCATTATTGTGGCCTCATTGGTCATATATCTTCTGCATGTAGAATTAGAAAGTTAGTAGATTTAAATGTTTATGCATGGATGCCGAAAACTAACCAGTCAGGACCCTACAAGAAATGGGTACCAAAAGTTTCATCTGCAAATTATTTTGTAGGTGGGATGCCCTTCACATGCTAGGAGCAAATGGATCCTCGACAGCGGTTGCTCACGGCACATGATCGGTGACGCTTCATTATTTGCAACACTGTCGATGAGGAATAAAGAAGGATACGTCTCCTTCGGTATTAATTTAAGAGGGTACATAATCGGTATCGGTGACATTGGTAAGGCTCCCTATCCAGTGATTAAAGACGTTTGTCTAGTTACTGAGTTAAAACATAATCTGCTCAGCATAAGCCATTTAGCTGATCACGGTTATGGTATTAACTTCGTAAAAGATAAATGTACTATAATGGGTAAAGTGCATTTAAACCCTCCTTAGATGCACGAAAATGCAAATAAAGACTCGCTGATCCGAAAAATCCAACAAGATACGAAAATGCTCAAATTACCCCCTCTGTTAACTTTTCTGTTAACGGGTGTTAAAATGGGATTGTTTTGACCATTTTACCCCTGGGCTATCTAATATTAACTTGTTAAAAACGGTTAGTTCTAAAATTATTTTGTTAAAAACGGTTACGCAAAAATACTTGTTAAAAAGTGGATAAATATTAACAAAAGGAAAATGGTCTTTGCTAGTAAAATTATTTATTAAAATTATTTTAATTAGTATTAACTTGTTAAAAATGGTTAGTTTCGTAAAAAAAGTGGATAAATATTATTTAAAATTATTTTGTCATAA
The DNA here is from genome assembly GCA_029216955.1 of Iris pallida. Taxonomy (NCBI): domain Eukaryota; kingdom Viridiplantae; phylum Streptophyta; class Magnoliopsida; order Asparagales; family Iridaceae; genus Iris; species Iris pallida. Next base: position 11,544,511 of record JANAVB010028818.1, on the reverse strand, counting down.
ATTATTTTTTATTTAAACAAATATATAAATATTTTTGGGAAAAATAAAACTGATAAATACATAAAAATCAATTCTTAAAAAATAGAAATGATGAAAAACTGGAAAAAAAAATACCAAATAAAAAACAAAAAAATACTATTAAAATATGGAAAAAATAAAAAATAGACAAAATATTCCAAAAAACCAAAAAATGAGGATAAATCTTAAACAATGAAAAAAGAAAAAAACAAAAACTATACAAATTTGAAAATAAAAGTCACTCTTAAAAAACTAGAAAAGATTATTAAAAAGATGAAAAAAAATATGAAATAAGAACTAAAAAAATGGAAACAAAAAACAAAATATTAAAAAGATTATTAAACAAAAATCAATTCTCATGCTTGACGTCATTTTCGAAAATAAATGTTTATAATCTAAATAGTAGGTTTTCATCTTAAATTTTTTCTGGAAAAAAAATCTTTTAACAAATGTCCGGTTAGTCCTGAACTTGTATCGTAATTATTTATTAGTCATGACTATTATCGTAATTATTTATTTATTAATTCTAGAAAAGATTATTAAAAAGATGAAAAAAAAATATGAAATAAGAACTAAAAAATGGAAACAAAAAATAAAATATTAAAAAGATTATTAAACAAAAATCAATTCTCATGCTTGACGTCATTTCGAAAATAAATGTTTATAATCTAAATAGTAGGTTTTCATCTTAAATTTTTTCTGGAAAAAAAAAATCTTTTAACAAATGTCCGTTTAGTCCTGAACTTGTATCGTAATTATTTATTAGTCATGACTATTATCGTAATTATTTATTTATTAATTCTAGAAAATATTATTAAAAAGATGAAAAAAATATGAAATAAGAACTAAAAAAATGGAAACAAAAAACAAAATATTAAAAAGATTATTAAACGAAAATCAATTCTCATGCTTGACGTCATTTTCGAAAATAAATGTTTATAATCTAAATAGTAGGTTTTCATCTTAAATTTTTCTGAAAAAAAAATCTTTTAACAAATGTCCGATTAGTCCTGAACTTGTATCGTAATTATTTATTAGTCATGACTATTATCGTAGTTATTTATTTATTAGTTCTAACTGAAATTGTAAATCTTGGTACAAATTTATTTTCATCACATGTATTACTTAAACAAATAACTTAAATATTACTAAACGTGTCAAAAATCCAAAAATAAATTGCAAAACATGTATGTCGAAGCATGGTCCGGGTTCAATGGCTGCCACCGCCTTTGTCGATCATCTACGAATAGGCTTCCATAATTTATATTTGGAAGTCTTGAAAAAAAGGAATAAGTAAAAAAAGCTTCAAACATTAAATGAGAGCAAATAAGTAAAAAAAAAGAGAATATAAAAAAAATTTACAGTTGGATTTGAGATCTGTAGGTAAGAAAAAGCTTCAATATATTAAATGAGAGCAAATAAGTAAAAAAAAAGAAATATAAAAAATATATATTATTTTTCCTTCCAACCAACTGGTCAAAAAATAGAAAATATAAAGTTTAGGTTTTATGTTTCAAACAAACATTGTCTTATATATAGAGAATGAAAGAGAGCCAACAGCCAAATATAAGCATTAAGGGTATTTTGGGAAGTGCACTTTTTTTTTAATCCAAAATATGGGCTCTAACGGCTGTTCTAACGTCAATTTGACGAAAAAGGGCATTCCGAGCAAAAACGGTTTTGCGGGAGGTGCAAACTGCTTAAATTTTCTAAAAGGTCTTATTTTGCGAACGAGGCAACTCTAAGGAGGGTTTAAATGCACTCTACCCGTACTATAATTGATAGTTCAACTGGTAGTATTATATTTCAAGGTATTAGGGAAGATAATATATGTATTCTATTTGTTGGAAGATGCTAACACAGCAGGTAGATGTTTGATGGCCAAAAGCATTGAGAGTCAACTATGGCATATGAGACTCGGTCATGCAAATATGGATACAATTTCAAGATTATCTACGAAGAAGTTGGTACGCGACTTACCGGATATTTCCTTTAAGAAGGATACGGTATGTAGTGAATGTAAAAAGAACAAAGCTACCAAATTCGCACTCATATCCAAGAACGCTGTAAGTACCACTAGACCTTTACAACTGTTGCATATGGACTTATTTGGACCAAGTAGAATTGCTAGTCTAGGTGGTAAGTTATATGCATTTGTCATTATAGATGATTTCTCTAGATATACATGAGTTTATTTTCTTGCACGCAAGAACGATGCATTATCAGAATTCGTCACCTTTTGCAAGAAAGTACATAATGAAAAAGGGTTCATGATTACTCGTATTCGTAGTGATCATGGCGACGAATTTGAGAATACAGAATTCAAGCAATTTTGTGACACACACGGTTATTTACATGAATTCTCTTACCCTAGGACTCCGCAACAAAATGAAGTTATGGAACCTAAGAACAGAACTCTATCTGAAATGGCTAGAGTTATGTTAAACCAGTTTAGTCTACCTAGATATTTATGGGCTGAAGCTATAAATAAAACATGCTATATTCTCAATAGGGTTCTAATTCGACCTATATCGAAGAAGACTCCCTATGAACTATGGTTAGAACACCAAACATTTCTTATTTTAAAATCTTTGGTTGTAAATATTTTATTCTTAATACTAAAGATAATTTGAGTAAATTTGATGAAAAGGCCGATGAAGGTATATTTTTAGGTTATGCAGCAAAGAGCAAAGGATATAGAGTCTTCAACAAAAAAACCATGATCATCGAAGAATCTATCAACGTCAAGTTTGATGAGCTAAATCAACACTTAGACGATGATGACAATGAAGACATAATCGTACCAAATACAGCTACTGCAAAACCTTCACATAAAGATGTAGAACCATCACATCGGACATCAGATGAACCTCCAAGCAAAGAAGCCAGAACTAGCAATCTTGAGACTACACCAAAAGAGATGAGATTCTTGGCCAATCATCCAAAGGACTTGGTAATTGGTGAGATTACCAAGGGTGCAAGTACTCGTTCCTCTAATAAAGATATAGCTTCTTGTGTTGCTTTTGTCTCGCAATTTGAACCCAAAAATATTGATGAAGCATGTAGTGATAATTTTTGGTTAGATGCTATGCAAGAGGAATTAAACCAATTCGAACGGAATCAAGTTTGGGAACTTGTTCCCAAGCTCATTGATTATCCGGTCATTGGCACCCGATGGGTATTCCGAAATAAACTGAATGAGAATGGTTTAGTGACTCGTAATAAGGCTCGACTCGTAGCTCAAGGATACAATCAAGAAGAAGGTATCGACTACGATGAGACTTATGGCCCAGTTGCGAGATTAGAATTCATTCGCATGTTATGTGCATTTGCATGTTTTCATAATTTTAAGTTATTTCAAATGGATGTCAAAAGTGCATTTTTAAATAGTTTTATAAAAGAAGAAGTTTATGTAGCTCAACCTCCTGGTTTTACTGATTTTAAATTTTCTGAATATGTTTTCAAGTTAAAAAAAGTCTTATACGGTTTGAAACAAGTCCCTCGTGCTTGGTACGATCGTCTAAGCTCTTTTCTACTTGATAACGATTTTTCAAAGGGAAAGGTTGACACTACTTTGTTTATAAAATCTTTGAATAATAATATTCTTTTGATTCAAGTCTATGTAGATGATATTATCTTTTGATCTACTGATGAATCTCTTTGTCAAGAATTTTCAAAGTGTATGTAAAATGAGTTTCAGATGAGCATGATGGGAGAGCTAAAATTCTTTCTCGGACTACAAATCAAACAAACCAATAATGGGATGTTCATAAATCAAGCAAAGTACACAAAGGATTTGTTAAAGAAGTTCGACATGGAAGCAGCAAAGCCACTTAGCACTCCAATGGCGACTTCAACCAAGCTTGATATTGATGAACAAGGCAAACCTGTCGACATACGTAAGTATCGAGGTATGATCGGTAGCTTACTATACTTAACTGTTAGTCGACCGGACATTATGTTTAGTATTTGCTTATGTGCACGTTTTCAAGCTAATCCTGAGGAATCACATCTGTGCGCAGTTAAGCGTATCTTCCGATACCTGAAAGGCACTTCTTCTGTCGGCTTATGGTATCCCAAAGCCGCGTTATTTGACCTAACCGGTTATTCTGATGTTGATTTTGCCGAATGCAAAGTAGATAGAAAAAGCACTAGCGGCACATGTCATTTTCTAGGAAAAGCTCTAGTCTCTTGGTTTAGTAAAAAGCAAAATTCTGTTACATTGTCAACAACCGAGGCTGAATATATCACCGCAGGACGTTGTTGTGCACAAATTTTGTAGATGAAACAAACATTAGAAGACTATGGATTGCATTTTACACACATACCCATTTTCTGTGACAATACTAGTTCTATCAATTTGACTATGAATCCAGTATGTCACTCTCATACTAAGCATATCGAGATTCGACATCACTTTCTTAGAGATCATCAACAAAATGGAGATATAGACCTTGTATACATAGACACACAGAATCAATTAGCTGACATACTCACAAAACCTCTAGCGGAAGATCGTTTCAATTATTTACGTCGAGAATTAAGAATTTTAGATATCAATAATATTAATTAATTTTGTTTTATTAATTAATTTATTCGATACTCAAAAACTATTTTCGAGACAAGCCCAAAGAGAGTCTGTCTGTCACCACGACTACGGTCGAAGCAAAGCGGTACTTAAGAGTTTTTCGGTGAATCTCTGTTAGCTGGGACAGTACTCCTACAGCTAATCTGAGACAGATGCTGAGTAAAGAATATTAATTTATAAAATAATATTAATTATATTATTTTGAGATTTAAAATTACTAAACTCTGAATTAAGCATTTGAAACGAATTAATGAAAAAGATGTGGCCTCATTGTCATTATTTTTGATACACATATATAGCCAGGCAACCCTTGGCGAATTCGGCCCGAGTTCGGTCCGAATTCGGCCAGAGTTCGGCTGGGTATATATATGTACTAGCCAGTACCCGAGGCCCCTATCTTCTTCATTCTTCCAAACATCCTCAAACAGCAGCAGCCGTGCCTCCAAACCCTAGTTCTTTTTCACCCTTGTTCTTCCAATCTGCGTGGAGATCTTCATCCAAACTTTGGATTCGTGCGAAGAATTTTGTCCTAAACAGCATATCCAATTCTTGGAAGGTATAATTCCTTCTCTTCTCCACTTTTTAATTCTTAGGGTTTCTAGAATTTTGGGAAAGAATGCCTAAGTTTAATCCCTTCAAGAGGAAGAAGACCAATGCCAGTGAAGAGGCATCGTCTTCGGATCCGCATATAGATCGTCTCTTTTCTTCGGTTCAATCGAACGACGGTGCATCGGACGAGTTTTACTTTAAAACATTCGACCAAGCTTTATTATGGTATGCTGATTTTATTATGCGTACTATTTGCACTGGTTCACCGATTAAATGTACTATTTTTCCGGATCACCGCCCTTACTTTGAGGCATTAGGGTTACAACACTTTGTTACCTTAAAATTTCCTATTGCTACTAATGCCATTAGATTATTCTATTATAATTTTGTGTTAGACACTTTCACCGCGAGAACACGTGTCGGAGGGATCGATATCGAATTCACTGATAAAATGTTAGCAAAAATACTTGGTATTCCAAACGAAGGTGCCCCGCTCGATGACATCACTGATTTTGATTTCTCCGATGGTACGACTCTCGTTAGTTTCAAGAATGAGCTTTGTGCGCCCGCACAGCTCGTCCTGGAAAGTTCAAGGCTAATAACTTAAACTTGTTTAACTAGGAATTACATCGCATCATCTATTCCACTTTACTTCCAAAACCCACTTCCAAAGATGATGTCACTGCATTTGAGCTCTCTGCTCTATACCACATTCTTAAGGGGATTCCTTTTTCTGTTCCTAAGACTATCATTCAGATGATGGGTAGATGTCACGGAAGAGATCGCAACCTCTCTTATGCGATGATCATCCCACGCATCTTTCAGAGATTTGACATTGACCTCTCTACTTGTGCTGTTGATCCTGAACCCAAGTTCCTCAAACTCTTTTGTCGCAGCATTGCCACTGTTCCTCCACCTACTGCACCTGCTCCTCCAGCACCTACTCCTACAGCATCTGGTCCTCCTTATTCTTATCCTATGACATTTTCATCAGCACCTTTCAGATCTGCAGTCTTTTTATGTTGAGACTTCTAGAAAATGTGAGTTCTGTGACGTGACTCGGTTCCAGGCTATTGCCAACTCCTCCGCTGATTTGAGATTTGTGCAGACGGGTCACTCTGCTAGCACTCTACCTCGAGACCCTTCTATTTCTGGATACCGCGTTGATGATGAGGCGATCCACTCTCTGTTCCAGCCAGGGGATGCCTACAATTGGTATCGTACTACTGGTGCTACTCCTCGCGACTATGTGGGTGAGTTTTACGCTGGTGCTCTTCGTACTTCTGGAGCTGGTCCTTCTGGACATGCTGGTGCTGCAGCCGCTGACGATGATGATGAGGATGATGACTTTTAAGTTGTTATGACTTTTGAGACTGATATTATGTCTTATGTTACTTGGAAATGTTCCGACATTCCAAGATTTTTATCAGTACTCTTATGTTATTTTTATCAGCACTCTTTTAGTTATTATTTGTGACTCTGCATAGACATGGTTTTTATTATGCCTCAGTTTGGCATATGTTTCACTTAGTTTATTATTCAGCACTTTATTTGGATCAGTTTTCTTCTAGCATTATTTTCTTTATGCTTCCATATAAACTGTCTGTGACAATTACCATGCCTGTGTTGTCTATTTAATATCTTTTTAACTGTCTATACCATGCATTTGATGAATGTTTTTTATATATTTTTTTTGTGTTTCTTCACTGTGTGTTACTTATACATTTATTGCGGGGGAGCTTTCTCTTTTGCAATTATTTTGCTAAGTGACAATGGGGGAGAAATAGATCTAACATCTTCATGCATACAGGTTATGAAAAATTTCTTTTGATACATTTTTGAATTGATCCAATCTTAGATGTTATATCAGCAAGGTTTGTCAATTATCAAAATAGGAGAGATTGTTGGCCCATTGGTCATGGTCAAACCTGATTTTAATAATTGATCAAACTCTATCTCGATGTAAATATAAGTCAATTCAGATGTTTACCTACGACGTTTTGGACACTGCTCAACGATGGATATCAACTATGTTCAAGACTGAAGCCGTTTGCCACTCCGAATGTATTTCCTGTTAAGCAATATAATTTTTCATTTTATTGAGTCTAGGAATACATTGTACACCGAGTCGTACTGGCAAATAGGCTATCTGAAAACATTTTTCAAAACCATCATATTCTTTTACAAATGACCTATGTTTTTGAAAAACATCCTTTTTACAAAACCATCATATTCATTATCCGGTACAGGCGCACCCTGGGTCTCCTAAGGGTTAGCCCCACCCCCCTCTGCGCACTCTCCCGCAGACCCTACCTCCTCCTGGCGCAACCCAGGTTCTCGCGCTCGCGCATCCTGGGATCCCTGGTGTCAGCCCCCACCCCTCTGGGTACATGCCAACCACTTTTGGGCACGGCTTCTTCCGGCGCAACCCAACTTCCGGCTCACCCAATTTTGGGCACATCTCTACGCCCGACCCCTTCTTTCACCGACATCCTTCGTCCGGACAGGCTTTCAAGCAGGGGCTCCTGATCCCGGATGTCCCTCTCCTCGAAGTAGAGTATCCGCCGGCATCTTCCATGCCGACGGTGCCATTCTCCGACCAGGAACTCTCTTCCCTAGCCTCCTCATTCTCCTACTCCTTCGTCCTCAAATTCTCTTTTAGCAGTCCCAAACTCACCAGGGTCGCAGAGGTTATAGCCAGTTGGCGAATATCGGCTGAGCACAGGGTATCCCCTAGACCCGAAACATATTCTGTTACACCTTTCCTCCGACCTTGACCACAGGACGGTGTGGTCCAAAGGCACCGGGAGGGTCGACTCCTACCAGATGAAGATAATCAAGTGGTCAGCAAACTTCAACACCAAGGAAGACTCAGCGACGGTGGCCGCCTGGGTCACCCTATCCAATCTTTCCCTCATTTGTTTCGTTTCGGCGACTCTTAGGCGTATAGCCAACTCCTTCGGGACATACGTGGCCATTGCTGCAGAAACCAGTAACTTGAATAAAGCATACTACGCCAAGATATGTGTGGAGCTCGACCTCACCTCAGAGCCCCCTAACCACATACTCATTGAACTTGGCAACCGGACCCACACCCAGCAAATTATTTATGACAATCATATAATCTTCTCTACTCACTGCCACTTACGCGGTCACTCATCCAAGCATTGCTTCCGCCTCCATCCCGAGCTTAGGAAGAAACCAGAACGGACAGAACCCAATCCCAACGGGAACCGGCATCAAAAAACCGTCCAACTGCCCCTGATTCCCCTACCGAACTCACACACCAGATTCAACTCCAGCGAAGGAAAACCCAGTATAGACAACTCAGCAAAAAAAGTCGTGGTCCCCTACCACCCACCCGTCATTCCTCTGTCCAATCAGTTCAACGCCATCGTGCTAGAAGCAATCGACTCCTCCCAGGAGATGGCCTTTCCTGCTGACTTCGTCAAGTCTTCCGGCACGGACTCGAAAGATCTCAGCGCCCCACCCCTTGAGGACGCAGAGGAGTCCCTCCTAACATCCCCGATCACCACCGACCATCATGTATTGCACGGTAACTCCGCCATTGCTGCCCTGGCTATTCTTGGGCCAAAGCAGGCTGGTAGAGGCCTTCAGGTTCTTGCCGCTGGATTCCTTCTCCTAGCGGAAGGCGACCAGATTGAAACCCACGACGACTTCCTCCTCATCCCGCCGGAGAAAGCCAATCTCGATTCAGCCGGAGAAACGATCGTCCCCCAAAATGTGAAGAGGATTTCAGCACATCCTCCAAGATGGCGGGGGTAGCATCCATCGCTACCATGAAATCGGATAAGAATGGGCCCGCTAAGTCCCCATCCATGCACACTAGGTCTGCTGCAAAGCGGTCCAACCAACCCCACCCAAACATCCATTAATGTTGAACATTCTCTCCTGGAATGTTCGCAGTCTGGCGAACAAACCTACTATGAGAAGAATTACCAGCCTTAAGAAAACTCACAAGATCGACATCTTGATTATCCTCGAACCCAAAATTTCTTACAAGAGACTCAAATCCATCTAACTGCAGTTAGGCTTTCACTCGGCCATAGCTGGCAGACACGACATTTGGATCCTCTGTTCCAAGGTCGTCCAAATCGGAGTCATCCAGGATTCTAGTCAAGCCCTTTCTTGCTGGATGAAACACCCTTTGATCACCAATCGTGCCATCCTCTCTGCGGTTCACGGTAGCTGCGACATCGCAGACCGCAGACACCTCTGGAACGATCTCCTGAACATCAACAATCACAACAACAACCTCCCATGGCTTTGCATTAGGGACTTCAATACTATCACCTGCAGAGAAAAGAAAATTGGAGGCCGACCCTGTCTCCCCGCTATGCAAGACTTAAACAACTTTATCTTCAACTCTCACCTCACCTCCCTCCCGTTCACATGCAACGCATTCATCTGGTGCAACATGCAGGATGGCGACCATCGGCAATTCTCCCACCTCGACAGGGCTTTATCAATTGCTCACTGGCTAGGAATGGGGACCATCTCCAAGCTTTCTCACCTTAACGCCACCGAATCTGACCACGCCCCCTGCTAGTTACAATCACTACACTTCCAACCAATCCAGGAAAAGCTTCCCCTTCCTGGACTTCTAGAGCGAGCACCTCCAATTTTTGGGAGTAGTCAAGGAAGCTTGGAACAACACGGACTCTACCGAACCCCTCAACCGGGTGGCTAACAAGCTCCGGGCCATGAGAAAAGCTCTGGCAGCTTAGAGCAAGCAATCTTATGGAGATATCTTTCAAGCCATTTGTGAGGCTGAGGATGACGTTACTCGTACCGAAGCCAGGTACATGACCGACAGTTCGCCTGATACCAGGAAGGCTCTGAATCTTACCAAAGCTATCCTCAAATTTAGGCTAAAAATTGAGACTGATTTTTGGAAGCAGAAAGCTATGATCAAATAGGACAGCAAGGGAGATAACAACTCGAGATTCTTCCACGCCTGCATAAATAGACGTAGACAAAAACTCACTCTCCACCAGATTACCGCAGACGATGGTACCAGCATCAGCGATCCAATGGGTACCCAAGTGGTGGCTGCTAAGTTCTATTCCAGACTATTCACCAAGGAAATGGTCCTAAAATACAATACCTTCCTGGACGAGGTTCTCCATCTCATTAGCGACACAGATAATACCTGGCTCGAACAACCCCCTTCAGAGGATGAAGTAAAAGAAGTCGTCTGGGCCCTCGATAAACACAGTGCGCCAGGACCAGACAGATTTTTGGGAACTTTTTTTGTACATGCTGGGACATCATCAAGGTTGACATCTACAACACGGTCTCCTCCTTCATCCAGGGAGCTACTTACCCTAGATCCATCTCAAGAACCAACCTTATCCTCATCCCGAAGAAAGACAACCCAGAGATGTTTCGCGACTTCCGCCAAATCAGTCTCTGCACCTTCACCAACAAGATCATATCCAAGATCATCGCATCCCGCATGGCAGACCTTCTTTCCAAGATCATTTCGGAGGAGCAGAGTGGCTTTGTTCGGGAGAGAAATATCCAAGATAACATTATATTGGCCCAAGAGTTAGTCACCTACCTGAAGCTCCCAGCAAGAGGGGGAACATAGCCATCAAATTGGACATAAAGAAAGCTTACGACAGACTGGATTAGCAATTCATGATCTGGGTCTTCAGAGCCTTCGGATTTTTTCGAAACTTGGACCAACATCGTGTGGAGATCGATCAGCAACTCGTGGTTCTCCATGGATATCAATGGCCAAGCGGACGATTTCTTCAAATCCAGTCGTAGGGTTAGGTAAGAAGATCCTCTATCCTCTACCATCTTCATCATTACGACGGACGCACTGAGTAGGAACCTGAATAAGATGGCGAGATTCCCCAACTTCCAGCACTTCTATACAGCCAGCGGCTGCCCGATCATCACTCACCTGGCCTTCACAGACGATATCCACATATTCTCTTCCGGGGATGCAGGATCGGTGGACGTCGTCAACAATGCGCTCCAGAGATACGAAAGGTGCTCTGGACAGAATATCAACCCGGATAAAAGTGTTGTATATATCCACCACAACATCAAGAGAGAGCAAGCGGCTAGCATCTCTACCACCACCTCATTCCCCATCCAGCACCCTCCATTCTATTATCTTGGGTGCTCCCTCGTGTACGGCAGATCTAACGCCGGGATCTTCGAGAACCTGATCACCCGTATCAGGAAGAAGCTCGAGGGCTGGCACAACGCCATGCTTTCTCCAGGGGCAAGATGATCCTCATCAATCATGTCCTCACTTCCATTCTCATCTATACCCTGGTAGCATGCTCCCCTCCCAAGAAAGTTCTATCCTACATCGAGAGCATCTTCAGCAACTTTCTATGGGGACACAGCGGCGGCCACAATAAGCACCATTGGGCCAGCTGGGATACCATGGCTCGTCCTTCGGGGAGGGGAGCCTGGGTTTCTCTAAACTCTCTCACATTGTTAATACTTTCTCCCTGAAATTATGGTGGAAGCTCCACAGAAGTAAGAACCTATGGTCCAGGTTCATGAAGGCCAGGTACTTCAAGCACATCCACCCGTCTGCGGCCATCGCAAACAACAAATCCTCTGCGGCCTGGCATCGCATTCTCGTCGGGTGGTCCCTCGCCGAACCAGCGATTCGCTTTAAGGTGGGCAAAGGAGAAGCGTCGCCATTTATGGAGCGATGGGTCGGCGATATCTTGCTTCCCAACATTTCAGTTGCCCCCAGGAACATCACTATCAAGGACTTGTGGGACCCTCCTAATAACACCTGGAATTGGAACAAAGTCTGGGTATGGGCTGGGTCTGAGGCGGTCGATTCTATTCGCCGTAGCAGAGTGCAGATCGAACCGGACGCTGATAAGCTCGAGTGGTCGCCCGATGTTAATGAAGCATTCTCGGTTAACTCGGCCAGAAGAGTGATCCTAGGTAATGCGGCTCTATCTCCTACTATTGCATCCTTCTGGCAAACCTGTATCCCCAAAAAGTGGTCCTTCTTCCTCTGGAGAGCCCTACGCAACATCCTCCAAACTGATGATACTCTCAACACAATCGGGTTCAACCTTGCTTCAGCTTGCATATGCTGCTCTGATCGACAACAGAAAATAGTCAACCACATCCTCAGCCAAGGGGAACTATCGATCAAGGTCTGGAGAGCTCTTTTCCAATATTGCAAATTGCCTCATGGGGGCAAAAACTTTCACCACCTCATGGCAACCTGGACTTCTGTGTTCCATGGACACCAGATCGTCGCTGCGGCCGCCACGTGGGTTCTCTGAAAAAATCGAAACAAGGCTAGATATGAAGGCCGCCAGTACAATGTTGACCAACTAATATGTGAGTCCATTCGTCAGTGCCACAAACGGAGATCACTCTGCATCCATGGCCAAACAGTTTTTTGGAACACCCTCCTATCCTCGGATTAGCCATGTTGATTCTCGTTTTTCTCATCTTTTGTCAGTATACGTGTATAAGCATCGGTATTTTGTGCATTATAGTATACCTGTAAAGGTTCGGTCTTTCGGCCTTCATGAATAAAATGGGTGGTTATATATATATATATATATGTGTGTGTGTGTGTGTGCGTGTGTGTGTGTGTGTGTGTGTGTGTGTGTGTGTGTGTGTGTGTGTGTGTGTGTGTGTGTGTGCGTGTGTGTGTATATGTGTGTGTGTATATGTGTGTGTGTGTATATATATATGTTGTGTATGAAAAAAAAACAAATATATATATATATATAATATATATATATATATATATATATATATATATATATATATATATATAGGGTCCCCTTTCTCCCTTCAGCCATCGCCCCCCCACCGCCCTCCCGCTCCCTTTCTTTTCTTAATTTTTTGAATTCCCCAGGTACCTCGGCTTCCGAGCTCTCCTTGGGGGGTGTGAGCACTGGTGCGTTCAGGCTCAGTGATCCAGCCGGGCACGTGCCCCCGTCAGCTTTCGGTGCTCCTTTTGGGGCGTCTGCCACCTCGGTAGCCCCGCTAGGGTCTTCGGGCACAGTCTTCTTTTGTGGGCCACCTGGCATCAGGCCTCTGCCTGCCCTTGGCGTAACTCAGTTTGCGGAAGGTCCCTCGGGTATAGCTCCTGGCGTAACTCATTTTGGTTTGGGCGCTGGCGTAACTCATTTGGGTTTGGGCGCTGGAGATGTGGGAGCTGGCGCTACTCATTTGGGTTTGGGCGTTGGCGCAACTCATTTGGGTTTGCGAGCTGGCGCTACTCATTTAGGTTTGGGCACTGGAGTTGTGGGCCCCCCTACGCACCTGGTGTTCAGGGTTGGGGCACAGTTTGGGGCGTCCCTGCGTCATCCCTTGGGCCGCACATTGCACCTCCCGAGTTCTTTGGCGTTCCCTCTGGGTACTCCGGCGCGGTCCTTTGTTGTGGGCCTTCGTCAGATTGGGGCACGCCTCTTGGTGCAGCCTATCCTTTACCGGCCCCTTTGGGTGATGCTGGATCCGTCGTCCTGCTGCGCGTTCCACCATCCCTTCCGCCTTGTCATCCTTCTGTGCCATCGTTGGTGGGCCCTTTGGGCGCCACCCCTTCTCCCTTTCCATTCCTCCACTTGCGTATCCGTTTGTGGCGCCCCCTTTTGTGGTCCCGTTGGGAGATAGCCTCCTCTCCCACCGTTCGGTTGCGCCGGGGGTAGGCACATCCCTACCTCTCCATCCCCTTCCTCCTCCTGTGCCTCCTGTGGTGGGTCTGTTGGGTACCACCCCTCCCCCCACCCCTCTCCTCCTCATTGTTTGCTTTCGGTCGTGGTCCCGTTGGGTTTGGCCTCCCCCCTCTCATCCTCTTCGTACCCTCCACCTTCGCCGGTAGACGTGATATTGCTTTCTGACGCGGCAGGCCTACTGGACGCTCCCCCCATTCTTGGCGCTACCCATCCTCCTCCCGCTACCCCCCCGGGGTCTCGCGGGTGTGCATCCTGGGATCCCTCTGGGCCGTCCCCCTTCTCAGGACGCGAGCCTCCCTCTCTCGAGCTCTGTGTCATCTGGTGCCACCCCCCTTCTGGCCCTCCCTGCCTCTGGCACTGCTCATCGCCCTACCCCTTCTTTTGCCGACATCCTTCAACCGGATAGGTCTTCCAAGCCGGGACTCCTATTCCCGGACGTCCCTCTTTTCGATGTTGAGTACCCGCAAGCATCTTCCATGCCGACAGTGCCATTCACTAACCAGGAACTCGCCTCTCTGGCATCCTCATTTCCCTACTCCTTCGTCCTTAAATTCTCAGCTGGCTGCCCCAAGTTAGCCAGAGTGGCAGAGGTTATAGCCAGTTGACGGATATCGGCGGAGTACAGGGTAGGCCCCCTCGACCTGCGGCATATTCTGTTACACATATCCTCCGACCAAGATCATAGGACAGTCTGGTCCAAAGGCACTGGGAGGGTTGATTCCCACCAGATGAAGATTATCAAGTGGTCTCCGCAATTTAACACCTAGGAAGACTCAGCGACGATTGCCGCCTGGGTAACCCTACCCAATCTCCCTCTCATTTGCTTAGTCCCGACGGCTCTTAAGTGCATAGCCAACTCCTTCGGGACTTACGTGGCAACCGCAGCCGAAACTAGCAACCTGACTAAAGCTCACTATGCGAAGATATGCGTGGAACTCGACATCTCCTCAGAACCCTCCAACCATATCCTCATTGAACTTGGAAACTAAACCCACAATCAGCAAGTCATCTACGACAACCACATTATCTTCTGCACCTACTGCCATTTACGCGGTCTCCTATCGAAGCACTGCCTCCGCCTCCATCCGGAGCTCAAGAAGAAATCAACGAGGTCAGAACCCGATCCCAAAGGGAACCAACATCAAACATGTGCCCAATCACCCCTGCTTCCTCTTCTGAACTCCCACACCAGATTCAACTCCAGCGAGGGCAAATCCAGCAGAAACAGCTCAGCAGAAAAAACAGTGGTCCCCTACCTCCCACCTAACCTGTCCCTGTCTAATCAATTCAACGCTCTTGTGTCAGAAGCAATCGTCTCCTCCAGGATTCAATTCGTCATGCTGACTTCGACCAAGCCACCGGAACGGACCCTGAGGAACTTAGCGCCCTCTCCCCGAGAACGCAGAAGAGTCCTTTCTAGAACCTACGATAGCCAATGACCTACACTCTCCGCTCGGCAACTCCATAGTAGACACTCTGGCCATCCTAGGGCCAGAGCAGGCCCTTAGAGGTCTTTAGGTCCTCGCTGCTGGATTTTCTCCAAGATGAAGGAGACCAGATCGGCATCTTCGATGACTCTCTCCTCATCTCGCCGGAGCATCCCGACCTCGATTCAGTAGGAGAAACAGCAGCATCCCCTAAAACACCCCGAGGACTCTTCCCTCGACACATCCCCTAAGAAAATGGGAAGATCACCCATCACCAACAGAAAATCAGAAAAGAAAGGGACCGCTAAATCCCCGTCTATGCACACTAGGTCCGCTGCAAAGCGGTCCAACCAACCCCTCCAAAGCTCCATTAATGTTGAATATTCTCTCCTAGAATATTCGCGGTCTGGCGAACAAACCTACGATAAGGAGAATCACCAGCCTTAAGAAAACTTACAAGATCGACATCTTGATCATCATCGAACCCAAAATCTCTCACAAGAGGCTTAAATCCATCCAACTGCAGTTAGGCTTTCACTCGGTCATTGCAGGCAGACACTACATTTGGATTCTCTGTTCCAAAGCAGTCAAAATTGTCGTCATCCAAGACTCCAGTCAGGCCCTGTCTTGCTGGATGGAACACCCGTTGATCCCCAATTGTGCCATCCTCTCTGCGGTTTACGGCAGTTGTGACATTGCGGAACGCAGACACCTATGGAACGATCTCCTGGCCACCAACCACAACAACAGCAACCTCCTATGGCTTTGCATCGGAGACTTCAACGCCATCACTTGCAGAGAAGAGAAGATTGGAGGTCGCCCTCCCCCTCTCTCCGCCATGCAAGACTTTAACAACTTCATCTTCAACTCCCACCTCTCCGCCCTTCCGTTCACCAACAACGCATTCATCTGGTGCAACATGCAGGATGGTAACCGTTGGCAACTCTTCGGCCTCGACAGGGCGTTAGAGAACACCCACTGGCTCGATTCGGGGACCACCTCCAAGCTTTTCCACCTCAACGTCACCGAATCCGACCACGCCCCCTGCTGGTTGAAATCAATAGCACGTCCAATCATTCCAAAAAGAGCTTCCAATTCTTGTACTTCTGGAGCGAGCACCCCCAATTCTTAGGGGTCATCATGGAAGCGTGGAACAGCACGGACAACATTGATCTCCTTTACCACGTGGCCAAAAAACTCCAGGCAACGAGGAAAGCTCTGACAACATGGAGTAAGCAAGCTTATGAAGATATCTTCTAAGCTATTCGCGAGGCGGAGGACGACATGACTCGTGCTGAAACTAGATACATGACCGATAGTTCGCCTGATACCAGGAAGGCTTTGAACCTCACCAAAGCTATTATAAAATTCAGGCTGAAGATCGAGATCGATTTTTGGAAGCAGAAAGCGAGGATCAAATGGGACAGCGAGGGGGACAACAACTCGAGCTTTTTTCATGCTTGCGTTAACGGGCATAGACAAAAACTTACTCTCCATCAGATTATCGCAGAAGACGGAACCGGCATCACCGACCAAAAGGGTATACAGGAGGAGGCCGCACTGTTCTACTCCAGACTTTTTTCTAAGAGACGATTCTGAAAGACAACACCTTCCTGGATAGGGTTCCCCACCTTATCAGCGACACTGATAATTTATGGCTTGAACAGCCCCCATCGGAGGAAGACGTGAAAGAAGCAGTCTGGGACCTAGACGAACATAGTGCCCCTGGGCCAGACGGATTTTCGGGGGTCTTCTTCCGCACTTGCTGGGATATCATCAAGGTTGACATCCACAATACGGCCTCCACCTTCCTCCAGGGAGCTACCTATCCCAGAGCCATATCGACCACCAACCTCATTCTCATCCCTAAGAAAGATAACCTAGAGATATTCCGCGGCTTCTACCCAATAGTCTCTGTACCTTTACCAACAAGATTATATCCAAGATCATCGCCTCCCGCATGGCAGTCCTTCTCCCCAAGATCATCTCAGAGGAGCAGAGTAGCTTTGTTAGGGAAAGAAATATCCAAGATAACATCATGCTGGCTCAAGAATTAGTCACCTGCAAGAAGTTCCCAGCAAAGAGGGGGCAACATTGCCATCAAATTGGACATGGAGAAAGCATACGACAGACTGGATTGACAATTTATGATCTGGGTCTTCAGAGCCTTCGGCTTCTCCGAAACATGGACCAACGTTGTGTAGAGATTGTTCAGCAACTCGTGGTTCTCCACGGTTATTAACTGCCAGGCGGACGGGTCCTTCAAATCCTCTCGCAGGGTCAGACAAGGGGATCCACTTTCATCCACCATCTTCACCATTACGGCAGATGCGCTGAGTAGAAACCTTAACAAAATGGCGAGCTCCCCTAACTTCCAGCACTACCATACGGCTAGCAGATGCTCGATCATCACCCACCTGACCTTCGCTGACGATATCCTTATATTTTTATCTGGAGATGCTGGTTCGGTGGTAGTCGTCCACAACACGCTCCAGAAATATGAGAGGTGCTCAGGACAGAAGATCAACCCGGATAAAAGTGTTATCTACACCCACCACAATATCAAGAGAGAGCAAGCAGCTAGCATATTGACCACTACATAAATCCCCATCAAGCACCCTCCATTCCTCTACCTTGGGTGCCCCCTCCTGTACGGGAAATCCAACGCTGGAATCTTCGAGACCCTGACCAATCGCATCAGAAAGAAGCTCGAAGGCTGGCATAATGTAAACCCCCTGAATTTTCAGGGAATTTTTAAAATTATTTATTTTATTTTTATTTTTTTGAAGAATAACTTGTTAATTTATTTTAATTAAATAATTAATTAAATATTTCTAATCATGGATTTAATTTATATTGTATATATATATAGATGCAAGATGATGCTATTTTCTATCTGACAATATTGTTGGCAAGATCATCAAGGTTACTTTTATTAGTGCTAGTCAAATTTTATCCTTATAAATATTGGCTCTATTATTATTTATAATCCTTAGTTATTTTCATATTATTATAATTAATCGCAAGTTTATAATTATTTATTACCTTTTATTTATGGTTTATCACTATTATTATATTTTTATTATTGCCATGGTCTATTATTATTATTTTATTAAATTGGATATCCCTATTAGGTTTTATTATTAAATTCTATTAATTTTCTTAAGAATTGCTTATAGATGTTTTATTAGATTTAGATATATATTCTATATATATATATATATCCTTCTTTAACCAAGTTCCTCATAACCCTAATCCTAGAGCTTTGTCTCCAAGCCACCCCCCGACCTCACCTTCACCTCGCCTACCTCCTCCCTCAACCCGAGACTCCTCGCCGACGTACGGAGGAGCACAAGGCCGGACGGGACTGCGGTTGCCGCTGTGAGCAGCAGAGCCGGCCGATCCCGGCGACCCCCGGCGGCGCCACCGCGCCTGGAGGCTGACCCCGACCCCCTGCGGCGGGCAGGTAACTACCCGAGCCCCCCCGTGGCTCTTCCACGTGGGAAATCCTATTTTTTTTACTATAACCCAAGTTTTAGGGTTTTTAACCCATAATTAATTCAATTTTTTATGATTAATTATTGTCTAATTATTGGTAATTAATTAAATCTAATTGAAGGGATCATTAGTAATTAAGTATAGGATCTACATTAATTTTCATGTGAATTAATAATATTTATTAGTATTTATTATTATTTATTTATGAATTTTATATTCTGTTAATTAATTAATTGTATTTACTGTTTTAATCATTAATTAATAATTTTATTATTAATTAATAAAACCTTGTAGAGGAAAAAGTTTGTAAAATTTATTTAGTATTTTATAACAATTTTTCCAGGAATTATAGAATTTTATTTGTAATTATTTTATATTAAAAACCGAGAACTTTAGATTTTTAAATTAATTCCAATTACCGTTTTTTAATTTATATTATTTAATTGGTTGTTAATTAAATAATATATATTATATAGAAAATGTTTATAAAAATATACTTTGCTGTATAAAAATATTTCCAATATTTAATTATATTTATTTATATTTATTTAGATTTTAGAAGGGTAATTTTGATTACTAAGTATATTATATAATTAATCGATATTAATTATATAATTATTTGTAAATGGGTAAATGTTAAGGTTTCTGTTGTAAATATAATTAAACTATTTTGGAAATTATTTTAGGTATTTTATATTTATTACTAATTTTTAGGATTTAAAAGTAATTTCTAGAATTATTTTTGAATTATTTATTAAATTGTTTAATAATTATTTATTAATTTAAATAATTACTAATTATGTGTTATTATTGTGTAGAATAGTGAATTTAGATTTAATGGTTAAATTTAGATTTTATAGTGAATTTTCAAGATTTATTTCGAATTATTATGTATTATTTAACTCTTTATTTAATAAATAGTTTTAATGGTAATAAATTCATTTCAGTAAAAAAAAAATATATAATATATATTTATATTCTGGTATTATTTAGTTTATTATTATAATAGACTAGAAATGATTTTTAAGGACTTTTACTATTTTTGTTAGTATTATTAGGAATTGTGTATGCACGTGTGTATTAAATTGAGTAGTTAATTGATTATAATTAATTAATTAATTACTAAATATCATGTTGTATTATTAATTACAGAATATAAATGTATGATAATAAGTATATTTACATACTTATTATTGTATAAGTATTATTCATAATTATTGGTACTAGATAGTTGGTTTTAATAAAATACTATTGATTGTTGGTTAATTAGCAATTAATCAATTTAGTAAATTGTTAAATAGTGATTAATTATAAATCATGCTTGTTTAGGATTATTTGCTTCTCGGAACTCAGACTCTACATCGGACCCGGATACTCAGTTGCTGGACACAGGCAAGTACACCTTGCTTGATTGTATATTTTTGCTAGTTAGTTTATATTACCTAGTTACTTCTCCGTTGTGTGCACTGCGTCTCGTAGTAGTGGACTTATCCCGTGTATTGTGAAGGTATGTGGTACCTTCTAGCCGGACACCGTATCATACACGATCACTATATGAGTGAGTTGAGTGCATGGATTTGTGTGTCGACTGATCATTGGCACGTGAGTTCGCGTCTGGTCTAGTGGTTGGTACAGTTCTACTTATATATACTATGACGTCTTGCATATTATATTGTACCGCGTATACGGTACAGATATACATTGGGTGGGGAGAGTCTACTAGTGGTGTATGAGAATTCTGTTTCCAATGGACGCTGGATGCTCGTAGCCCCTCGTTACTCAAATCGTAGAACGCTTGGTGGCAGTTTCTTCTTCTTCTCCCTCCCTCATGCACCATTAGAGATGTCTCGAGAGCATTACACATAGATGGTTAGTTTACCTGTCGTATGTCGCATGACATCTCCTGTCCTTGTTTGGTTGGGGAGATGTTATGTTACATTCTATTCTAGTTATTTATATACTGCCCGTACTATCATGCATGTCGATTTTCTTGTGTACTTGTTACGTCCCTCTGAGGACCTGGCACCTTTTCCAGATTGGGACGAGCACAGGTACCGACGGACTACGGAGATTGGGAAGACTTTTGCTGACGAGGACTTCGATGTTGATCCTCGTGAGTTTCTTTGAGTTCTTAGATGATTTCTGCTAGGGACTATCTATTTCTTTTCTGGTTCAGTTGTACTCTTTTAGTATCTCTTTCATACATTTATTGGTGGATTATTTTCCACTAGTCATGACTTGTAGTTTGATTCAGAGTTATTTTCATTCCTTCCAGCTTTATTCTATGTATTTTTCCTGTGGATGAGATTAGTATTTACCTGTCTGTATTGTTATTTAGTTGTTACTTCAGCGTACTACGATCGAGTATAGTCCATTAAATTGGGGTTTTCTATACTTGATCGTACAGCTGGCATGCCACGTGTTCCTGGTCCCACATATTTTGGAACCGGAGCGTGACATGTTTTTAGTGGTGGCCCATGCAGGTCGAGATAAAAAAATTGTTTGGTTACTTCACAGTACCAAGCAAGCCTGCAAATATGATTAGGATTATTATGTCTCATCCACAATTGATTACTTCTCTCATTTGACCTCATTTGATTCTGACTCATTTCAAATTCCTCGAAATATTCCTTGATTCCTATCTTATAACTTGTGACTTCCTCGATTTATATCATTTTCGATCCCGTATATCATAAACCTTATCATATGGTGCTCAGTAGAGATTAGGAAGATGACTATACTATACACTCTTGAGTTAAATTCATGGCTAGGTAGGTTACCTTAGCAGTTAGGTATACAGTTGGATCTATATTAGAATTTTGGGAAGAGTCCAATTATAGATTGAGAAACATCTTACTTCTGAAGACATGATTTTGCGAAAATGATTAGTAAATTCTAAGTTGGATAGTCGTAATATATGAATTTTGAATGATAATATATTAATTTTTAATAGTAATTAGGCAGGTTATTTGTATCTATGAGACTGCTGGATATTGATTAATAAAATAAACTCGAGGATCGATTTGAGTAAATGTTTTAAAAAAAAAAATTTTGATTTGAAGATTTAATATATAATTGTTATGGAGGATAGAAAATTAACTTGAGGATTGAAATATTTTTTTTTATGACTTGCTACATGAGATTTAAATTGGTTGATGATTTATGTTGGTTTCCAAAATAGAAGAATAATTTTTTTTAAATTTGAGAATAGATGATTGTAAATAGAAATAGTTAAGAGTTGCCTATGAGTTTATATTTCTTAAAGATTGAATATTTTGACCTTGATGAAAAAAGGGTTTATTTAAGAAGAATTTAGAAATTTGATGCATTTCATAAAGTGATTTAAAATTTGGAGTTGGGTAATTTAATCTAAAAATTTTGAGGAGAAAAGAAAAGGATGCTTGTACTATAATAAAGTTTATTCGACGATCGATTTAGAAATTTGAGGTATTTTTTTTGTGATGAATTTTGTTGATGGAACAAATTTTGATTGAAAAAAAATTGAGATTCAAATTTTTTTTTTTTTTTTAGATTGATAAATTTTATGAAGTTTCTTTTGGAAAAAAAAAGAAGAATTTAGTATTATGATAATATTTATCTCGGTGATTGATTTAAGTATTTTCATAAGAGAGTTACAATCTTTTAGATTAGGTAAACTGAATTAAAGTTGAGGAAAAAAAAGGGGAAAATAAAAGGGAGTTGGTGTGATGATAAAAGGATTGGTTGGGTATTTTAAAGTTATAATTATGATTATATGCGACGATCTTAAAGAGATTAAGGAAATTGGTGGATGATTGTTTTGATTTAAAGATTTTATACTGAAGGAATTTATGAAGAAATTTTATTTACAGGAATTTGATTTTTTTTATCTTGATGAGGAAATAAACATAGAGGATGTTACTCTAATGAGATAGAAGTGTCACCTTAGTTGCCATATTTTTCATAGCCATGATAGTGATTATATGCAGTTATAGTTAAGTCATCGACCCATGTGACTATGTCTTCTTCTTAAAATTTTATCATCCTTGTTCTCGACCCTAAACTAGTATCATGATTCCCTAATTGTTTAGAGCTATAGATGTCTATAAATTTTTCTTGACCATACCCCAAATCCGTCAACCAGTATATCTTCTCCTATATTTTAGTATTATATTATTAGTATTAATATTAGGAATATCTATTTAGTTGTTTGTTATTTTACCTGTAACCAATATTTGGTTGATATTTTCTGTAATAAAAAAAAATTCCTTCACCTTTAGCTCATGTCCCGGTTATCGAGCTAAAGAATGTTAGGATTATTATTGCTTCTCTAGAAAATTCTATGTTGTTGCTACAATTTGGTAGGATAAACTTGCTTCCCTAAAGAGACAGTTAGAGGTACTAGTTCAATTCTTATAAGTTGGGTAGTATACCTTGTAGTTTAGCATCATACTTTTCTCAGGACCATTAAGAAATTATAATTGGATCACTGACTATATGTTGGTATAAGTATTTAGGTTACCTAGACATAACTTTGTGGGTTCTTATCCCCTAGCTCAACTAAGGTTAGAGATTCATAGGGCAACTAGAAAGGTCAAATCATTATTTGTGTTTTGGACTTGAACTATCTTGTACATTCTTTTCTTCTGTACGTTTATTTATTGTCTTGACTAATACTGCTGTTATAGCCTAGTTTTTACAAGCCTATTTTTTCTCAAGCTTGTTCTTGACACATATTTTATTGGGTGCACCCACTAAAATATTGTCTAATCAGAATCGGTGCATGATGGTCTGGCCAACCTAGTGCATTTGATTCGCTTTCTATATGATTATTTTATGCAGATGAAGATATAGTAAACTTGTCCTAGGATCTCATTTGCGACCGTTTGACAATTTTTTTTCTTGAAACATTTATTCGCATTGGACCTTCAAATTTGTAATCGACCCCACCCCCTTGAACTCTTCTTTATTCTGCGTCTTAGTATAGAATTTCTCTTATAACCCTTTATTAGCTATGATTTATAGTAGAACCATCTTTCTACTAAGTCAGTTAAGTATACCTTGTATGATATCTTATTTTAGTAATACCCTTAGCACCCTAGTAGCCATCTTAGACTGATTTTAGTCGGACATTTAGCAAATAAAAGTTTTCCTATTATCCTTTCCTTGGTTCATATCATTTGATCCCTTACCATGACTTTGGTAATTGAAGCACAATATTAGGATTTTTCTTCCAATGAATTGCACCATTATGATCTAGACAAACCGCACCACATATGATATACATGTCCCATATAAACATACCTTTATGTGCTTTATTTTAATGACTCTACTTGTTTGACAAATCTTTTCCTTAGAATAAACTATAAGTCCCCTTTTCTTCGTCCTATTAAATTTTGACCGTACAATACCGACTTATTCCCTCACCTGGAAAATCCTATGACCCATGTCGGACTTGGAATATCCTTCTTGTGGAACATGTTACTAGTTTTGACCCCTCTATAAACCTCCATATATCTTGTTATTGTCTTGTTGAGTAAGTTACAATTTACATATTTACTTTTCATTGATTTTCTTATTATTTCTTCGGTATTAGAATTATTTTAAATTTCGAGGACGAAATTCTTATAAGTTGGGTAGATTGTAAACCCCCTGAATTTTAGGGAATTTTTAAAATTATTTTATTATTTTTTTGAAGAATAGCTTGTTAATTTATTTTAATTAAATAATTAATTAATTATTTCTAATCAGGGTTTAATTTATATTGTAATATATATAGATGCAAGATGATGCTATTTTCTATCTGACAATATTGTTGGCAAGATCATCAGGGTTACTTTTATTAGTGCTAGTCAAATTTTATCCTTATAAATATGGCTCTATTATTATTTATAATCCTTAGTTATTGTCAATTATTATAATTAATAGCAAGTTTATAATTATTTATTACCTTTTATTTATGGTTTATCACTATTATTATATTTTTATTATTGCCATGGTTATTATTATTATTTATTAAATTGGATATCCCTATTAGGTTTTATTATTAAATTCTATTATTGTCTTAAGAATTGCTTATAGATGTTTATTAGATTTAGATATATATATTATATAGATATATATATATATATATATATATATATATATATATATATATATAGCCTTCTTTAACCAAGTTCCTCTTAACCCTAACCCTAGAGCTTTGTCTCCAAGCCCCCCTGACCTCACCTTCACCTCGCCTACCTCCTCCCTCAACCCGAGACTCCTCGCCGACGTACGGAGGAGCACAAGGCCGGACGGGACTGCGGTTGCCGCTGTGAGCAGCAGAGCCGGCCGATCCCGGCGACCCCCGGCGGCGCCACCGCGCCTGGAGGCTGACCCCGACCCCCTGCGGCGGGCAGGTAACCACCCGAGCCACCCCGTGGCTCTTCCACATGGGAAATCCTTTTTTTTTACTGTAACCCTAGTTTTAGGATTTTAACCCATAATTAATTCAGTTTTTTATGATTAATATTGTCTAATTATTGGTAATTAATTAGATCTAATTGAAGGGGATCATTAGTAATTAAGTATAGGATCTACATTAATTTTCGTGTGAATTAATAATATTTATTAGTATTTATTATTATTTATTTATGAATTTTATATTCTGTTAATTAATTAATTGTATTTATGTTTTAATCATTAATTATAATTTTATTATTAATTAAATAAAACCTTGTAGAGGAAAAAGTTTGTAAAATTTATGTAGTTTTATAACAATTTTTCAGGAATTATAGAATTTTATTTGTAATTATTTTATATTAAAAACCGAGAACTTTAGATTTTTAAATTAATTCCAATTATTTTAATTTATATTATTTAATTGGTTGTTAATTAAATAATATATATTATATAGAAAATGTTTGTAAAAATATACTTTACTGTATAAAAATATTTCCAATATTTAATTATATTTATTTAGATTTTAGAAGGGTGATTTTGATTACTAAGTATATTATAATTAATCGATATTAATTATATAATTATTTGTAAATGGTAAATGTTAAGGTTTCTGTTGTAAATAGATAATTAAACTATTTTGGAAATTATTTTAGGTATTTTATATTTATTACTAATTTTTAGGATTTAAAAGTAATTTCTAGAATTATTTTAGAATTATTTAAATTGTTTAATAATTATTTATTAATTTAAATAATTACTAATTATGTGTTATTATTGTGTAGAATAGTGAATTTAGATTTAATGGTTAAATTTAGTTTTATAGTGAATTTTCAAGATTTATTTCGAATTATTATGTATTATTTAACTATTTATTTAATAAATAGTTTTAATGGTAATAAATTCATTTCTGTAAAAAAAAATATATAATATATTTATTATTCTAGTATTATTAGTTTATTATTATAATAGACTAGAAATGATTTTTAAGGACTTTTACTATTTTTGTTAGTATTATTAGGAATTGTGTATGCACGTGTGTATTAAATTGAGTAGTTAATTGATTATAATTAATTAATTAATTACTAAATATCATGTTGTATTATTAATTACAGAATATAAATGTATGATAATAAGTATTTACATACTTATTATTGTATAAGTTAATAATTATTGGTACTAGATAGTTGGTTTTAATAAAATACTATTGATTGTTGGTTAATTAGCAATTAATCAATTTAGTAAATTGTTAAATAGTGATTAATTATAAATCATGCTTGTTTAGGATTATTTGCTTCTCGGAACTCGGACTCTACATCGGACCCGGATACTCAGTTGCTGGACACAGGCAAGTACACCTTGCTTGATTGTATATTTTTGCAGTTAGTTTATATTACCTAGTTACTTCTCAGTTGTGTGCACGCGTCTCGTAGTAGTGGACTTATCCCGTGTATTGTGAAGGTATGTGGTACCTTCTAGCCGGACATCGTATCATACACGATCACTATATGAGTGAGTTAGTGTATGGATTTGTGTGTCGACTGATCATTGGCACGTGAGTTCGCGTCTGGTCTAGTGGTTGGTACAGGTCTGCTTATATATACTATGACGTCTTGCATATTATTTGTACCGCATATACGGTACAGATATACATTGGGTGGGGAGAGTCTACTAGTGGTGTATGAGAATTCTGTTTCCAATGGATGCTGGATGCTCGTAGCCCCTCGTTTCTCAAACCGTAGAACGCTTGGTGGCAGTTTCTTCTTCTTCTCCCTCCCTCATGCACCATTAGAGATGTCTCGAGAGCATTACACATAGATGGTTAGTTTACCTGTCGTATGTCGCATGACATCTCCTATCCTTGTTTGGTTGGGGAGATATTATGTTACATTCTGTTCTAGTTATTTATATACTGCCCGTACTATCATGCATGTCGATTTCTTGTGTACTTGTTACGTCCCTCTGAGGACCTGGCACCTTTTCCAGATTGGGACGAGCACAGGTACCGACGGACTACGGAGATTGGGAGACTTTTGTTGACGAGGACTTCGATGTTGAGCCTCGTGAGTTTCTTGAGTTCTTAGGTGATTTCTGCTAGTGACTATCTATTTCTTTTCTGGTTCAGTTGTACTCTTTCAGTAGCTCTTTCATACATTTATTGGTGGTATTTTCCACTAGTCATGACTTGTAGTTTGATTCAGAGTTATTTTATTCCTTCCAGCTTTATTCTGTGATTTTTCCTATGGATGAGATTAGTATTTACCTGCCTGTATTGTTATTTAGTTGTTACTTCAGCATACTACGATCGAGTATAGTCCATTAAATTGGGGTTTTTTTATACTTGATCGTACAGCTGGTATGCCACGTGTTCCTGGTTCCACATATTTTGGAACGGGGCGTGACAATCGGAATGGCGGTGCTAGGCTCTTTCTTCCTTCAAAGTGGGCGTTGCCCATTCTGGTTGTGTTGAAAGCTGCTCCTTTAGCCGCGGTTTCGATCACGGTCTTCCTTCGCCTTTGGACGCTCTTTCGAAGCCTCCCTTGGCCACAGATTTTCGGTGCTCTTCTCTTTCTTGGTTCCAGCCAGAGGGTTAAATGCTTTATTAGTCGAAGCACTTATCAGGTGAGCCTGGCTGGAAGAGCGGCACATAACTGGGCTGCTGAAGGGATGCACATAACTGGGGATGCACATAACTGAGCTGCTGAAAGGATGCGCCCTGGTTGAAGGTGCATGGTGGCTGCTGCGCCTGACTGAAGGTGCATGGTGGTTGCTGCGCCTGACTGAAGGCGCTTGGTGGTTGCTGCGCCTGACTGAAGGCGCATGGTGGTTGCTGGTTGTAGACTTAGGGACTTTTCCTTGTAGAAATTCTCCTTTGTACCACCTTTTCTAGACATGTAATAGACTTTTATATGTAAAAAGTCCTCTTTCAAATGTCCATATTTGTTGGTTTTGCTGTGCGCATGTAGTGTCTGGCGCATAGGATTTCTGGCTCTGAAATTCCATGCTTCTACACCAATCCGAAGGCAAAATACAATTACTTTGTTGGACCGAGACTTGTTCTGTGTGAAGAATAATCTGTATATTGAACAAAGTTATGTCACAGAGTCAAGTTCCCAGTAGAAGGATTGGAGAACTCCATTCATTGATTATACAGTTCATGGGATTTTGCTTGAAGATCCTAAAGAAGCTGCATCAATCAAGAGACGATCATTTAGATTCTATTATGATTCATCTTTGCATATGCTATACCGTCGTTCATATGATGGACTCTTGCTGCGCTATCTCTCAGAAAGTGAAGCCAAACAAACGCTGCGAGAAGCTCATGATGGTATTTGTGGTGCTCATCAACCAGGTCCTAAATTACAAGACTCGAAGAATGGGGTATTATTGGCCCTCTATGATAGCAGATGCTCTAGACTATGCCAGAAGATGTAAAGCATGTCAGATTCATGCTGATTTTATTCATTAGCCGTCTGAATTTCTACATCCTACAGTAGCCTCTTGGCCCTTCGAAGCTTGGGGTATGGATATCATTGGTCCTATTAACCCTCCTTCTGTCAAGCGATATCGGTTTATATTAGCTATAACCGATTACTTTTCTAAGTGGGCAGAAGCAGTTCCCCTTGCTGAAGTGAAAACATCTAATGTAATCAGCTTCATTAAACATTATGTCATTTATCGCTTCGGGATTCCTCGATGAATAATTCATGACAATGGACCACAATTTGCCAGTCAGGCATTTTATCGGTTCTGTGACAAGAATCGAATTCAGAATTTGGCTTCTACGGCTTATAATCCAGCTGCTAATGGTTTAGCCGAAGCTTTCAACAAGACGATCATCAAACTTCTCAAAAAGTTTGTCTTGTAATAAACGTGATTGGAATAAGAAACTTGGAGAGTGTTTATGGGCTTATCGAACAACAGTCCGGACTCCTACTGGTTTTACACCATTCTCATTGGTTTATGGATGTGAAGCTGTTCTCCCATTGGAAATCCAGATTCCATCCCTTCGAATAGCCATTGCTAATGAGCTAACTACAGAGAATAATGATCGTTTACGACTCCAAGAACTTGAAGGATTGGACGAAAAACGTCTTCAAGCACAACAACATATTGAGCTATATCAAGCCCGTATATCTCGAACTTTCAATCGCAAAGTTAAAGAGAGGGTATTCAAGGTTGGCGAACTGGTAATAGCTGTTCGAAGACCGATGGTGATGACTCATAAAAGCAAAGGAAAATTCCAAGCAAAATGGGAAGGCCCTTATGTAATTGAGTCCGTATTTTCCAATGGCGCCTATCGGTTATCAAAGCCCAATGGAGATCTACTCATGATGCCAATCAATGGCAAATTTCTTAAGAAATACTATGTATAAAAAAAGAGACAAAATGAAATAAAAGTTTCTTTTATTATTATTTTGTTCAAGACAAAAGATTAAGGACGAGGGCCACTCCCTTCCTTATTGAATACATAGTCAGCCAATGCATAGAAGGCATCATTGCCTGAGTTCATAAAAAACTTACAGGCAGCCATCCTCAGCGCTTCTTCTTCAGGAGTTTTCCTGGCTCTACAAAGAAAGCAAGGAGGTCTTGGGGTGGCTTGGGCGTAGAAGAGGTTCCACCTATTTCGGTCGGGCCTGATACAGTGGGTTCAACGGGGTGTGCCTCAATAACATCCTCAACCTTTATGGAGACTTCATTCTTTTGCTGTGCATCCTCGGAAGACATTTCCAATAGAGGAGTGGAAATAAGAATGAAATGTTACAATGAATTCTCACCTATTTATAGGAGAGATCTATTAATGAACCGGTCTTTGAAATTGAAAACAACCTTTCATTTCCGAAAAGGCCTGTCCGTTCGTTTTATCAGGTTCATCCATTTAATTATGGAATTGAATCAATGTTTTCTTTTCCCGAAAGTTATGTTGATTCATCCATACATTGATATGGACTATATACTCATGACATCTGTCTCTCTATTTCCCAGCTACCAAGGTTTGGTTAAGCTGATTTCTTGTCTCCTGGGAGAGGGATTTTATATCTTCTATTTTATCAATTGATTAGAAAATGGGATTCGTTATTTATCATGTTTCCATGGCCTCTGGATAAATACTAAATCTACTTACTTTTCCTATCTATCATTTCTATTTTGACCTCTGCATAGATATTAATCTAATTTTCTTTTGAGTTCATATATACTGTTATGTCCATATTACCTCTGATAGTATTATATACTCTAAAACAGAAAACAAGATTTCATTTATCTATCATGTCCATATTACATCCAGATAGATACAAATCATTGAGCATAGAAGAATTATCATTTCCATCTCATACCATAAAAGTCTATTACATTTCTTAGACTTTCTTACAAATCATAATGGAAATCTATTACAGCTTGGATTTTCATTCTATACACACAACGATAACCTAATGGAGATCTATTTCTTCTTCGGATCTTCTTCGTCGGATTCGTTGTTGGTGTCAATTCCTTGCTGTCTGAGCCTCAGTGGCGACCAGAACAGTAGGAATCAAACTCTGGTCTTCTCTCTCAGACGAGAGGAGAATCCCAGAGTATGGCAGCCCAAAGGCGTGTTGCTGCCAATACAACTGGTAGAGTAGGGGCGGCCTTCCAGAGGAGATAGGAACGTATCAAGCATTGGGATACGATTCCTAGTTCTGCCGTGAAAGGAACTCTACTACCCGATTTCTCGGAATAGAGTTAACTCTACCATCCAACTCTCCGTGTATAAAGGCTCTTCCTACCAACAGAGGAAGACCCTTCTATCCCACGAAGAGTTCTGAGTTGTCTGATTTGCGCATCAAAAGTGCATGAGCTCCCTGATGTTGATGTCAGAAAAACACTCCTCACAGCGTCAAAATCGCCAATACCCGTTCTGAAAAAACTCTTCAGCCAAACTTCTGCAGAAAACAACAGAAGTATCATCAGATGCGTATTAAACGCTGACTAAAAACAGATGACAAGGTTTTTTTATGCCAGTGCTTCAGGTGTATCACTATTCAGCAAGGCTTTTACGCCAGTGCTTCAGGTGTATCAATATTCAGCAAGGCTTTTTATGCCAGTGCTTCAGCAAGGCTTTTTACGCCAGTGCTTCAGCAAGGCTTTTACGCTAGTGCTTCAACAAGTTTTTTTTGGCGTATCTCAGGTGTACCACCATTCAACAAGGCTTCTACGCCGTTGCTTCATGTGCACTTCATTAGCAAGGCTTTTTACGCTCGTCAAGAATTTACGCTCATGAGCAGCTATTTTCAACCAAAAATTCAAAGGCAGATAATTTCTTACGATCGGACTTACCACTTAAGTCAAATGGTTTTGCTCTAATAGTGGTTGAGTCTACATCTGATGACTGGGCGTACAAAGGAACGCTATTGGAAAGCATCGCCATTGTCACTTGTTGGAGAACGACGTTGCAAAAGTTATCTTCAGAGGAATGAGAATGAGAATATATGAAACATTCTCGGCTATTTATAAAGATTGAAGAAACTGTTGGTGTGAGTTTATTTCGGGAGAAGATCGTATTAAAGGGCTCTCGTAACCACAAGACAGATGCCACGTGTTGGTTTGTTTCTTGGGAATTAACAACCATAGAAGCAGTCAAAAGAAGTGATTAAACAATTCTGTACATCAACAGATGAGATCAACATCAAAATTTTATTTATAAGGGGGGAGTGGCCCCTACAGATAAAAGAGTCGCAATACATAAAACATTATTTTTCGTCTCCTTCGTTGGACTGACGAAGGGAGGCACCTAACTCGCGCATATTGCGAATCCCGAAGCGACGCATCAGATTAAGAAATGCCTCTGCATCTCCTGTTCCCCATACGCAGTTGAAGGACCGCCATCGATGCGACTGAAGACTGCTGGAGTCAGTCCAAAGCACTCTAAAAGGTTGTATGCTCGCTCAAAATCAAGCCTAGAGCTCGAAGCCTCTTTGTTGGTAATCTCGTTCTTGGGCGCCATGTCACTATGAGGATGAATGACAAGAGTGAAGAATTTTTTCTTATTTATATAATTAAATCAACTCTTCATATTCCTCGTTGGAAAATGCTTATTATTAATGCAAACTCGGGGAAGCGAAAAGGCGTTCGAATGTTTCGAGAAAGAAATTCATTGTGACGGTTAAGTGTTGACCGATACTATTGAAAATTATGCCGACTGTTGGATATCCCCACTTTTACGTGAATGACTGTTGCGTATCCCGAATTTTACGCTGACTGGTCAAATCTCAATTTTTACGCTTCTGTTCAAAGTGTTCCAAATTTTGGAGATATTTGAAAACTTTGAAGGGGGTCTTGTAGGAGCATAAAAAGTGCTTCAAAGAAAGAGTCAAAGTGATAGATCACTCCACTCAAATTGATCTACTTTACGTCGCAGAGAGGCTAAATACTTTACGCCCAAGACAAGGCTAATCACTTTACGCCTAAAGCAGGCTGATTATTTTACGCTCGGGATTACACCCATGGTTTTACGCCAAGGACAGACCAGCCACTTTTACGCTGGACAAAGCTGTCAAGTCTCGCATTTAATGCAAACTCTGACATGGAGATATTAATGATGGCATATATCATAGAATTTAAAGGGATTTGTTTTTACACAGAGACCAATGTTGTCGTTTAGTATGTGGATTGAGCTACTTTACGCTCATACTATGGTTTTACGCATGAAGACTATACGAGCTTTTACGCTCAACAGTTGACGTGTGCGTAAAGTCTATTTGAGCTACTTTTACGCTCAAGGTTATTTAACAACCACTTTACGTGGAAAGTCTATGTCGGAGCTATTTTACACCTAGTCTACTGCTTTACGCTCAGAGTATATTGGGGCTATTTTTATGCCCTATTCTTTCTGACCAGCTTGGAACGTGGTTTGCCTACATGGCTTTCATGCCACACATCCCGAAGAACGTGTATACGTGCATCCTATTCTTAATGAAATGATGGGACACGTGTCAACGTATACAGAGGATGACTTTGGTCATGGGTGGCAGTTGTTGGCGTAAAGACGGAACTTTCGCTGAGTTTTTACGCACAAGAGCCCAAGTCTATAAATGGACTTATTTTTTCAAAGCAAAGGACACACAGACAGAGACATGAGAGAATACAGAGATCAGAACTTAGAGATTTTGATTTTCCAGAGCATTCTTCTTCAACCTTTCTTCCAGAACAGAGTGAAGCAAAGCAGGAAAGCATTCGGCCTCGCCATCAGTGCCCAAGTGCGTCGATACCTTTCTGGTGACTTAGTTCTTCCGGTTGTTCAACTTCAAGCAGCGATCTTCATCATCATATGGTCCAAGGAACAAAGTGATCATTTACAGATCAGACTTCCATAGCAATACTTTTCCAGAATCAAACTTGTACATCTTGTACTTTTTCTCGTTCTATTTTCAAAAGCCAATTTTTCTTGGCATTTTTGTTAAGTGAAACAACCCGTGCGTCGTGCCTCCGCACCATACGTGTTGCACCCGCGCGCTGCACGTTTCACTTGTCGCATGCCTGCGCGATTCGTTGGCCGCACTCCTGGCGCCGTGCTTGTGTACACTGTGCGCCGTGGGCAGTTTTGTCTGCGCGTGCAGTACGTTTTTTGTAAAGTGCGCAGATCGCGTGCCGTGCTTGTACGTATCGTATGCCGTAGGTAGTTTTGTCTGTGCGTGCAGTACACAGATTGTGCGCAATGCATTCGTGTACCTTGCGCCGTGGGTGGTTT
Source organism: Iris pallida (assembly GCA_029216955.1). Lineage (NCBI taxonomy): Eukaryota > Viridiplantae > Streptophyta > Magnoliopsida > Asparagales > Iridaceae > Iris > Iris pallida. The sequence goes on along the minus strand of JANAVB010028818.1, from coordinate 11,510,578 downwards.
TGTCCGCGCGTATAGCGTATTAGTACACGAATCACCCTAAATGACTGTTTTTGTCCGTTTGCACTTTTTGTAGCTAGAATCTCGTAAAACTCAAAACATGAAAGTTGTAGATCTTTGTCTTCGTTCAAGTATCTTTATGTCCCACCTTAACTGGAGTTCATATGCGACTGATAGTTTTAAATCACCCATGAATGTCTTTGATCTTCCTTGTATGTTTATGTACTTGGCCTAAATTGCGGCGACCCAACTTGACCAGTTGATGATCTTAAATTAGTAACTTGAGCATGACAATATGAACCTATCTTGATAATCTTGATAGTGGCCCGTTGTGGTGCACTCTTGACAAGTACTCTTGACATAACAACTAAACCTGACATGACATGATAATTTCGATTGTTGTTGCGACAATTGTTCCTGTCTTACTAGTATAACTCTTGCCTTGACTCTGTGGTTGATTGTGCCTGTAAAGCTACCTGTCTCGTCTTGCATCATGTCTAGGACATGGATTTCTGGTTACCACGGTCAGGGATTTATAATGAATCTGACTATGCTAAAGACTATATTGATCAAGTAGTTCATATAGAAAGATTTTCCAGTTACAGGCGATCCCGTTATCCTGCCACACCTGTGGACTTGTAGCCTGCCGACGAGTAGGGCCCATTTCCAGCATACTATGATGTGTTACACTTCTTAAATCATATGTACTAAGTACACCGGTAATCTTGTAACTCTTGTAATCCCGCCAGGATAACCTGGATAGTCTGGAGGGCTTGTGACTGCGAGAACATCTCATTGTATCTTGTTAGTAACTAGGCCTGTGATAACCCTAGTTAGCTAATGTTAGTAAGCCGTAGGACTTGATCAGCTGTGCCTGAATGATTATCTCGTGATCAACATGGGAATTATATTCTACTTCTTGTTTCTTAATGTAAGCTAGTGTTTTCTCCTATCTCTTGTCTTTTACGTTATTTAATTATGTTCTTTTATTTTCTCCTATTCCTTACATGCTGGCTTTAGTTTTGTAGTGGAGCCTCCCTTGTGGCACTAGCTTTTTTTGGGGTCTGACCCAGCTGGTTTTGTATGGCCAGATTTTGGAGTTATACCCGAGGATCGACCTGCCATTCAGCCAGATGATGAACAACAAGCGTAACCGTGGCAACGTGTGGGTTTTCTTATTTTACTCTCCCACTCTAATGCAACTTATTCTTTTAAGGCGTTTAGTCATCGAGCACATGTTAGCTTGTGTTGAAACTTTATTTCTGTCTGCCTAAGGGTTGTAACATGATTGACAAATCCTAGGGTTGATCGTGTATGACTTAACTCTTGCTAGTCTTACATTTTGTATGACTAGCTTCATCATCATCTAAATATGTAATGTTTGGGATGCCTTACTTTGTATGTCTGATGATCTAACATCTTGTAACAATTATTGCTTGCTTGAGATTGAGACACTAGGCTTGTTCTTGACCATAAGAGACTGTTGGCTTATAGATAAATCCTCATGCATCTAGACAGCCGTGATGGTATTGCGAGGTGGGTTGCACTTCAATATACGTAGCTGGGTGTTTCTGTCCCCCACTCTCCATTATTCTGGTTCTCGGGCGTGACAATTCCTCCTTCTCCTGCTGTAGGGAGAGATGAGACAGAAGAAACAGCTGATATTAAAAGACCAGAGCCAGGACTAGACTTCAGACACGGCAAAAAGAAGTTGGTTTGTCATCGGGCATGACTACTTCCCTTAGGGGATCGACCCCGTCCCCGTCTAGACGAGAAAGTATAGGTGTTGAAGAGGAGACCACCAATAAATAGCCTGCTCCTAAAGAAGTGCAGCCCCAATCATCTGTCTTTACTGTGGCTATTATCGTTTCTCCTCGACCTTTATTCAAGCGTTCGGCCAGAAGAAAGTTATTGGCTACCAAAGTCAAGGGGAGGAAGACTATAGCCTCTCCTGTATTTTCTTCTCCGGAACAAAGGACAATGTTACCCAGAGGTGTTTCTTCTCCACAAGGTGATGGTTTTACTCTTTCTATTCAGCAATAGTTACTTGATGTTGATCCTGTGGCAATTTGTATTAATATCTTCATCTCCAGAACCTCTGACTACTAGTGCTCCAAATTCGATGGTTCTAACATATACTCCTGGTATTGCTGTTTAGAGCCCTTGGTCATAGGATTCACCATTCCTTTGTCTTCAGCAACATTGGCGACGTTTGCTGCAACTTGCCTGATATCATCTTCACGAGTGAGCCAACCCCCAATTACTCTGGTGTCTTCTACACCTCAAGCTCCTGCAGCTCCTGTTCCAAATGAAAAACCTTCTCAAGATGAAAGGATGATAAAAGCATTACTAGATTGTGATCTTGGTATTGATCCAATAGAGGAAGACCCGATTGATGCAGCTTCTAATCCCGGCATGAATAAACTCCCATTCAAGTACCGGCCCTGGATTCGATGACCAAGGACAATCAAGTTGAAGGTGGTGATCATCAGGATGATAGTGACCGGAGCCCCAGTGATGTTAATCAAAGTTTTGAAGAACTGCCAAGCGATGAAGACTCTGATACTGAAGTTAAGGGCGATAAAGGCTCAAGTGGTGATAAAGGTGAAGGTGAAGACATTGATACCGAAGGTGCTAAGACCCCTCATGATGACAGAGAAGGGGAATTGATGTCGAGGGTGATGATAACCATCAAATTAATGCTGAGGGGATTCAGACTCCAATTGAATATGCTATTGAGACAAAGGGGCAGAGGTAGCTGCAGCCCCAGGTGACCAAGCCAACTCAGAGGCCGGAAGTGGCTATTTTATGTCAGGTGGTCCGGAGGCTAGGAGCAGCCAGGCGGCTATCTTTGAGAACACCATGGCAAGGCTTCGTACAGAGCTAGATGTGCCTCGTGAGACCCCATATCTGCTGCCAGGCTCAGGTAAATTTTTGACTTTTATTATTTATCCTAGCTCCCTTGATGATGTATAAAGATTATGCTTCTTGATTTACAGAAGGTTCCGTGGAGATGATTGCAGTAGCTCCGTCTACTGCTTTCAGCTTTAGCTCGACCATGGCTCCACTAGACATGGGGACTCAGGCTGGAGAAGGAAGCTCCTCGATGATGACAGCAGTAAGATCTCCTAGTGAATAGGCTGTGATTCCTTTATCTTCAGCAGAAGAAAGAATTCAGGCTAAAGTATCAACTCTTGGTGTATCGGCGATGAACAAAGCCGTCGTCGAGACTTACACTACTACTTTCTTCGTCTCCCTGGGAACTCTGGTTCAGATGGTCATGGAGAAAGTCTATCCCTACGAGTCAATAAAGACAACTGTCTCCTTTATCATCAATGTTATCCGCAATCTTAGTGATTTGGATAGAGTTAGCTTCTTGGAACACATTCTGGATGCGCTCGAAGAGCTAATCAAATCCTACCAATCTGACCAGAGGTAATATCCAGAGGCTCGTAGATGTCGAGTGTGAGGCGATGGCTCAGGAGTCTGCAGTACGACAAACAGCCTTAGAAGATTCTGTGGCTGTTTTCTTAATGCTGTCCACAGAGATGGAGTATAGCATTCTCGAGACTACTTCTTCTATTGAGCGTTATAAGATGAAGCCTCAAAGAAGAAGAAGGAAGCGGCTGAATGCCAAACTCGTCTTCAGGCATTGGAAGCTGAGATGGCCCAACTTTGTGAGACAATTAGAGCCGCCAAGAGACGTGAAGAAGAAGTTCTGGAAATGCATCAGGCTGCCGAGAGCCATTTGGACAATCTGAAAAGGCAACGATATGAATTCCTCCAAACTCAGAGTGCAGAAATTGAATGCCGAGTGAAATCCCTGTAACGTTTTAACCCAAAATCATGGAGGGCTTTGGCTAGGCAAAGGGTACTCGACTCCAGAATTGAGAGGGCTGATGCTCTTAAGAGGATTACTGAACTCAGCACTCAACCTCCCAAATGAAGCTATCCAGATTGCAACAACTTTTGTTCTATTTTGTTTGATGTACAATTTGATGTTTTGCACGTCACTGGAATAAAAATTGATGATCTTTTTATGGTTCTATTACCTATTGTATATGTTTATGACACAAGTAATAGATAGAAGTAAGAAATATGTTCAGAGGTACCACACATGACATATCTCTTGAAAATAACAATACTTATTATATCTTTTCAGAGGTAATGTCGACATGACATAATATAACTTGTAATATTGTCACCTCAAATGACATCATCAGAGGAAATATGGACATGATAAGTCATTAATGTAGATAGCAGAATACAGAGGTGATATAGATGTGAATTCGTGTATCTATTGATTATCCTTGAGCCAGCTGGGACTCAAGAATATGATATCTTTTAAAACAACTAGGTTTCAAAAGATGATGTTTGCAATAATGTGGTAGATGATGTTGGCGCTCTGGATAGACTCCGCTGGGGATTCAAAGATTTCAAACATATATAATATTTGTTAGGAAACATAGTATATATTTTCAAACATGGTATCTATTTAGAAGTTTGCCATTAATAGGCATCATAGCGATTCGGCCAACCATCCTTGCCAATTGATAAGCTCCGTTAGAGAAAACTTTGCTTATAACTTAGCGATCTTCCCACTTTGGTTCAAACTTGCCCTTGCTTATATGTGTCATAGTCATAGGACGTCTAACAGTAAGGACTAATTCATCTTTCTGAAATGCTTGTACTTTGACTTTACGGTTGAAAGGTTTTGAGATATGGGCTTGATATAGCTCGATGTGTTGTTGAGCTAGTAGCAACTTCTCGTCAAGTGCTTCAAGCACCTGAAGTCGAAGATGATCATTATTTTTTGTTATGAGTTCATTGGCAATGGCTATTTTCAATGATGGGATCTGAATCTCCAACGGAAGAACAGCTTCGCATCCATACACCAGTGAGAAAGGTGTACAACCGGTCGGAGGGCATACGTTAGTGCGATAAGCCCATAAACATTCTCCAAGCTTTTCGCTCCAATTCCTTTTATTGGTAGAAACAAACTTCTTGAGAAGCTTTATGACTGTTTTATTGAATGCTTCCACCAAACCGTTAGTTGCAGGATTGTAGGCTGTAGAAGCAACATTATTGATCCTATTGTCAGCACATAATCGGGTGAACATCTGACTGATGAACTGTGACCCATTGTAATAGATAATTCATCGAGGAACACCGAATCTATAGATCACATGATGTTTGATGAAGTTGATGACGCTGCTTGTCTTAACTTCGGTCAAAGGTAGAGCTTCGGCCCATTTAGAGAAGTAATCGATTATAGCTAGGATAAACCGATGTCCTCTAGACGAAGGCGAATTAATAGGACCAATGATATCCATGCCCCAAGCTTTGAAGGGTCATGATACTGCAGTCGGATGTAGAAATTTCAATGGTTGATGAATAAATCTGCATGGATTTGACATGCTCGGCATTTTCTTGAATACTATATAGCATCCGATACCATAGTTGGATAATAATATCCCATGCGACGAATTCGATCTTATAGTTTAGGTCCGGGCTGATGTACACCACAGACACCATCGTGAGCTTCACGTAATATCTGCTTTGCTTCATCTCCGGCAAGACAACATAGAAGCATACCGTTATAAGATTGTCGATAGAGTGTTTTCGTAATGTGATTGTAGTAGAATCGCAGCGATCGCTGACGGATCGTAGTTGCTTCCTTTGGATCTTCAGGTAGGATGTCATGTACCACGAAGTCGATGAAAGAAGCTCTCTAATCTTCACTCGTAGTGCAGACCTCGACTGAGCTGCTGGATTCTAAATGCAAATTATTCTTAATGCAGAATAACTCTCTGTTGGTGATGACAATCATCTGTTGTCTTTTCACAGTGATCGCCAATACTGCTGCTAGATTAGCAAGTGCATCAACTTCTGTATTGGAAGCTCAACGTACATGTTCAATGAAGAAACCTTTAAACGATGTAGCCAGTTCGATTATTGTTTAATGATATGGCACGAGATCTTGATGCCGAACTTTATACGTACCTCTAATCTGATTGACGATCAGTTTAGAGTCTTCGTATACTTCGAGGTAATCAATATCCAATTGTCTAGCTAACTAGAGACCGATGAGTAGAGCATTGTATTCACCAACATTGTTGGAGCATGGCTTGTCCAGAGAATAATCTCTCTGAATTGCCAGTCCTTCAAGAGATACCAGAACAATTCTGACTCCAGCGACTATAGTACCTTTATGTCTGATTCTGGAAGCACCGTCAAAGAACAGTCGCCAAGCACGGATCCCTTCTGAAAGCATGTTGGATTCCAGAGTTTTATCAAGAATCTCGTCATAGAGTTTGGATGTCTCAGGGATTGGATGAGTAGCCAGGAAGTCAGCCAGGCCTTGACCCTTAACGGACTTTTGTGGTACATAGACCATATCATACTGTGCTAGTAGTATGGCCTATGTAGAGAGTCTAGAATTAAGTGTACTGGGTTTCTTTATTAGACTCGAAGAGGGTTGACTCTGGAGATGATATGAATGGTTTGGCCCGTGATATAATGTCGAGTATTCTGAACAACAAATATCAGGGCTAAACATTCTTCTCTATCGGGCTGTATCGATGTTCAGCACCGATCATTACGCGACAGAAATAATAAATGGCTTGCTCATGACCCTCTTTGTTCTTCTGGGGTAGCAAGGCACCCAAGGAGTGATCCATTGCCCGGACATACATTAGGAAGGGTATTCCTATAACAGGAGGCACTAGGACTAGCGGGTTCATCAACTACCTCTTTATGTCTTCAAAGGCTTGCTGGCATTCTTCAATGCAAACGAAAGATACACCTTTCTTTATTAGTTGAGTGAACGGTCTGCAGCATCCAAAGAGATTTGAGATGAATCTTCTGATATATGCAAGCCGTTCTTGGAATCCTCGTAGCTCTTTTAGGTTGCGTGGAGGACGCATCTCTTGAATGGCTTTAAGTTTTTCGAGGTCAACGTGTATACCCTTAGAGGTAATAACGAATCCGAGAAATTTGCCACTAGTGACTCCCAGGAATGACTTGGTCGTATTCATTTTGAGTTGATGCTGGTGCATTAGATCGAAGATAGTTCTCAAGTCTTGGATGTGGTCTTCCTTTAGACGACTTTTGACAACAATATCATCGACATAGCATTCGACTGTCTTCCGTAAATTTTCACGAAAGATGGTTCTCATGGCCCGCTGATAGGTTGTCCCAGCATTTTTAAGACCAAACGGCATGACTGTGTAGCAGTAGACTCCTTGTAGCATCCACTTTTTCATAGAAGGATATTTTAGTCATTTTAGCCATTTTGGCCTTTTTGTGATTTTTTAGATATTTTGACTTGTGTTGTCCTAGCAACTGGTTTAACCTTAGTGGACATTGTATAGGAGCCTAACCTTACCTTAGAATTATTATTTTTACTTATAAGAATTTATTTAGGGCTTGAGTTTTTTTTAAGGCTTTAATTGATTTTTAAGCCTTTTTCTTGCAAGCCTTTTTAGCCTTTTTGACTTGGGCCTTATTCTTACTTACGAAAGAATTAGCCTAAGTGAAACCCTAACCCTAGAGACCCCTACCCTGGTCGCCCATAGCAGTACACACTCCCCCTTCTTTTTTTTGTGAAGTTTTAGCCTCCACAAGTGAACCCTAACAGATCTCCTTCTCCAAAACTCCATTTTTCTTCATCCGGAGTCCGTTTCTTCCAAAACAAACTCCGTTGTACTCGTTGAGGAGATGAGGATCTACTAGAGCATTGCTAACGAGGAGGCGGAGGCAAATGCTTGAGGGGAATTGGTCGACACGACAACCGAGGGACTTTGTTTATTGAGTTTTCGACACTCAATAGGTAAACCCTATTCTACCATAGTTATTCTAGAATTTCTTTCATTTTTGCATCCATATAGGTGCCCTAGACTTGCCCATGAAGTTTGGTTAGATTTTGACTTCGTTTGATGGCGGTATCGGACACGTGTCGGTCCTTTACGGCACGTGTTCGACGGAATGCCGCTTAGGATAGAAAGTTTCTGTTTTTCGATTCTGTCTTCATGGACGTTTAGATAATATCATTTCAATAAACTTTTGTGAAGAAAGATTTGAAATTGATGACTTTTCAGCGGCGTTGCGGGCATCGGACGCACGTGCACGGATCCCATGCACGAGGCTATGCATGCCCTGCCGCCGTCAGTGCGTTGTATCTCAATGCAAAGACCTTATTTTTGCCTAAAATTTCTTGAGCACGTGGGGGCAACCTCTTTTCCCATGTTCGTAAAATTTCACGACTTCTCGTTGAGCGAGCGCGGAGAAATCTGACGTGCATCGTTCAGCCGTACTGTGCATTCAGGCTGATTTTTTGTCGCTGAAGCAGACTTCGTACGCGCTCTCAACGCGACGAGGACCCGTTCCAGGACCTGGAACACGTTGACCTATACCTAGACTACCCGAAGGACCAACCCCAAGTTGTGGCGTGGCCCGACGAGCGAGCCACGGAGGCCGAACCGCGCGCACACCGCAGGCCGCACGTGTGTGCGGGCTACGTGCATCGCCTTGGTGCGACGTATCGCTGTGTTGCCATGTCCTAGACCTACCCCAGGACCCCCCCAGCTACGTGCATGAGTACAGAGCTTTTCGTTGTGTGGCGGCGCTTAATCGAACGGGAACGCACGCACACGTACACGTTGTCACGCGGTATCGGGTTTTTTCCGATACGCGTTCTGTGGACACGACACGGATACGATTTCGAACCTGAGAGTACAGGAGCGCATCATGTGGGTTGAGACCAACGCGTATGCCGAGTTGCACGGGTTCATTTTGTGTATATCTCATTTTGGGTTGTTGTGTGAAAAATGAGTTTTTCTTTAAATGCAAATTTTGAGCTTGAATATGATATTTTGATTTCCAGTAATTTAACTTATAAAATCTGAGTTTTTAGTACGTATATGAGGTTTTGGACTTGTGGGAACGAACTTTTGGATTTATTTAATATTTTTCTATCAATTATAAGCATATGTGCTTTCCTTTTAGCTATGCATATATGTAAATATATATATATAAGTAAGACCCCGTTGAAGCCCATTGCAAGCATATATGTGTTGAGAATGGGTCGAGGGAAATTAATCCCATATTTTGATTCATTAAAACTATTTCATATATATATATATATATACATAATATATATATATATATATATTATATATATATATATAATATATATTAATATATAGTTTCCTATTTGTCTATATGTATATATATATATTAAAATAAGGAATACCATGGTTGTGCTTTGATTTTTAATCTCAGATTTGACTTACTTCAGTAACTTACAGGTGACACACACACACAACCATTTGTTAGAATTAATAGTAGGCTTGTATTGTAAATACATATGTATGTATATATACCTATATGTGTATAGTTATTTATGCTTGAGAACCCTTTTTAGAATAGATCATAGTTGTGTTGTAACCATAGGAGTCCTAGGACAGATTTGGTTTGTCATTTTGAGCCTAGTTTAGTCGAATTGGCCGACAAGTTGACCAAGTTGACAAAAGTCAACTTTGGGTCAAACTTGATCCAAATCGACTCAAACGAACTCCGAATGACCTAGAATTTTGTGTATGACCTAAAAATTAGTACGGACTAGTTGACCAATGTTTGACCAACGTTGACCAGGTTTGACCAGAGTTGACCAAGGGTTGACTTTGACCAAAAGGGACCTAGAAGCATGTAGTCTTGCATTGTAGCTATTTCTTTTGATATTGTAGACTTTGTTGTGACATGTGTATACTTTAAATAGGTTTATATTGCCTCGGTTTAGCTACACTTCATCATCAGCAGTTCAGTTTGCCAGGCGAGTATATTCTTTGATGTTTTCATGCTTCTTTGGATATGTTCTCTTGTTATAGACTAGTATACTTGATGCTGACACGATGTTCACACAGATTAGTACCCTATGGATCTTTTCATGCGATGTTATCCCCTCGGATACATCGAGTATATCATGTTAATGTACTTTATCGTGTTCATCATGTACTCAATGTATTCATATTTATCCATGTACACTCATATGTTATTCATGTACACTCATGACCATATGAGCTCCATGTATAAAGTAGTTGTTATCCATGTGTAATGACATATCATGTCTTGATCCTTGTGTATTGATTGGGGGCAGGGAGAATGTAGTTGGTTATGTGATCATTATCCCCAGTAGGTATCCATGTGCAACTCCACAGTTTATCCATGTGCAACCCAACCCGTTTAGATAGCCAATTCATACTCTAATCACATAGATAGTTACATTTCTCTATTTATCATATTTATATCTCATCCTGATAGTCCCTCTTTTTGTTGATTTTCTTTACAGCGTTTCATGTATAATTTTTTATAGCTTGCTTTATATGTCCAATCCTGATATGAACTGTTGTGAGAGATATGTGCTCGTTCTGTCCTAATTAGGCATGTTGAAAATTTTACAGGTGATGATGAAGAGTTCTGCCCTACTTATTAGGGTATTGGCTTAGATGATACTGGTGACGTGGACCCTCAGGAGGATCCAGCAGTCGCTGAGGATTTGACCATAGTCTAGCTGAGACTTAGTATTTTATTGTCTTTATTTGAGACATTATGAGTCGTACTTGAGATTTGTTCTCGTGGTTTACACCTGGACATTTATTATATCTGTGACTCTCTTGAGATTTATTTTTCTATTCCATCTTAGCGGTTGTGATTGAGTACTTATTATTTATTCTCCGTTCGGAGCATATTCTAGACTGTATTAGATATTGTGACTCAAGACAGCGTTCTACCGCCGATAATGCGGCATAGGCTAGGCGTACTTTACTTTCGTGCCCTTTCACTGGGTGCGGGTCGTGACACTCATAGAGGAGTGCGGAAAGATGTATGTTTTTATCTTCGAGGTCCATGTTTGCCATAAAATATAAAAAAACATAACAATTACTTTTACCTCACAATACAAACTCGCTTGTACAAAGAAAGCCTAGGGACGAAAACCTAGGTACATCAATCTAAGTACAATTGTTTATTTTAGATTCTGGGGGGTTACGATAGAGGCTCGGAAAAGCGACGACCGCTCTGCCTTACTCTTTGGACGATCGGGTGCAGCCTTGGCTCTGTAGAAGAACTGCTTGGCATTGATGAAGAAATGCTCTCCTTTCGATCTTTGTATATTCTCTTTCTGGCTCTCTGGCTCTCTGTGTCTTCTTTTTCAAAAAGAAATCTCCTCCTTCATAAGGGAATGGCACCTTGCTATTTATAAGAGTGGGGGCATCACTAGGGTTTGTAATGATTGCCCTTTCTCAAAAGTCGGCGGCTAAGGATCAATGAATCTGGGCCGTTCATCTTGAATATAATAGATTTGAGCAATTAATGTGATTGCATCAAATCTTTTGTGGGTAATTAATGATGATTGACATAAATCCTCATAATTTATCATGCCAATCTCGGATTTCCTGCCACCTGTCATTGATTTGCTTGATTGTAAATGATCTGATTTGATCCCAATATTTTATTGGGATTTGTTAATGGATTTCGATCGATTTGATGCCACGTGTCCTGCTATCATGCCACGTGTCTTAACCGCGAGCCACTGAGGAAATCGGGGCCGCATGAGGATTGCTCCCCATTGAGCCGCATAAGGCTGGCCACGTGTCAAGGCTGCTTGGGAGTGGCCCCTGAACATTTGAACCGCATGGTGGTGATCTGAGCCGCATGAGCGTAGGTGACAGCATGATGGGTGCCTTCTTCATGAGCCGCATGGAGATAGTCCTCGTGAGCCGCATGAGGTAGCCTCTGCTTGAGCCACATAGGATAGCTTCGGCCTGAGCCGCATGGGATAGCTTCGGCCTGAGCCGCATGGGGTGGTCTCTGCCTGAGCCGCATGCGACTGTCCACGTGTCAAGGCCGCATGAAGGTTTCTGGATTTCGGGGGATCGTGTTAGAGATTTCTTTCATTTTCCTAGGAGTCTGCCATTATGACGGAGTCATTATTGTTTCTTTGTGTCAGAGCCGTCATTTGTCAGAGCTGTCAGCCATCAAGACATTTAATGCAGTAAAGGACAAAGGAAAGAGCTGTTTGCAGGCCATGTGGCTCCTCTCTGAACCGCATGAAACTTATTCGAGCCGCATAGACGCTTGAGCCGCATGGATCCCTGAGCCGCATGAGCTCTCTGAGCCGCATGGGGCTCCCTGGCCGCATGGATCTTTCTTTATTCTTTTCCACGCTTCTACAAGACCCCCTTCAAAGTTTTTAATTTGTAAAATTGAAATACTTTGAATAAGAAGCATGGCTATGTATAAACTCTTTTGGCCGTATATGATATCCTGGCCGCATGGATGTCTCGGCCGCATGGGTCAATCACCGGCATAGACTCTTTGGCCGCATAGATTGTCTGGCCGCATGAACTTTTTGCCACGTCATCCTGCCACGTATGGAAATCTTTTACATTAAATGCTGTTGATTTGCCGTCGGATTTGGAGGCCGCTTTTCGGGGCTGGATCCCAAGAGTTTAGTCTTCATTTTAGTCGGCTTACCTTGATAACCGAAGAGCCGGATTTCATGTTGCACGAGAATCGAAGCGCCCTCCTTTTGCCTATAAATAGGGACGTGTTCAGTTGGAGAGACTTCTTTACTTTCTCTTTCGTCTTCAACTCTTGCTAACTTTCTTTCTTTGTCTCCCTTCTCCGACCGTCGGACGAAAATGGCCCCCAAGTCTTCCAAGGTCGCCTCTGCTGCTGCGAAGGGCAAGAAAGCGGCTTCCTCGTCGGCCGCCATGACTGAAGTGCACCCTGATGTCCATCATGCTTTTAAGTGTAAGGATTGGATGAAATATTGAATACGTTAAACCCTAAGAACCCATGGCTCTGTTGCATAATTTATGCATAAGCCTTCATCCTTCGTCTTTATTGAACCGCCCAAGTTCGATCATGAGGAGCCGCATACATTGTATGGGACGCATGACCCTCTCATATCCGAGCCGCATAGGACATGCCCTGTGTTTGAGCCACATGAGAAGGACTTGAGCCGCAAGAGCACTTCTAGATTTGAACCGCATGAAGCCTCCTTTGCACGGGCCGTGTATGTTCCTGATGAATTGGACCGCATAAAACTTTGCTAAGTCGCGCCACATAAGCTCTTCTACTAAATAGAACCGCATAAGTTCAACCGAACCGCCTAAGCTATCGAATCAGTATCATGTGGAACTCCCAACTGAATTGGGCCGCATAAGACTGTATTGACCCGAGCCGCATAGGCTCTATTGAAGCAGTACCGCATGAAACCCAACTGAATTGGGCCGCATAAGGCTTTGTTGACCCGAGCCGCATAGGCTTATAGGAACTTCTTTTTTGAAAAACTTTAAGTGGTTTCGTTTTTAACCATCTTTTAATCCTGTTTCTTTTGTCCTTTTTTCAGTGAACCTCCCAACAAATCCAGCAGGAGAGCTTCTGGTGGGTTCAGCACAATATGTCGTAGGTGTATGGCTCGACGCTTAATTTGACATGTGACGGATCAGCTTTCCACCAATGAGCCTTTGGACAGGTTGGGCGCCATCAATAACCAGCCTTTCCACTTTTTTTGCACTATGATGAATTCGGGGAGACTGGAAGGAGATTATTTGAAACCAGCCTTTCTCTTCGGGGATGCTCTATCCATAAAGAACCCCCGAGTGCTGGACATTTCTGAGAGCTGGGACTTTTCTGTGGACGGGGTGGAGATCTATATTTCCGAGATGGAACGACATTTTCCTCTTTCGTGGTTCAATATGGTACCGTTGAGCAGGAAGATGGTGGGCTCCCTGACTCCAACCCAATCGGGGATGTTCGTGGGCAACATCCACTATAATATGAATATTGGGTCAGCATGTGCGAGCAGGGAGTCGATCAGTCGGAGTGTGATGGGGCTGATTCTGGGTACCTTCATAAACGTATCTGGTCCCAACTTCACTTTTACTCTAGCTGATACATTCCTGAATCAGCCCGCTCGCAAGGGGTCTTATCCTGTGGGCAGGTTATCACTGCTGAACTGGATAAACCCCATCCCTACGTGGGCCAATCTTACCTCATGGATCCTGAGGAAATACGAGGAATTCCTTCGGGAGATTGACCTCTATTATGCCATCCGGGGCACCTGTTACGGGTTACCCATTAACAAGCCGTTGTTCATGGCTCTTTTGGAGATGTATAACCGGCGTACGGGAACTTTCTTCGCGCCCGGAGGGGAGTTGGGACTTGCTCTCCATGAAATATACTGTTTCTAAGCTGCCGTGGGGGCGATGCCTTTGAAGTATACACCCCGACAAACGAGGAATTTGAGGATCTGGATCGACGATTCTCGGGTTTCCTCACCGTGTACCGGGAACTATTGTGCCACCATAGTATCTGTCACAAGACTGCTATTAAGAAGAGCAATAGCTCAGAAGGGAATGCCCCCCCATACTACGTCCTGGGTCGCGTATCTCTTCAAATTAAGTCCCTCCGGACGGGTTTTTCTTCCCGAGGTCCTCAAACCAGGAGGAGATAAAGGACCTGATGTCGACTGCCAAGAGGTCGAGGTCCACCGGTGACAGATTTGGGAGTCGCACTGACTCCTTTAGTTATTTCCATTACGGTACCCGGCAGATGTCTGAGAAAGCACTCTTGGCCGGGTTCTTGATGGTGTGGCTACGGAACTGCGTAGTCTCGGGAGGGGCAGGTTCGATTGAAAGGATCAGCCGCCACTTCATCATCCTCCCGGCCGTGAAGCTGGTCTTCAGGGTTAGGCTGGCCCTTCTTCCAGCCATGGTGTGTAGCATACTCCGTGGCCTCCGAGCCTTTTCGTCTAAAGTCATTGCTCGCGAGACGATACTAGAATTTGAGCGGATAGAGCTACCCTACCATTACCTGATGGGGTGGCTATTGATGCATTACGGTCGTTGATGAGGCCCGGAACAGAAGATGATGTTACCGCTGATGACGCCTTCCTTTTCTGATACCGTCGTCAGCCTTGGGAATACGCCACCATGCCGGCCAGTCGGAGAGCGTTAGCGAGAGTGGACGGGCCCGACTTCTTTGTGTCTCTACCTCAATTTACCGCTAGAGAAGTGAGGGGTGTACATGTTGACGGCATTGAACCTCCCCTCCTCTTATCTGAGAAAATGCTTCTTTGGCTGCGCAATATTCGTCCAGCGTACCTAGTATATTGTTACCGAAATAATGTATACCTGGAGCCTTATTTGCCCAGCAGGTTTTCCTGCCAGTTCGGATACAGTCAGCTGTTCCTTGACTGCCCCAGTACTTGCCTGGGCTATGAGGGTAGTGTCCTCGATGGTATCAGGGATTGGCATTATTATGCGGTCCATACCCGAGCTAGCTTTTTGGTCCCTGATGCTAAGACGTCAGGAGAGATTTTGTACATGGTGGCCCTCTATCATGTTGCGGCGAGCAAGCCTCCTATTAACTTTGACATGGATACCAACTTTATTGTTGGTACTGGCTTGGCAGAGAAGCCCGAGGGATCCAAGAAGAGGAAGAGAAGGGCGAATAGGGTTCCTGTGCCGGAGTCGGAGTCCACTACGGCGGGCGAAGATGATGATGAGCAGGACGTCGATGACTCGTCGTATTCTTCGGACGAGGAGGTGGAGGACCAGCCACCTATTGTGCCGAATGAAGAAGTGGAGGATCAACCACCTGCTGTGCCTAGTGCTTCGCGCAAACGAGGCAGGCGTATGTCTACTGAAGATGGCAGGACCTACTCCACGAAGTGGGCTGGGTAAGGCGTCGTAGGCTGTTTATTGATGACGTTGACGCTGTTTCTAAGGTGATTTGTATTTCAACTACCTTTTTCTTCTTTTTCTAAACTATGGCCTAAATATTTTTCTTTTGCTCTTTGTAGGCGTCAGATGAGTCTGCTTCTCGGGACCCGATTGCCGAGGTCGATCCGGTCTTGTCAAATTTGGTCAATGATGTGTGCACCGCTATCATTTCTGCTGGGGTTCTTCTGGAGGCGACCGAGGAGTCTCACCTTGCTGAGACCTCAACCCGTGGGGACGGGAGCTCTACTGCGCTTGTCCCTGAGACATCTAAATTTCAACAGGATGACACTAACCTGGCTGGCTCCCTTTTAGGGGCGGCTTGAATTTGACTTGAAAGCCACGGGTGGGGAGACTATGCCAGCTGCGAACGAGCCGCAGCCTCCATGCTCTTCCCCTGGTAAGATAAGCCAAATCTTAACTTGTGAGGAAGCCTATTTGCTCTATCATCCTGTCCTTCGGGTTATGTCGATTGATGGTTGCTTTGGACGTACAGGTCCCACCCCTTTATTGTCGGTGATAGACATTGCCGGGACGGACTCTACCGGAGGGGATCTGATGGAAGCACGTGTGCCTCCTTCTTTTCCAAACTATATTGAGGGGCCTCCAGCTGGGTCGAGTTCGGAAGCCCAAGTGGCAGTACAGCTGGGGCAAGAGACGATGCTTCCTGCGCCCTCCTCTGCGAATATGGTTTCGGGGGTTAACCTTTCCGCCCTACCAAGTATCGAAGCTCTTCGGGCGGCAGAAGAGGAGCTAGCCGCCATTCATGCATCTTTTCGTACAGAATTCGTTTCCCTGGTGGCGGGGATGGCAAGTTCTGATATTACTCCTTCGGTACTGCCCGCCACACTCCCTTTGATGCCGTCTTCTACAGAAGTATTGGATAAAGTGTCCCAGGATGTGGTTGACAGCTTTCACCGTCACCTGAAGAGAGGGATCGAGGCAGCTGTGGAGAGGGGGGCTCCCTTTGCTATGGCCCGTCAATGCGCTGGTAGCCAAATTAATATCCTTAGAACACTCTCCGGTGGGCGGGACTAGCTGCACTTCTGGAGCCTAAGTTGCCAGAGGCTGATCGTCTTGTGGCCCAGTTTTGCGTACTGCGGCAAGCTGATCTATCAGTGGCAATAGATCAAGAGCGTACTTTCCTCACAACCGCAGTGGAGAAGGTGAGGCTTGCTCGGGAATCGATCAAGCCAACTATATTGAAGGACCGCCGGGATCTGACTCAGTTGTACGATCAATAGAGCCGTCGGACTGAAGATTGCGCAGCTCGGAAAGCGACTGCCTCCCGCGGGGTAACTGACACCCGGGAGCAGATCCTCGACATCAAGAGAAAGCTGGCCTTCATGGAGTCCGAGCTTGAGGCTGCCCGTATCGACAGGGGGCTGATTATTCAGGAGGCTGACAGAGTTAATCAAGCTTCGGCTGACCTGAAAATTGCCCTAAAGAAGTTAGAAGAATGACTGGCAGGCATATATGTACTTGAATGATGCGGAACAGTTATCCCAGGAGGCTGAGCGCCGAGCTAGACAGAGGCTTGAGCGGGGTACTGCCTTGGTGAGAAACCACCTCTTGGAATTATGTAATGTCGAACTATAGTTGGCCTTTCCTTCTTTTTTTCTGTTCTCTTTTTTTCTTTTTGAGAGGGACGTGGTCCAAAAACATGTAATGCTTTTTTGACTTTCAAATAAAGAGTACTTTCCATTCTATCCTTCATTTGTATTGCTTGTTGTACCTGTGGTATTATGGTGGTGTTTTCCCCGCATGGGGGACTTGTCTGTGGACCTGTTACCCTTGGCATACCTTGGTTTTAGGTACGGAAACAAGTTTGATTGGGGATACCTAGAACGATTCCACAATAGGGTTGTCGTGGATGTTCCGAGTATCGAGAAAAAGAATGCCATGGAGCAGCTGGGCTCCCGGAGCATGATGAGAAATGATGGACCTGTGCTGAAAAGCTTAGCACAGGACATTTTATGGGCCTATTATCCTTGGCGTACCCTGGGTTAGGATACGGATAATAGGATGAAATAGAACCAACATACTTACTCAGAGGTAATGAGGACATGGCAAGCATGAGGGTTTTCTTACCGCAGAATCTTCCTACTCAGAGGTGATGAGGACATGGCAGGAGTGGACTCAACGGAGGATATTTGTGGACTTACTATCCTTGGCGTACTCCGGTTGTGGGTACAGATAATAAGTCGAAAGGGAATCAACATACTTACTCAGAGGTAATGAGGACATGGCAAGCATGAGGGTTTCTTCGACAGAGCCTTCCCACTCAGAGGTAATGAGGACATGGCAGGAGTGGGCTCAATGAAGGGGGTAAGTAGAACGACTCAGAGGTAATGAGGACATAGAAGTTCTATGTAGAGGATGATTTGTTTTTGGCGGAATTAAGACGACTCAGAGGTAACATCGACATGGTCGTTTTGGATATTTGTGGATCTGTTACCCTTTTTTGTGCACTGGGAGTACGGGTAGTGGATCATGAGGAAGGAGCTCCTTCAGGAAGAAAGTTCAAAGGTATGGTCATACATAACTTTCTCCCAAAAGGGTGACCGGAATATAAGTTCAGGGTACCAGCGGGTACATAACTCGACAATCGGAGAATTTTAGAATCAAAATATAAGTTCAGAGGTACCAGCGGGTACATGACTCGGTAATCTGGGATTTCTGTGGAAGGAGGACGTGAGTTCAGCGGTACGAGAGGGTACATGACTCAGCAATCTAGGATTTCTGTTGATGTGAGGACGTGAGTTCAGCGGTACGAGAGGGTACATGACTCGATGAGAAGGTGAGTTCAGCGGTACCAGCGGGTACATGACTCGATGATCCAGAATATTGTGAAAGTGAGTTCAGCGGTACCAGCGGGTACATGACTCGATGATCTAGAAAATGGTAAATATGAGTTCAGCGGCACCAGCGGGTACATGACTCGATGATCTGGAATATTGTGAATATGAGTTCAGCGGTACCAGCGGGTACATGACTCGATGATCTGGAAAATATCGTTTAGACATAATATTTCTTCAAGAACTTGCCATTAACGGGCAACATGAGCAAGTCTCCGTTTTGTTTTGTGAGGCGGTAAGCACCGTTGGAGAATACGGCCTCAATGATAAACGAACCTTCCCATTTTGGTTGGAATTTGCCGGCAGTTTTGTGAGTCATGACCATCGGCCTCCGGACTGCCAGAACGAGATCGCCTACTTAGAATATTCTGATTTTAACCTTCTTGTTGAAGGCTCCAGAGATGCGTGCTTGGTATAGCTCGATTCGTTGCTGAACCAAGAGGCGCTTTTCATCTAAGGCCTCCAACTCTTGTAGCCGAAGATGGTAGTTATCGTCCGTCGTCAATTGGTAAGTAAGGGCGACGCGGAGTGAGGGTATTTGAGTCTCCAATGGGAGGACTGCCTCACTCCCGTATACCAGGGAAAATGGCATATTCCCAGTGGCTGTTCAGACTGTAGTACGGTACGCCCATAAGCATTCACAAAGCTTATCGTTCCAGTCGCGTTTGTTGGAAGAGACAAACTTTGTGAGAAGTTTGATGATTGTTTTGTTGAATGCCTCTGCCAACCCATTTGCTGTCGGATTGTTTGGTGTCGAAGCAATATTTTGGATGCGACGATTGTCGCAGAACCGATAGGTGTGGCTTGCAAACTGTGGACCATTATCGTGGATGATCTTTCGGGACAGTCTAAAGCGATAGATGACATGATGCTTGAGGAAGCTGATCACGTTTGAAGTCTTTACTTCTGTGAGCGAAATAGCTTCCGCCCATTTGGAGAAGTAATCCGTGATCGCGAGTATGAAGCGATGTCCACGGGAGGATAGAGTAATCGGACCGATGATATCCATTCCCCATGCTTCAAATGGCCAGGATGCCACCGTCGGATGTAGAAAATCGGATGGTTGGTGGATGAAGTCCGCGTGGACTTGGCAGGCTTTGCATTTTCTTGTATAGTCTATCGCATCTGCTACCATCGTGGGCCAGAAGTAGCCCATTCGGCGAAGACGGTCTTGCAATTTAGGGCCAGGCTGATAGGCCCCACAGACACCGTCATGAGCTTCGCGTACGGCTTCTTTGGCTTCTGCATTTGACAGACACCGAAGCAATAACCTGTCGTAGGATCGTCGATAAAGCATCTTCGTCTCTATATCGTAGAAGAATCTGAGAGAACGCCTTCTGATGGAAGTGGCTTCCTTTGGGTTCTCGGGCAGGATGTCATAGACTACAAAGTCTATGAATGGTTGTCTCCAGTCTGGCGTTTTGTCGATCGTTTGGGCAGAATAACTCGCCATGACTTGAACGTTGTTCTTAGGACAGACCAGTTCGTGGCCTATCACGTCAACCGAATGATGAGTATGGTTCGGCACTGCTAGGGAAGCGGCAAGGCCTGCTAGGGCATCGGCTTCGATGTTCTGGAGTCTGGGAACATGTTCGATGAAGAATCCCTCAAATGATGAGATAATGTTGATCACTATTTGGTGATAGGGGATCATGTCCTCGTGGAGGACTTCGTACGCACCCCGGATCTGATTGACGATTAACTACGAATCGCCGTATGCTTCAAGATATTCGACCCCCAGCTCTCTTGCAAGTTGGAGGCCAATGACCAACGCATTGTACTCGGCCACATTGTTAGAACAGGGTTCCGTGAGGGAGTAAGCGCGATTGATCACCAGTCCGGAAGGAGAAATCAACACCACCCCGACTCCAACGACGATATTTCCCTTGGGTCCAGTTCTCGAAGCACCATCGAAGAACATTCGCCATATATCATCGTGGGAGGTCACATATGAGTCGGCGACCTCATCTGGGATTCCTTCATATACTTTGGACGACTCCGAGCCTGGGTGAGCTGCTAAAAAGTCTGCCAGAGCTTGACCTTTAACAGCCTTTTGCAGGACGAAGACCATATGATAAGGAGGCAGCAATATTGTCCATGTGGCGAGGCGGGAGCTGAGTGCCCCTGGTTTAGTCATGAGGACCCTGAGAGGGTTGACTCGTGAGATCACATGTATGGTTTGTCCTATGACATATTGTCGCATCTTTTAAATGGCGAACACCAGGGCGAGGCATTCCTTCTCCACATCGGTGTATCGGTGCTCTGGCCCAATCATCATTCGGCTGAGGTAATATATAGCTTATTCATGGCCTGCATCGTTGTTTTGTGCCAGCAGGGCGCCGAGGGAATGCTCCATTGCTCGTACATATAGCAAGAATGGTTTCCCAGCAACCGGGGCCACCAGGACTGGAGGGTTCGACAAATATTCTTTGATGCTGTCGAAGGCACGTTGACATTCTTCATCCCATACGAACGAGACGCCTTTCTTTATGAGATGGGTGAATGGCCGACATCGTCCGGAGAGGTTAGAAATGAACCTTCTGATGTAGGCCAGCCTCCCTTGAAGGCCTCTGAGTTCGAAAAGATTTCTCGGAGGACCCATCTCCATAATTTCCTTCGTCTTTTTTGGGTCTACATGAATTCCCTGGGCAGTAATAATAAAACCCAGGAATTTTCTGCTGGATACGCCCAAGAAGGATTTTGTGGGATTCATCTTCAGGTTGTGTGCTCGCATTAGGTCGAATACCATTCTCAGATCCTGCAGATAGTCTTCTTTATAGCGACTCTTGACGACGATGTCATCAACATAGCACTCCACAGTCTTGCACAAGTGGTCTCTGAAGATGATACTCATGGATCTTTGATATGTGGCGCCAGCATTCTTTAAACCAAAAGGCATGACTGTGTAGCAATACGTGCCAATCGGTTCGGAATGAGGTATGCTTTTCGTCGTCAGGAGACATCTTGATTTGGTTGTACCCCGAGAATCCATTCATGAATGACATGCATTCGAAGCCGCATGTGTTGTCAATCATGATGTCGGTGATAGGGAGGGGGAATTCATCTTTGGAACATGTCTCGTTCAGATTACGGATGTCGATGAAGATTCGAATCTTTTTATTCTTCTTGAGGACCAGTACTATGTTGGCGACCCAGTCTGGATGTTGTACTTCATGAATGAAACTGCTGGCTATCAGTTTGTTGACTTCGGCTTCGATCGCATCCATGATGCCCGAGCGGAAGCGTCGTTGTTGTTGTTTGACCGGCTTTGCATCTGGCCGAATGTTGAGCTTGTGAAGGGCAACTTCAGGGTTTAGTCCTGGCATGTCTTCATAGCTCCAGGCGAACACATTAATATATTCTTTGACAAGTTCCAGTAGCGATTCTCGCTCTTCGTCTGTTAGGCTTTTACTGACGAAGATTGGTTTTGGAGAAGATTCGCTGCCGAGGTCGACCTGTATAACCTCGTCTTCGGTAGGAGGTTCTCTCTGTTCAAACCGCTTTTCCCATTGTGCATCCAGCTGTTGGGCCCACGGCTCTAACTCGAGGATTTCAGGAATGTCTTCATCTTCTTCGTAGGCGTCGGCGAATGCCATATTGACTGACATGACTTGTCTGAATACGTCTCCGATGCTGGTATCCGAATCAAAAGTGGGTGACCCGGTTGAATGTGAATGACAGTCGCATTCCTCATCCAAACTTTCAGGGGTCGTTATGGGTGACATACCCTAATCCACATTGGGTCTTGCTGTAGTAGTCCCGTGGTTTGCCAGCCGAGACTGGTGGCTTCAAAGACAATCGTCGATCGGTGCCGTAGTTCAAGCCTGGCATAGTCTCCTGATCATATCCCTATTTTTGTATGAGATATTTGGATTGGGGGCTATAAAGATACAGAGGCAGTCTCCCAGTATCTGATTCGAGATCGACCTTCTCTAGGGTAAAGGGCTGTGGATCGTCTTTTCGGCCGAAGATGATTGGATGGTCCCCTCCCTCGACTATGCGGTAAGCATCTTCCACTGGAGTAAGTCGGTTGGCGGTGTAAACATTTGTCACCTGTGTGTGTAGGTGAGTGCCTATATCGTGTTCTATAGCATACATTGTACAATGCTTGTTAAGCTCGAGGTAGTTCAAAGATAGCCCTTTATTGATAAAGTAAGGTATCTTTTTTAGCAGGATTACATCATCTATGAAGGGAGCATCAGTGTGGGCAGCCACATACTTGGCCACCTCTGGTTCTTCTTCGGTCACCTCCTGTATAAATGAAGACTGAGAGGATAACCTGGGCAGCTTGATCATCAGGGGTTCTGTCGGTGGAGTCGAGCGTGGAGTTGTTGGCAAACTAGCAACCTCCAGTTTGGCACTCGATGCTGGGCGGGGAGTAGTTGGCTTGTTAGAAGCCCCAGACCTTGCATCGGGGTGACGATTCTTCTTGGGAAGACGTATCGTCATTAGTTTGTCAGAGGGATTGAACTTCTCTGCTTGTGGCTGGCTGACTCTCGGTAGCCTGATTGTTAGTGGCTCCATTGTGGGTCTCGGCGCTTGGCCGGACCTTGGCAGCCGGATTATTATTTGTCCTTCTTGTGCCGAGAGGCTGATTGCGTCCTTACGCAGAGCGGCCGTAAGGGGTGCAAATTTGCCAGGTTTGCGAGCTTGAAGGTGGATCATCAGAGGTTCTTCTGATCCTGAGGCCATTTCAGTTCGAGCCTGTACATCTTCATCCAGGTGCCTCTTCGACTTTTCGTATAGGCAGGAATCCGAGTAGTAGGATTCGACTCCTTTGAAGGGATCGATGTCGGTAAATTCTGTCCCCACAAAGCCGTGTTTGTCGACATACTTGAAGCACTGGTGCAGCGTGGAAGGCACGATCATATAATCATGTATCCAAGGGCGCCCCAAAAGGATGTTGTAAGAAGTGTCCGCATCTATGACGTAACAGGTCACTTCTGATTGGAGATCAC
This sequence comes from Iris pallida, assembly GCA_029216955.1. Lineage (NCBI taxonomy): Eukaryota > Viridiplantae > Streptophyta > Magnoliopsida > Asparagales > Iridaceae > Iris > Iris pallida. The sequence goes on along the minus strand of JANAVB010028818.1, from coordinate 11,486,977 downwards.
CAATTTGGCACTTCAAGCGAATCTTCCCAATTGGGTAGCTCCTGCCCGAATTGAAATCGCTGATAGCGGTACTTGTTGGCGTCAGGCGATGCATAGGAATGTGGAGATGAAGTAGCAGACCCTTCGGGATGATGCTTATGGAAGAACCAGGATTAATGTGCATCCGGTCCACCTTTACGTCCCCGATGTATCCGGTGTAGTATAACGGACGATCGTGCAGATTGGTTTTGATGAGCATATCCTGTGGAGTGAAGACAATATTAGGCATTGCTCCTGTACAAGCGCTATCTTGGAGATTTGCAGGCGGGCTCTCTCCTGTGAGGTTGACCTAAGCCGAATACGTGTCAACATTTTGGAGTACATCGCTCAAAGCTGCACGAACATCCTTTGAGAGCCTGAGGAGCTCATATAATGATAATTTGGCCGGTGTATTGGCCAACTACGCCAAGATGTCAAAGTTGTAGGGCCTCTCCAACCCCTGAGGTGTCTCTTTTCGGAGGGATTTGTCAAAGCGAGTCTCCTTCGGCCTAGGCTTGTCGGTCGTTGGAGGCTGAGAAGGTCCCGGGGCGTCAGCAGTAGCTGGCTGATGATCTTCAGTTGAGTTCTCAGCCACGGGTTAGGATTGTGCCCCAGATCGGGTAACAACAGACGTGACTTCTTCGACATCTGTCGAGATTGTGCGGCAGGATCTGACTTTTCCACTCTTCTTTTTGCGAATGGAAGGTGGTGTGGACTGCGTCACCTCAAGTACTAGGTTTGGATGGACCCACATAACCTCCTCTCGTGGTATGGTGAGGGGCACTAGACCAGCAACCTGATCCCAAGGAGGTGGAAGATTAGCAATCTCTATTGTTGCCAGCGGGATGGGTATCACACCGTCTTGAGTCTCTGTTAGAGGAAATCTGCCGAATTGTACGGACACCATGTTGGCTGCCACGGTTACCTCCTCAAAATCGATGGCCAGAGCATTCGAATCGATGAGATGTTGGATGTATCGCTTCAATTGGTAGCAGTCGTTTGTAGCATGGTGGACGTAGCGGTGGTAATGGCAGTACTTTGGGCTCTCCATATCTACCGGCCGAGGTTCCCGTCTTGGTGGAGGGAGCTGAATTCTGTCTCTTTGTATGAGCATGTCCAAGATGGGCTTGACGTGACCGTCTTCGAAGGAGTAAGTGATTTGCGGCCATTGTTTGTCTGCCGATTTTGACTCAAGTTTCTGGGCTGTGTCGGCTACCATGGCCTGCTTACCCCTGTTGTCCCAATTATTGGAGGGGCTACCCCCATTGTCGTTGTTGGTATTAGGACGCTTTCCCTTGTTCTCTCCCGTCCGAGATGTGCAATCCCAGTTGGCGAGCCTTCTTCAACCGTTCTTCGGCGCTAGTGGCACTGATGATGAATGTCTTCCAGTCCTTAAATTGACTTTCGTCCATCCAGAGACTGATTGTTGGGAGCAATATCTTTTGGCAAATTTCAATCAAACCGGAATCCGGGTTACCAGACGGCAACTTCATCGCGGTTTGGCAAAATCGCTCAATATAGTTCCTTGTCAGCTCTTTCTCCCCTTGGACGACGTCCATGAGGGTGGACATTGTGATGTCCTGTCCTACTTCGAAGAATCTCTCTAAGAACAAGCGCTTGAAGCTGGCGAAGGAGTGGATGCAGATGTCAAGCAGGTTGCGATACCAGTCGAAGGCGACTCCTTCCAATGCTCAAATGAACAATCGTGTAAGGATGGCATCGTCATGGGGCAGGTGGTCGGTGGTGACCTCGAAGTAAGTGATATATTGACTTGCGGAGGTCTTTCCATCATAAGGATTGATATTGAACGGCTTATATCTTGGCGGGAAGGGGACATCCCTCCATGCAGCAGGGTATAGTTACCGTATTCTGAGGTCTTGAGAGTTTTCTCGAGCATGAAACATGGCTCGAAGCTCCTGGACCTCTCTTCTTGCTTCCCTGGCCTCATCCACAACGATGTGAGTCGTCATCTCAGGTGGATTGTTGCCCGGGTTTGGTGCCGCTGAGTTCGAGTCTGCATTGACTGCGGGTCCCGTGCTTGTTTGGCCAGGCATCCCTCCTTGCAGAGTTGGAAGGGCCGCTTTGATCTCGTCTACAAACTTGACCAAGGCATGCAAAATAGCTTCCAGAGTGTCGATGCGTTGGCGATCACTGGAACCACCTTGGTTGCTGTTTGTCATGAACACCATCCTTACATGGGGAGAGATAGAAGGAACGGTGGAGGACGTGCCCTCCGAATCATACCCCAGTACCGAGAAGTCATTGGGATATGTGGTGTTCTCCTCTGGTTCGGACTCAGATGGAATAGTACCCCCAACTTCAGAGCTTGCTTCATCTTGAGAGTCGTGGACGTCCTCGGGGACGTCGGCATCTACTGTATCTGACAGGAGAGTTATTTCCTCGGGCTCGTCTCCTTGGAACATCAGATTATCGTGGATGTTCTGAGGAGTGCTACCCCCTATTTCAGTGACCTCCAGCGGTGCGGATGATGAATCTCCTGATGTAGCAGATTTTGTCTTCGAACGGGTACCTTGGAATACTCCGGTGGTGGTCAACCGTTTAGATGACAGTTTCTTAGTCACAGTGGTTGAAATCTTCGGGCTGGAAACGTTTATCTTCTTCCCTCTCCCATCAGGAATTTTCTGAGTGGAGTTGCACGAGACGATGAGAGGCGCGTCCTCTGAGCTTGGTCGTTGCAGTCTTTGAAAAACAAATTGTCGGTCTTTTCTTGCTGTCGCGTTGTTACAACAGCAGTTGACAATGATTTGGGTGCAATGATGTCCGTGGGAGGACTCTTTGCATGCCGGGGACTCTTCTCTTTCCTTGCATTTGTGGAGGATAACCTCACACAAGTCAGATGGGTCTGGAACGACCATGTTTGCTCCCTGGGTTTTAGGAGACTTTTGGAAACCACTCCGTCCGTTTGCCGCCGGGGGCTGGACTCGAGTGGTTCTGTACAACTTCCCATCAAAGGCCCGCATAACAGTATGTGGCGCGCTCGGATGGTCAGAGGTTGGGACAGTCGACTGAGCTCGCCGAGCTCGCGCTGTCCTTGACTTCTTCACTTGAGCGCCCGAAGGCGTATAGTAGGAAGAGTCAGAATGATGCTGCAGAGAGTCAGATATATTCTCTTGGGCACATGAGAGATCAGGGCCATAGGAGAGGTGATCGAAGACTGAGCATGAGCTACGTAGAGCAGGCAGTATGCGGCTGGAGTCAACAGTCTTCATGCGGCTGGCAGTTGTGGCCGTATAGGCTTTCTTCATGCGTGGAAGTCTCGGCCGCATGAGTTTTCTCCATGCGGCTGAAGGATCTGGTCGCATAGACTTTCTTCATGCGGCTGGCAGTTTCAGCCGCATGAGCATCATGCATGCGGCTGGCAGACTTGGCCGCATGAGTGTTCGGCTTCTTCTTGGAGCGTATAGAATCACTCTTTGTCCCTGCAAGTCCAGCATCGTAGTGCTTTCCTCTACCGGACTTGGGGACAGCAGAGTCCTCTATGGCTTAAAGTGGGGCCGATTGAGAATTGCCTTCGCCGTCTTGGGTAGCAGAGAGTACTCCGTCCAGGGCTTGGAGAGGAGCAAATGATTTTGGCCTCCACTCCCGCAAGCCTTCTTTGTGTGGGTTTGCTTCAGTACCGGGCCAGCGCTCCCGTCGGAGAGCATTTCTTCAAACGCCTGTTGGTCGAAGCGGACGACCATCTTGTGTTGCGTGGAGCCAAGTTTGGCTACATCCAATTGCGTCACCAACTCCTCAGCCGTAGAGAAGTTTGTCCCCTGCAGAGTCGCCATCGTGTTTGCCATAAAATATAAAAAAACAGAACAATTATCGGAGGACTGGACTTTTACCTCACAATACAAACTCGCTTGTACAAAGAAAGCCTAGGGACGAAAACCTAGGTACAGCAATCTAAGTACAATTTTTTATTTTAGATTCTGGGAGGTGACGATAGAGGCTCGGGAAAGCGACGGCCGCTCTGCCTTTCTCCTTGGACGATCGGGTGCAGCCTTGGCTCTATAGAAGAACTGCTTGGCGTTGATGAAGAAATGCTCTCCTTTCGATCTTTGTATATTCTCTCTCTGGCTCTCTGGCTCTCTGTGTCTTCTTTTTCAAAAAAGAGAATCTCCTCCTTCGCAAGGGAATGGCACCTTGCTATTTATAAGAGTGGGGGGCATCACTAGTGTTTGCAATGATTGCCCTTTCTAAAAAGTTGGTGGCTAAGGATCAATGAATCTGGGCCGTTCACCTTGAATATAATAGATTTGAGCAATTAATATGATTACATCAAATCTTTTATGGGTAATTAATGATGATTGACATAAATCCTCATGATTTATCATGCCAATCTCGAATTTCCTGCCACGTGTCATTGATTTGCTTGATTGCAAATAATCTGATTTGATCCCAATATTTTATTAGGATTTGTTGATGGATTTCGATCGATTTGATGCCACGTGTCCCGCTATCATGCCATGTGTCTTAACCGCGAGCCACTGAGGAAATCGAGGCCGCATGAGGATTGCTCTCCATTGAGCCGCATAAGGTTGGCCACGTGTCAAGGCTGCTTGGGAGTGGCCCCTGAACATTTGAACCGCATGGTGGTGATCTGAGCCGCATGAGCGTAGGTGACCGCATGATGGGTGCCTTCTTCGTGAGCAGCATAGAGATAGTCCTCGTGAGCCGCATGAGGTAGCCTCTGCTTGAGCCGCATAGGATAGCTTCGGCCTGAGCCGCATGGGATAGCTTCGGCCTGAGCCGCATGGGTGGTCTCTGCCTGAGCCGCATGCGACTGTCCACGTGTCAAGGCCGCATGAAGGTTTCTGAATTTCGGGGGATCGTGTCAGAGATTTCCTTCGTTTTCTTAGGAGTCTGCCATTATGACGGAGTCATTATTGTTTCTTTGTGTCAGAGCTGTCATTTGTCAGAGCTGTCAGCCGTCAAGGCATTTAATGCTTTAAAGGACAAAGAGAAGAGCTGTTTGCAGGCCACGTGGCTCCTCTCTGAGCCGCATGGAACTTATTCGAGCTGCATAGACGCTTGAGCCGCATGGATCCCTGAGCCGCATGAGCCTCTGAGCCGCATGGGGCTCCCTAGCCGCATGGATCTTTCTTTATTCTTTTCCATGCTTCTACAGTCAATCCTAATTTGTTTGTATCCGGGGAATCCGTCCATGAAAGACATCCATTCGAACTCTCAAGTGTTGTCGATCATGACATCAGTGATCGGAAGAGGTAACTTATCCTTGGAACAAGCTTCATTGAGGTCTCTGACATCGATGCAGACTCGGACCTTCCCTGTTTTCTTTATAACTGGGACGACATTAGCCACCCAGTCAGGTTGTTTTCTTCTCTGACAAAGCCATAGGCGATGATCTTCTTGACTTCAGCTTCTGTGGCATCCATTATGTCAGGTCGGAACTGACGTTGTGTTGCTTGACTGGCCTTTCATTCGACAGGATGTTGAGCTTGTGAGTAGCGATCTGAGGATCTAGTCCCGACGTATCTTCATAACTCCAAGCGAATATGTCAATGTATTCTCAAATAAGCTTAATCAGCTCTTGTTTGTCCGCTTCAGGGAGGCTTTTGCTGATGAAGATTGGTCTTGGGGAGGTTTTGTCTACAACATTGACTTGAACTAATTGATCTTCAGTAGGTGGTTCATGTTGCTTGAAGCAAAGTTCCCATTGAGTATCCATCCTTTGCACCCAAGGATCAGATTCAGGAGCTTCAACAAAGTTGTCGTCGCCTTCGGAGAACTCGGCGGTTACTATATTATAAGATAGAGTCACTCGATGAATGTGCCCTACACTGGTGTTTGAATCCCATTAAACAGAGTCAGAAGAGTTAGATCGCACCTCCTTATCAGACTCAGAAGCTACTGGGGTCATGATCGATGAAGTATAACCCAACCCATGCATTGTTTTGCTATAGTATTGTAGTGACTTTCCTTTCGGAGCAGGGATACGAATAGGAGTTCGCCTTCCCCTACAACCATTGAAGCCAGTTTTGAAGTTATAACCCATCTTTTGAATGATGTTCTTTGATTGTTGACTGTAACGACGTAGCTGAAGTCGTCTGCTATCGTTATTTTCAGCCTCACTATCAGACATAGCTATTTGATGCAACCCTTTGCTGAAGAGGATAGGATGTTCATCTTTCTTCTGATAAAGAACTAGAAAGAATAAATCTCGTACTGGTTCAAGTGGTAATTCATCTTGGAGAGATTGAACTGCTCCTAATGTAAAACATTCGAAGCTATCTAGGATTTCTAGATAACATCGAATATAGTAGTTGACATCAGTATACTGCAAAGGAGATGCTACTTTATTGATAATTACATTACCATTTACAACAGGGCTTTTAATCTTAGCCGATGGCTTGCTAAGGTTGATAACCAGAGACAGAGAAGTAGAAGGAGAAGGCGTAGGTTTGTTACGACGAAGGTCGATAACGAGAGGCTCAGAAGAGGTGAGCTCCCTATGCTTTGTCTTTTCAGCAAGAGGATGCTTAGCATGAGAGGATACACGGATGGTCAGCATTTGAGAAGACGAAGGACGAGAAGTGCGTCCTTTGACCGGAATCACAAGGACACCATCGGGGTTGTCCCTCTGATCTTCTTTAGTGTCCATAGCCAGTACAACTTTCATGATCTCCTCTTTGTACATCCTGGAGTCAGTGAAATATGCTTCAACATCTCGGAAGGGATTAAGATCAGCTAATTCTTTGCGGACTTCACCATGGTCATCCATACTTGAAGCATTGGTGAAGAGTTGATGGCACAATGTTTTGCTCATGCAGCCACGGTCTTTCTAATAAAGCATTATAGGAGCCGTGATTGTCAATCACATAAAAGGTTACTTTCATGAGAAGATTGCCGATTTGAACTTTTAGACGAATCTTCCCCAGAGGTTTACTTTTCTCGGAATTGAATCCCAAAATAGTGGTGACTGTTATGGACTGGGATTTTCAATACATCCAGTAGTCTTCGGCATGATACTGCAGACCCAGGATCAACAGGATGCGATCGACCTTCATCGTATCAACTTACCCCGTGAAATAGAGAGGTCGATCATGTCGATTATCCTCCAGAAGAATGTCATTTTGTGTGAAGGTGATGTTGGGGATCAGCTCCATCACACTATGATAATGAAACAAGCCACAGGTTCATTCTCTATTTTCTTGAGAAGTGCTAGACAAGCGTCAGCTTGTATCAGAGCTTCGCTTAATGTTTTTCGAGTTTTCTTCGAGAGACGAAGGAGGTCGAAGATTGATAACCTCGCTGGAGTATTGGCTAGCTGTGCCAATATATCGAAATTGTATGGCTTCTAAAGTACCAGAGGTGGAGTTATCTTCAATGTTTTATCGAAGCGAACTGGCTATTTACCTTTGTCAGCCGTTGTTGGTTTGGAAGGAGTAAGTTCTACTGGAGGTGATGAAGCTGACGGAACATTGACAGCATACGAAGAAGATGTTAAAGGGACATCAGGGACTGGAGGTGGAATAACTGCATTTTTTTGTCCCTCTGGATAGTCTCTGAGGTAGAGTCTACCAGATCTAGTACCAGTCATGGCTTCCACTTCTGGAGCTGGTGAGAAGGAAACCATATTACAATTCTTCATCCGAAGCTTGTTTTTCGAGGACTTATTCTGAAGCGACAGAGGATTTATCCAGAATCCTAAGCCAATACGGGGCTGGTTGTGCTGAAGACGTAGAGAGAGAGAGGTATAGAAGACCCCTTCCCATCATTCAAGCCGGGGGCTTTTTGCAGATCATATCCCATCTTTGTCATCAGTTCGCGGGACTATTGACTGTATAGATGGAATTGCTGGCTGGTAATTGGCTTCTGGTTTTGTTAGTGTTATTCTAGAAGAAGAAAGTGAATCAGTAGCCGGGATGAAGGTAGCATCTAGAGGTGGAAGATGATGACTGCCTATAGAAGTAATGTGGCATGACTTGTATTTGGTTGTCTCCTTAGACTTTGCGGATGAAGTAGGCGTCTCAAAGTCGGCAACCAAGTCGGCATGGATCCACATAATTTCTTCTTTATCGGTTGACAGAGGTACAAGACCGTCACTTCGTGCTGGTGGAAGGTTTCCGATCTCTAGAGTGGCCTTCGGGATAGGGACGACTCTATCCTGCACAAGTTAAGCAGGAAAGTCACCGAACTGTAGAGAGACGACATTGGCATTCACAGTCTTCTCATCTTGCTGGAGAGTGATCGCTCTGGCATTAATCAGCTCCTGGATCTTTTTTTGAGCACGTAACACACCCTAGTCGGGTGTCCGATGAACCTGTGAGATACACAGTATTTAGGATGATCAGTTTTACCTACTTCATCTGGCCACTTTGCTTCGGGCAGCTGAAGTTTATTGCTCTTGATTAAGCAAGCAAAGATGCTTATGATATCATCCTCATCAAAGGAGTACTCCTCTTTCGGACGCTATGCTCACTGTGGAGGTACCGTCGTAGTAGGTATTGACTGACACACATTAACAGCCAAGGCTTCTTTGCCTTTCACATTGATGGCTAAAGCTTCATTGTTCTTGCGGTTGTTCTGACGACCACCGCTATTGGGATGTTTATCTTTGTCAAGATTTGGCATCTGGATGCCTAGTTGTTTGAACTTGTCAGCACTATCTTCGGCTACCCTGGCATTTACAATGAAGGAGGCCCAGTCTTAAAATTGCGTGGGTCCAGTCCACATGCTAACTATAGGTAACATGTTTGGTTTGCAAGTATCTATAGTCAATACATCTGGAGTACCCAAAGGCATTTTGAGTGCCTCTCGACGGAAGCGCTCAATGAAACGTTTAGCCGTTTTATTAGGCCGTTGTTTGATTTTGATGAGGGTCGACATAGTCATGTCATTTGTTCCCTCATAGAACCGTTCCAAAAACATTTGCTTGAACCCTGCAAATGAAATTATGCAACCATCTAGCAAGCTGCGATACCAGTCATAGGCTACACCTGCCAAGCATCCGACGAATACTCTAGTGAGTAGAGCATCATTTGGTTGGAGCTGATCGGTCATTACCTCGAAGTGATTGAGGTACTGACTTGGAGATGAACTTCCGGCATACAACATGATGGTTGGCATCTTATATTTAGGTGGAAACAAGACTTCCTTCCACTCTATAGGGTAGGGTTGCTTGATCCCAAGCTTCTGCAGACCGTCCATCTGCTTGAAAGCTTCGAACTGACTACGTAGAATCTTCACCGCCTCATTGCTATCCCCTGATGCTTGGGGAGCAATATATTGGTTCGATGCGTTAGGAGCTGGGACTGCATGATAAGCACCACCTCCAGCACCAGACTGACTTAGAGCCGGCATGGTGGCGTTGTGAGGAGGTTGTACCCCCAGACCGGTGTTGGCAGGTGCTGATGCTGCAATGTGTTCTTGTATTGGAATCAGATTCGCAACCGGTAGAATAGAGTGTTGTGCCATGATCACAGTATGCATACTTTCCATTATTTCGGCCATGTTCTTTAAACTGGACACTAGAGCATCGATCCTCTTCTCTTGAATGCCGGAGCTAGATGCATCTTGTTCTTCGTTAGTGACGTAGGCAATCACTTCACGTCACGACCCGTACCCAGTGTAAGGTAACAAGTGCGTAATAGCGCCCAGCCTACGTCGCAGAATCGGCGGTAGAACGCTGTTCTAGGTCACTATCTAACAACAACTCATGCAATTATATAGTGTACTTGTCATAATCTCAACTCTGAACGAAGGACAAGTCTAGATATAATGAAGCTCAATCACAGTCTAAGCACGATAAGATAACATAAATGTTTATAACTAAAGACTAGATAATGACAACAAATATAAATTACTAATTAATAATATCTAAAACAAACTCAAATACAAACTCAATATCTCAAGTTATTACAATTAAGTTCTAAACATGAAAACTAAACCAAGTCTACTAGCTATTCTCCCGATCACTCCTGAGAGTCGGGGCCAAAGGTAGCTAAGCCATCTCCTGCTCCAAGGCAGGTAGGGCAAGTGTGCTTAGGGCAAGCATCTGTAATATTTTCAACGTATCCAGTCAGGATTGGAATGAGCACAACTCGTCTAGAAATTCCAAGTAAATGACAAAGACTATAAAACAGTTATAGACAGTTATATTGATGAACATGGAAGTTTTATACAGTAATAGTGTAAAGCAACAGTTAAAGTACAAGAGAAGTAATGTAGCAAAACAAAAGAACATGGCAAGGAAAACTGTAATTAAAAGCTAGCTGAACTAGAGTAACATGATATGAGTCCAGACAGTATAATGTGAGTAAAGTGTTATCCCAATGTGAGTCCAGTACAAGATGAATCCAGTACAAGATCAATAAGTCCAAGGTGAGTCCTAAACATGACACTAATCAGTGTGTTTTAAAATACCGAGATCAACTTGTAAACGACTATAGGTAATACGGCACATCACATACCTGGCCAAGTGTGGGATGGCTAGCTTTCCAGTATAAGTCCAGGGGAATAGTTCTAGTATTGGGAATGTTCACATGTCTTACTCAAATATTTGCCCGCCCATCAAGTACAAGTAAATCCATAACCCGACACAAAAGTAAGTACAAGTCCAGCTAGCACATGATATTGTCTATATGTGTTTCCAGTAGTGGTTCCAATAATGGAAGCCAGACATGTAAAAGGTGAGTGCCACATGCAATAGATCCAGTAATATCAATCCGTGTTTGTAACAGAGAATCAAATAGAACTAACTAGAACTGAAATGCATTAATCGACAAGTAAATGAAAGAACTATCAGAGAATGTACTCGCCTGATATCGTGAATGACTGATGAATATCAGATGTCCGAACCGGAGTCACAATGTCCTATTAAGAGCAATATAGGTTAAGATGTGTTCAAAAGGTAATAATGAAGTTTACAATGCAATCTACATGATTCTAGGTCAATCTATGTTAAAGTCAACTCTGGTCAACCTTTAGTCAAACTAGGTCAAAAGTCAAACTTGGTTAAGCTTGGTCAACTAAGTCAAACTTGTCTATGAGGTCAAATTGTCAACCCAAATCAAAGCCTAGTCAACCTTAAGTCTTACTAGTCAAATTCTCTGTCCAGTTTGACTCACAGTTGACTTTGGTCGACTGGTCAACCTTAGTCCAATCCAGTATCTTCTAGGTTAGGTGATTCCCTTTTCAAGCCATTATCTATCTAGTCAACTATGTTATCTATGCTTACCTACATTCCTTATTTACTTCCTTAAAGTATTTATCTAGGTGACCACTCTATTCTAACTTAGATAGGTACAACCTCTACCCATAATCTATTTGGTCATCTACTCCGAGCTATACTTAGATATATAAGGCATCACTTTAGTTTACTTAAACTAGGTAATTACCTACTTATCATATAGACTACCTATATTATCTATGTAAAATCTTAAAGTCTAAACATTACCTATATATAGAAGCATAACTCTAACCTCTCATATACAATCACCTATATGTATCAACATAATATATACCCTCCTATAGATATATCATGTATATCCTCCTATAAGAACCACAATTCAATCCACATAAACAATCAATAACCCAACCCCACACATAATGTATCACATTCATGCTTCCAACATATATACATACTAATCTCCAACCAATACACCAACCTAATTCTCAACTCACAACCCAAACTCTATCCTTATAACCATTAACTATATTGCATATCACTGTTCAACCAATACCAGTTCACTAAAACACCAAAACCTTTGATACAATCTAACAAATATGATACTAACTGATACCTAAGATAGGGTGGGACTGAACAAGGCAAGGGATATGGGTTAAATACCTACACATGTAACCTAAACTTGGGAAACCAAATTGAACCCAAAACTGGAACCAAGTACTTGTGTCAGACATCTACATTCGAAACCCAATCATACAAAAGCCAAAAAACCTATCAACTTGTAGCAGGGGGAGGGTCGAGTATGTGAACAGAGTCATGGGGGTAGTGTAGGTGTGTCCACGAAGTGTCCACGAACCGTGTCAAACCTGTGTGGAACACGAGATATCAGACATTATTGTACTACCTCGTGTACGCCTGTCGAGTGCGCTAGGGACACGTGTGTCCAACCAAGTGTGTCATGGTCGTGTCAGTGGATAGGTGAGGTATAGGGCTACGTTTCTAGGTGCCTGTGTTATGTCAAATCCGTGTCGTGTTGCGTGTGTGTGCATATCAGTAGCCAAATCCGCACGTGCTGTGTCAGCGTAAGATCAATACAGACACAAAAACCCTCTCGATACAGCACCAACCCACTCGAAACTGTAGGGGCATACTGTCAGACATGGGCCCCACATGTCCACCAATTCTCATCCCAAACCACATCGTGTGCTAGAAGTTCCAAGGGTCGGGTAGCAGGGCACGTGCACGATGTGTCATGTCGTGTCCCTATGTCCAATTTGGACACAAAAACAGTGTCAAAATCAACTCAGAGTTAAGAAATGGAATCTACGTGTAATTAGCTACAAAATTATGTAATTTGTTTTAAAAATTATTTACATTCATTTCTGTGGCATTTCACCAAACACTTTACATAACACTCTGATACGCCTCCGATACGTGTATCAAATGGACACAAAATCCTACCAAACTTGGTCAACAACTAGGGAAACCCTAAATGAATGCAGCTATGGAAAGAAATCAGAAATCAAATGGGTTTAGAGGCCATTACCTATTGAGAGTTGGAATCTCAATAAAATTGTTCTTGAGAGCCAAATCCTCCACTTCATATGGTCAACTTGCTCCAAATCCTTGCTAGCTATCCACCAGTGGCCTCTTCTATAGTAGGGGAGTGTGTTACAATTGATTGGGCTCAATTTAGAGTTGATTTGGAGAAAGAGGGCGATTTTGGGGAAGAACACAAATTAGGGTTTGTATGAGGCAATAAAAAGAGCATGGAGGCTAAGGAGATGTTTACATATGGAAGGGGTCTGTCTTTTGGCTGCCAAGGGTCTCCCTAGGGTTAGGGTTTAGTTTAATTGGTGGTTATGGCCCTCTTTACGATGTAAATTAAGCCCTCAAGCTAAATGTCCAACTAAATATCTAACCTTAACCAATATCCATATATCACTAACCTTGTCATGAGATGGAAGCTTCTAATCTAATATCTAGGCTCATGACTAATATCTAGGTTAGGGCAATTCTAGGTTAAAGCCTAATATAACACTTAGCACATACTAGTTAACTTTAATTCAAATTAACACATATGTCACAAAATGACCAAAATACCCTTAGCCTAAAGTGGTAATTAGCTAATCTAATCACATAGGATAGGTCTCCATGGTCATGGTTAGTCTCTAAGCTAAGTAGTGCTAGGGTTACACTAGTAAAACACCAAAATCACAATTCACCAATTTAACTAGTATTAAATTAATTAAAATTCACCAACAATTATTAACATGATTTAAATCTTATTATTCAATGATTATTTTTACAAAAAGTTCAAAATTACCTTTGTTTATAAAAATTGGTGGTTACGAGTCTACCCTCCTTAAAAATAATTTTGTTCTCAAAATTTAAGGTGATCGTACTCTTTCTAGGTCAAACCCCCAATCAATCAAAGTCAAAAAATAACATGCAATCATGGTGCTACTGGTCGTGATTTTACAGTCTCGAACAGGGTAACTACACTATCTAGCATATCACAAGAATATCCTGACAAGTACTAATGAAATCATACGTCAAGGTGGGGAAGAAGAAAATGAAAGATAGACCTGCTAAACAGTCACCCACAGCGTCAGTCTCCTCGACCGTCAGCGCAAAAGCACTGCCCCTCTGGTGTTGGGTATGGTGCTGTGCCACAGGTGGCCTAGCTCCCTCTATCTAATCCATAATGCTCAAGTAACATCCACACTGATATTATACACCATTATACCAGGGCACCATCTATATGGTATCTATTTCTACAATCTGATAATCATACCCGTCTATCCAGAACCATGCTACCAGAATACTCGTCATGCCAGTAAATACGGCGATAATAATCCATAGAGTCCGTAACTAAGATACATACCTCTAGAATCATGGTATTTAAAAATTTTGCATTGCCGCTAGCTTGGCTGTAAAAACCTAAAATTCCTACACCCGAGAAATACATCCAAAATCAGACTCTAAACCTTCGACATGCCAGCTAATATGGCAGTAAAAAAAAATCTAGATTCTAAAACGGAGTCAACCTAGCCCATATGATTTATCTTGGTAGAAAATCAAGTCAAAAATGAACACCAAGAATCAAATTCAACAACGAATAAGGAAAAGTAGACAAAAACTGTTGGAATCGAATTTCGAGATAGTTTATAATGTGATTCTCAATTGTCATCCCAGGAATCTTCTCAAGTAGTCCTAACTGTGATTGGGTAACCTCTCCGCTAAAGCTTATTTCTTAATTCCTACCACAGGCTCGTAGTAGTGCAACTAAGTCATCGTACTACCATGATATCGCCCTAATACGACTCTCGACCTGTGTGGGCCACCACTAAAAATGTGTCACGACCCGCATCTAGTGTAAGGGTACAAGTACGTAACATCACCCAGCATACGCCGCAGAATCGACGGTAGAACGCTATTCTAGGTTACTATCTAATAACAACTCACGTAATTATATAGTGTACTTGTCATAATCTCAACTCCGAACGGAAGACAAGTATAGATATAATGAAGCTTAATCACAGTCTAAGCACGATAAGATAACATAGAAGTTTATAACTAAAGACTAAACAACAACAACAAATATAAACTACTAAATAATATATCTCAAACAAACTCAAATGCGAACTCAATAGCTCAAGTTAATAAAATGAAGTTCTAAACATGAAAACTAAACCAAGTGTACTAGCTAGTCTCCCGATCATTCCTGAGAGTCGGGGCCAAAGGTAGCTAAGCTATCTCCTGTTCCAAGGCAAGTAGGGCAAGTGTGCTCAGGGCAAACATTTATAATATTTTTAACGTATCCAGTCAGGATTGGAACGAGCACAACTCATCTAGAAATTCTAAGTAAATGACAAAGACTATAAAGCAGTTATAGACAGTTATATTGATGAACATGAAAGTTTTATACAAGTAATGGTGTAAAGCAACAGTTAAAGTACAAGAGAAGTAATGTAACAAAACAGAAGAAGAAACATAGCAAGGAAGACTGTAAATAAAAGCTAGCTGAGCTAGAGTAACATGATATGTGTCCAGACAATACAATATAATTCAAGTGTGATCCCAATGTGAGTCCAGTACAATATGAATCCATTACATGATCAATAAGTCCACGGTGTTTCCTAAACATGACACTAATCAGTGTATTTTAAAATACTAAGATCGATATGTAAATGGCTATTGGTAATACGACACATCGCATACCTGGCCAAGTGTGGGATGGCTAGCTTTCCAGTATAAGTCCAAGGGAATAGTTTGAGTATTGCGAATGTTCACGTCTTACTCAAATATTTCCCTTCCCATCAAGTACAAGTGAATCCATAACCGACACGAAAGTTAGTACAAGTCCTGCCAGCACATGATGTTGCCAGTAGGTATTTCCAGTTGTGGTCCCGTAATGGACGCCAGATATATAAAAGGTGAGTGCCACATGCAATGGATCTAGTAATATCAATCCGTGTTTGTAACAGAGAATCACATAGAAATAATTAGAACTGAAATACAGTAATCGACAAATAAATAAAGAACTATCAGAGAATGTACTCGCCTGATACCATGAATGACTGACGAATATCAGATGTTCAAATCAGAGTCACAATGTCCTATTTAGAGCAATATGTTAAGATTGTTCAAAAGCTAATAATGAAGTTTACAATGCAATCTACATGATTTTAGGTCAATCTAGGTTAAAATCAACTCTTGGTCAACTCTAGTCAACCTTTAGTCAAACTAGGTCAAAAGTCAAACTTGGTTAAGTTTGGTCAACTAAGTCAAACTAGGCTATAAGGTCAAATTGTCAACCCAAATCAAAGCCTAGTCAACCTTAAGTCTTACTAGTCAAATTTTAGGTCCAGCTTGACTCACAATTGATTTTGGTCAACTGGTCAACCTTAGTCCAATCCAGTATCTTCTAGGTTAGGTCATTCGCTTTTCAAGCCATTATCTATCTAGTCAACTTTGTTATCTATGCCTTTAGGCTATTACCTACATTCCTTATTTAATTCCTTAAAGTATTTACCTAGGTGACCACTCTATTCTAACTTAGATAGGTACAACCTCTACCCATAATCTATTTGGTCATCTACTCCAAGCTTTACTTAGATATATGTAAGGCATTACTTTAGTTTACTTAAACTAGGTAATTACCTACTTATCATATACTCTACTTATATTATCTATGTAAAATCTTAAAGTCTAAACATTACCTATAATATATAGAAGCATAACTCTAACCTCTAATATACAATCACCTATATGTATCAACCAAATATACCCTCCTAGATATATCATATATATCCTCCTATAAGAGCCCTCAATTCAACCCACATAAACAATTAATAACCCAACCCCACACATATGTATCACATTCATGCATCATATATATATCATGTATATCCTCCTATATAGAACCCTCAATTCAACCCACATAAACAATCAATAACCCAACCCCACACATAATGTATCACATTCATGCATCCAACATATACATACTAATCTCCAACCAATACACCACTAATTCTCAACCCCCAACCCAAACTCTATCCTCATAACCATTACCTATATTGCATATCACTGTTCAACCAATACAAGTTCACTAAAACACGAAAACCTCTGATACAATCAAACAAAATGAAACTAACTGATACCTAAGATAGGGTAGGGACTGAACAAGGTAAGGGTTATGGTTAAATACCTACACATGTAACCTAAACCTGGGAAACCAAATTGAACCCAAACTGGAACCAAGTACTTGTATCAAAGATCTACATTCGAAACCCAATCATAAAAAACCAAAAATTCCTATAAACCTGTAGCAGGGGAGGGTCGAGTGTGTGAACAGAGGTATGGGGTAGTGTAGGCTTGTCCACAAAGTATCCACGAACCGTCTCAAACCTGTGTCGAACATGAGATATCAGACAACAGTGCACTGCCTCGTGCATACGTGTCGAGTGAGCTAGGGACACGTATATCCAACCAGTGTGTTGTGGTCGTGTCAGTGGTAGGTGAGGTATATATTGTGCTACGTGTCTAGGTGCCTATGTTGTCAAATCTGTGTCGTGTCACGTGTGTGTGCGCGTATCAGTAGACAAATCCGTACGTGCTGTGTCAGTATAAGATGAATGCAGACACGAGAACTCTCTCGACACAGCACCAACCCACTCGAAACTGTAGGTCATGCTGTCAGACATGGGCCCCACGTGTCCACCAATTCTCATCCCAAAATGCATCGTGTCCTAGAAGTTCTAGGGGTCGGGTAGCAGGACACGTGCACGTTGTGTCGTGCCGTACCCCTGTGCCCAATTTGGACACAAAAACAGTATCAAAATCAACTCAGAGTTAAAGCGATGGAATCTACATGTAATTAGCTATAAAATTATGTAATTTGCTTTGAAAAACATTACATTCATTTCTATGTGGTATTTCACCAAATACTTTACATAGCACTCTGATACACCTTCGATACGCGTACCAAATAGATACGAAATTCTACCAAACTTGGTCAACAGCTAGAGGAACCCTAAATGAATGCATCTATGGAATGAAATTAGAAATCTTATGGGTTTAGAGGCCATTACCTATTGAGAGTTGGAATCTCAATGAAATTATTCTTGAGAGCCAAATCCTCCACTTCCTATGGTCAACTTGCTCCAAATCCTTGCTACATATCCACCAATGGCCTCTTCTACAGTAGGGGAGTGTGTTGCAATTAATTGGGCTGAATTGGAGTTGATCTGGA